>OU612046.1:72352675-73093547 GCA_914767935.1 Coremacera marginata | reverse complement strand
GGGGAAATACAGCGTGTTAAAGCGATGGTATGGGGAGGAAGGTGAACAAATGTAAGTCGAGTTGGCTCAGTGGTGATGGTGGTGGGCCAGCAATCTCGAGATCGTGAGTTCGATTCCCCGAACCGGTGAATGCATGTTTTCTTTTTTCTTTTTTTAAGTAAGCTAAATGTAGTATATAAAGGTTAAAGTCAGCTTGTAATAAATAAATGCAAGGTTAAAAGCAAATTTAAATAAAAGCATATAGCAAACTTATGTAGACAATGGGGTGATCTAGACTATTCAGCGCAACCGTTAATGGTAGATCGCCACATAATTTCTCTGGTTTGCCTAGACAGCACAGAAATCTAGAGGAGTATTAAAAGTCATGTCAAAGGTTTCGGTGTGTTTAAATTTTACTTAAGAGTTGTTTTTTTGAGTTGATTGCTTAAATTACAAGTTGGTCTAAGCAAAGCGAAAAGTGATAAAACACCGAAAATTGTGCGTTTTAGCAATTATCTTTTCTTAAGGTTAGTTAGTGAATAATTTGTGTCTTAAACATATAAATTAAAAGGACATATTTCCATGCTAAGCTATCATCTCAGAAATTAAATGATCGTGGATATTGGATTTAGAAGGATTTTTTCAGACGGGATATCTAAAGTGCAAGGTAGGAAATCTTAAAAAAAAACCCCAGGGGGTCAATTCTTGTTCTGCGTTATCGTCATGTGAAATATGTTTTCACCTTTAAGGCCTGTTTCCAGCTCTTAAGTAAAGCATTTTTTCATACAAAAAACTGGAAAGTAATCGAAAAGCAATTTTCTTTTGTCAAAATTACTTGAAAGAGATTCCAGATCGTAAGAAAAATTTTTTAGTTTTTACTACTTTTTTTCATTGAAAAGTAACAGCGTCAACCCTGTCAATGTCAAGAAATATATGCAAGTTTGTTTATTACTTCCAGTAAAATTTTGGAAAACGACATTCATAGGTAAGTAATTTGTTTAATTTTATTGAATTATTGATTTAAAATTAATAAATTAATATTGTAGACATCAAAAGCAAGATTCCATGATGAATGATGAGCAGCAGCAGGTTGGGGGACAGATGTCTTCCGAGAAGACATCGAAAGCTATACGGAAGAAGCGGTCTGCCAACTTTTCCGAGGACCAAAAGCACCGATTGGCAAAGGAAGTAAAGGAGTGGCCAGCCATCTGGGACATCACCAACAAGCACCACAGCAACAAAAACGCGGTAGACCAAGCTTGGCGAGCCATAGCTAGTGTTTTGGAAAAATCAGGTAAATAAACTTAACCTTATAAAAGACAGCTTAAACTAATTATGTTTCAATACAGAAAGTGAATGCAAGTCGGCATGGACTGCAATGAGAGAAAGCTACCGCTACCATGCCAAAACAGCGAGGAAGGCAAAAAGTGGTAGCGCAGGTGGCCAGTCCCTGGAAGAACCAAGTTTTGACGACAGCGTCGACTGGGAGTTTGGTGAGGACTTGTCGTTTTTGCCGAGCACCTCTAAAAAAAGAAAGTAAGTTGAATTTATGCAAGTGTGAATGCATGAAATGATGTCATTATTTTACAGGACTTTTACGACTCCTTTTCCGGAAAATGAAGGCTCGCCAGTATCACCAGGAAGTAATCGTTGCTCAGTATACAACTATGTAAGTGTGATTGAACATGAACTACTTTCCATTATATATGTAATAACTTTTGATTATTCTTTGTTTAGGAGACCATATCCCAGGATCTTACGACTTCCGAAGACAGCCGACCAAGCACGTCAAATAAGACCGAAATGTGGCAAAGGTTCGACGGTCTTTTGAAGCAGCAGGAAAACTTGCTTAACAGCCAAGGTGGAAGGGTACCTGAGTCTCCATTTAAAGAGGCACTAGCCAGCATTGACTGGATGCTAAAGCAGCTACCGAAAAGTGCAGCTGATGCAGCATGCATCGAGTTTTCAGCATCTTTATTGGCAAAAATTGCCCAACACAATGCTGAAAAATAAAGTGTAGTGCGGTGCTGCACTTTTTAATTAAAAGTTTTTGTTTATTTTAAAATTAAATAAAAAAATAATAAACAATGGTTTGAGTTAATATTGATACTAGGATACTGGAATTTGGTACAGAGGTGGGTAGGACCATTTCGAACCAAAATGGGAAAAGTGGACGTAGTTCGTTAAAAAAGCGTGGCACTATAAAAAAATTACTATATCTGCGTTAATATTGATACTAGGATACTGGAATTTGGCACAGAGGTGGGTATTTTTTTTCAAAATCACCTTTTTGAACTTCGAAGCCACTTTATGCAAAAACATAACTTAAAACTTAAACGCGTTTATCTCGAAACCGCGTCTTTCGAGCTTGCGGCCCAGATTGCGCCCGTAGTTCTGAGCCGATTTTGATGAAACAAAGTGCAATCGACACAGAAATGTCACCATTCTGGTCCCTACCTCAATTACAAAAACAACATTGCATCCAGGAAAACTCCCTTAATAAAGAGAGGCCCTATCTCAATTTCTTTAACTGTGTAGTAGGAAAGAACTTGATAAAAAAATAAAGTTCTGTATTTTCGAATTTTTTTAAATGCTTTTTTTTATTAAAAACTATAAGTAGTGTTATTATTGTTGTTTGTGTGTGTCATTGTAAGATTTTAAGCACTAAAGAAACGCTGCCGTATTTTGCCAAGGTACAGACCCAGCTGCAGAATTTACATATTCTGTTAGCGTTTTCTGAATATATTTTCCGTAATCGGAAGATCTGCCATGGTAGGTTGACAAGCCAGTTTGCATCATTGAACTTTGTCGATGCTCGTTAGCTTCCCATTCTCCGTTCACCCAATTTCTATCGCTGTCTTCATATCCTGAGAACGTTGCTTGGCAATAATTTCGGCGATTTTTATTGATCAATAAATTGTGCAGTAAACAACATGCAGAAACAATTTTTTGAGCTCGAGCAGGACTACAAAATAATGTTTTTTTAAGACAAATCCATTTCGCACTTAAGATGCCAAGAGCATTCTCAATGCATCGTCTTGCACGACTTAGTCTGTAATTAAAAATCCTTTGTTCACGCGAAATTGGTTTGCAATTAACTGGTTTCATGATCCGCTTGCTTAACGGGAAGGCGTCGTCAGCAACGATGAAATGTGGGAGTTTTTTTCCAACCACATAAGCATCTGGAGGAAAAGGGCAGGTGTCATTTACCACACTGGCTCCAAATTTTGAATTTTTAAAAATATTGCAATCACCCTCGCTACCGTACGCTCCGATGTCCAAATACGTGAATTTATAGTAGGCATCGCAAGTGGCTAACACTACTATGGAATGAAATCCCTGAAATAAGGTATATGATTAAGATAAGCAAGAAGCACTTAATTTTTACATACAACATACTTTATAGTTATAAAATATGCTGCCACTATTTGCAGGAGTTACAATGCTGACATGCTTTCCATCTATTGCACCGACACAGTTCGGAAAATTCCACTCATTCCGAAAGCCATCAGCGACTTCCAAATGCATGTCTTCACTCCATCGAGGAATTTCGTTTTGAAGACTTATACATATTGCTTCACAAACTTGGTCAATAATTCTGCCGAAATGTTGTTTGCTTATTCTATAGCAGGAAGCAAGATGACGTTGTAAATCGCCGGATGCTAAATATCTAAAAATGTTATGTGACATTAAAGCTATTAAAAAGCTATTAAAAATTTTACTCTAAGACAATGGCGAGTTTTGCCTTGGCTGGGATAAAGTCCTTTGGCCTAGTGTTCCGTTTCGGAGCCAAGTGTGGAAGCAATAGCTCGTACAACTCATCAAAAATTGCAGGCGTCATGTGAAAATTTTCACAAAAGAGTTGTGGCGCACTTTGCAAATTTTCAAAATCGGTAAAGAACCTTCCCTTCTGATTCCGCTCCTTAAGGTATGGGCTCACCCAATACCTGGGACTTCGCCGAATCTTTCTTTTCTCCTCCTCCTCCAACAACTCCATGCCAGCCAGGAATATCCCACAATTTAAAAGAGAAACTAAATTGCACATCAATAATTTATGTAAACAAACGCTTTTCTCTATTACTAACCTTTGCAATTCAGTCATTATTCAATAATGAATTATTTCAATATTTATTAAAATATATTAAAATGTTTGATGAAAACAAATCCGCGCTAGATATCAAGATAAAATATCAACAATGATGAAACTGTCAAAACATTTGCCGTCAAAATTACTTGCCTACTACTTTTTCACACTAAAGAAATATAAGTAACTTTTTCTTAAGTAATTACTTGAGAGCTGGATAGAGACCTTTACACGGAAAATGCGATTCCCGTTGTGTGTTAAAAGGGCAACAGCTGTTCATTTTTCGCTGAAATGGAAAGAAAGTTAACGCCGGTAGCAAACGCACGTTATGGACAGAAAATGACTTTAAATTAAAAATAAATAATGTAAAAAGAAAAGCAGCTTAAAGCAGCTTAAAGCAAAAAGGACAAGCGGTACCCAGAAACAGTATCTTATCAACTATTTAGAGGAAAATGTTGATATTGCCAATAACAAGAAAATACTATTTGCTTTACTACTTTTGGCTGTTTTATGCTTTCGCAAAACCTATCTTGTTTATATTTATTTATTTCCAATATCTTCTGCGCAAGTGAAATGAAATTAATGATGAAGTCATTTTTGTAAAAGTTTCCTTCTTTCTTATACATTGTTTACATTTTTTCATAAAAGCTTTGTTTAATAGGCATTCAGCAACTTTTATATGCTATTCAGCAACTACTTTCCATTAGACGAACAAGAATCGCGTTTTTGTGCGTTGTGAAGTGAAAAAGTGAAGACGTCAAATGAAAACGATTGTGAAAAGTTTTTTTTCACTTCACTTTAACGCAAAACGGGAATTGACCCCCTGGCCTAAATACCAGCAAGCACATACACGCATTTTTGCTTCTGGTATTTATATACATAATTTACGCCAAGTTAAAGTATGAGCCGCAATGGTGCAGTGGTGAAGTCTCTCGCTTTGTACGCCAGCGTCCCAGGTTGAATCCCAGTGATTGACTTAACATTTTATTTTCGGTTGAAATTTTCATCAATTAACTTCAATTAATTTAGTGATTTATTGGCTTAATGAAATAATGTAACTTTAAGTAGACGTAAAGTAAATTTAACGAATTTTTGAGCCTATTTATATACATAAAAACTCCTTTTTGATTCATTTGCAAATTGATAAGTTTTTGACTTATTATTCTAACAGTGTAATCCTAGTTAAAATAATCGATTGTTTTCTTAGGGGATCTAAAGAAACTTGGAGAATAGATTTATATTGTTCTCTAAATTTTAATCTGTATTAAGGTTATTTAAGAATTATAAAGGTTTTATTATAATTAAAGAAAAATATTAAATTGATGAAGTAAAAAAAAAAAATAAGTATCTCGTTTTGCTGTTCAGTCGCAAAAGTTACTAGTGATCGCGATATCTAGAACTTGTCGGAGTTGGGTGAATCGCGTGGCGCCCAATTAAAATTTATTTAACATCATATCACCCACGGCCCCCTTCACTGAGTTGGCCAACCTCAGCTCCGATACGCGAGCGGAATTTGGCGCGTAACATCCCATTTCGTAAACTCGTAAAATTCCGAGCTTATGTTAAAGGAACGCATCCTTAGACATTTGATTAATTTGTCATGCTATGCTAAAACAGATAATCAAAAAAAGAAAAAATGAAAAATAACATAACTTAAACATTTATCATGCTGCAACAAAGCAAAAATTAGAAAAGCAAACAAGAAACAAAGAAAAAAAACAAATATTTTTAAAAAGCAAAAAATTTTCAACATTTATAAAGTTTTGACAGCTAAAAATTTAAGCAAACTTGTTTCCATGTTTTAAGCACTGAAATTGTAGTTTAAGCATCGTAAAAAAAATTCCATACAAAATATTTTCAAAATTCCCAAGTTGCTTAAAATTAAGTACTTTGCGAGGTTTATGCAGTTTCCGAGGCGTTAAGGGAATACCGTAATTGTTTTTTTTGTTCTTGTTTTTTGATTTGCTGAGACAATAAAAGAGATAATAAATAATAATAAATAATAATAATAATAATAATAAATAAAATAATAATAATAAAAATGTTGGTCACATTAGGCATGAGCCAAACTTTCAAAAGTTCTTTTGTGTTTCTGAGAACAAAAACTGACTAGTTATTTAGAAGACTTCTTGCTGCATCTCTATGTTTTTATAGCTTCTGTGGATTCCAAGTACATTATTTGGTTAGTTTCTGGGTGCGTCACTTGAACTTTATAGGGTTCTGTGGGTTCCTAGGACAGGAACGATGGTTCTGTTCCTGTGGACAGAGGGTTTCTGTGGACAAGGGACTCAACTGGAATTTGGACAGTTCCTGGGTGCGTCATTTGGACTTTTTAGAGTTCTGTGGGCTCCTCGGACAGGAAAGAAGGTTTCTGTGGACAAAGGTTCAACTGGGGTTTGGCCAGTTCCTGGGTGCGTCATTTCGACTTTTTAGGGTTCTGTGGGTTCCTAGAACAGGAGTGAAGGTTTCTGTGGACAAGGGATTCAACTGCATTTTGGACAGTTCCTGGATGCGTCATTTGGGCTTTTTAGGGTTCTGCGTGTTCCTAGGACAGGAATGAAGGTTTCGGCGGGCAAGGGACTCAACTGGGACTTGGCCAGTTCCTAGATGCGTCATTTGGACTTTTTAGGGTTCTGTGGGTTTTTAGGACAGAAATTAAGGTTTCTGTGGACAAGGAATTCAAGTGGGATTTGGTCAGTTCCTGGGTGCATCATTTGGACTTTTTAGGACAGGAATGAAGGTTTCTGTGGACAAGGGATTCAACTGGGATTTGGATAATTCATGGGTGCGTCATTTGAACTTTTTAGGGTTCTATGATTTACTAGGAGTGGAATGAATGTTTCTGTGGACAAGGGAATCAAGTGGGATTTGGTCAGTTCCTGAGTGCGTCATTTGAACTTTTTAGGGTTTTGTGGGTTTCTAGGACAGGAATGAAGGTTTCTGTGGACAAGAGATTCAACTGGGATTTGGACAGTTCGTGGGTGCGTCATTTGGACTTTTTAGGGTTCTGTTGGTTCCCAGAACAGGAATAAAGGCTTCTGTTCGCAAGGGATTCAACTGGAATTTGGCCAGTTCCTGGGTGCGTCATTTGAGCTAACACGAGTTCTGTGGGTTCCGTTTTTTTGCTCCATATTTTAATAAAGCCCTAAAAACATTATCCCCTATCACAGAATCCCCCAAAAAAATCGCCAAACGCAAAATCACCAAATACAGAACGAAATAAATGATTAAATGCTGTTATCACCATTTCGTTTATGGGAAAATCAATTTTTTTATGATTTAATGATTTGACATTGTGCGGAATGTTGTTATCACCAATGTTGTTATCTTACCATTTCGCGCAAGGGAAAATTAATTTTTTCATTCTTTTAACAATTCATACAAAATTTTTAACATAAAATCCTCAAAATCAGAGATTATTTGGGGATTTTGAGCATTGGAATTTTGATCTTGGGGATTTTGATGTCCCCAAACACCATTTGCCTCACATTTTAATAAAGCCCCAATCACAAAGTCCTCAAACAAAAATCCCAAACACAAAATCACCAAAAACAAAATCCCCAAATACAAAACCAAATAAGCAAATAAATGCTGTTATCACCATTCCGTGCAAGGAAAATCATTAAAAATGTGTTTTTTACCATGCCTTTTCCGAATTGTTAGCAAACAACAAGAATAAGAAAGGACATTATTCTACTTTAGGGTGCATGCTAAAATATTTTTTTCTTATTTTTTTAAAATGTGTATCGGCCTCCCTAACCTATTAGTGCAATACAATTTTGTCAGTCTTAAATGGTTTAGGAGATAAAAATCGTGAAAGTTTGAGAATTCAGTACAAATGCTTAAGTGCGTGCAAGATGATTTCACAAAATTTCGCCATGATCAAATTAACAAGGAAAAACACTTTTAAATTATCGCGAAAAATACAACAGGCTTAACTCTGTTGAAGCAAAAAGTATATATAGTGAAGAGAATGCATGAGGGTGGCGAAATTACGATAGTGAATCGATGCTGGTGTATAGTTTAGGTTCGAAGCAGCGAGAATTGAAGGTACTACGGTGAATGGCAGCGGCCAGCTTCGGCGACATTTCCAAAACTACAAATTCCATGCATGCAAGCCAAAATCCGCTCTAAACATGTTTTGAGTGAATAAAAATAGCTCTTTGATACAATTATTATTTGCATGTGTTTTGTAGGTATGTGTGTTTTGTTTCTAGCTGAGCGCTGCGTTTTGTTTAGGTTTTAGATATTAAGAATTTATTGAAATTTATTCGATCTTAACTTCGTTCAAACATTTCTCTTTTGATTTTGAAGAAAATTTTTTTCTTTTGGAAATGACTTATTTTTTTCCAAAGTTTTCTTCCGAAATTAAAGAAATATTTTTGGCTATAAATTTTTCACTGCTAAAAAATGATATTGAAGAAAAATGTTTGCCCCATAAATCTTAAGCTGCCATGGAAATTATATATTTTTTTTCAAAAGTTTTCTTCCGATTTGGAAGAAATATTTTTGCTGCATAAATTTTTAGCTGCTAAAGAAATTATATTTTTTTTGAAAAAGTCTTCCGGTTTTGAAGAAATATTTTTAGTTTATAAATTTTTAGCTGCTAAAGAAATGCTACATATTTTCTTGTTAAAAAATTTTTCCTCTGATTTTGTAGAAAAATGTTTGCTTCATATATTTTTAGCTGCTAAAGAAATGATTTATTTTTTTAAGGTTTCTTCCGAAATTGAAGAAATATTTTTGGCTATCAATTTTTCACTGCTAAAAAATGATTTTGAAGAAAAATGTTTGCTCCATAAATTTTAAGCTGTTAAGGAAATTATATTTTTTTTTTCAAAAGTTTTCTTCCGATTTTGAAGAAATATTTATGCTCCATAAATTTTTAGCTGCTAAAGAAATTATATTTTTTTTTAAAAAGTCTTCTTCCGGTTTTGAAGAAATATTTTTAGTTTATAAATTTTTAGCTGCTAAGCTACATATTTTCTTGTTAAAAAATTTTTCCTCTGATTTTGTAGAAAAATGCTTGCTCATAAATTTTTAGCTGCTAAAGAAATGATTTATTTTTTTTTGTAAAGTTTTCTTCCGAAATTGAAGAAATATTTTTGGCTTATAAATTTTTCGGTGGTTAAAAAAATGATTTTGAAGAAAAATGTTTGCTCCATAAATTTTTAGCTTCTAAAGAAATGATATATTTTTTTCAAAAGCTTTCTTCCGAAATTGAAGAAATATTTTTGGTTTATAAATTTTTAGCTGCTAAAAGTTACAGGTTTTTTCTTGTTAAAAAATGTTTCCTCTGATTTTGAAGAAAGATTTTTGCTTCATAAATATTTAGCTGCTTAACAAATGATATTTTTTTTAAAAAGGTTTTCATCCGAAGTTGAAGAAATATTTTTGGTTCATAAAATTTCAGCTGCTACTGGAATGAAATGATAATTTTTTTAAAAAAATTTTCCTCCGATTTTGAAAAAAATTTTTTATTTATAATTTTTTAGCTACTTATGAAATTCTTAATGCAAATTTGTTCATTAACCGTCAATTAAAGCAGCGAGGATAAAAGGAAAATAACATATAGCAGGTGAAAACATTTCTTAATTTATTGACAACATTTCACAGCAATTTCAGATTTTCATAACAATTTCATTAATTATTTTAATTAAATTTTTAATAACTACAATTGTACCATTCAAACATAACTTTATTTTAGTTACATTTAGTTGAAGGTTTTTTATAATGTTTTGAATGATCATTGCCCTAGAAAATTCACAAAAAATTTAAGCGTAAGTATGTATAACATTTAATACATTTATAATATTAATATATAGATAATAATAATAATGATATGAATATATTTGTATATTTAAATATAGACATATATGTACATATATATACACATACATATATAGATCCTCGGTAGGATATAACTGTTGGTAACTTCAGTATTTTAATTTTCACCTTAAAATCGATGAATGAAATCTTTAGTTAATGATCTCTTCCAGGAGTCTAAAGTGAAATTTGTTATGCTTAGAAGATTAAACCAAGATTCCGATGAAAAATAGTTTTCTGTTTTTAAATCGCAACTAGGCCATAACTCCGAACCGTTCGTGAGAGAAGTTCAGTACCTATCTGCATGAATATTGTCAATGAAGATCCTGACACATAATTTATATTCTCGCAATAAAAATTGTGAAGACGATAATGACCTAATGTTGGAATGGAACTTTAAACCTTCCAATGAAGGTTCCTTTCTGATTTATGAAACCGCCCACCTGAATGTTATGAGGAAACCGTAGAAGAGAATTAGAGGAATTTTCTCAGCATATTACTCCCTTAAGACCTTTGGAAACTACAGTAGGTCGATATTTTATTGGGAAAGCACAACTGACCAATTTGAACGTTGGTCAGCTCGTCGGCCTGCAAAGTTGACGAATTGGTTTTTTAGAAAAAATTCTGTTTCTCCCTTTCTTTATTTGCTAGCCAGTCTGTTAAACTATCCGATTCTCTATATACAAAAACTATATATATTTGTATACATAAATTACATATATATCTATATCTATATATATATATATATATATATAAATGCAATGTATGTGAAAAATATATTATTTTATAATTAAATATATAATTTATATATTAATAAATTACATAATTATTTATAATATAATTAAACATTTTATAATCTTCTTCTTCTATATATATAAAAATGAATGTATGTATGTGGGTATGTGGGTATGTGGGTATGTGGATATGTGTGTATATCACGTATAGACTCCAAAACCACCGAACCAAACTCTATGAAATTTTAAGGGATACTGAAGCAACATTCGAGAAGTGTTCCTGTGAAGTTTGGTGTTGATTGGGCAAGGGGGCGTGGTACCTCCCATACAACCCAAATTGGCTCTATCGCCCACAAACCAAAAAAATTGCTATATATCAGACGGTTTTAATCATATAAAACTTAAATTTGGTTATTTTGTTCAGATGGTTACTTTCGGTGACTGTACATAAAATGGGCGTGGTCACACTATATCTACGCCCACTTTTCAGCAACTATTTTAATTCCTAAAATGTTCACGTTTTGATAGTGAATCTTAATATGCAGGTGCTATGCATACAAGTGCCAGTCACTATGTAAATATAAACGTTGTCACGCCCACTTTTACCGCCCACAAATAAGTAAAAATGCTTTATATCAGACGGCTCTTGCCATAGAAGGCTAAGATTTGATAATTTAGTTTATATGATTACTCTCCGCCAATATACAAAAAATGGGCGTGGCCGAACTATATCTACGCCCACTTTATCGGAATCATGCTTATTCTTGAGTTGTACACGTTTTGATAGTGAATCTTAGTATGCAGGTGCTATGGATCTAAGTGGCAGTCACTATGTAAATATAAACGTTGTCACGCCCACTTTTACCGCCCACAAATCAGTAAAAATGCTTTATATCAGACGGATTTTGCCGTAGAAGACTACGATTTGGTAATTTAGATCGTATGGTTACTGTCGGCCAATGTATAAAAAATGGGCATGGCCGCACTATATCTACGCCCACTTTATCGAAATCATGCTTATTCCTGAGTTGTACACGTTTTCATAGCCAATCTTGGTATGCAGGTGCTCTGGGTGCAACTGGCAGTCATTATGTAAATAAAAATGTTGTCACGCCCCCTTTTACCGCCCACAAATCAGTAAAAATGGTTTATATCAGACGGCTCTTGCCGTAGATGACTAAGATTTGGTAATTTAGTTCATATGGTTACTGTCGGTCAATGTATAAAAAATGGGCATGGCCGCACTATATCTACGCCCACTTTAGCCTGCATAGCCAATCTTCGTATGCAGGTGCTATGGGTGCAAGTGGCAGTCACTTTGTAAATATAAACGTTGTCACGCCTAATTTTACCGCCCACAAATCAGTAAAAATGCTTTATATCAGACGGCTTTTGCCGTAGAAGACTAAGATTTGGTAATTTAGTTCATATAGTCACTGTCGGCAACTGTTTAAAAATGGGCGTAGTCGCACCATATCTACGCCAACTTTTTCGAAATCATGCTTATTCCTGAGTTGCACACGTTTGATAGTAACACTTGATATGCAGGTGCTCTAAGTGGCAGTCAATATATATATATAAAATTTGCCACGCCCACTTGTACCACCCACAAAAAAAAACAAAACGAAATGGCCAATTTCAGTCCTTGAAAGTACTTTGACCGAGCTTCTTATGATCAATTGTGTTGTGAGTGTTGTGGAATGTTTGAACACAATTGATCGAGAACTGGACCTACATGTTTTATGCCGACTCCGAACGGCTTACGTTCTCAAGAAGCTTTTCATGCCAGTTTTTACTCTCTGAGGTTTGCCATTGTCTGCATAGAGATGACGGCCGTACAGAAAAATTAATTCAATTGAAAAAACTTTCTGTGTCAGATAGAATTCGAACCTGGGTTCTATGGTATACAAGCCTCGCACGTCAACCAGTATGCCACGGAATGGTTTGAAATATTCTGTAAAAACCGAGTTTTTTATAAAAATATTTACTGGCGCGGTAGTTAAAAATAACAAACGGTCAGAAATAATAGTAATTAAAAAGTTCTTCCAATCTGCACTAATAAATTTTAAATTTTTACTCTACTCTATAAATTTAAATTTTTTAACTTTTTTTTTTTGTATTATTTTCACTAAAATGCAAATTAAATTTTTTTTTTTGTTTTGCCATTTTACTTTTATTCAAATAAATTATCTATGGATGATAAAATAAAGTGTAACGTGAATTGCTAAAATGAATGAAATTACAAAAAAATGTACACATTTTTTACATTGTACAATTTATTTGACTAAAATTAGTTTAGGAAAAGATTCGTTTGAATTTTAGTGAAAATAATATGAAAAAAAGTTAAAACAATCCAAAAAATCCGCATTATCTTTGGTCCAACGGAAATATAAGATTTTTTGATGCAACATTTTTTCCATTACTCTTATTTCTGACCGTTTCTTTTTTTTTTTCTAACTGCCATACCAGCCAATATTTTTAGTCGCAATATTTTGTGGATCATCATAACATAAGCCATGGATTATTTTGAAGAACGAGACTGAACAAATTTTTTTCTAAAGAGCGTGAGGCGACTTAATGTATATACGTATGTGGGTATATGTGTATATCACGTAAAGGCTTCGAAACCGCTAAGCCAATTTTTATACCAAAGCGTTGAGAGGGTTCCTGTGAAGTCTGTTGCCGATCGTAAATACACCTAAAATTTTCGATTTCGAACAGTTTTGTAATTATAGGTCGCAAAGCCTCGGAATTCAGTATTCGACCTCAATTTACACATGCCGTTGCACAGGTAACATTTTATGGGTGTTGGACGAGGGGCGTGGTACTTTTTCCGCACCCAAAATTTTCGGTATAGCTTTCGAAATAAGTCATACATTAATAAAACTCGGTAAGAACTTACTATAAAAGCATGGCTTCACTAAAGCTACGCCCTCTTTTAGGGGATAAGCGCTGAGCGCAGCGAAGCGCGCCGGGTATAAGCTAGTAACATATAAACAATAACTACACTTGCTCTATACAGTATTTATAAATTATATTTGTATAAATTTACTTGTATTTATGTAATTAAATATTTATTATAATTATATGTATCTAAATAACAATATATGTAATACTAAATATCATATATATTTACTAAACTATATTTACTATATAGCAAATATTTAAATAAAATAAAACCATGAGGAATACATTGCTTTTGCAATGTGTGGAGCAACTCAGTGTCACAGTTCTGAAAGGTCGATCAATGGACTTGATTATTATGATAGCAAAAACTTTGTTATACCAAAAATTCAATTTGTTGTTATACCCAAAGATTTGGCTTATTAATCATACTTATAAGTTATACTGTGAAACTATTGTTCTAATTTGCGCTAATGTTAGATGAAAAATACTCGGACTAACAGACTAGCTAAAAGACTAACAGAATAGCTGACTGACAGAAAAAAAAGAGGATAAACGATCAAAGTGACAGAATCCTTTTTAAAAAATTAAACTGACAAATTTACAGACAGACTAACTGGCAAACGATCAGACAGACATTTAGATGGTCGAAGTTATGCATTGCTAAGCCTCTGCATCTTTGCTTTGACTTTCCCATTTAATGCAGTTGCTTTTCATTTCTTTGGACACTAATTTCTCCTTTAACCATCTACAGTTTTTTCGGATCAAAACTGTGATAAGATGGTCAAGAATACAACGCCTGTGTTCAAAACAGGTTCCATTTTTGTCAAACCACCCTGGAGTTGCAAAATTTGAAAGCTCTATACAGGACTTCATTAGTCGCGATTTGAAATTCGGTTTGTGGCAAGTTTTTTCGAAAACGTACTTGTTTATTAAAAAATGTAAGTTACAAATATCGAAGAACTCATCGGATGGATTTTTTAAAAAAAGTTTTGTGTCACTATAATTTTTTGTGTTTTCTGAGTCGAAAGATTCTAAGTCGAAAGAAAACTTTTCCAACTTCAGAAGATTTTGTTGGCAACTTTCGCATTTTATTTTGTTAGCAAATTTCGCCATTAAGCTGTACCCAATAAAATATCGACCTACTGTAGTTTCCAAAGGGCTTAAGGGAGTAATATGCTGAGAAAATTCCTCTAATTCTCTCCTACGGTTTCCTCATAACATTCAGGTGGGCAGTTTCATAAATCAGAAAGGAACTTTCATTGGAAGGTTTAAAGTTCCATTCCAACATTAGGTCATTATCGTCTTCACAATTTTTATTGCGAGAATATAAATTATGTGTCAGGATCTTCATTGACAATATTCATGTAGATAGGTACTGAACTTCTCTCACGAACGGTTCGGAGTTATGGCCTAGTTGCGATTTAAAAACAGAAAACTATTTTTCATCGGAATCTTGGTTTAATCTTCTAAGCATAACAAATTTTACTTAAGACTCCTGGAAGAGATCATTAACTAAAAATTTCATTCATCGATTTTAAGGTGAAAATTAAAATACTGAAGTTACCAACAGTTATATCCTACCGAGGATCTATATATGTATGTGTATATATATGTACATATATGTCTATATTTAAATATACAAATATATTCATATCATTATTATTATTATCTATATATTAATATTATAAATGTATTAAATGTTATACATACTTACGCTTCAATTTTTTGTGAATTTTCTAGGACAATGATCATTCAAAACATTATAAAAAACCTTCAACTAAATGTAACTAAAATAAAGTTATGTTTGAATGGTACAATTGTAGTTATTAAAAATTTAATTAAAATAATTAATGAAATTGTTATGAAAATCTGAAATTGCTGTGAAATGTTGTCAATAAATTAAGAAATGTTTTCACCTGCTATATGTTATTTTCCTTTTATCCTCGCTGCTTTAATTGACGGTTAATGAACAAATTTGCATTAAGAATTTCATAAGTAGCTAAAAAATTATAAATAAAAAATTTTTTTCAAAATCGGAGGAAAATTTTTTTAAAAAAATTATCATTTCATTCCAGTAGCAGCTGAAATTTTATGAACCAAAAATATTTCTTCAACTTCGGATGAAAACCTTTTTAAAAAAAATATCATTTGTTAAGCAGCTAAATATTTATGAAGCAAAAATCTTTCTTCAAAATCAGAGGAAACATTTTTTAACAAGAAAAAACCTGTAACTTTTAGCAGCTAAAAATTTATAAACCAAAAATATTTCTTCAATTTCGGAAGAAAGCTTTTGAAAAAAATATATCATTTCTTTAGAAGCTAAAAATTTATGGAGCAAACATTTTTCTTCAAAATCATTTTTTTAACCACCGAAAAATTTATAAGCCAAAAATATTTCTTCAATTTCGGAAGAAAACTTTACAAAAAAAAATAAATCATTTCTTTAGCAGCTAAAAATTTATGAGCAAGCATTTTTCTACAAAATCAGAGGAAAAATTTTTTAACAAGAAAATATGTAGCTTAGCAGCTAAAAATTTATAAACTAAAAATATTTCTTCAAAACCGGAAGAAGACTTTTTAAAAAAAAATATAATTTCTTTAGCAGCTAAAAATTTATGGAGCATAAATATTTCTTCAAAATCGGAAGAAAACTTTTGAAAAAAAAAATATAATTTCCTTAACAGCTTAAAATTTATGGAGCAAACATTTTTCTTCAAAATCATTTTTTAGCAGTGAAAAATTGATAGCCAAAAATATTTCTTCAATTTCGGAAGAAACCTTAAAAAAATAAATCATTTCTTTAGCAGCTAAAAATATATGAAGCAAACATTTTTCTACAAAATCAGAGGAAAAATTTTTTAACAAGAAAATATGTAGCATTTCTTTAGCAGCTAAAAATTTATAAACTAAAAATATTTCTTCAAAACCGGAAGACTTTTTCAAAAAAAATATAATTTCTTTAGCAGCTAAAAATTTATGCAGCAAAAATATTTCTTCCAAATCGGAAGAAAACTTTTGAAAAAAAAATATATAATTTCCATGGCAGCTTAAGATTTATGGGGCAAACATTTTTCTTCAATATCATTTTTTAGCAGTGAAAAATTTATAGCCAAAAATATTTCTTTAATTTCGGAAGAAAACTTTTTAAAAAAATAAGTCATTTCCAAAAGAAAAAAATTTTCTTCAAAATCAAAAGAGAAATGTTTGAACGAAGTTAAGATCGAATAAATTTCAATAAATTCTTAATATCTAAAACCTAAACAAAACGCAGCGCTCAGCTAGAAACAAAACACACATACCTACAAAACACATGCAAATAATAATTGTATCAAAGAGCTATTTTTATTCACTCAAAACATGTTTAGAGCGGATTTTGGCTTGCATGCATGGAATTTGTAGTTTTGGAAATGTCGCCGAAGCTGGCCGCTGCCATTCACAGTAGTACCTTCAATTCTCGCTGCTTCGAACCTAAACTATACACCAGCATCGATTCACTATCGTAACTTCGCCACCCTCATGCATTCTCTTCACTATATATACTTTTTGTACAGTGTGCTTTTAGTAAGGTTGCTAGCATCATACTTTGAGTTTTAAGCAATGTTTCCTTGTTTGTGTTTATTTATTGAAGCGCAATGTAAAGCCCCATTTCCAATAACGCGTGAGATGCGTTGCGTAAATTGACGCAAATAAGCAATGCATGAAAACATACGTAACAGGTTCCAATAACCAGCATGCGTGTGCACGCAGCGTGAAATATTCGAAAAATTGAATATTTCACGCGCGTGAAAATTTGACAGCTAGTGTTGTATAAACTGTTGACAACTTATAAGGTAATTGGTACTAGTGCGAATACTTTTTTATCAAAATTGACAAAATGACCTCAAATAATTTTTTTTGAAATATAAGTGTATAGTTATGTTAAATACAGTTAAATACGGTTAAATACAGTGTATTTGTGTCATATCTTGATTGTTAAAATTTTACGTTCAGTCGAACTCATACAAAACATCGCAAACAAAATGCTAATTACAAAATTGACTGAGCCGGGTACTGTTCAAAATTATGCTTCGCTAAGCAGAAGTGCGGGCAATCATATGTTCACGCACACGCTCTATTGGAAATTGATTTTTTCATGCAGCTTCCGCAGCGTAAAACGGAACGCATCTCACGCGTTATTGGAAATGGGGCTTAAGTATTTTATTTAAATTGATTCTTTATTAATAATTAAAATATGTTTTAGAATTGTAGACGACGAAAAACAAATTGATACAGTGAATTATTTGGCACTTGCTGTGGTTGCTAAGTTGGTAGCATAATCAACAAAAAGCCATAGTACGTTGCGTCATTTTCGTGGGTTTCTCCAGGTTTTCACCCACGAAAATCAAATTGACACACACCATCTCTTTGTCGATTTTAAAGCTGCGTTCGATAGCCCGAGAAGGGAGTGCCTATACGCAACAATGTCTGAGTTCGGTATACCTGCAAAGTTGATTAGACTTTGCAGAATGACGTTGAGCAACACACACAGCTCGGTCAAGGTAGGAAATGACCTCTCCGAAACCTTCAATACCGAAAGAGGTTTCAGGCAAGGCGATCCACTGTCTTGCGATCTCTTTAACATCATCATGGAGGGGATCGTACGAAAGGCCGGTGTGCATCGTAATGGCACCATTTTCTACAAAGGCGTCCAGCTCCTTGCGTACGCTGATGATATTGATATTGTCGGCAGAACCAAGAGAGATGTTACCGATGCTTTCGCCCCTATCGAAAAGGAATCAGCCAAAGTGGGTTTGACGATAAATAAAGGCTAAACAAAATATATGCTATCTACAAACAAGGGAGCTCGGCGTTTAGACTCCCACGTTTCATCCGGCAGCTATAACTTTGAAGTAGTCAAGGAGTTCGTTTACCTTGGCACCGCCATTAATACCAAAAACGAAATCAGCCTGGAGATAAAGCGAAGAACAATAATTGCTAATAGGTGCTACTACGGGCTCAGTAAGCAACTAAGTTCCAGAGCCCTCTCTCGATCGACAAAACTAACACTCTACAACACGCTCGTTCTACCTGTGCTGCTTTATGGCGCTGAGGCATGGGTAGTTTCGCAAACTGACGCAGCCGCTCTGGGCGTGTTCGAGAGAAAAGTTCTTCGCAAAATCTTCGGTCCTGTTAGAGACGGCGATGACTATCGCATCCGAATGAACCACGAGCTGTATGAGCTCTACGATGACATTGACGTAGTTCGGCGTATAACTGTGCAGCGACTACGCTGGCTGGGTCATGTCCATCGTATGAACGACGAAGCTCCAGCGAAAAAGGTGCTCGAGGCGAGGGTTGCTGGTCAACGACGACGAGGGAGACCATGCCTCCGATGGATGGACCAGGCTGAGGAAGTCCTAACCGCACTTGGTGTATCCGATTGGAGAAGGCGCGCGCAAAGCATAGGCGCCTGGCGAGAGCTGATGAGGTCGGTTGAAACCCGGACACGGGTTGTTACGACTACCTAAGTAAGTAAGTAAGTACGTTGCGTCATGTTAACCTGTGTTACGTCAAGTTTGCATAATTAGACCATAAATTCGTCATGGAAACGCAGTAACTTAAAACATGTTGCTACAAATTATTTGGGCTATCACAGTTTAAGTACGCAGGCCTGTTTAATTTACTGTTTGTTATTTTTACGCCAACTTACGTAAGCGTATTTTTCTTTGTTGTTTTGCATGCAAACGCAAATACGCAAACACGCGTAAATAAAAGTAGCCCTTGAACGTGTTTTTTGTGTCTCGTATTTTTATACCTTATCTACAATATATAACAGCGTTGCAAAATCATTGAATAGGGGCTTTCAGACGAACGTACATGCCAGTGGACTTGGGCATGTCCGACGACATGTACGATCGTTCGAAAGCAAAAGAGACGGTCGGACCGACATGTTGGATCAAAATCAAACAATTTTAATTTTTCTGCCGGTCCGACCGACATGTCGTTCATGTGAAAAGATGTTGGTCCGACTCGGTGCATTTTTCATTTTATTAAAATCGTCAGCGAGTGAACATCAACGGATCTGCTGCTATATGAAAAATAACATTTAAAGCATATAAAAATAGTGTAAAAATGTTAGTCAATTATAACAGCATCCAAAAATTCTTTAGCCATTACGCCGATGTGTTTTGCGTGAGAATCTACAAATAATGAAGTCATCGTACATGTCCGATTGTTTGAAAGCTCAACAAAATTTTCCCGTTATTTTGTCTTAATACAATGTACGCTGACATGTACGTTCATCTGAAAGCCCCTAATACGGCAAACACATACTGAGGTGCTCACAGTTTCAAATATAACAAATGCTATAAATACGCTTTGTTAATATACGTTTAAACTGTGAATAGCCTAAATAGATAGATGCAGGCTACACATTAAGGGCTTTCGCATGGTCAAACAAATTGGACCAATATGGCATCTTGGATGATAAGTGGATGACCGTGCGTAACGCTGCAGCCACACGTGATAGTACTGGCACGCCAATAAAGAATATGTATTTACTTCGAAAATATTCCGAAATAATCAACAAATTACGCTGCGGCCAAAAGCCAGAGGTCCTGCGGCCAAAGCCAAAGTTCCGACCACTTCATTATTCCGTTTGCTTTTATTCAGTGATTCTTTATATGCCAACACAGCACCAAACTTAAATGGGATAAATATGGGGAACTAATTATGTTGTCATTGTTGTTTATCAATATTTTTCAAAGTGAAATGCAACTTATTCATATGATATTTTATGTGTCAAATAAAGGAAATTAAAATAATTGCATATATTTCATTACAGGACATGAAAAAAAAGTGCAGATTTTAAGTTCGAATATTTTAGGGAGAAAATACAACACTGTTTTCCTTACTTCGATTTCGCAATGGCTGCGGTTGTCAAAATTCACTATCTCAGTAAAAGTTGTTGTCAGTGGACTGCCAGTGATGTCATGGTGTGAGTGTATTAGTGAAAAGTGAGAGGGTATTGAGTTTTTCGAACTGTTACTGTCTTCGAACTGGCTTCGTGTGGCTAGGGGGTAAGCTAAAAACGATAGTCGGTCTAACATGTTGGATTAAAATGAAAACTTTTTGATTTTGCTGGCTATCGTCCAACAAATTGGATCATGAGAAAGCATGTTGATCCAACTCGCTGCATTTTTTCATTCTGTTTAGTCGTCGCACGGTAAACATTGCACCGGTTATTCCAAACACGGAATTTTGGATAGAATTTATTAAATTTTGTAAAATTTTTCCTGAAGTATGGAAAGAAAAAACTGAAGTAAACGAAAATAATTTAAAAATATTCAGTTATAAAAACAACCAAAAATATTTTTTCATTCCGCTGAAGTACTCTGCGTGAGAGCTTGCAAATAATGATGTTGTTTCACAAATTGGATCGTTCGAACGCTCAATCAAATTTTTCCATCCAACTTATCCTACAACATGTCATCCAATATGTTGGGCCATGCGAAAGCCCATATTGTCTGCTTTTCTTTCAAATTTTGGAATTTTCAACATCTATTTTGGTTTCGCTAATTGTTTTGTCCACTGTATGCTACCCACAGTTTTCTGCTTGGGGAGGAGGTTCAGACGATACTACACGTCGTTACGCATGGTAAGACAAACCAGGTATTTGACTGTTCAAACACTAGAAGCAGCAGACTGACAACATGTTATTGGATGTTCTCACGGCACGTTGAATAATGTAATTCGGCTCTCATTCGTAATTCACAGCTCTATTATGTTCAGAATGAAGTAATTCGTCACACAAAATTTGACTATCTGAATTACTTCATGCGAAGGTAATTCAGTTTGAATTACCATCCGAATGACGTAGAAATTCGTTTCATCTCTAATTTGTATTTAAAGTTAATCGAAAACAGCACTAAGAAGCAAGACAACAAAGCAAAATAAATAGCTGTCAGCAGGCCACCAGAGTGCCAAGTTCGGGCCCGGGGGTTACAACATACGGGCCCCTCAAAATCTTTTCAACACAAAAAAAAATGCAATTATAAATGTATTAAGCAATGCAAGCTATTGCAATGTAGATGCGAAAATTATTGTTTAGTTCTTAGTTAATATTTATAGTGCGTTCTGATATTTAATTCACACACCATGACAAATTAAGTACATTTTATTGTTTGTTATCTGTATTAATTGTCAATACCTAACGACAACTTTTTTGTGTAAAATTCAAATCAAATGGAGAAAGATTTCGACTAGGTATTTCTACTGATGAGTGAAACACTCATACTCGTATACTCTACTATCACGACATACATATATTAAAAAGGAATAAATGCAAGTCAAAAATATATCCAGAAGTGTCCAACTTAAAAAAGAATTATCAAAGTAATTCAAAAGTTCCCTCGCCACGAGCATAAGAAAGTTTCATTATAATTTTTGATATCATAAAAACAAAACAAAGAAGAAATATGAACTTTTCTCCCTCTTCAACAAATTATCTTTTTGTTCCTTTTTTTACGCGCCTCTCCGGGCCCCCTTAAAACTCTGGGCCCGGGGGGAAACACCCCGTTTCCCCCCTCTCGGCGGGCCTGGCTGTCAGCAGTCATAGCGAACATGTTTCCTTCAAAAATTAATAAAAACCATAAAGCAAATCAAACTGAATTACGATCGCTTCGACCGAATTCCTTAATTCAGAGCGCCGTGATAACATGACATTAACTTGAAAACAAAATTTTTTGATATCAAGGCCATCACGCAAGGTTCGACAACATGTGATTTCGTCTGAACCACCCTTTTGATAATGGCGGAAGCAAAACTTACTTGACGATCAAGTTTTTGACATTCCCTTTTAAGCTTGACGATTCAGTTTATACACATCAAGAGTTGACGATCAAGTCCAAAAGAATAAGAAAGAGTTACATATAAAAAGATTCATGTGTGCAAGTGAAATAGAGCAAAAACTTAAAGGTACATTCAAGTCCGTTCCTTCCCCTTTCCTTATGTTCCGTTATGCCGCGTTTCCATGTGATCTTCTATTATCTTCTAGTATCACATTTTTTGTAAGAAAGAAATAGCATGTGAGCCCTACTTTATGGCATTGATGGATGTGAGTGTGAAACAGGTATACCTTTATCATTTTTATAGCATGTGATATCCCCTGTGATGCTAGGAGATCGAAAAAGTTCAACTTCTTGAACTTTTGCTATAAAAGTTGATCACATGCTATAAATATGACATTCATTTTTATAGTTGTGGTTTTTGTGCTGTCAAGCTGTCACTTTTATTTGCGCCAATATTAATTGTTTTGAAATAGTACAGAATTACAAATACAAATTGGAAAATAAAGAAAATCAAATCAGTTGCGGGATTCCCAAACACCTTAACGACGATTGCCACTGTAGTTAACTAGCTAAACCTGTCATTTACTATGAAACTGTGCATGCACAATGACCGATAACGACAACTATTATTATCGTTAACTTTTTGGGAATTCTGCTACAGGTCAAGGGGTATGATTTTAAATAAATAAACAGTCTTGGTATTTCTATCCATCGCGTGGCTAAGCAATTAATGCGGATGATTTCCCGACTCGGGAGTATGCAATCTAGAGTTGGCCAGAGAGTTCCTTAGCGCATTGATGTGAAGCATCAGTGATTTTTTCATTAATTTGGTGTTTGGTAAATTCACCAAAACTTATTTTTTAAAACTTTTTTTTTATATTTTTTTTCGTGTGTATTTCACTGATGCTGCTGCAGTAATGGCACACGAATTGAATTACCTGTAACACCTGATGCTGTCTGCACAATAATAATTATATAAAACAATTTAGACTACGTAGACAAGAAGTTATTTAAATAAGCACGTCTTGCAATCAGTAAACTTGCAGAAATTGATTTGTTTACATATTTTGGAAATGTCAAATTTTTAAAGGTAAAAGTACATATATGCATCTCGCTCTTTATAGCATGTGTTTTGTGATATGGGATAAGATAAGATACTGAAAGATCACATGGAAACGCGGCATTATCCCACAAACTCGACTTGCTTTCAAGAAAACTTGATGTGTGGAAAAGGGCACCTACGTTTTTGCTACCATTTTTTGTAGTGGCCAACTCACACGGATTGTTTGATTGGCAATCAATGAACTTTTCATGCGCTCTTTAATATTTTGATTGTTGGTAGCTCACACGACACGCCAATGTGCGCTTGGCATTTCTTTGAAATACAGTACTTTTTCTACTCCACTTTATTTCCTACTATAAAAAAATTTTGGTATTAATTTAACATCCTCCATCTGACACAGAAAGTTTTTTCAATTGAATTAATTTTTCTGTTCGGCCGTCACCTCTCTGCAGACAATGGCAAACCTCATAGAGTAAAAACTGCCAAGAAAAGCTTCTTGAGAACATAAGCCGTTCAGAGTCGGCCTACTGGAATTTGTAGGTCCAGTTCTCGATCATTTGTGTTCAAACATTTCACAACACACACAACACAATTGATCATAAGAAGCTCGGTCAAAGTTCTTTCAAGGGCTGAAATGGCCATTTCGATTTTTTTTATTAATTTAACATGATTGCTTATCTGGAATTGCTTAAATGTTAACTTTTTTTTGTTATGTTGTTATTAACGCATTTATTATGTGAAATTTATTAAATTAAAATTTAATTTAATAACAACAAACAATTTTCAATGATGAAAAAAACAAACTTAAGACTTATTTGTTTTTTTTTTTGCCAATTTAAAACTTCTTTCATATTTGATAGTTGTTTTTGTTATTTAACTCAAATAAAACAGTAACAGTATAGTTGTTATACAACTGGTCATGCAAGAGCAATTTTGTAAAGTACGAAACAAAAAGGGAGGGGAAAAAGTAATGAAATTTATGAAATGTCAAAAATTGAACGCCAATAAATTCGCTGCCGTCTGACCGACCAACAATCAAAATGTGAAACAGAGTAAAAATAGTTCAATGAATGTCTTTCAAACGATCATCGTGTGACCTGAGCCTTACACCACCTTGTCTTGTGTTACACTACCTAATGACTCGTAGGTAGTTCCATACTGACAATGTAAAATTCGTCTAGAAGAAAATTAAATATCATGAGCCACCCTGTGTAGCAAAGACAGAAAAGAGTGCGTTGCTTTTTACTTTCGGTGGATTATAGTTTTACTAAAATTTGTCCAAATAGTTATTAACTATTTACTAATGTTATGCAAATCTTGTAATGAAGCCGATAAAAGATATAAATATTGAATGCCGATGCAAAGCCTCCATCAAAAAGCGGCAAATTAAGAGATTTGTTTCTGTCATTGTTCCAACTAATGTGAATACACCGTATTTTTTGCAGTAATCGTGCCAAAAAAGTTATCCTGGAAAAGACAAAATATTTTAGTTAATTACGCGATAGTTAAGTGATTCTTTTCAGTTCAATGCTTGGTTTTTAAACGTTTTCATTAAAACAAGCAAAAACAATACGAACTGCGTACTTCATTGTCATGCATAGCTGAGCAGAAAAAGTGTGAGCAAACAATAACGTAAAAACGTGTTGGGCTCTTACATAACCGTTTCAAGCTATTACCGGTGACAACCTGGAAGCAGTTTGAGATACGATATTTTCCCGAAAGGAAGGTCTGTGGTTTTACATAATCGCGAGAGTCCTGTATTACATTCCAAACATTACAATAGAACAAGCATTTGATTTACATTCTTCGTGGAACTCTCGTCTTTAGTAATACCACTGGTAATACATTGACAGCGTACCAACAACAGCAGCAACAACACGATAATATGGGCTACTAAATAACGAAAAGAAAGCCAATCGCATAAGTTAACCAACAGCGGCGTATCAACATTCTCTGTCTGTGCACTACATTCATTTCGTGTTCCACCGTCGTGCGGAGTAGTTCGTTTGGTTTTTGGGAATTCACAGCAAGCTAATAGAAGTCAACGGCAGCTTCCTCAGCTGTGTATAAATAGAGAGTGAGCTACAGCCATATCGCTTTCAAAGCACAACACTCAACGTTTACGTCGACTGCACGGCAATAAAACACGCGGAACCAAGCAAGAGAGTTAAAATAACAACGTTAACGTCGCCATACATTCATTCGTTCGTTCGGTTACAGCCTTCGTCTCACTGCTGACTGAGCTGTTTGACAGGCACTTGCCGCCGCTGACGTCACTGTTTACGTCGCCGGCTCTGCCAACGTAGGAGATACGTGCGTGTGTGCGTGTCTGAAATATTTCGGAACTCGCAATTTGTGCCTCTTACTGGGTGGTGGTTCCACGGTGGTGCTTCTTGGTCAACAATTGAGACTCACCAGACCGAAAATTCAGTCGATTTAACACTTTAGGACTCGCCTGCGCTCATTTGTATTGAAGAAAGCGAGTATTTTTGGTGCATTGGTTTTGTTGTTGGTTTTGCTTCGTTGGCGGCTGTGCTGCGCCGTCGTCGTCGTTTTGGTTTCACAATCGCAACAAAGCCTATGCCAGCTAAAGGTGTGGGGAAATCGATCGATTACGTATGTGTTCAGTGATTTTTTTTTCTATAAAGCTAGCATCCAAGCAACAAAACGAGTAAGCCACAATCGAACAGAAAACAATAATCAACAGTAAAAAATAACCACAAATTCATAAAGAATTAGTGGAACTAAGCAAAAAAGTGCATAAAATGGACAAACAAACTGGTTCAAATAGCTCGAGTCAGGGTAAGAGTGAATCGCGCGATATCAGCCTAGGGTGTGGCCCATCACCAGCATCATCAGCTGCTGCAGCAGCATCATCACCATCAACAACATCATCGCCCGCAATAGCATCCGCGGGTGGAGGTAGTGGTGGTGGTGTTGTTCCTAGCACCTCCAAATTTACTAGCATAGCTTCGCAGCAAACACATCAGGCAATAGCACCATCTGGTGCTTCAAAATCCGGAATTGTTGAACCAGCACCGCAATTACACCATACGCCACCGCCGCTAACGCTTAATATAAACACCACCACTGGCGGCAATTTCAGCGTCATCGTAGATGCTTCGAATACGGTGGAGAATCTCAGGAAGGTTATCGCCAAAAAGTTAAAAGTGGCCAAGGATCGCATATGTCTGTTGCATCGTGAAAAGTGAGTCTTCCTTTTTGTTTCTCTTTTGCTCTTATTTTGTTCTTGTGTCGAAATAATTTGCCTGTTTTGTATAAAAGAGCACAAAATGGTTTATTTTTCGAATGGCGTTCTTTCGGTTCGTGCATGACTGCAGGAATTTTTTGTTTTTTTCTTTAATTCCAAACCGTGTTCAATAGAAACCGTATTAATGAAGTACCGAGTAACTTGGGACATAGATGTATTATTTATATAGTATATATAATACTGTATATTATATACACAGTGGTATACTTTACCGACTAATGGCGAAATTGTTCGTATTAATTGATACCTTATTTGTGTGTGTTATACTATATGGACTGTTGTTTATCGAAATTGAAACTAAATACAGTACTGCCACACTTAGCTCTGTTTCTAAATTCACTGCCACTGGCCCAGGAAAATGTTTGAGGGAGCAAAATTGAAATAATTAAAAAAGAGAAAAGAAATTAAGCCCGATTGAAAAAAATTAGTTGAGTTTGTTAGAAATAATAAAATTTTGTATAATAAAACTCACTGATGATATGAAAACGTTATGATAAACGCAGCACTGACACTGCTACATTGTAAGTTTTAAGCAGTAAAATACGAAACAGCTGATCACTTCCACTGCTACTGACGCTGCTGCTGCTGCTACCACTGCCGCATTGTAATTCCGCTATTATAATTTTTTTTCATATCAAATTTTTTAACAGAAATTACACTTTTTTCCAGTTACATTTCTCCAGTTATTTATCGAAAAAATTATGCTGACACCAATTGGATCTTAATTTAGTTGATCATTTATGATAAATTACTTCATTTCAAAATAATTTCATTGACAGATTTCCATGCGAAATTACTTAATTTAAACATGATATACGAATAAATCACGAAAGCCGTAAATAATGATAGTGAGAATATATAGGTCATTCATAGGACGTTAGATTGTAAGCATTATAAACATTATGACATTAAAAAATATAAATTAAAAAATGTTACCAGAAATTCGTAACTTCCGTAGACTAAAAAATCGAATCGGAATATATTTTGGCAAGAAATAATTTTTTCTGTGAAGCCGTATATTTGACTGTTTTTTTTTTATTTTGGTTTCTGCAAATTTGCAATGAGTGCATTTTTCGTTGCTCTGTAAGGAAAAAAGTTTTTGATGTGCGTCTGCGACTTGCAGAACCATCTGCTTTTCGCTTCATCCTGTGTTAAAATTTATTGCCTTTTCGGCGGGATCGCTTACGACTGTGGTGCCTCCCACAATTTCCGCGGCGTGCAAGTCATTTTTATTGGGAATCGCGCGGCATCTACTTACAAACAAACTTATACTTAAAATATTCGAAAAAGAGTAATATACATAAAAAAATGTCTATGAGAAATCGATATTTTTTCGTGTATACTAGGGTTATTCATTTAATATTAAAAACCTCTTTATAAATAAGTATTGTGTCTAGCGGAAAAAAAATTTCCTCATTAAACATATACTTAATTTTTCTTTTGCTTTTCTTATCTTTTCTGATGGCTTATTTGATAGTTTCTAAAAGTTTTAAGATCGAGTCGCGACCCATTTAGAACATTTCTGGAAAATAAATTTTGTTTTTAGTAAAACTTCAAGTGATTAAGGATAATTATAAATATGTACCAAACGAAGGTTTATTCACTAAATTTTATTGGTATTGGTGAGATAAAAAGTGCAGCCGTGACGCAGTGGTTAGAGTGTGTGGCCCATACGCCAGAGAACCCTGGTTCGAGTCCCACCTGACACAAAAATTGTTCAATTGAATTAAATTTCTGTTCGGACTTCACCTCTCTACAGGCAATGGCAAGCCTCTAAGAGTAAAAACAGTTTCTTGAGCAGTGTTGCCACTTAGAAAAATTTCATCCTACCAAAATGTTTCCAAAAACATACCAAACTTATTCTCAACCTCCCAAAAATTCAAAAAGGATTGTTAACTTCTTTATTAAGGGGTAAAGGGTGGCATTAATGGGTAAAACCACACTAATCGGGGAAGGCCCGATTGTCCTTAAAATCGTGGTTGTGGAACGATGAGGAGAAGGATAGCATCAATAGGTGTGTTTCCGTACTCTACACTGTGTAAGATTTGTGTAAGTTCAAACTGAGGGAGTAAAAATTAAATGTGAGAATAGTTGCAAAAGTACGGAAACAGCTTCTAGTAAGTTTCAAGCACAAAACAGCTGATTTTGACTACAGACATGTCAAACGTAAATTGCGCCAATTAAAATTATCGCCAATTTGCTTGTGAAGTTGATGCTTGTTCTTCTTGATGCTTGTTCTTACTTTACTCGGAGTCTTGAGTTCTAGTACTCTCTGTGCACTATGTGTGCTCGAGAGAACGGTTTTATGCATGTTCTTCTCCCATTTTAAGCACAGAAAGTACGGAAACAGAAAATAGTGTCCCACAAGTTACACAGTGTGAGTACGGAAACACACCTAATATGTATGGTCAAATGTATGGTGCAAGCTTCACAGGTTAGAGGCAAAATAAAAAATGTCAAGGGCTCAAGTGCTCAAACCAAATTTCAAACCACGTTTTTCTCGAAACCACTTTTTGGCAGGACAGAAAATTTTTCAATTGAAATTAATATTTGAAGTTTTGACAGCACATAGCAATAACATTGTCAGTGGGCGTACGTAACTTTTTTTGTATTGTACACTTTTTTTTAGAACAATTAACTTTTTATTTTTTGGTCAAAAATTGATTCATTTATTCGAAAATGTACTATTTCTACAGAATTTGATTTAAAAAGTAGAGCCATACGTAGACACATCTATATATATAAAAATGAATGTATGTATGTGGGTATGTGGGTATGTGGATATGTGTGTATATCACGTATAGACTCCAAAACCACCGAACCAAACTCTATGAAACCAAACGGTGTTGATTGGGCAAGGGGGCGTGGTACCTCCCATACAACCCAAATTGGCTCTATCGCCCACAAACCAAAAAAATTGCTATATATCAGACGGTTTTAATCATATAAAACTTAAATTTGGTTATTTTGTTCAGATGGTTACTTTCGGTGACTGTACAAAAAATGGGCGTGGTCACACTATATCTACGCCCACTTTTCAGCAACTATTTTAATTCCTAAAATGTTCACGTTTTGATAGTGAATCTTAATATGCAGGTGCTATGCCTACAAGTGGCAGTCATTATGTAAATATAAACGTTGTCACGCCCACTTTTACCGCCCACAAATAAGTAAAAATGCTTTATATCAGACGGCTCTTGCCATAGAAGGCTAAGATTTGATAATTTAGTTTATATGATTACTCTCCGCCAATATACAAAAAATGGGCGTGGCCGAACTATATCTACGCCCACTTTATCGGAATCATGCTTATTCTTGAGTTGTACACGTTTTGATAGTGAATCTTAGTATGCAGGTGCTATGGATCTAAGTGGCAGTCACTATGTAAATATAAACGTTGTCACGCCCACTTTTACCGCCCACAAATCAGTAAAAATGCTTTATATCAGACGGATTTTGCCGTAGAAGACTACGATTTGGTAATTTAGATCGTATGGTTACTGTCGGCCAATGTATAAAAAATGGGCATGGCCGCACTATATCTATGCCCACTTTATCGAAATCATGCTTATTCCTGAGTTGTACACGTTTTCATAGCCAATCTTGGTATGCAGGTGCTCCGGGTGCAACTGGCAGTCATTATGTAAATAAAAATGTTGTCACGCCCCCTTTTACCGCCCACAAATCAGTAAAAATGGTTTATATCAGACGGCTCTTGCCGTAGATGACTAAGATTTTGTAATTTAGTTCATATGGTTACTGTCGGTCAATGTATAAAAAATGGGCATGGCCGCACTATATCTACGCCCACTTTAGCCTGCATAGCCAATCTTCGTATGCAGGTGCTATGGGTGCAAGTGGCAGTCACTTTGTAAATATAAACGTTGTCACGCCTACTTTTACCGCCCACAAATCAGTAAAAATGCTTTATATCAGACGGCTTTTGCCGTAGAAGACTAAGATTTGGTAATTTAGTTCATATGGTCACTGTCGGCAACTGTTTAAAAATGGGCGTAGTCGCACCATATCTACGCCAACTTTTTCGAAATCATGCTTATTCCTGAGTTGCACACGTTTGATAGTAACACTTGATATGCAGGTGCTCTAAGTGGCAGTCAATATATATATATAAAATTTGCCACGCCCACTTGTACCACCCACAAAAAAAACAAAACGAAATGGCCATTTTCAGTCCTTGAAAGTACTTTGACCGAGCTTCATAAGATCAATTGTGTTGTGAGTGTTGTGGAATGTTTGAACACAATTGATCGAGAACTGGACCTACATGTTTTATGCCGACTCCGAACGGCTTACGTTCTCAAGAAGCTTTTCATGGCAGTTTTTATTCTCTGAGGTTTGCCATTGTCTGCAGAGAGATGACGGCCGAACAGAAAAATTAATTCAATCGAAAAACTTTCTGTGTCAGGTGGGATTCGGACCAGGGTTCCCTCGCGTATGGGCCACACACTCTACCCGCTACGCCACGGCCGCCACTTGGTTTCTTTTTACCCACAAATTAATAGAACTTCTATAAATCAGACGATTCTCATCGTTAAATACTAAAATATGGTTATTAATTTCATACGCTTACTCTCGACAGCTTTGCAAAAATTGTGCATGGTAGGACTATATCTGTGCCCACTTTTCAGAAATAATTTTATTTAATTTATTTATTTACTTATGTATTAATGTACTATAGTTCATTACAATTTAAAAATTATAACTAAGTTAGCTGCCTGGGCTGTCGGTTAGAAATAATTTTAATTCCTGAGATGTGAACGTTTTGATAGACAAACTTGGTATGTAGGTGCTATGGGTCAAATTGGCGTTCACTTTATATATAAATGTTGCCACGCCTACTTTCAATGCCCACAAATCCATAAAAAGGATATATATCAGACTTTTTTTACAGTAAAAGACTAAAACTTGGTAGATTAGTTCATATGGATACTGCCAGAACTCTTAAAAAATGGGCGTGTCACACTTTATTTAAGACGACTTTTCAAAAATCAAGTGGCGGTCACTTTATATATAAATGTTGCCATACCTACTTTTTCTGCTCATCTATCTATCTGTAAAAAATGTATGTATGTATACTAAGGCTGCTCACAAAAAAAAGGTGTTCGGGTCGGTTCCTCAAAATAATGCTTTATGTTATGATGATTCCCCAAATATTTCGACTGTAGCGATAGCCATCCGTGAGCTGGAATGGTTTGAAATAAAAAAAAAAAAAAACAAAAAGGAAATGGCCATTTCAGACTTTGACCGAGCTTCTTATGCGTGCGTGTTGTGAAATGTTTGAACACAAATGATCGAGAACTGGATCTACAAGGCTTATGCCGACTCCGAACGGCTTATGTTCTCAAGAAGCTTTTCATGCCAGTTTTTACTCTCTGAGGTTTGCCATTGTCTGCATAGAGATGGCGGCCGAACAGAAAAATTAATTCAATTGAAAAAACTTTCTGTGTCAGATAGAATTCGAACCTGGGTTCTATGGTATACAAGCCTCGCACGTCAACCAGTATGCCACGGAATGGTTTGAAATATTCTGTAAAAATCGAGTTTTTTATAAAAATATTTACTGGCGCTGTAGTTAAAAATAACAAACGGTCAGAAATAATAGTAATTAAAAAGTTCTTCCAATCTGCACTAATAAATTTTAAATTTTTACTCTACTCTATAAATTTAAATTTTTTAACTTTTTTTTTTTGTATTATTTTCACTAAAATGCAAATTAAATTTTTTTTTTGTTTTGCCATTTTACTTTTATTCAAATAAATTATCTATGGATGATAAAATAAAGTGTAAAGTGAATTGCTAAATTGAATGAAATTACAAAAAAATGTACACATTTTTTACATTGTACAATTTATTTGACTAAAATTAGTTTAGGAAAAGATTCGTTTGAATTTTAGTGAAAATAATATGAAAAAAAGTTAAAACAATCCAAAAAATCCGCATTATCTTTGGTCCAACGGATATATAAGATTTTTTGATGCAACATTTTTTCCATTACTCTTATTTCTGACCGTTTCTTTTTTTTTTCTAACTGCCATACCAGCCAATATTTTTAGTCGCAATATTTTGTGGATCATCATAACATAAGCCATGGATTATTTTGAAGAACGAGACTGAACAAATTTTTTTCTAAAGAGCGTGAGGCGACTTAATGTATATACGTATGTGGGTATATGTGTATATCACGTAAAGGCTTCGAAACCGCTAAGCCAATATTTATACCAAAGCGTTGAGAGGGTTCCTGTGAAGTCTGTTGCCGATCGTAAATACACCTAAAATTTTCGATTTCGAACAGTTTTGTAATTATAGGTCGCAAAGCCTCGGAATTCAGTATTCGACCTCAATTTACACATGCCGTTGCACAGGTAACATTTTATGGGTGTTGGACGAGGGGCGTGGTACTTTTTCCGCACCCAAAATTTTCGGTATAGCTTTCGAAATAAGTCATACATTAATAAAACTCGGTAAGAACTTACTATAAAAGCATGGCTTCACTAAAGCTACGCCCTCTTTTAGGGGATAAGCGCTGAGCGCAGCGAAGCGCGCGGGGTATAAGCTAGTAGGCAATAAAATATAAATTTTAAAATTACTTTGTTTTTGTTTCAGGTCTTATACTCTACAAAAAATCCTTCCTCCCATTTGGCTCTGTCGCCGCCATTTTGCATAAAAGTGATAATAGAAAAATTCTCCATACTTCAATATGTGTTAAATGAACCATCTGAAAAGAATTATTTTCCTTTTCCCATGCCTCGATTGTGTTTAATTATTTTTTCACTATCAACAAGTTTTTAGAGCAATTTTAATCAAAAATTCAGAGAGTTGTTTCATAATTTTTTTCCTACCAAAAATTCAGAAAAATCAAAGAAAACCAACCAAATTACCAAAACCTATTTTACAAAAATAAAACTGTCAATTTTGGTCCGATTGGACCAAAAAGGCAACGCTGTTCTTGAGAACATAAGCCGTTCGGAATCGGCTTGTGTAGGTCCATGTTGGTCCAGTTCTCGATCATTTGTGTTCAAACATTTCAAAACACGCACAACACAATTGATCATAAGAAGCTCTGTCAAAGTCCTTTTCGTTTTTTTTTTTTATTTGATATGATAGTAAAATTTGTTTTATTAGGCAAAATTAGCTTAAAGTAAATTAAAATATAGCTTAAATAACAAAATATAGCTTGATCCACCCCAAATATAGCTTGTCCAGTGTTGCGTTAAATCTTGTGGTCAATATTGGCGCAAAACGCTCGATTTTGCTTGTAGAATATCGTTCAATTTGAAAATTAAAAATGTCGAGGTGGCAACTCCATTTTTAGGTTTTTTTAATTTTTTTAATTTTTTTTTTCTTAGACTAAACTAAATATTTTTGGAAAGTTCATCATTCAAGCTTACCGGAAACATAGGTCAGTCCATAATAGGTTAAATTTAAATGTCAGTTGCTTAAATAAAGTACATAATTTCATTTTCACACTAAAGCAGCTCGGAAATGTTCGTTGATATACCGTCACAAAGGAATATTTCATTGCATCTGAAATGAGGCATAATTTGCTTTTTGTTAGCTGGTTCCTTTGCCAAACGCAATAACCTAAGACACATAAAAAAAAAACACAGGTGCGTCGTTGGACACACGAGAGAAGCGAAGCTTTTTCGCAGTTACTTAGATTTGATAGCTTAATAATTTTTTCTTTTTAATAAATTAACTTTTAAACACAAACATTTAAAATAACAAAATAAATTACATATATACAGAAAACATATTTACTGCTTATTTTTTTATTGTTGAATGTCAAATTTCCACGCCAATTACATATACGGGCATATAATGCCAGCCACTCTCCATTTTAACTCTCCACACATGGTTGTGAACTTGGCTGCACTGAACAAATTTTTTCCTTCAACAGCGTACTACCTAGCGAAAAAATCTGTCGAAAATTTTTCAGATTTTACTCCAAGCAAATGACAGAACGAGGATAAAAATATATATTAAATAAATATTAATATATATTAAAGAACGCATACGAAACAAAATTTAACAAACATTCTAGATACCATGCCGATGTCATGCATGCGTTTGTTAATTCCGTATTTATTGATATCATCTACTTTTTTGACACTTAAAAACGCACTTGTTAACGCACTTGTGGGCATTGTTAATTTTCTTCGTGCCAACAACACCACAAACGCATTCACAATACAAGTGCACCGATGCTGGACACACCTTGTGGCAAATAAAAGCAAATTTTTGTAAGTTGTAGTATAGCAAATACACAATCCTCTATCTATTGATAGATGGTGAGGATCTACTGAAGGGTAGCTTATGTTATAACTAACATTGAATTTACAATAGTTTCTAACAAGTCTTTGTGGCCTGGTGGATAGTGTGTTGGACTATTATTTAAAAGGACACGGGTTCGATCCCCACGGGAACCAAAACATATTTTTAGTATTTAATATTAGAGTATCAAATTTTCTAGTTGTAATAAGCGATAGCAACAAAGAAACCATAAAATTTCCAAGAAAAAATCTGTCGAAAATTTCACTTTAATTTCACACTAAGCAAATCACAGAACGAGGAGTAAAAAGCTTCGCTTCAAAAAAAAAAAAAAAACGAAATGGCCATCTCAGCCCTTGAAAGGACTTTGACCGAGCTTCTTATGATCAATTGTGTTGTGTGTGCTGTGAAATGTTTGCACACAAATGATCGAGAACTGGTCCTACATGTTTTACGCCGCCTCCGAACGGCTTATGTTCTTAAGAAGCTTTTCATGGCAGTTTTTACTCTGAGGTTTGCCATTGTCTGCAGAGAGGTGACGGCCGAACAGAAAAATTAATTCAATTGAAAAAACTTTCTGTGTCAGATGGATTCGAACCTTGCCATTGTCTGCAGAGAGGTGACGGCCGAACAGAAAAATTTATTCAATTGAAAAAAGTTTCTGTGTCAGATGGAGGATTCGAACCTGGGTTCTCTGGCGTAAGAGTCACACACTACCCACTACGCCACGGCCGCCACCTAAGACACATAGTAAAACATAAATTATCCCTGTAACTCTTAAGGTTGTGAAAATACACACCTCCTTCCCTATAATTTTTGCCCAAATCGGCTTCTCCTTTCATCACCGTGATTATTCACAATAGGATATTAAAAACCCTGTATATATAAAAGGTTTTAACTCTCAAAATCTCTCTACAATACCAATGGAGAATTTTTTGATTTATATGAAAAAATAGTGCTGTTTTTCCAAAAATATCCCAACTACATTGTTAAGCTCAAATTTTCTAAAAACTGCCACTCACTTCGTTTTTCATTCCATTTTTCTTTAAAACGCGTTATAAAACATTAAAATCGGACTTAAGTTACCAGAGTTTATATATATTCTTTGTTCGATATGCAAAAAAGTGCACGATATGCAAAAAAGTCAAGTTTCAGCAGCTATTTTGTAACCGATTTTTGGTTTTTCTTAATTTTTTGCACAAAATAGCTCAAAACTATTTTGAGAGTATTTTGGATTGATTTTTCAAACTTGGTATTTTTGGGTTTTTGGGAATTTTTTTCGTAAAAATACTCAAACTCGGTATTTCCAAAAAGGCATTATTTCTAGCAAATAATTTCGTAATGACCAAATTTTTAAACGTAATCGCACCATTTTTGGTATCTGTATTAGGTATAGTTTTAAAAAATATTGCCATGACACTTCACTGAATTCTTTAAAATTTGGATTTTTGCAGTACAAAATCATAACTCTGGTAATTTAAGTCCGATTTTCATGTTTGATAACTCATTTTAAATAAAAATGAAATGAAAAACGAAGTGCGAACCAGTTTTTAGAAAATTTTAGCTTAAAAAAAATGTAACTGGGATTTTTTTTTAAAAACCACTATTTTCCTATATATAGTATAATAATATGGGATAATCATAATCTAGTTTTCAATATAGAGGTCGCTACAGGCACATTAAAATTTCAATATTTTTTTCTGAAGTTTTTAGGTATTACTTTTGCATCATAAAGACACAATCCAGAACTTTTCACATGTCAAATATAAAAGAAAAACAAAATAATGGCCACTCTAATATGCATAGTATATTTTTTTAAATAAGTAATCAGTAAATCAAATCAACTGCGTTTTAGATTATAAAATTACATTAATTTTTCTTAGCTTTTTTGACATAATTTCGATTACATTTTCGCATGTAACTTCAACGTCACAATGCACGTTGAACAACGCCAACCCGTTCAATCGGTCTTCACTTGTTTTGCTTCTCAGATACGTTTTTAATCTGCGTATAGATGAAAATGAGCGTTCGCTTGAGGCCATGGAAATCGGAAGGGTTGCGCAAATTTGTAGGAGTCGATGTATTGATGGGTAGAATTGCTTGTTGCAGTTGTTGGGAGCATGAATAAATAATTTCGCTCGTTTTTCTTTTGTAATCTTCGAACAGTGTCTGCAGAAATACGGAAAACATATGGACCGCACTGTGCGGTATTTGGATATGTTTGATCCGAAAAATGCGGTGATTTTGTGACTTCAGGTTGCGGTTGTATGTTTGACTGTTTACAGCTAAATGCGTGATATCGGAAAAACATAAAAAATAGGAACAGGGGTCTTTCTTTCAATTTTTAGCCAAATTTTTGGGCGATTGTTCATTCTGGCACTTTGAGCGATTTTCTCTTGGAGATTATTCACACAGCCGATTAAAACTAAGCTTAGAAATATATCACTCGTAGAATTTAAAACACTTATGGACATAATGCTCTCTAAAGAGTTGTGCGTCGTACGCAATGAATCTCATTACATCTGGCCAGCAAAATAACTATTTTAACTTTTTTTATTTTGTTAATATGTTTTATGTTTATGTTTTTAAATAACCCTTTCATGACCGCATTGAAATGGGAGGGGCTAGACATTTTTTGAGGATAGATATGTGTTAGTATTGACTCAAATATGAACTGACAAAAATTTCGAAGTCCTTGATGTTGTAAGTTTGTTAGCTACAAGATGTTGCCACAGTACTTTTAAAAAATTATTATAAACAAACTAAACACTTTTCTCGTGATTTTGTTTTTTGGTTTTGCACTTGGTTTTGCAATAAAACAATTATTTTAACGTTTTTAAACACTTTTTATATAAACACATTTTTCGCTTAACGATCTGGTCTTATTTCACACTAAGGAGAACGTCTACTGAGTGAACACGGGCACAGCTTACAAAAGTACAAAATGCTGTAAGCTTGCACAACACATAAGGCCACATAATGTAAGAAACTGGAGATAAAAAAAATGCAGTTAGCGGGACTTAGAAGCCTATATCTGCAACATCGAGTATGAAAGGGTTAAAATTATTGTTATGTTTTTAAATTATTGTTTTTTTATGTTAAAAATTGTTATAGAAAAAAAAGTTGGTACATTTTGCTTCTATTTGGTACATTCTATTTGGTTCAAGAAAATTTGGTACAAAAAAAAAATTGGGCGAGTGTCAACTGTGGTTATGATATACCGGCGAAATTTGGGATTGTATTTTTAAAATTTTGTGATCAGTTAAGGAATAACTTATTTTCTTCATACAATCAAATAATATTTTTCTATAGTGATGCTTATTTATATTTATGATTTTTTTTCAAAAATTCAAATTTGTTCATCACTATTTTGAAAATGACAGCCACAAATTTTTATTAACACAGCGGCTACACAGGCCAGTGACAGTGAAAGTGCGAATGAATACGTGTACTGTTCGAATGATTCGAAGAATTTCGAACTTTCATGCTTTCATGCAAGAGGTGCTACACAGGCTAGTAAAAGTTTATTAAAAAATTTCATCGTATGCGAAAGTTCTCGCTGCTATTGAATCAATTTAATTTAATGATTTGTTTTTGAGTTAATTTTCTTTCATTGTATATTTTTTGTATATTTATTGTAATAAAATTGTATATTTTTCACTTTTATTTGCAACTTTTCACATTTGTTTCATTTGCTTTGTAAATGTAAACAAGTTATCAGTGTTGCGTCCTGTACGGAATCGAGGAAAACCCGAAATAAAGTACGATTCGAGGGAAAACCCGAAATGAATCCACCAAAAGTAATTAAAAACAACACTGATATCCCCCTTTTTGACATACACTAGCCGCTGCTGTCAAAATCCACTGGCTTTGAAATTTCGTGAAAGTGAATCCAGTGTGAGTGTGTTTGTAAAAAAGTGTGAATATATTGAGTTTTTCGAACTACAGGGCCAGTATACTAGCCTGTGTAGCATGCCTGTAATAAATTTTATTTTTTATTCAGCATGTCAGTGTAAATTTTAGTTTCCAGAATCACTTGAAATTAAAAAGTGTGCACTTGGAGTGAATATGTAATTTTGATTTTGTGTACACAAATTTTGGGCACAGTTACGGAATAGAGCCCCAGAACTCAGTGCATTAGAAATAGAAACAGCCACAAACGTTTGCAGCATAGGGGTATGAATATTTGAAATAAGTTATAAAAATATCAATGTTTTTTTTTACATCAATGCATACCCATTTAAATGCAGGTTCTCCAAGAATTTCGGGGGGTTTCAACCCCCAAAATTTCTCCTGAATCCGCGCCTGTCATTGAGTTTTGCGTATAGATACATAGTATTTGAAACTAACCCTTTCCTTAGTGGCTGGCAGCGTCTGAGAAATTAATTAAGGGTAGCTGCCTGCTTTCTTATGAAACAAACCACATGTAAATCGCTCTCCTCCCTTGTGTGAAATATGGTGAGTGCAAACACTTGGCCTAATTTTGAGGAAACTGAAATTTAGTCAATAATTTTGATGTTTTTTTTTGAGTTATAAAACAGGTTCTACTATTTGGCTGCTTTGATTTTTTTTTTTTTATATAAATTGTTTTTTTTCTTAGCATTTTCTTTGCAATGATTTTCTGTTTTCCTATGGTTCAAAAACAAGTTCACGCCGAGTAAATTAACATTAAACAGCAGCACACAAAATGGTGTTTTTTCGCGGCCTGCCTGCCTGACTTCATGCCTCTACTCTTGGTCTTGCAGCTATGTCAAGCCATTGTCTGCCTCTTTCTTCTTAATACTTGTTGTTATGGTTGTTTTTGTTGCTGCTACTCGCTGTAGCAGCTGATAAGAGTTTTTACTTTGTCCTGCCTATGGTTGGCTTGTTTCCGTCTGCTTTTTTTTTGTTCTAGCATTAATGGTGGTTGATCTTGCCTTTGTTGCCTCTGCTGCTGTGACAGATATGATATGCAACAAAAAAAATTAAAAAGTATGCACTTTTTAAGCTGACAACAGCTTCAAAGTTACACAAAGCTCTTTGTTACTTCGTAGAACTTATTAGCAAGAATTGCTATCACACGAAGTTTTTGCTGGATATTACTAAATCGACTAACTCGTATTTTTGCTTATTTATCACAACTAATTTGCTTTGTGTGTCCCTAACATAGCGTCTGTCACAAGCCCATCGCTTTTTCTTGGCCCGCAATAACTGTGTCTAATTATAGCGCAATCGAATCTAAATTCTAATTGTTTGTTGTTTTTTTATTCGTAAATTTTTTTTTGCGGAGGTCGTATCGCTGTTGTTGTTATATTCTGTGGGTGGGAATGTGTGCCGAAGCAGTCCCCCGCAAGCATCCCTGTAGGAAAATCAACTAATTAAAAAGTAGTTGATAAAGTAGTTTTATGTCAAACACAACTAGTTGAAATTCTGACTTTTTTCCATAGAACGAACTAACATATTTTGTATGGTGATGTCCGCTAAATAAGTCAATTGACTTTCGTCTGCATATATTTTCAACTACTTGTTAAACTAGTTATATTTAAATTATTCTTTTAATTACTTTAATATAACCAACTGAAAACTATTACTAATGGTCTGAAGCTAATAATATTTGTGAAATAACATGGTTAAATATATATATAAACTTGTAATCTAATAAAAATTTGCAATTAAAACATGTCAAAATCAGAGTAGTTGCCGTCTTAATATAATTCAAAGTAGTTCATATACAGGTTTATTTTAGATTAGTTTTTTAATTAGTTGTTTTTAAAAACAAGTTAGTTTGTTCCTATAGGGATTCCTTAATGGCTTCATACATACAGCATAGTGTATCTCTGCATACAGACAGATCTATACATTGAAACTAGCTACGATGAACAACGCAGCAACGCGTTGTCGACCCTCTCCCTGTCTGCTAGTTCAACTCAATTTAAATTTGATTTTATTCATGCTTAATTCATTGAAAATTTTTTTAAATATTTATTTAACACATTTTAGAGTTGTATTTTATGATGAACACATTTGTTGTACTGGAAAATATACTTGCCAAATTTACAAAAATATTTCTACCTAATTTTCGAACCTAATTTAATGTTTTGATATATTGCACTATGTTCCAAGAACCGGATTTTTGTGGCATTAAATCAAACAAGGCACATAGAGTGCCCAAACTTCGCACATTTACTATTGGTACTGTAGTTATCAAATATGTATGAGGTGGGCGTGATCAATTTCTATATGAGTTATCAATATACAATTAGGAACAGAAAGATATGGAATCGATATTAAGTTATAAGCCAAAAATGGGCGTGTAATTCAGCTGGGGCCGTCCCCTTTTATTTTTGTCCAGAACATTATCCACAAGCAGTGAAATCAGTATAGTTTGATAACCAGCGGCTATGCGAAATGTTAAACGTTGTCAGAGTTCTGTTGCATTTATTCCAATTTCTTTTTATAAAAGCACACAAATTGGATTTTTTTTTTTTTTGTTTTATTAATATGTTCTTCACTTAAATTTTGTATATTAAGTTTTTGAAGAAACCAATTCAATAGGTTAGCAATACGTTTCATGAGTTCTCCAACCAAATTTGCAAAATTTCTAAATTTTTTATCTTTAGTGGTGTTGAAATAGGTCGATATATTAAGATGCGGCAAATTGTGGCAGGAAAATCAAACAGCATCATAAAAGGTATAATTCAATATTTCACCACATACATATATAACACTTTGACAATACTTGACAATATTATTACTTTTTGTCTACAAAACACAAACACAATTCATAAACGAAATCAAAAATACATGCACATTTCAATAGTCTATCCCTACCCTATAGGAGCAAACTAACTTGTTTTTAAAAACAACTAATTAAAAAACTAGTTTAAAATAAATCAGTATATGAACTACTTTGAATTATATTAAGCCGTCATCCACTTCAATTCTAAATAGTTTTTATTGCATTATATATAAGTAATTGAAATACTACTTAAAAACAAGTGATTGATAATTTACTTTGAATTATATTAAGGCGGCAACTACTCTGTTTTTGACATGTTTTAATTGCAAATTTTTATTAGATTACAAGTTTATATATATTTAACCATGTTATTTCATCAAATATTATTAACTTTAGGACATCAGTAATAGTTTTCAATTGGTTATTTTAAAGTAATTAAAAAATAATTTAAATATAACTAATTTAACAAGTAGTTGAAAATATATGCAGGCGAAAGTCAATTGATTTATTTAGCGGACATCACCATACAAAATATGTTAGTTCGTTCTATGGAAAAAAGTCAGAATTTCAACTAGTTGTGGTTGACAAAAAACTACTTTATCAACTACTTTTAAATTAGTTGATTTTCCTACAGGGTAAGAACTACAACATATAAAAAAAAAATGTATTATATTTTTTTACAAATTTACCTTGATGGTGATTTTCCATACTGAAATTTTGTTTTTTATTTATAAAAATTCAAAATATTTAAAGTTTTCTTGCACTTTTATTTTATGCACATCACGTCAAAAAACATATGTTCATATATTCGAGGTTATTGTAGAAACAACGAGCTCTTGGAATCAGAATTTAAGGTATAATATACGTGTAGCAACTAAAAAACGCAGCTTGTTTCAAAAACTTTTTTGAAACTATTGTACATGTTTTTCTTAAATAAACGTTCAAATTTTGGAAAACCGCACGTATTAAGTTATAGACCCAATATACACTTTAATAATTTTAAGACAATCTTTGTTAAGTTGAACTATTTTTTATACCAAACTTTAACAATTATTTTTTGTATTTACTGCCATTTCAATGTGTCTGCCGGACCATAGTGTATTGTAAGAATATTTAAATACATAACATTTGATAAAAATTGAACCCACATAGTGTATTGAACTACTAACGACAGGTTCAAACCTTGAATTCAATGATTCAATTCGATGATTCATTCATTGATGATCCAGAAAGTTATTCAGACATTCGATGAACAAACCTGTACCTGATGAACAAACATGTGGACAAAAAAATAGGTGCGAAAATTAAACTGCTGAATAACAGCAAGATATTGAATAAAACATCAATTAAGAGCAATCAGAAGCAATAATTTTCAAATATTTTGGCACTATTTTTATAACCGCATGCAATTTATCATATTGATAAAGCTTAGTTTTGAATACATTTAAGCTTCATTGTTACCAACTCATTCGATAGGGCCAGAGCTGTAAAAGAATGCAATCATTTGTGATTTTAAATCATGTGATTTATATTCAAAATGACACAAATGCAATCATCATTCATCATTTCATTTGTGATTTTAAATCATGTGATTTATATTCAAAATTAATGCATTCATTTTTTGAAATGATTTGAAAAAGTGATTGCATTTATTTTGTATTTACCGCATTAATTGATTGGGACTTGAAATTGAAAATGATTGCATTCATTTTTTCAAATCAATGATTGGAACATAAAATTTAAAATCACAATCAATGATTTCAAAAAAAATTAATGCAATCATCCCAAATTAATCCCAAAACTAGTAAGGATGGAGCTTCGGCAGGGTACCGAAGCTAAAATACCTCCCCGCGGCCATATTGAAGTATATTCGAAGTCTTTAGTCACGACATACACGATGACATTCAGTTTTATATATTAACGAAAGTTTTCCTATTTTGATGACGTCACTTTGTGTGGGAGGTAGGCGTGGTTTTGGTCCGATTTTGCCATATATCATAGAGATGGTTCTTATTATATATCAAAGCTAATGCGCAAAATTTCAAGACATTTCATTAATTTTACGTTTAAAATAAAGCCACTTTGTATGGGAGGTAGGCGTGCTTTTCAGTCGATTTTTCCAAATTTCATAGCCAGGATTAAGACTGAAGAGCAAAGCTCACCTACCAAATTTCAAGGCGCGTTGGGGTATACATATGATGTTTTAAAATATTAGTATGAATTGAGTAAGATATTTTTTATTAAACAGTGTGTATACTCGTATCAGTGCTTTAATCCGACTTCGGTTGATTCCTTAGGCCAAAATGAGAAGAAACACAATTTTTTCTAGGAAGGGGGTATATTTTTTTTAACATATCTTATTGTCAAAGTTATTGATATCTCTATTGAACAAATATTGGAAATTCATATGCAAATATAATTAGTTGTACCTTTTATTTTTGTTACTTGCAAGCAAATATGGTATTAATACTGTTCGAAAAGGGTTAAAACCATGCAATTAATTTTTAATAAAAACGAAATGGCCATTTAAGCCCTTCAAAGGACTTTGACTGAGCTTCTTATGATCAATTGTGTTGTTCGTGTTGTGAAATGTTTGAACACAAATGATCGAGAACTAGACCTACAAAGATTTATGCCGACTCCGAACGGCTTATGTTCTCAAGAAGTTTTTCATGGCAGTTTTTATTCTCTGAGGTTTGCCATTGTCTGCAAAGAGGTGACAGCCGAACAGAGAAATTAATTCAATTGAAAAAACGTTCTGTGTCAGGTGTGACTCGAACCAGGGTTCTCTGGCATATGGGTCACACACTCTACCCACTATGCCACGGCCGCCACCATAACTAGCAAGCAAATGCCTAAAGGACGACTTTAATGGATGAATGGAGGAAAATGGGATCTGATGTCACAAGTAAATTAGTCTTATCAATACAACAACGTTTGAAGGTGGTTATTTTAGCAAAAGCGTTTCATTCTCATTATTGAAAAATGTATTCAATTAATTTTATGCGTACGGATAATTTTTTTGGTGTTTTTAAAGTGTAATAAAATTTCAAGTTTTGTAAATAAAGGTATTGCAAACAAATTCGTGCTTATTATTTAATTATAATGACAACATAACATTAAAATTTTTAAACAAATGTATTTCGCGTTATTCGATTGAATGTTTTCCATATAACAGCCACATTTCTGTTGATATCTCATGTGTGCGGACAATTGTTTGAGACAGTGTACATCATACAAAAGGTTCTGTACCATAGATGTGCAGAAAAAAAAAGAATTATGTGCTTATTACATTTTTAAAAACTGTTTTTTTTTTAGCACCAAAAACTTTAAGCTTGCGATTTAATAAGTATCGGTATATTCAATCGCATGTCAGGTGAAGTAAAAGTTTATCACGCGTAAAAATTTTTATCGCGATAAGTGTCAATTAATTAATGCTTGTTAATAATTAATAAATTTGTAAAAAATACTGGTGCCAGGACTCGTATTGCTATTTACTATCTCTTCTTAACCCATTTTGGTCCGTTACCAGAACACGTTGGAATTCCGTGGGTGGGTGGGGAAGGGGGAGGGGTGGGAGGGAGTTAAGAATTCGTGACGAAGTGTGACATGGGGGGAGGAAAGGTCGTGCATTACGTCACAACAAAATTTTTGATTTCAGTTTTAAAAATTTAAAAACCGAAAAACGACAGCTAAAACTATATTTAAATCGAGCAAATTTATAAAATGCATTCAAAAAACCTTTAACAAGAGCAGCAGCTTCAAAAAACCCAGATCAAGAACAAGTAAGAACAGCAAACGGAGCTAAAGTAACGTTTTTTTGCAACTGAATTGGGCATTCTTAGTCTAAAGCAGTCATCGAAAACATCTTTAATGCATGGTTTTCACTATGTCATTTTCAATGGTCAGTTGCTGTCCAAATGAAAATGACAACATGCTGGCATTTTTTCTACCTTTGACAATGCTGAAAAATTAAAAACAACTGAATTACCGATTTGACCTATACAGAAAATATAAAATAATTTTATTTTGGTAATATTTCAATTGAATTACTTTTGTGTCATCATAAAACTGACAGTGAAAACCAGACTTTATAACTTCACGTTCAAAGCGAACATCAAAGTTTTATAAAAAATTACTAAGTTTCGATAGTATCTTAAGTGTGGACGTATAAATTTTTGTTTGATATATTTGGTGATGGATTTGTTGTTCTTGTTCATTTTTATTTTGATTAAAAATAAATTAAATTTTTTTTTTTTGTTTAATAAATGGAAATAAATATTTCGGAATATTATGAAATTATTATTTTTCCTGCAGTAAAGAACTTAAATATATTCTGAATTAAATTGAAAATTTAAATGTTAACAAACAAAATATATTTATAATATAAAATATATATAAAATAAATTCAATAAATAACTAGAATTTATTATATTTTAAGAATAAGTGGAGTTTTCATCAGAGTGCGTAAAGCAATCAAAATTCGCTCTCGCTCTTTCGAGTTATCATTTATAAAAACAGAAGCAATGAATAATCTTTTCAGAGCAATTCGTTGAACGCTACGCTCTTGCATAAACTCCTCAAACACTTGTATTGGTTATTCGTCCGTGTAAAAAGAGCGCTCATCGTTGTGAGAACATCGTCACTGTTTTCATGCTTCGAGTTCTGCAAATGATGTGCTCTTTATATGAGCTGAAAATCGTTTGGATTCATCAATGATAAGTATTTTGATACTTATTATTTTGATATTTGCTTTTTATTTAAGAAGCAATATAGGTAAAAATAAACCATTTTTTGTGGGTTTCTAAGGGAAGAGGCATTTTTGAGACACAAAGAGAGGGGTCTATTACCCCCAATTTTCCACATTTTTAGGGGGACGTCGAAACACGTTTAACAGTCCACTGTAAGTCAAATTGTAACTCAAACACGTGTTTCGGCCCCTCCCTAAAAATATGGTGAATGGGAGCAGATATACCCCCTATTTGTGTGTCTCAATAATGCTTCCTCCTATAGTTACCCTCAAAAAATGGTTAGATTTTACATATTTTGCTTCCCCTTTAAGATATGAAACAACATAAAATCGAAAGATATCGAAAAATCTTCCAAAAAAATAGAAAAGTGCCATATTTCGAGGAGGAAGCAAAATAGGTAAAAATTAACCATTTTTTGAGGCTTTCTAAGGGGGGAAGCATTTCTAAGACGCACAAATAGAGGGGTCTATCAGCCCCCCATTTTGAACATTTTTAGGGAGAACATCGAAACGTGTTTAACTGTCCACTGTAAGTCAAATTATAAGTCAAACACATGTTTTGGTTCCCCCTTAAAAATATTGCAAATGGTGGCAGATAGACTCCTCTATTTGTGTTCGGATTCAGCGACCCATTTTTACTTAGTGTTGGTCCCAGCACCGAATTCGTAAAAAAACAGAAAAAAGACAAACTCCAATAGAAACGAATGATAAAAAAATGATGACATCAAACTCACTCAGTTCTCACTGTATATAACTATCATTGAAAAGAGTGCATTATTTTCAAATAATCTGAGTGAGGAGAAAAAAAAGAGAGCTCATATATCGGCTTATGCTCTGCAAAAGCGCATGTTGTAAACAGCAACGAAAGAGAAATGCAAATAAACGATTCGCTCGCTCATTCGAAAATTAACGAATGATCGCTCGTTTGTTTTTCATTGCCAATGAAAGAAACGAAATGCACTGAGTTGAGTTGTATTGAGGTTAGTGAGGGATATTTTACTCCTCAATGATAAATATTTACGAACTCTGGTTGTCATAGCATAACTACCATCTACAGTAGTGTGATTCAAAACAGTCGGCTTTTTTTTTCAAAATCCCTTGTGAGAATAGATGTCTGTAAAAACCGTTACTCTTAATATTAATACAGTCAAATCTGGTTATAATGAACCCCCAAAATAGTGAATAGCACGAAATAGTGAACGGTGTTATTTCTACACAGACTACTCTAAATAGTGAACAACCCAAATTCTCTAAATATTGAACAAAATAGTAACTGACATTTCAAAGAATAAGAAGTAAAAAGTACACAAAAACAATAAAAAAGATACAAATAAAACACATAAACAAAGAAAACTTCTGCTGAAGGTAGAAATAGCGGTTAACTGTAAACATGTTGGACTGAAGGCAACGCAACTAACTTTTCTGATATACAAGTACTGCAAAGCCTACGCGAAAAGGCAGTTCGCAAGTCGATTACTGAGCGCAAGAGGCAGCTTTTAATTTCAAATTTTTTTAAATAAATTTGATTTGCTGTGAAATTTTTTTTTTATGTCAGTTGTAAGCAAATAAATCAATTATTTAAAAAAAAGTCAATCTCGAAAATGTGAACAATCTGGATACAATGAACAGGCCTTCCAGAAATTAGTAAGTGAACTAGTTATAGTGATATACATATTTGACTGTATTTAAATTTTATTTTATTCTTATATCTTATCAACAGGATGTAATGACTGAAACGTATGTTATAGGAAACGGAACGCTCTACAAAAATGTCCCTTATAATTTTTTTGATAAATCTACTCGTTCAGAAGTTATTCAAAATCGAAATTAAAGGTATGTTATAATCATGGTGGAATAATTATAAGGTGTTCTCATCCCATGACATTTTTCAATATGTTTTTTGACACGCTGCCTTATTTTAACAAGTTTCATACATGGTTTGATGTCTGATTCTATGAAAATGGCAGCCTATTTTTTTCTGATTTTCCGGATGAGAACACCTTATATTTATTTCACCATGGTTATAATTACACTTTTTTCTCCAGTAATTTATTCCTGTAAAATCATTAACGTTATCATAAAATATTGTAAAATTGTCCTTGGAAAATCTACGAATTGTGATTTCCTGTAAGAAAAAGTCATTAAGAGCATTCTTTCAAGAAGTAGATCTCTCCCTTTCTCTCTTTGTTTATCACAGGCCTCGTAAATAACAAACAACAATTTTCACAATTGTTAAACATGAAAGTAATAACATATCGCCATTGGTTGGTGTTCTTGTTAACGTCAGAAAAGCTTTCATTTGTTTTTAGCTCTGTTCACATGGTCAAATTTTTCATAAAATTGTTGGTCAAACACAATAGAACAACGTGAAATTTCCATGTTATTTCCATAACAATAAAACTTATAATAAATATGTATAACGTGTTCTATGCTTTTTTATAACAAACTGTTAAATTATAAAAAAACCTAAAAAATTAAAAAAAAATACGAGTGTGGCGTTACGTTGGCGAGGGGGGCAGGATCTAAGGGGGGCCTTAATACGTGCTTAACGTTTTATAAATAATCTATATAAATTGAAATCTTTTTCTGTTTATTTGTTTGTTTGACTTTTATACAAATCTAAAAGGCTGAACGGATTTCGCTCAAACTTAAACCGTGTATTACTTGCGTCCTAAATTAGGTTATTGCATGCTTAGTTTTAACCTCGCCCCTTTTACCGCCCACAAAACAATAAAAATGTAATATTTCTGACTGTTTCGATTATATGAGACTTAAATTTTAGTATTATTATCAGTATTATTATTAGTATTAGTATATAGTATTATTAGTATATTATTAGTATTATTAGTATATAGTATTATTATTTAGTATTATTATATTATTATTTCTTGGTAATTTCCATAGAACCAAAAACCTTTTAATTGGAATGATGCTTCCATTTTAAAAACCGGCCATTTTGGCAGGTGTTTTTTTTTACTTCTAGTTTTTTTCCATATTCGACATCATTACTTCTCCATCGGTGCTTGGTTAAGCAATGAAGCAGGAAATGCCAATACACCTTGTGCTGTGGTAGATCTTAAATCCTGTCAGGAGCGGTACATTAATTTCATAGAACACTTGTAAGACAAACCCCACAGTAGACATGCATACAAAGAAAACCAATCTGCGCAAATAACAGGCCTAAACAAAGTGCCACCTTGCCTTCACTTCACTCACTTTACTCTGATTCAGTTTCTTTTTACCCTCCACTGAGCGCCAGAGATATCAACAAAACTGGCAACATAAACGCCACCAGTATGGTCTAGTATAGTCTGAACCAAATTTGATCACAGCTGTTTCAAATGTCTGTCTATGGCATACACTGACGGTACCTACATGTATTCATTCGTCTTGTCTGTGCCTAAGGTTGCGAACATAGTAAACTCCGATTCAGGCAGGAAGGCAGATCACATCAGAAAACACTTTGGAGCAAAAGAGATTCATGACTTGGTTTCTTTATTGCTCTAATGTGGAAATCTCATCTGATTTGCCTGTCTGTCTGAACCGGCGCTCACTATGTTTGCAACCTAAGGCAACGCGTTGGCAGCTCGTCTTTGTTTACCTAGCTCTCTGGCCTACCTTGAAACTAGTGTTGCCATGCAAACAAATTTTATACTCATCCAAATCGTTATTTTTGTACTCCGCTCGTCGAATTTTCGTTGATTTCACTGAAATCGGAAAAACTATAGAAATACGTTTTACGTTTATATTTTACACACAATAAAAGTGATTAAAAAATTGTGTTAGATAAATAATTACCAATCTGTAATATCAAGTCAGAAAATCGTAACATATCCGATATTTCCGACAATTTGGCAATACTACCTGGAACTCATAGCTCTTTTTCAAGCTCTCTTTTTTCCTTCTCCCTATTTTTTCTCTCTTGTGCCTGGCATTCCCTTTTCTCACTTTGTCTACATTTTATTTTAAAACATTATTAAAGAGATTGCTGGAATTTTGTGCGACTTTAAAACTAACCATTAAGGAAGGCATTCCATTCTCTGTTGTATCAATTAAAAGCTTATTGAGCCGTCTTCAATACCGTCAGTCAGAGATGCTTTTTGACGGGCTATCCTCCTTATTTCGTCATCTTCACGAATTGGCAGCGTCTTGAGATTACAGCGGCGTAATATTGCGACAAAACGTTATCATTCGGCTAACAACTTATTTGTGTAGCTGTGCCAGAGCTGGTTGCTTCCCTGTAGGAAAATCAACTAATTTAAAAGTAGTTGATAAAGTAGTTTTTTGTCAACCACAACAAGTTGAAATTCTGACTTTTTTCCATAGAACGAACTAACATATTTTGTATGGTGATGTCCGCTAAATAAGTCAATTGACTTTCGTCTGCATATATTTTCAACTACTTGTTAAATTAGTTATATTTAAATTATTTTTTAATGACTTTAAAATAACCAATTGAAAACTATTACTGATGGCCTAAAGTTAATAATATTTGATGAAATAACCTGGTTAAATATATATAAACTTGTAATCTAATAAAAATTTGCAATTAAAACATGTCAAAATCAGAGTAGTTGCCGCCTTAATATAATTCAAAGTAGTTCATATACTGGTTTATTTTAAATTAGTTTTTTAATTAGTTGTTTTTAAAAACAAGTTAGTTTGTTCCTATAGGGTTGGCAATCTACTGATATACTTAAACAATAAAGGCTGTCTACGCGCTGCGCGACAACTAGTTTCTACAATATGAACATCGTATGAAAAAAGCAACAAAAGCTCACACATACATTAATATAATATCGTTTTTATGTTAGATACTTACTCTTGCCTCAATTAAATTTCAACTAGTTGGGGTTTTTTCAAGTTGTTTACTTTATATATAGTTTCGCATTTGTAGGTTAGACATACACACGCACATGCATACATATTAAGAAATTGAGAATTGTCAAAATTTTTATCAACACAAAATCAATGTTCTATTGATTACTGTCTGAACTTAGCTTGTTTGCCTAACCGACCGCAGTCCCGCCCGCGGACTCGAACCTGGGTTCTCTGGCGTATGAGCCACACACTCTACCCACTACACCACGGCCGCCACATAGCTTCCATTTCCACTTACACAGTATTTTATTAACAGTTTTTCAATATGTGTGTGCAATTTTTATAATCTTGAAGCTAATAAATCCCAATAAGACATTAACAATTGAAATTTAACAATCTGAAAGCTTTAACTCTCAAAATCAAATCAAAATGTTTAGCTTAATATTTGAAAAATTAATAATTTGCAAACTATCTAAATTCTTGAAATTCTTTTTACAATTTTTAAAAATTAATTCGGTAATCTTGATAAAGATATATTTATTACTTTCCACGTAAGAGACGAAATTTTTATAACTTCATCTCAATAAATTTTACATTTATTCCCATAAGAGCTTGACATATTTCAAGTTTTTTCGATGTTGTCGTGTTACAACTATTTCAAAATTTGTGACGTATTTCGTGTGCTGACGATACTTTAAAAGAGGTGGAGCAATTCCGTATGCATGTTAAAATCTTGAAATATTTTTCCTGAAGAATCAGTTATGACCAGAAACCAGTTATGACGTATAAGTTATGAGATATTGAAAAAGACTATATTTTTTCTTAGAAAAAATAGTATAGTCGCTTGGTAGTCTTACCTGGAAAGTTTTCCGAGAGTTTTGAAAATGAGTACATTTTATAGATTTCGATGTGATCTTTCCGAATTTCAACTTTGCCACCTTGTATTGTTGCCGCTCGCGACGCCATATTGCACAATATCGCGAATGAACTAATTTGAGCTATTAAAAGTTCAAAAAATTGCCGAAACCTTCCCGGTTCTGCTCGAAAATCTCTTTTATTTTGGGTAATAATAATAATAATAATATGATATTTTTAAAATAAGAAATTATGCATTTGAGATTTGCGGAAAAAACACAAACCATTTATTTTGATGTTAAATTTGGTGAAGAATCTGATGCTGGACTTGGAATTACCGAATAGTTTAGTTCGGTGCCACCGAACTCACTTCAAAATTGAGATTTTTCGATTATTTTCATACTATTTTTTTCATGCTTACCCATTAGTTCGATTCTGATAAATTTTCAAAACTTTTTATGCAATATGAAAGGCCATTTTGTGTACACAGAAACTAAAACAAAAAGTTTATCAAAAATCATCAGGATCGACCTAATGGGTATGCATAATATGACCAACATTTTCAGAGTAAATAGAAGAACACGCACAGACTTTAAAAAGAAGTACATATAATAAATATAGAAGTACAAAAAAAATACGAAAATATGAAAAAATGCATGAATAATATAATATATATATATATATATATATATATATATTATATATATATATATATATATATAATAATTTAATTTATATAATAATTTAATTTATATATATATAAATATATATAAATAATATATAATAACTACGTTTTTCAAACTACAATATTTGGAAGGACCTTTTTTTAATAACATTTTAACCAATCTAAATGACACTGATTTTTAAAATAGCTTTTTGAAATCGTTTTATTCAAAATAAAAAGAAAGATTTAAAAAATTCAATTTTTTTTCCAATAAGGTATACATTTTTTAAAAATGATTTTTTTCAAAGTTCTGTCTCATTCAGATAGGAGATCTTTTCATTACGTTTTTAAATTTGAAAATTCTTTTTTTTTGGGTCAACCTAGGAGCCAGCAGAATGCCCGCAGTGCGAAAAGAGGTCTTTTACAGCCATCGTTGTAGCCAAAGCCGTCTTTTTTTCTTTTTTTTTTTTGAAAAAATCATTTTTTTAAATAAATATATATTTTACCAAATTTTAAAATTTTAAAACTAAACAAATTTGTTGCAATTAAACCATCACCTCAATATCACTCTTTTTTACTCTCCTCTAAATGAATTGCCGGCCTTAAGAGGACAAGACACCTTAAAAACACATTTTTTGTAATGTTTAAAAATGCGTATAAGTTGAATAAAAAAAAATAAGATATAATTTTGAAAAATTAACATATATTTTGAGGTAAAAAAATTACGCAAAAATTTTTTTATGGATTTTGTTAAAATTTTCTATAGATAATAACTTGGACCCTTTATTAGATATTAACATAATTTTTTTTTTAAATTTGTACATCCTTGAAAATTGAAAAAAAAATAATTTTCATAATTTGTTTGAGTTATAAATGGCGCCAAAGTGAAGTGCTCAGAAATCTGGTGTCCAGTTTATCTCTGGAATGGTACGTCTGAAACAAAAAAATAAAAAAGATTCTTAAAGAGGGATGCCTTTTACCAGAAAATCTACCATAATAATATTTGAAATATTGAAAAAAATTGGGCGATATTTAAAAACAGAAAAATCGACCACATTTTTGGACCTTTTACCTTTGCGAATTAATTTTTTTTTTAATTTTTTTAAGATTTTTTGGTAGATTTCCTTAGAGAATATGTTAGTAAAGAAAAAAAAACAAGGTTTTTCAAAATCGACCTAGCCAATCCTGAGATTAACTGTCGGCCATATGGACACCGGATTTTTGAGCACTTAACTTTGGCGCCATCTATAACTCTTACAAATTATCAAAATTATTTTTTTTAATTTTTTTTTTTCAATATTCAAGGATGTACAAATTAAAAAAAAAATGTATGTTTATATCTAATAAAGGGCCCAAGTTATTAACTTTAGAAAATTGATTTTGCGAAACAGCAATGATACCTTAATGCATGGAATGAACTAAGGATAGAAAGATCGGCAATTTAGTTTTAGAGTTTTTGGCCGATTTTGGCCCCAAAAATTAGCCATTTTCCATTTAGCCAGTTCGTTATTTTTGACCAACATTTTTCTTCTAGTTCATTCCACTGCAGTTGATTAAGGTCCCGATTTTTCTTTTTTTCTCAGATGTTCCAGTAAGCCGCAATCACACCCGCAATGATTTTTTTGTGTTTTTTTTTTTTTTAATTCCAGTTGCATATATGTGATCAAAAAAATGCGGAAAAAATTTTTTGTGTATTTTTTTTGCCTCAAAATATATGTGTAATGTTTCAAAATGATATCTATTTTTTATTGAACTTATACGTATTTTAAAATATTAACCCATTTTTGTCCAGCGTTGCGTTTACGCAACGGTATACTTTTCTTAACCCGGAGGTCATACAGTGATAGATTTTCATGATCTCCAAAAAGAATATAAAATTTTAAGAATTTCCTGTTTTCACTCAAGGCTGAACAATTAATTTACTTACATTTCCAAGCTTGGGAAATTTGGGAATTTTCCTTTTTTTTTATCTTTAATTTTAAACCTCTAAAAATCTAAAAAAAAGATAAAGTAAAATACAATTCTTATACCATCGTCTTTCTAAAGCTTTATATTTAACGTTTGTGAATTTTTATGAAGTTTGGCTGACATACGTGGCTTCCGCGGGTTGACACAACGCTGGTCTTTAACGACATACGTTTTTGTATATTTTTTGTTGTTTTGTGGAAATTCTTGAGATCAATATTGGTGCAAAATGCTCGACTTTGCTTGTGGAATATCGTTCAATACCGATCAATTTGAAAATTAAAAATCTCGAGCTGGCAACTCCATTTTTATTTTTTTTTTAATTTTTTAATTTTTTTTTTCTTAGACCAAAATAAACATGTATGGAAAGTTTCATCATTCTAGCTCAACGGGAACATGGGTCAGTCCATAATGGGTTAATAACGATTTTTTTTAAGGTGTCATGTCCCCTTAATATAAATTCATTTTGGGAAAAATTTTTGTTTCAACAAATCAAAGATAAAAGATAAAAACAATATTAAATATATCTTAGCACAAATCGCGTTCGCAGTACATAACCATCACAATTAAAAAAATCATCAATTTTCAGGAGAGACAAAAGCTGTTGAACCTGCAGATGAACTGAATTTTTCCAGTTAAGGAAGATATTGATATAAAATTAATAAATGCAGTAGTTAGAGATGTGTACTGTGAATTGATTTATAAAAAAATTTCGATTCCGAAAATTTTGAGTTGCCACGGTTTTGTACATTACTTAAATCATTTTAAAAATAAAAATTATTTGGGCTTAAAATCAATCTTTTTATGTCAAAAAGAAGTACAAAAAGTTATAAGATGTACTTTTATGCGTACTTCGCTACAAGAAGTATATAGAGCAAAGAAGAAGTACAAAACTCCCAAAAGGAGGACAACTAAGGTTGGTCACGTTAGGTATGCATCAAAAAAAATAGTATGAAAATAATCGAAAAATTGATATTTTGCAGTGAGTTTGGTGGCACAGGACTAAATTATTTGGTAATTCCAAGTCCAGAATCAGATTCTTCACTCAATTTGATATAGAAATAGATGGTTTGTGTTTCTTCTCCGCTAATCTCAAATGCATAATTTCTTATCTTAAAAACATCATACAAAAATTCCAAAATAAAACGGATTTTCGAGCAGAACCCAGGCGGTTTCGACAATTTTTGTACTTTTAATAGCTTAAATTATAATTATAAAACAGCTATAATTATAAATAGCTGTGCCCCCGGAAAAAATAAATACCCATTTTCAAGACTCCCGCAAAACGATCCAGGTAACCTCGTTTTTTTCCCTCAAATGACTGTACTAAAATTTACTATTTAAATTATAATAGGTAAGAAATAAAAATCTGTAAAAATTTTTAAATATATCTTAAACTTTGTTTGCTAGAAAAAAATCGCCAATTTTTTCAGTCGATTTTGGATGGCAAGAATGTGAAATAATTGTGGCACTTAAATTTTTTTTGGCAAACTTTAATTTCATGCGGATAGTTTTTCGAAAATTTGTTGTTTTTTCTTTCCTAACAAAAAAACTTTAAATTTAAAATTTATAAATATTATAGTACCGTGGTAGAGTGCTTTTAAAAAACGAGCTAAATAAAACTCTTAAGTGACATTTTACCTAATTTTGTCGAAATTTTAAGAATTTTTTAAGTAAGGATTGTGAAAAAATGGTTAGAGATATTTGAATAAATGTTTTTTTATTATCTTACATGAGTATTCAAATTAAAAAACTTTTTTCGTGACGTCACTTCCGCGTCACACGTACGTAAATGAAGCAGTGAAAAAACAAAAAAAACGGTGTGCAGAATATCTCGAATTAATCAGAAACAAAATGCAAAGTTAAAATTAAAAAAAAGCCTGAAATCTTAGGAGAAAAGTAGCTGTAAAATTTTTTTTAAGGACTTTTTAAAAAAAAAACTCGAGGTCAGTTCCTCAAAATATATTTTTTAATTACTCAGCAATTTCTAAGTAAATCGCTATAATAATTATTGCGTAGTCTTGCACACCGATTATAAAAAACATGTTTCGAGAAAAACGCGTTTAAAATTTCAAAACAAGTTTTTCGATACCTTTAATGATTAAATCCAGGCGCGAATTCAAGGGGGCTTTTGGGGGTTAAAACCCCTCCCGGAATTCTCGGAGAACCTGCACTTAAATGTTATATACTTGTGTTTATTATGCGGGCTATGGGCACAAAAAGACATTTATATTTTCATAATTTATTTTAAACATTCATACCCCTATGCTGCAAACGTTTGTAGCTGTTTCTATTTCTAATGCACTAAGTTCTGGGGCTCTATTCCGTAACTGTGCACAAAATTTGTGCACACAAAATTAAAAAGTTCATATTCACTCCAAGCGCACACTTTTTAATTTCAAGTGATTCTGTTAACTGAAATGTACACTGACATGCTGAATAAAAAATATAATTGCTGAATAAAAATGTTTGGCTGTCAATTTTAAAATAGTGATGAAAAAAATAATTCAATCGTAAATAAAAATAAGCATCAATATAGAAAAACATTAGTGTTTATATGAAGAAAATAAGTTATTTTTTTCACTGATGACAAAATTTTTAAAAATACAATCCAAATTACGACTTGTATATCACAACAATAATTTTACAACAAATATTTAATATTCACAAAAAAATCTGAGTGAATAAAATTTGTTGCGTGTACACTTTTAAAAATTAAAAACTCATTTTTAAAGCAAGTGAATCGGAAACTGTGTGTGTACACAATATTTAGTGTACACTGCTTTTTCCACAGTTAGAGAATAGAGCTCCTGTTCCTGTTTTTTATGTTTTTTTTTTATTGATATCGCGCCTTTAGCTGTAAACAGTCATACATACAACCGCAACCTGAAGTCACAAAAACACCGCATTTTTCGTATCAAATATATCCAAATACCGTCGGGTCTATATGTACTCCGTATTTTTGCAGACACTGTTCGAAGATTCCAAAAGAAAAACGAGCTATTATTGATGCTCTCAACAACTGCAACAAGCAATTCTACCTATCAATACATCGGCTCCTACAAATTTGCGCAACACTTCGGATTTCCGTGGGTTCAAGCGAACGCTCATTAACATCTCTACGCAGATTCAAACGTATCTGCGAAGCAAAACAAGTGAAATCGATTGAACGGGTTGGCGTTGTTGAATGTGCATTGTGACGTTGAAGTAACGTGCGAAAATGTTATCGAAATTATGTCGAAAAAGCTAAGAAAAATTAATATAATTTTATAATCTAAAACACAGTTGATTTGATTTACTGATTACTTAATAAATAAACTATGCATATGAGAGAGTGGCCCTTATTTTGTTTTTTTTATTCTTTATGATGCAAAAGTTCTGAAAATTTCTGAAAAATATTGATATTTAAACGTGCCTGTGGCGACCTCTATATTGAAAAACTGATTTACTTTATGTGGGAAAATAGTGCTGTTTTTCCAAAAAAAAAACAAACATCCCAATCACAGTTTTTCAAGCTCAAAGTTTGTTAAAACTGGTACGCACTTTATTTTTCATTCCATTTTTCTTTAAAATTTCTTTTAAAGAAAAAAATTTTTCTTTCTTTTTTTCATGTGTTATCAACATGAAAATCAAATTTTTTTCTGGTGTATTAAAAAAAACGAAAAAATTCAAATTTAAATAAATTTCAGTGAAATGCCATGGAAATATTTCCTAAAAATATACCTAATATAGAAACAAAAAATGGTGCGATTACGTTTAATAATTTGGTCATTACGAAATTTTTTGCTAAAAGTATCGAGTTTGGGCATTTTTATGAAAAAAATTTCCAAAAACCCAAAATAAAAATTTTGGAAAATCTATCCAAAAATGAACTAAAAATAGTTTTGAACTTTTTGGGCAAAAAAATAAAAAAAAAAAACAAAAATCGGATAAAAAATAGCTGCGAAACTTGACTTTTTTTTTCAAAAATCCTTAAAGTACTCTTTTCTGGCATATCGAACACAGAAAAAAAATCATAAGCTCTGATTTCGATTGATGAGTCCGATTTTCATGTTTGATAACTCATTTTAAAGTAAAATGAAACAAAAACGAAGTGCCTATCAGTTTTTAGAAAATTTGTTCTTAATAAAATGTAATTGTAATTTTTTTGGAAAAACAGCTTTTTAATAAAGGGTCGCTACAGGCACGTTTAAATATCAATATTTTTCCTGAAAATTTTACAATTTACTTTTTACATGTAAAGGTACAATCGAGGCTCATGCAAATTTTAAATTTGAATACATTTGGGTACATACAGACACGCTGTCATTCAGTTTTATATATTTACGAAAGTTTTAAAATTTTGATGACGTCACTTTGTATTGAAGGCTGCCGTGATTTTCATCCGACTTTGCCTAATATCAAAGAGTGGGTTATGTTAAATATCAAAGTTTGTATGCAAAATTTCAAAACATTTCTGTAACTTTTGCAGATTTTTAAGCGATTCAACGTGTTCAATAAAGCCACTTTGTATGGGAGGTAGGCGTGGTTTTCATCCGATTTGACCAAATATCATAGTGATAGTCTATATTATATATAAAAGCCTAGGAGCAAAACTACAAGACATTTTTGCAATATGAGCAGATTTTTAAGAGATTTTACGGTTAACATAAAGCTACTTTGTATGGGAGGTAGGCGTGGTTTTTATCCGATTTTTCCAAATTTCATTGTCAGGATTAATATTGAAGACTTAAGCTTAAATGTAAAATTTAAAGGTATTTCATTATTTTTTGTGGATTTTGAAGAGATTTTACTGTTAAAATAAAGACACTTTGAATGGGAGGTAGTGGTTTTCATCCGATTTTTCCCAATTTCATAGCCAGGATTTAGATTGAAGATTAAAGCTTACGTGCCAAATTTCAAGGCATTTCTTTAATTTTTGTGGATTTTAAAAACATTTTACGGTTAAAATAAAGTCACTTTGTATGGGAGGTAGGCGTAGTTTTAATCCGATTTGAATTTCATCGCGATAGCTTTAAAATTACGGCTGTAATCGTGTCGACAGACGGACACACGGAAATCGACTCAGGAGGTAATGCTTATCAAAAATATATATATATTTGTCTATACCTGCCACGCCTCCTTGGCGTTACAAACGGAATGGCAAAGTTAATATACCCCTTACACAGTACGCGTTGGAGTATAAAAATCTAGACAATAAACATAAATATCGGTTAAGTATTTTTGCAGAAATGTTTAGTAGAAAGAGTAAGAACGTGGCTTAAAAAACGAACATTTTTTTTTTGTTAAAAATTAAAAATTCTTTTTTTTAGACTGCATACAGTAGTAAGCCTTCTGTTTGCTCATATTCTGCTTAGACCTGATTTTTTTTATTTTTGCTGGTCCGATGTTCTTTTTTTGGTTAGTTCAGTACTGTGACGTTTGGCGATATTCATTCGTATACAAATTATATGATTACTCAATAATAATAATACATCTTACTATTATATAAAAATTAAACTTCAAAAATTGGCTTTTTTGCGTTGACGGAGGTAAGCTTAAAAACTGCTGCACAGATTGTAATGAAATTTTAACTATTCTTACAATAATTTATTGTATAGTGTCCCTGTAAGCTCAGAATTTTTATATTTTAAATAGCTGAGAAGTTTTTGGCCAATAATCTTGCGTAAGTGGAAATTTTTATCAAATTCAGGTTTTTTGCCATTTTCTGCCTAAACAATAAAAGATATGTCGATATGATGTATGGATAATGAAATATCTTCGCAATTTCAACAAAAAAGTCGTTGGTGTCATATATCTAGGATAAATAATTTTTTCGCAATAGTTATATTTTAGTGAAAAATTTCATCAATTTCTTTCAAGCATTTGTTGATTGGCTTCGACGCTGTTATTGCTTGCAGCTAGCAGAAGGTTGCTTTGGTTTCGCCAAAAAATGTTGCTCAGTGCTCAAAAAAAAAGACTGAATGGAAGAAGAGAAAGCTCTTTGTTTACGAATAGCAGAATGCCCAATACAATTAAAATTTAATTTTTTGATTTTTTTAATTAAAATTTAAAGCAGCGCTGGCCGCCCCTAGCCAGTGATGTTACAATAAATTTGTCCGAATACTGTACCGTATTGTAAACTCTACTGTTTTTACAGTGAAATTACTATACTTTTTAAAAAAAGCGTTATTTATACTAACAAAAACAAAAATATATCAATACGGTTAAAAAGCTTAGTACAAAAACAGCTATTGTTCAGATTATTATTATTCAGCATATTAAGAAAAATTTTTAATTTAAGTAGGAACATTGGGTTTGTAATATTGATATGTCTCAAACATAGTTTTATTATTAAAATCACAAGTAGTTTCATTTTTAAATTTTTTTTAAAAAATTAAATTAAAAAGAATTTCATTTAAGAATTTTTTAATGATAAAATAATTAGCATTTTCTTGCGTTGTTTGATAATTTTCGTGAACGCCAAAATAAACAATTTAATAGTTTATATTTATGCATGTATGCCCTGCATACTATTTGTGTACATGATGATCATACATCATGGATAAGGAATTGGAAGTGAGTATCTTCAAAAACGATATTGCTACAATCATAATTTTTTATTAAAGCTGTGGTGTGTAATATCTCTTGTAATGGTGGTGTGTAATAAGTGTTTCAGTGTATGCTATTACGTATTTTTGTTTTATTTAAGTTAATAACCGAACATTTTTTGCTCAACTGTTTTTGAAGAATGTGTTGAACAAATGTATTTAAGTTATGTTACTTTCTTAAATTCGGAAACATATTGCGCGGTTTGTTTCCGAAATGGAAAAACATCTTGGGGGCCGAATTGCCGCTTCCATTAACGTACAACTCGTCACGGCATCGTATTTAACTCGTCATTGAATTGCATTCAATTAACACAACTTTACGTGACGAGTTGTACATCCACGGAAGCGTCGATTTATTCCTTGTTTTGTCAAAATTTTTATTTATGGCACAAAAAATTTTTATTAATGGCATTTTGATGAATGAAGTTTTGCTTTTTTAAGGGAATTTCGCAATGTTGCTATTATAAAAATGTGAAGTAGGTAAATGTTAAAAATGTTTTTCGCAAAAATTATTTGTGCGTATTTTAATAAAATTACTGTACATAACGTTAATTTAAGGGTTAAAAATTCATAATTACTGTATTTCATTTACTAATTACTGTTAACCTGTTAGGGGGTCAAAACTTCTGTAAAATACAATTACTGTACGTGTAACATCAGTGCCCGTAGCTCATTGAGCTCTCTCTGAGCGTAACTTTTCACATGTACACAAAGCTTACTATAATTCAGTCTGTTAACCTCTACGGGGCTCAAAACTGCTGTAAAATACAGTAATTACTGTACGTGTAACATTAGTGCCAGCGTTGCCGCTTTGGTAGAATTCTACCAAATGTGGTAGATTTTTTTCTCCAAATCGGGTTTTGGTAGTTTGGTAAATTTCTTTTTAATTTGGTTGATTTTGGTAGATTTATTTTTATTTTTGAAGACATTAAAAATTTTTTGCATATAAAACTCACAGATATGAAATAAAAACTTAATTCATTACCTTTGGCGCACCCCGTTAAAATTTTTAACATAGATTAATAGCATCTTTGTGTAAAACGAAGCCTTCGTCTTAAGCCTCGTTCGTTTTCGGACGATATCGGACAATATTGGCTTGATGTATTTCTTCCTTGCGTCGTCGTCTACTGTTACGTTGCTTACGTTGCTCAAATACTCTTAACATTATTACCGGATCGTTAAAGTCCAGCATATTGCGTAAAACTGACAAAAACCTTAAACTTAAAATTTAAAATTTAAAAATTTAAAATTTTTTTCATCAGCTGTTTCGTTTATTTTGTTAATTGGATAATTGTTTGTTTACTTCTGCTGCAAATTCAGTTTTAGGATTTATGTACTGTGAAAATTAAATAATATTAGAAACGTTTTCGGCGATTGCACCAAAGACTGGAGTGCCTTTTGCCAGCTCTGGACTCTTTTGACTCTGGAGTATTTGTGTATTCTTAGATGAAAATAAATTATATTCTAATTTACCTTTTCTTCATAGCAACTTCCATTTTAAAAATGTTCACAACGATGGCAATTTACTAATCGTCAAATTTTGACATTTCTTTCGTAATTTTTTTCTTACACAAAGCCAATTTCATACTAAGGTTACGTTATCGTTCTTTACTGGAACAGCTGTTCTCGTTTATGCACGAAATCGACGTGTCGTTCGTTTTACACAAAGATGCTATAAATTTTGTTTGGCAAGTTCTTTATTCAAAATGAAAGCTGTGTTCAAGAAGAAGTCTGCTAGCAGTTTTGATTTTTTTTTTTTCAAAAATCATTGGTTTTTTGCCGTAAGTTTTTGTCATGGCGAAATATCTACCCAAAACTAGAGTGAAAACTAAAGGCCTCCGAAGTTGTGGATTGGATATTAACCGTGTTTTTTTCGTTTTTCGGTTCAGGTTCAATTTCAAACTTTACTCGCAAAACAAAAACAACAAATGAACCTGCACTTGTCAAGTTCAAGCAAATTGTAGTGTTTGGGTTTCGTTCGCCCAGAATGTTGGGTTGAACCTGAATCTTTATGCCAAAAAAATTCCCACTATATAATGTGCTTCAAAAAATCACAAAAATTGTTTTGTATATTAATGAAAAAAATCAGCTTTTTTTATTAAACGATGGACTACATAGTCATCTTTAAAAATACAAAGTTTTAGAAATCGACTAAAAAAAATAGCGCATTTAAGTAATTTTTCCAGCGATTTTTTTGTTTGGTAGATTTTTTTTCATTTGGTAGATTGTTTTAGTGTTTTTGGTAGCTTAAATTTTGTTTGAGTGGCAACCCTGATTAGTGCCCGTAGCTCATTGAGCGCTCTCTGAGCGTAACTTTTCACATGTAAACAAAGCTCACTATAATTCAGCAGGGATGATATTGGCTTAGTTGTAAAAGGGCCAAAATTTATACAAATATAGGGCTTTTTTCACCAGAATGGGGCCTTTATTGGTAATTCAATATTAAAGACTTTCTATTTGGACATTCACATTTCGAGTTTTTGTCCACAAATTGTCAACATTTTGTCTGAAAATTGTCGACATTCTCTCCAAATTGTTGACGTCATCTGCTCCAAAATTGTTAACAATTATAGCCGTCACATAGTAGAACATCACTGGCAGGGAAGTTTTTTCTATTTGTCACAAAATTAACGCAATTTAGTTTAAACGATCAGCTGTCAGAATCAAAATTTTGGTTCAAAGTGATATAGTTTGTTCGTCTAAATAGATTTTATTTTATTTATAGAGGGGTCCCATTGCCCTTAAAAAAAAGCTTGTGCATTGATTAAAAATTCAAAAATACGCCAAAAAAATAATCGATGTAGTTAATTTCTCAAAATTTTTAACAAAGACATTTATTTAATGTGTTAATAATACAAATAAAAATAGAAAAGCATTTCCACAGAAAACCTCAAATCGGATCGATATATTCATCGTTAAAGAGCGTCAGGTGTATTCTTTCGAGCCCTTGGTTATACGTATATGCATAAGAATGTCAGAAATATATGAGAAATTAAACGAAGAGTCTGCTTTAAGACTTGTAAGAAGACGAATCAATGATGCGGGTTTAATAAAGAATGATTAATAAATGTTATACAATTTTGGAATATACAGTTTTGAACAACAAAATGAACTTAAGTTACACCCAATAAGGTGACATAAAATGTTTCATCGCAGTTTCCGCCGTCTCCATTTTTTGAAAGAGCATATAGTGTTTGTGTTATAGTTCAAAAATTGAATATTTTTTATTTCGGATGCCATTTTGAGACCACTATGTTGAATTTTTTTCCAAGCCCTACATTTTTTAAAATTTATGACTCGAAAACACTTTCCTATTCGGAAAAGAATGTGTATAATACCGACTTCATTTTTAGATCTAAAATTTTTTAAGTGAAAAAATCGCGATTTTATGCAAATAATTGATTATTACTTCTTAAGCATTTATTTGAGATCAATTCTGATGCTATAATCTAAAAAAGTGTGAATTTTTATATATCAATTGTCGGAAATTTATTTCGGAAGAAAAATTGGATGAAAATTAATTGAAAATTTACGACGTTAAATACTTAATCAATTAAGGCTACTTAAGACTACGATGGAGCTTTTTTTACAGGTTCGCCTATTCATCTATATGCCTGAAAAAGTTTTGTAAGAAATGTATCACGCATAAAGCCCCCCACCTCAAATTTCCATTCTTAAACCTATAAAATTACTTTGGGATACTATTAAAAGAAAAATTGGTTCGCATTTAGACATTCTTTTGAAGGGTGTGCAGGAATCTTCAGTCTTTCCCCATAATAGTAGATACCAACTGTTTGTTAGGAATTTCTACTGTTGATGTCAATCAATAATAGAAAATAGTGGTTATTCTGCATAATACTAACATGGTGGCTGTATACAAAATATAAGAACGTCAGCTTTTTAAAAAATTTCCTCAGTTTTAATAGATTTTTACAAGTGTACTATTTCTGGAGTCAACCCGAAACGTACCTGCGTAGGTTAAAAAACAAAATTGAGGAGAATTGTCTAAGTTTTTTTGTTTTTCTAAGCTATAATTTCAAAAATTTCAACAGAACAAATTTTACTGAGATCGATTTAAAATCATTTTTTCAATAGAATTTTTAAAAAGGTCCTAAAATTAATCGAAAGGGCTTCGGGGCTTATGCAATTAAAAAGGGCTCAAAAAAGCCCTAAAAGCCCCCAAATATCATCCCTGTAATTCAGTCGTTCGCTGACGGTTTTGGTGTGAAAACCTATGTCGCTTTGCGCAAATTGTATGTGCTTAGTGTGCGCGATTCGAGTGCGCACCAATACTAACAAGACAAAATAAAATGCGACTGTGTTAGAACGCCCAGCTCAGTATTACGACTTTTTAAAGCCCAAATTCCTCAAAAAATCCTCAAATTTAAATAAAATACCTCAAAAAAAATTGTTAACGATATTTTCTATATTAATAAAAATCATTTTCTGTTTGTTTGTTTGTTTGACATTTGTACAAATCTAAATGGCTAAACGGATTTCGCTCAAGCTTAAAACATGTATTACCTGCGTACTAGGTTAGGTTATTGCTTACATAGTTTTAACCACGCCTCCTTTTACCACCCACAAATCTATAAAAATGTTATATTTCCAACTGTTTCGATTTTATGAGACTTAAATTTGATAATTTAGTTTGTATGTTTTCTTCCGGAAATTGTACCAAAAAGGGGTTTCCACGCTCTCTTTTACCGCCCACAAATCAATGAAAATGCTATATTTCAGACGTTTTTGGTCGTATAAGACTAAAGTTTGATAATTAAGTTTGTATGCTTTCCGTCAGCAACAAAAAAATCATTAAAACTCCATAACTTCTGGACCGATTGCGCTGAAATTTTGGGAGTAGATTGTTTTCGAGCACGAGATGGTTAACGGGATTTTCCAAACCCCCTTTTACCACCCACAAATAAAAAAAATATGGTTGCTGGAACGTCCAACAAATGGGTCGTGTTAGTAATAAATATAATATAAACTATTTGAAAAAGCTAGTAGAGGGGCGCGATAATAATAAAGTCATCTGTTCCGTTTTAGAGAAAAAACTAGTTGACGGCGCACGCGAAACAGGCGAAAAAGAGGAAATTTAAAAAGAAATATTTTTTACATATGGGCATTTCCAAAAAAAAGTCCACTGTGACCCAAAAATTAAAAGTTATTAAAACTTATTATTCAATGATATTATCTTAGAGAAACATTGTAATTTTATTGATTTAAGCAATTTGAACATAAATGAATTTTATTCATTTTTAAATTTATCGTCTCAACTGCTTCACAAACGTAATTTTTCTTCTTAGTAAGTGTTTAGTAAATGTTTCGTAAACTTTTTGTTTTAATAAAAATGGAAGACATTCGCTAAAAATAATGAAAAATCGTTAATGCAAGGGGAGGCAGAACATATTAAATTTGTTTTTTCATTTTTGAATTACATAATTACTTAATTACCTCATTACTTAATTACCTAATTGAATTACAATAGAAATTTAAATCATTTTTGTCCAGCGTTGCATTTACGCAACGGTATACTTTTCTTAACCTGGAGTTCATACAGTGATAGATTTTCATGATCTCCAAAAAGAATATAATATTTTAAGAATTTATCTAATCGACCTGTTTTCGCTCAAGGCTGGACAATTACGTTTACTTACTTTTCCAAGCTTGGGGAATTTGGGAATTCTTTATTTTTTTTTTTTATCTTTAGTTTAAAACCTCTAAAAAATCAAAAAAAAATTAAAGTAAAATATAGTTCTTATACGATCGACTTTCTTAGGCGTTATATTTAACTTTTGTGAATTTTTATGAAGTTTGACTGACATACGTGGCTTCCGCGCGTTGACACAACGCTGGTCTTTAACGAAATACATTTTTGGGTATTTTTTGGCGCAAAATGCTCGACTTTGCTTGTGGAATATCAGTGTTTGAAATTGCTTGACTATTTTCAATTCATTTGTGATTGCTTCGCTATGACTAGGAAAAATGAATCAGCGAAAATTAGAAGCAAATTCGAAAAAGAAATAAAATATCAGTTTGCTTCAGCTAACTGCGCAGAAGGTTCAGCTTACGAAGTTAGCCAGATAAAATGCTTCGAAACGAATTTCAGCAACTGCCAGTAATTAGCTGTTATGTTCGTTGTCTTTGCTTTGACTTTTGCTTTGACTTTACTTTTTTATCGCTCTAGTTCTTGCACACCATGGCAGAATTATAAGGTAGGGCCGACTCGGATAGGAATGAAGTAGAAGCAGAATAAAGCGGGCTAGATGTGAAAATCAGCTGTTCATCTCGGGTTTCTTTATGCTCACGTTTCGCAGTTGTTTTTAGGTTAAAATTGTTACAGTTTTTTTTGCAATTTTAAGACTTCTTTCACATTTTATAGTTTTTATTGAACTGTTTTTATAATATTTTCACTCAAATTATCACAAATTTAACACACCACAAATTTTCTTCATTTGCAATTTCAACGAAATTCGTCGTTTTGACAACTAACCAACCTTTACATTATCCACTCTTTGTTTACGCTTGAGGACACTCAGCGAAGCGGCCCTACCTTATAATTCTGCCATGTTGCAGACGAAAGAAATAGTTAAGGGAGTATTCCTGGTTGGAAGGCTGTTTTTGGACCCTTTTTGAAAAACTTCTTATTTGAAAACGCAACGAGTTATTTAAGTTTTGTTTTTTTATTGTATACAGAACATATTAAATTAAAAAAAAATTTTTCTTCCTTTGTACGAGGGCTGTTCAAAAAGTTGTCGGCCTTCAAAGTTGGGCGTCGAAAAAAAGGTATGCTGCTTGCGGCCCGGATAACTCGCCTTCGGATCATCTGAAATGAAAAAAAGTAAACGGCGTTAGATTCAGTACAGATGTAATTCTGGTCCCTACCTCAATCATAATTTTGCTATTATTTTTTATAAAATGGCGGCCATTGAAAAATGAAAAACAGATTTTGAGTCTTTTTTTTTGTAGCTTAGTGTAAAAAAAATAGTAAAAAATTGTTTAAAATTGTGATTGAGGTAGGGACTAGAATGGTGACAATTCTGCGTCGATTGCACTTTGTTTCATCAAAATCGGTTCAGTAGAACCAGAGAAAAGTGACTTCGAAGTTCAAAAACGTGATTTTGAAAAACTCAAAGAAAATTTTAGGCAATAAAACATATATCAATCTGCAATGTCAGCCCCATAAAGAACTCCTTCCTCTTCTTCAAAAAATGAGGACTCAGCGGCTCTTTGTGCTCTTCGGGCCTTCTACCTTCTTTTGATGCGGCCAGAGCTCTGGCTTCGGACCTTTTCAAAAGTTCTTCGTTCCGAGACATGGCGAAATCATATGTGACGTTGCCAATCGGGATGCCCATTAGGTTCATTATTTGAAGTATTGGCAAAAAACCTTCGTTAAATATGACAGTTGCAATATAATTGGCAATCTCAACAGTGCGTGCGCCGGTGTGCATATGCTTCGGTTAGAGTGAGCACAGCACTGCGTTGAAAGATTCGTTGCTGTTTTGAGTTTCGAAACCAAGGCATCTGTTAAACAAATCATCGGCTGACAGTGCTTCGTCATATTCGACGATATTCTCAAATATCCAAGCTATAAAAATATGGAAAAAATCAAAAAACCGTTCTGTTTTTATAAAATTCATGTATTTTATTTTTCTATTAAACATAAAATTCGTTCAGTTTAATTAATATATAATTTTAATAAAAATATATCAAAATTACGTAAATTAATTTTTTTCTTTCTGTTTTATAACTTATGGGTGTAATCCACCTTGCGTTAGTAATGGAGGGTTAAATGTATCATTGAATAAAGTTGTATATAAGAAATTATACAAGTAAATGTAATTTTACTTTTTAAAAACAAGGATTATTCAAGCAAAGCTTGATACAAGGCCTTTTTTATATCTTTTCAAGTTGAGCATGAATAACTTCAAATATTTAAGTGAAACTGTTATCTCAGTAAGGTGGGTGTCAAATAATACGTTAATTACACAAGTTTACAAATAAGGGTCAACTTTTTGACCAGAGAAGACTAAAGCGGTTTCGTATGTATTTCTGTGAGCTGCATTCGAATCAGCTGTCCGTTTTTCATATCAAGTTTTTTTTTTTGTAGTTTTTAAAATATTAGCTGTCCGTTTTTCATATCAACTTTTGTATATATAGGCTAAAGCGGTTTCGTATGTATTTCTGCGAGCTGCATTCGAATCAGCTGTCCGTTTTTCATATCAAGTTTTTTTTTTTGTAGTTTTCAAAATATTGGCCTTCTAAGCTCAAACATTTTCAAAATATTACATTATATGCATATTTGCATACATTATATCTGGCCATACAATTAAAAATTTTTTTTTTTTGAGTTTACACCTTTAGAATCGATTTCATATACAGCCCGAAGTATGAAAATTATGTAACGAGTAAAATCAAGCGTTGAACCAAAACTCAAGCGTTACGTTTTCTGTCCTTCGTCTAGCGACTCTCCGTTCAATGGTAGAAATTCCGTTTTGACAGTGAACATGATCGCTGCAATCATGTTCCCAAACATTTTATGATCCTCTCAGAACATGGTTGCGATAGGCAAGTTAGTAGTTTCCTGACGAGGAAACTACAGTGACGACGAGCTCAATTGGTGATTCAATTAAATCAAAGCTATATGAAGTGTGTGATGTACTAGTCAGAATTTAAAACGTTATTTTCAGATTTGCACATACTTTGCTCACACGATCGCTCTTTTTCTGTTGAATACTTAAGATTATAAACATTATTTCAACCAGGGTTTAAATTGCTGCACCCAAATTAGCTAAAGCATCAAAGTATTGTCTGCTACTGTGTTCTCGCATCTGCAAGTCTCTATAAATACGAGGGCCGTTTGATAATTCAGTGCATTTTTCAATTTCCCGCGTAGTAACTTTAAATGCAACACTGATTCTGTCAACGACCATCTGTTAATAGACTCCTGTCACAATTTCAGTTCGCTGCGACGCTTAGTTTGTGTTTTGCAGCCATTGACAGCAGACGGTCTTGTGAGTTTTGGCAAAAATGGAAAAAGTAAATTCCGTGTGCTCATCAAGCATTATTTTTTGCGCAAAAAAAAAACATCAGCCAAACCAAGGAAAGGCTTGATAAATACTATGGAAACTCTGAACCATAAATTGGAATGATTCACAAATGGTTTACTGAATTCCGATGCGGTCGTACAAGCACAAGTGACGCCGAATGTTCTGAACGCTCAAATGAGGTCACCACACTAGAAATGGTTACTAAAATTCACGATATCGTGTTGGTCGATCGCAGAATTAAAGTGCGCGAGATTGTTAAGGCCGTATGCATCTCAGACGAACAGGAACATTTTGGGAAATCATTTGGATATGAAATAATTATCCGCAAGATAAACGCGATCGTGTCACTGATTCAAAGGCGAGTTTGGCGATGTTGAACAAAGATAAGAAGGATTTTTTTTTCGTCGATTAGTAACCGTGGACGAAACATGGATCCATCACTACACACCAGAGGCAAAGGAAATAGTGGACTTCACCGACCGAACATGCTGCGAAGAAGGCGAAGACGGTGCTATCGACCGGAAAGGTTATGGCGATTGTATTTTGTACAATAAATGGCGAATACTATGCAGCCGAATTGGACCGTTTCAACGACGTTTTGAAAGAGAAACGTCCCCATTTATCGAGGAAAAAAGTGCTCTTCCAACAAGACAATGCGCGCGTTCACACATGACCAGCTCCCATGGCAAAATTCCATGAATCAATCTACGAATTGCTTCCTCATCCAGCATATTCTCCAGATTTGGCCCCCAGCAATTTTTTTCTGTTTCCAAACCTGAAGAAATGGCTCGGCGGAAAAAGATTCACAACCAGAGAGGAGCTCATCACCGAAACAGAGGTCTATTTTGAGAACCTTCCGAAAACGTATTTTTCGGATGGGATAAAAAAATATTAGGAACGTTTGACGAAGTATATCAAGCTAAAAAGTTTTTGCCGTAAAAATCATTTCTTGTTTCATTTTTCGCTGAATTATCAAACGGCACTCGTATACTTTGCTTCTGTTGCAAACTATGATTTTTAACGAAAAGTAACAGCGTAACAGCAGCAGTGAACGATCGAATTTTGGAGTCGTTCGATTGCTGCTACTGTAATTTTTTAACATGTGTCAAGCAAATGTAACAGCAGTAGTCATTGATTTTTGCATGCGGTGCTGCTGTGCTATTTGCAGCAAGTGGCTTTTGCTGTTTGCAGTCGGTTTCAATTGTTTTTTACGTTTTTAAAACTGGAGTGGTAGAGCTATCGGATATTACTGGTTTTATGCGCTGTATTTTATGTTTAAAATATTTTATATAAATTGAAAGGTTTTCTAAGTTGTTTGACTCCATCTGTTGATTAAAAATGATTCAAAATGTCTTGTTTTTTCCCATCATAACAAACCGTTAAATGGTACATTTAATTTTTTAATTTTTAATATGAATTATAATGAAAGTAGCTTCAAAACTTATGTAACCTGCACTGCTCAAAATTTATTAAAAACTAAAATCCGACTGTAAAATCCGATCGCGCACTGCTGATATAATAGTCATTTATTCGTTTTTTTTCATAGTCCGAAACAAATGCAAGCAATAACTACGAACATTTTCGTGCATTTTTATAAAACCTGATTTCAACGCATTAATCATTGACATTTGTTCTTGTCTAACTTTTGGAAGTTTATTTTATTTACGAAGTTTACGAAGATTTACATTTTTGAATTTTTTCAAAAAGCTTCTGGTTGGTAAATTCTGACCTTAGCTTATGTAGCATACATTATGTATTATGTTTTAGTTAAGTTTAATTTACATCCCTTGCAAGGAGTGTTGGTGCCATTCGAAGCTTCGAAGGGTAGAAGTTCAGTTTAAAAGAAGCTTACTGGCCTGGTCGGTTGTTTGTAAATCACAAAGGGTAGATACTGCCGACGCTATTGTTGGCAGCATCCATCCCTAAGCTATAGAAGCTTTTCTTCGGTGGTGCTTATATAACATGGCTTAAGGGAGTTTTCAGTAACGATGGTTTCAAACGCAATGCATAAGATATGTATACACCAAATGTTGAAACTAGTACATCTCATTTAATATATGCAGCGCTGTTTACAATCATGGTAGAGATCAGTTATTTGTCACATTAATCACAATCGAGAGCGCCAAGAAAACCAATGAAATTCATTCAATTAAAATTCAGTCGTATTTGGACACAAAATCACGACTAGTATTTTTAACCGACTTCAAAAAGCAGGAGGCTCTCAAGTTCGTCGGTTTCTCTGTTTTTTTATTTTCTTTTTTTTTAATGTATGTACATCGATAACTTCTAAACCATATGTCTGATTGCCATAATTTTTGGGGAACAGATGATGTCATAAGCATGGAGGTGCCCGTATAAAAGTGAGCGGTATTCGAAAACTGGGCGTGGTAATAAAAGATCTCGCAATACTAGATACTACTGTATCTCCAATAATATTGACACTAAGGTACTGCAATTTAGTGTAGGGGTAGGCACAGTTATTAAAAATTACGGGCAAGAAAATGGGCTTAGCAATATTAGAAAAACAGTGTATCTTGAATAATTTTGAGGCTAGAGTACTGCAATTTAGTATAGGGGTAGGTATTATTATTACAAATTATGGTCAATAAAATGGGCGTTGTTCGACAAATGGGCGTGGCAGTATTATAAAAACACTTTCTCTCGAATAATATGGACACTAGGGTACTGAAATTTAGTGTAGGGGTAGACACAGTTAATACAAATTACGGTCAAGAATATAGGCGTTATTTTCCCAACGCGTACTGCGTAAGGGGTATATTAACTTTATCATTCCGTTTGTAACGACAAGAAGGTGGCGTGGCAGATATAGAAACATATATATTTTTTTGATCAGCATCACCACCTGAGTCGATTTCCGTGTGTCCGTCTGTTTTTTGTGTTTTTGTGTGTTGAAAATTGAATATATTTCAAAATTGATCTAAAAAAAAATTTCATTTATTACGCGAAATTCTGAGAAATTTGCACTCAAAGTTGAACTTTGGTAGTTTCAACCGATTGATTTCATCTTCACACGATCACAGCTCGGTAACGGTTAAGTTGGTGGGGTTTGTTATATACCGTTAGAAAGATGATTTCATTGCCTTTACAATGAGCTATCAAAATAAGTTTTTTGTAAGTGTAGATTTCCTAAGAATGTGAAAATAGACCCCCCCTCGAAACTAGAGGGCGCTGTTATACAATTTGTACGTGTGTATGTTATTAAACTGTTCCTTAACGGCTGCACTGATTTTGATGCAATTTTTTGTGTGTTTGAGTGGATCCTTTGATGGTTCAGATTCACAATTAGACCCGGTAGGTGGCGCTGCGATCGTGTTAAAGGCATTCTGTTTTTATAGCTTATCTCCGAAACCGTTCATCCGATTTGCATGAAAATTTGTGTATAGAGGTTTTCGGATACGGTGAGTTTTTATGACTTATCTACTCTGTTCTATCTTGAACACCAGAGGGTGCTGTGTACAAATATTTTAAAAAACTTTTAAGTTGTTTATCCGATTTTCATGAAAATTGGTATATAGGGGTTTTCTAATATGTTAACTGTTTTGGACTTTTTTGTACTTTATCGAACACCAGAGAGTGCTGTAGTACAAATATCTTAAAAAATCGTGAAAAAGTAGAAAGCCGCTCATCCCATTTGGATGAACAATTTTATTAAAGGATTTTCGTGTACGGCAACTGTTTAGCGTTATCTCTATTGCTCTGTCTCGAAAAGTAGAGGGCGCTGTTGTACACTTTGTACGTGTGTATGTTATTAAACTGTTCCTAAACGGTTGCACCGATTTTGATGAAATTGTTTGAGTGTGTTTAAGTGGATCCCTGGATAGTTCAGATTCGCAATTGGACCCGGTAGGTGGCGCTGCGATCGGGTTCCACAAATTTTGTTATTATAGTTTGTCTCCGAAACTATTCATCCGATTTACATGAACATTTGTATTTAGGGGTTTTCGGGTACGGTAGTTTTCATTACTTATCTATTTTGTTCTATATTGAACACCAGAGGGCACTGTAGTACAAATGTTTTAAACATCTCGAAAAACTCCTAGCTGTGCATCCGATTTGCGTGAACATTTGTACATAGGAGTTTTCGGATATGGTGGGTATCTTGGACTTTTTTCTGCGCTATATTAAACACCAGACTTCAGAAATCTTGAAACACTCAAAAACCGCTCATCCGATTTAGATAAAAATTTGTATATCGGATATATATTTGATTATCGAGTATAGAAAGGGTTTTGGCGATATTTTTTATTCTATCTCGAAAACCAGAGGGCGCTGCTGTACAAATACCGCAAAAAACTCAAAACAAATCATCCGATAAGTATGATTTTTATAAGTGGTTTTCGGGTGCGGTGAGTCTTTTGGCGCTTTGTATTTTATTATATGTTGAACACCAGAGGGAGCTGTACTACAAAAGACGCTAAGACGCAGCAAGGCGCAATGGGTGATAAATTCTGTGGTATTTTAGTACGCATCAAAATATGCGCAAGTCAGTTGCGTCATAAGTTGGAGTTGTTTTCACATTGCAATTTCTATTTTCAATGCTTATTTAATTTTTGTTCAGTTTCCTCGCGAATTGGCAAAAATTCGTTTTTGCTCTGATTTTTTTTTTAAATGTGCAATCTATCGAATACAATATAAAACTTGAAAATATATTTTTGAAGGCGATTGGCGGCACGCACACACAAATCACGATTTCTCTAAGTTTTTCTCATAATCTTCAGACGTTGAAGCTACATTTTGCTCATTTCGCCAAAGTTACCGCTTTGAAATATGCACACAAAATTCATTCTAAAGTTTGTGAAAAGTTTTTTCAAATCGACGAATGAAATCTCCAATATAAATCCTAGCTTTTGAAATTTTAAAAAATTGGGTGAAAACCACGCCCACCTCCAATACAAATAAATTGGCTTTATTTTAAACGTTAAGTCTCTTAAAAATCTGCAGAAATTAAGAAATGTCTTACAATTTTGCACATAAGCTTTGATATTTAGTATAAAAAATTAGATCAAAACCACGTCTACCTTGCGCACAAAGTGACGTCATCAAAATAGAAAAACTTTCGTTAAACTTTCGTGTCTGTCGTGGCTAAAGACTTTGAATATACTTCAATACGGCCGTGGGGGTATTTTAGCTTCGGTACCCTCCCGAAGCTCCATTCCTTACTAGTTTTCAATGATTTTCTGTATTAAATCCTCAAGATATTTTTCTACATAAAAGTTTAGCTTGTTTTTGCACTCTTATGCCCCTATAATATCGTTTTCATATGTTTTAAGTGCTTGTTCAATGACTTTGTCTTAAGAGTAAAACTATAAATTTAAATTTATGTGTTATTTTCACAGCAGACAATTACTAAAACATATAAAATTTTTACTCAAGTTCGACGTAAAAACCTTGCATTGTTTGCTTAATTTCTAAAACGTATTTATGTATGTTTAAAACTGCTGAATTTCACTCTTAAGTGTCCTTCAAAGTAAAAAAAAAAAAATCGTAAATTTTAAGTAATGATAATTAAAGCATAGCTGCAACCATGGTTTAAATTTTAACTACAATCTCATTTTTAAACCAACTGGAATTTGATCGTTGGGCGAACGAGAGTCAGTTATAGAGTAAGAAGAGCAGAGAGAAGTGTGAGAGTGAGTTTTCGGGCTGTACACGCATTCCATGTCCATGATAAAGCGATATATATACTCATACTTTAATAAAAAAAAAACAAAATCAAAAAAGTTAACATTTTGTTGCGAACTGAGAGACAGGCAGTTCGCGACTTCGTCATCAGCGTCAGCGCCATTGGGGCAAACATTATCGACTTCAGTCAACAACTTATTCGTGCGGCATTTGTATTTTACATTCAAGTCAGCGACTCTGCCCATCAAACTTATTGTTTTAACTATCGTTACGCTCCCGAGTAGTTACCTGTTTTTATTTTTTTTATCTGTTTTTACAATAATTTGTTGGGCAATAACGCTTGAATTTTTACTACCATTTAGGCAGTGTCTTAGTTTAAATATTGTTGTTTTGGCGTGTTTTTAAGTTCTCTGTCTAATGCTCTGGTCTACGTTGCAGCTGCTCCGCTCGTTCAAGGTTCACAATTAGTCGTCTAGTGAAGAAAACCGTAGAACAAAAAAGTTATAATGCCGGGATCAACTCTTTGCACAAAAAAATGAACTCATAGTACAGTCATTTGGTAGTTTTACCAGAAATGTTTTCCGGGAGTTTTGAAAATGGGTATTTTTTATAGATTTCTATATGCTCTTTCCGAATTTCAATCATATTGACAAAATGGCGCCTTAAAGCAGTTTAATGCCAATATCTCCTTTCCAACTCATTTCACGATAAAAACATATATGTACCAAATTAAACTAGAGAAATTTTCTACAATTCATGTTATAACCTTTTTCTTCGTAAAATCATTAATTTTGGCGTCGAGCGCCGCAAAGCTTGTTTCAAATAAAATATAAATTTTGTTATATTATAAATATTAATATTGTATATTAAAAACCCAAAAAAATCCGGATTTTCGAGCAGAACCGGGCCGATTTCAAATATTTTTTTTACCTTTTAATATCTCAAATTGGGCCAAGTGGCGGCCGTGGCGTAGTGGGTAGAGTGTGTGACTCTTACGCCAGAGAACCCAGGTTCGAATCCACCATCTGACACAGAAAATTTTTTAAATTTAATCAATTTTTCTGTTCGGCCGTCACCTCTATGCAGACAATGGCAAACCTCAGAGAGTAAAAACTGCCATGAAAAGCTTCTTGAGAATATAAGCCGTTCGGAGAAGGCGTAAAACATGTAGGTCTAGTTCTCGATCTCGATTATTTTATTCGCAACCATGGTTTCCAATTCCAGGGGGCACGCAGGATCCCAAATATTTAAGCATTTTAAATACAAATCTAACGCAGTCTAATATAATATACACATTTATAATATAAAAAATTTTTAAAACTTATGATTTTCCGAAAAAAGGTTTTAACATGAATTGTAGGGAATTTTTCTAGTTTAATTTGGTACATATATCTGTGGTGTTTGGGTAAAGGAATAAATGTAAATTTTTTTGTGATTTCCATTTATATTCATAGATATGGCTTCAGCCAGGTGATTTCCATGTTTGGGTAACGAGGAATAATTAATTTTTTTATGACGTTAGTGAGAAAAAGAAGGAAAAGAGGTACAACTATGAAATTTGAGCATTCAGTTTGGGTAAAAGGGTATAAGTCAGTGCTCGGCTTCTAGCGGCAGCGTAGATACAGAGCTTTCTCTGTCGCCACACGTGTTTAAGCATAAGTACGTTGCTAGTGCTTTCAGTGTAGTTTGAAAATTCCTGAGTATGGGGTGTCGATGCGCGTTTTCCCACTCATATTGACAACAAACCCTAAGCTAATATATAAAAATTTTTAGAGATAAGAATGATTTTTCACTCTTTTTTATGAGAGTCAAAAATCCTTTATTGTATATTCATATCATTGCATAACTTGAATGATATATCAACACAAAAGCTCTCTGACGCCAAATTTTTCTTGTTGACAGACTCCACTTTACAGATTATTGCAATAAAAATGGCATAAACATAAATAGATTCTTATTACCTACAAAATTATCCCCGCTCCAATAAGGCTAAACAGTTTTTTAAAATTATTTTTTGGTGAAGAACTATCTTTTGAAGACATTAGAATAGATCTGGCTTATGCTTTCAAGTACGAATAATAAACCACGCTAATATGTAATTTATACTTGCATCGGCCTTTCATCCACATCAAGAGCTTAGAAACATATTGTAGTTGTTTTCCTTGGCGATGTAGCCAAAACGGAACTATAACAATTACGTCATAACAAAGTTAACCTCACAAAAACTAGGCATCAAGAGCAACCACCCTTGTGAAGTAATAGCCTAGTTGTCAAAATGTGGTCAAAAGGGTAAGCAAGTCAGATCTTGTTTGATAATAACGGTACATGTCAACAATTTCTAAATTTTCATACCACTAAATTTCAATATCACCACAAAATGCACATGTCTATGCTCGAGAAATATTCTAGCAACCAGCAGTTTCTACAAAATCTGATTTTAATTAACCAGCTATTTGTGAGAAGAGTGGCGGCCGTGGCGTAGTAGGTAGAGTGTGTGGCCCATACACCAGAGAACCCTGGTTCAATTCCCTCCTGACGCAGAAAGTTTTTTCAATTGCGTTAATTTTCCTGTTCGGCCGTCACCTCTCTGTAGACAATGGCAAACCTCAGAGAGTAAAAAAAATTCCATGAAAAGCTTCTTCTGATTTGATCAGACAAGATTGAACCTAGGTTCTTACGGCTTACCGGCCACACACTTAACCAGAATGTCACCAAAGAAAAGTGAGCTAAATCTGGCGAAATTGGTGCTGGACTAAGAAAAACGTATATTTCCTCATTGATTTTGGCCATTACGATGAAGAATGTGTGAACTAGTGCATTGTTTCGATAAAACAAAACTTTATTTTTCGCCAAATGCAGCCGCCTTCTCTTGATTGCAAATATAAAGTATTTTATAATATTATCACTTCGATAATATATTGCTCTTTGGTTCCTCTATGAATGAATTTGGTTTCTTTCTTTGAATAACTAAATTAAGAAGAATTAAAATGAGATCTAAAATTTTTACTGACATCACTTTGTTCCTCGTCTGAATGATATGATAGGGCTGCTTTGAATGATAGTGCAAGTTTCGCCTTTGGTTCACTGACATTTGAAACGTTTCTGAGTCTTTTCTTCTTATATTAAAAAATTCTTTTTGATCCTTTTTTTCTCTTCTCTTTCTCGCTCATTTTTACATTCTTAGCTGAATAAAATAAGTCAATATGAATTCGAACCGTTTTTTGAACAAAATCCAAAGCTATCTAAATCAATTGTTTCAAATAAGAATATTTTTGCGATTCTCTCACGCACATAATTTTAAGACCCTCATTGCTCATTTTTGGTGTCACAAGTGTCATGGCATTGATTGGCATGGTATGGTATTGATTTCTATGCGACAGATAGAGTTCTTATAAAAATTAATTCGCAGTTGATATGAAATAAAATTAAAATTTATGTGAAATTCTGAGGATCTGAAATTTTAAATCAGAACAGAACTTTTACATTCATAAGATCTGATTTCCCTCCCTGGTACAAATATTAATTTTTTTAAAAATTTTTCAAAATGCTGCCACAGTGCAGCTTTAAGGAAAACCAATTAACACCAATTATTTATATATACTGGTTGGTTTTATTAAAGGTGATTTAGATTCTGTTGGAATACTCTAGTTGGGTTATTTTCCAAAAGAAGCAAATATTTTATAATTGAAGGGCTTATTGCAGAAACATGATAAGCCATATAATATCAAAAACTGGTATTTTGTATTATTTCTCCTACCACATTGTACCATAGTAACACCTGCTGAAAGATGAGGGCTTATTTTCAATAAATTGCGAACTTATATGTATAAGTATCTTTTTACAATTAAAAATTTTGTTAAATTTTCTACTCAAAAAGTCGATAAGCCACATACAAAAGCTACCATTCGAATAGAAACGGTCTATTAAACTGCGAGTTATATCAGAACTCAAGATTTTATTGACTAAAGCGATGACGGTATGATAGACGAAGATTCCCTGTTAACCACTAATTGAAATATATCAAAAACCATTGACAAATATTTATTTTAATTTATCTGGCTTATCACGTTTTCACGCAAATTATTTCTGCTTTTAAATTTGTAGTGGCTTATCTTGTTTTTCCATTTAGGAAAATGGTTTGGAAGCTTGTAACTATAAATAACCTATAACTACTGATGAAGTAGTTTAAGAAACCAACGAGGCATATTTCCTTTTATATTACTGTTGGTTATCATGTTGTTTCTAAGAAAACGTTTTTTAATATTTGTATGGCTCTTCATGTTTTTACAGAAATAATTTTTACTTTTAAATTTGTAGTAGCTAAGAATGGCTTTGAAATTCAGTAGAATTCTGTGGTGGCATCTTAAATCAAAATCTTCGCGAATTATCCTAAATCAGATGATTATTTCGATGTTTAAATTTTGTTAAGGGCCGATGTTGAATGTGAACCACACCTAAACGTCAAGTTTTTTCTGCATTTCATTTGACATTTCTCAATTTCAGACTAACTCAATTTGAACCATGGAAAGATACACAATTGAGCAACGCGTTTAAGTTATTCAGGCTTATTATGAAAATGGGCGTTCAAATCAAAATGCATATCGTGCACTTCGTGATTTTTTCGGTCAATTGATCCGTCCAAATGTGCGTACAATCGGAAAAATTGTGCAAAAATTTCAGCAATCCGGGTCTGTAGGAGATGTGAAAACACCAGTGCATACTCGTACTACAGAAAACATTGCTGCTGTTCGAGATAGTGTGGCTGAAGAGCCGTCAGGCAGTTACTGTGAATGGTGTTCGCTATCGTGAGATGATAACGAACTTTTTATGGCCCGAATTGGAAGATATGGATGTGGACGATATGTGGTTTCGACAGGACGGTGCCACTTGCCACACAGCTAACGAAACAATGGCTCTTTTGAGCGACAAATTCAATGGCCGTGTTATCTCACGTGGTGGCGATGTCAATTGGCCGTCAAGATCATGTGATTTGACACCGTAGGAGTTCTTTCTTTGGGGTTATTTGAAAGAAAAGGTGTCCGTCGATAAGCCAGCAACAATTCAAGAGCTAAAGGATGAGATAATTCAGCACATTAACGGCATAGAACCTCACTTATGCCTCAGCGTCATCGAAAATTTGGACCATCGGATGGAGTTATGCCGCCGAGGCTGAGGCGGCCATTTGGCCGATATTTTGTTTCATACATAATTGAACTATACCAATATTATTATAATAAAAAGAAATGACAATAATTTCCTAAATAATTTGTGTTTTATTAAAAATCAACATCGGCCCTTAAAATGTAACCACCCTTTACAAGAAACACCGATATTTGTGTCCTATCTATAACTAAAAACTATTGTAACACTTGATAAAAATACTTTAGCGTTTTTTCATGTAATGTTTTTGGCCGTTAAAGTTAAATTTGACATTTAAATTTTTTTCTATTAAAACCACATACAACGTTCTATTTTATAGCGAGCTAAAATATATACTCTAAAATAACTACCTTCAATAATGAAGACTGGTTTGAAAACAGCAATGATACCCAGTGAACCAAAATTGACGTTTTTGAATTCATTTTCAGCACTCATAAATTAACCCTTTTTGTTGTTATCATTCGTTATACCTACCATATATTTATATATACCATATATATTTATATATACCGTTATATATACCACCTTATTTTGTTCGGAAATTAATTAAAAAATGAACTATTGTGATATTGACCTAGTGAACCAAAATTGCCGTTTTTGAATTCATTTATGAACCTTTTCGGGTAGAAACATTAAAGGAATGTTTCGGCACTCTTAAATTAACCTCTTTTTTATCATTCTTTGGAATAAAATGCCTCTCAAAAATGAACCTTATTTTGTTCGAAAATGCGTTAAAAAATTAACCAATTTTGATATTGATATTTCAAAGGAGAAAAGATTGTTTTCCAATTTCACAAACTTTCAAATTATGTGTGAAATATCAAAATAGTATAGTTATTAATTGGTGAAGTTATTTGATTACATTTTTGCAAGGTATGTTGTAGTTTGTGTTTTTTTTTCTATTTGGGCTTAATCATAATTTTTGATAGAAATCTTGAAATGTTATGACAGACAGACTCATACGTGTAGCAGTACATCCATCTCCCTTCTTATGGCGAGAATCAATTCGCACTGGTGAAAAAGTTCATATGACATTTGTATGAAGTTTAACATTTTAATTTGGTACATATTATAAAAATATCAACAAAGGTTTATATTCTTCATTTTTTTTTAATTCATTTTAGAATATAAAATGTGATATTTTTGATTCATTTCTGAACTTATTTATGAACAAAAAAAGCTTCCAACTCATATGATAAAAAATTATTCTCTTTTGAACTTATTTAAGAATGCAAAAAGAAACATTTATGATTCATTTCTGAACTCATTTATGAACAAAAAATGGTTCATTTACAATGAACTTTTACCTACTAAAATGATTCTCAACATTAAATCCATAGTGTGTTATTCAATTAACGCCGTATTTGTGGTGTAAATAGCGTGTGTGCCGTAAGTTCATACAACTTACCACACATACGCAGTTTACATCACAAATACGTCGTTCATTGAATACCACTATTAATTATGCATTTGAATTATACGAAAATGGATTAGGCTACGAGGAACCTGTCAGGTAGTTTTTGATTGTATATCTTATTTAAAAAGAAACAGGTCTTATTATGTAAAATTAACAAACATAAAAAACATGAAGGAAATCGCAGAAATTGTTGAATGAGTTATAAAAATTAATACATATTAATCCATTTTTGTTAAGAAAAAATTATGAAAATAAATTTTATGCAAAAACGTGATAACATGTTTTTTTTTAAATGATTGGTAATTTTTGGCCATGTTTTAGAAGACTTCTATAAGCAATAACTGCAACTATTAAAAGTACGATTACATGGAAAGTCTATTTTATACATTTTTTTAAAGATTCATATGCGATTATTTCAAAATTTTTATTTTGTGACTTATCATGTTTCTGCAATAAGCCCTTTAATTAAATAAAAGTGTCAAGTATTTATTTCAAGTATTGCTCTGGTATTTTTAAATATTGTATAGTGCAAAGTATACATTAATTTTCAGTAAAAATACTACGGAAAGAGTAAATTGGCAACCCTTCTGCATGGAATCAAGTCATTGTTATAGTATCCGTCATTTTATATCCAGACACTATGGTGCTCGTATATTTGTGTGCCGTTCCTGATCAACGAGTATTTTTGGGATTTCAGGGTTTAGCCTTGGCAATTACTTGCTCTTTGTTGTACCAACTCTGTTCTTGTCTCTACGGCTTAAATTACTTTTCTTCATGACTTGCTTTGCAGCAGAATGGTTTGTAGGCTGACTTTGTTTGGTTTGTTGTATGGTGGTGGAATTTTATGCCTTTTCCTCAATGGTTGGTCGTTATCGAATTTATATTTGTGCATAAGAATATTTATATACTTTATATGTATTACGCTACAGTTGTATCGACTGTACATGGCATCATAAATACTTACACACATAGTTATTCGTATGTGGTAGGTTTCACTGACATTGTGTAGCCGACATCTCTCACTTTATTCAGGTCCTGTTTCCATAATGTTATTCTGTGAGGCTCTTTCACTTGCTTCCTGGTGCCTACTGAAAATATTTAATGCTCTGCTCTGGTTTCTCTAAGCCATATTTTAGCATTTTTCTGGTTTTTCTTTCCGCTTAATTCGCGCTGTATACCAACATCATCATTATCACCAACATCAACACCATCATCAATACAAGAAGTATAAAATAGAGGGAGGTGTGGTTAGTGGTGGCAGTGATGGAACATTACAAAATCCACTCATTCTCCCTTTTTGAATGAAACGATTATGAAATACTTGCTCGAAATTTTTCCCCATATTGTTTGGGTTTTACTCTTCTCAGTTGTGGTCGGAAATGCTCACTCTTTCTTCTCGTCGCCGTCTTTCTTCTAAAAAGCTGCGCTGCTATCATCACTGCCTCTATCGCTGCGTCGGCTTACATTGTATTAATTTTTCAGACACCAGACTATTCACTGTTACGAGTTTTGATGTTATAGAACTTAATATTATGGATTCATATATTTTTCAATTCAAAGTTCGAATAAATTGCTGTTAAGCGTAGTTTTCGCTTTCTGCCTTCTTTAAAACTTTAAACAATTCCAATTTTTTGTCAAATTTATCAAATATATTTGGATAATTTTGTAAAATACTTTTAGTCGATATCAATTAATAGCTTTTCAATATAAATATGACAATTTGTTCAAAATTTAGTACGAATTTGGTTTTGTAAAAAAATCATCATCGTTGCTACAGTTACCCTTTTCACAAGAACCAGTAATTTCAATCAGAAAAAAATAAATGCCGCCTTTGGCCGCTCTAGTGTACAGGTCTCTGCTTCTGTCGTTCTTGTTATCAACATCAATAAATTTTCCAGCTTAGATACACTGTGCCAGTTTTTCCGTATCTACCCGCTCTCAAAATAAAACGTTCAACATACTGAAAAACACACTCGAACTCAGGTAAAGGGCAGTGTTGCCAACTTTTCAATTCTGAAATCCACCAAAAAGGCAAAAAAAATGCACTTTTTCTTCAAAAATGCACCAGGTTTTAAGACTTTCATAAATGTTAAACACCAAATTATATTCAAAAATTCAATTATTATGATTGCCAATAATTTTTAAAAAATAATTCATTTCACAGGATTCACTTAAAATACTTAAATAAAACTTATTAAACGAATCTTAAGCGTATAATAACTCATGCTTTCGTATGTTATGTGGGCAAATCCCAAAAATGGTCAACCACAGGTGAAAAATGAAAAGTTTTTAAAATATTATAATTTTAGGACATTTTCTTGGAGAAACATTTAAATTTTATTTATTTAAGCAATTTATCATTTCATCATTTTATCACCATGATGATCAAACCGCCCGTAGTGTTTCACAAATGTAGTTTTTTTTTTAGTAACTGTTTAGTAAGTGCTTTAGTTTTAGTGTCGCAAATGTTTTTGTTTTATCAAAAATGGAAGGTATTAGCTAAAGATAATAATGACATGATTGAGGAAAGGAAAGAACGACAAATGAAATTTGTTTATTTATTACTTAATGAAACGTCCGAACATATAAAATAATTTACTGTGACCTCACTATGCCCCTAATAAAGAAGACGTACAGCTTTTCTGAAAGCTTGTTTACTTTATAAAAAATATTGTCTTCTGGCTTTTTTTATACGGCTGATAAATTCGCAGATCTAGACATGGTATCAACTTAGTCCCAAAATGACTTCCATTTCGCGAAACGTCCGAACGCATGCTTAAAATAAAAATTTTGTATAAATTTAAGTTGAATAGATATTATTTTATTTTTTTTTTTTCCTTTACCAATAAATAGCTTTTCGATAATATACACTTATGCTAAATATATCTCTGGATCGTATGAAAAATGTTTAAAAGAAACGTACGAAAAGCTGGGATTTACCCATATTTGAAAATTAAATTATATTCGGAACTGGTAATATTTGAAATTTTTAAAAAAGTTTGCTGTGCAAACCAAAAAGCAACAGTTTTATAAGTTTTCATTTATAAAATAAATAATTATTTCTTTTCTAAATATGATGCAATCACAGGTAGTTTAAGCGGTAGAAAAAATTTAAGAATATCAATGTCGGTTTATGTCAGACGGTTGCACTTATTTTTGAAAAGTAATGAGTAGGGACCGGAATCTGATGCATGTTTGTAATGGTCATCATGTAAGCAAAATGAATATAATATCTTTTCGAATCAGAAAATTTCCTTTAAAATGACATTTAATCGTATATATTTTAATATATAAGCATGTTTTTTGCATATATTGTTAAATATTCACGTTTTCCTTGAATATTTCATAACATTTTTTTATTTTCAGTTCAGTATTATTCTGCACAACATGAACAGTTTTTAACGTGCCACGTGTGCCATTTAGTGGGAAGTAGCAAAACATGTCATAAATTTTTCCAAACCACCTTGTGCCAAAATCTAAAGCGACTATATCTTCAAACTTGAACAAATAAGTCACCAAACACCCGGAATTTTTCAAAAGTGATGGAACAATTCTCTTTTGCAAAGCTTGCGAAAAGGAGGCAAACTTGCGGAGGCGAAAAATGTATAAATGTGGCTTCAGAGGTTCTATGTACTCGTGGTTTCGATCATATCTGACAAACAGATTGCAAAAAGTTAAAGTTGAAAATGAACATAGTAACTACATTAATGTGGATATTGGCGTACCACAGGGCTCCGTTCTGGGACCCATATTATTTCTTTTTTTTATAAATTCCATATTTTGTTTGCCATTTACAAGTAGAGTTATTGCATTTGCGGATGACATGGCATTTACCTTTACAAGTGATTCTGTATTAAATCTTACTTCGGAAATCAATCACGACCTGGAACTTCTCCGTCATTGGTTTTCTTCAATAAACTGGTATTGAGTGATAAGACTAAAATCATGCAATTCAGTGTTGCTGGTAATGATCTCTATTTATCTAATTTTGTCTTTCAGCAGCGACATATGCAGTTCTTCTTCCCACTTAAAAACTTATAGTAACTCCTTTCGTTGTTCCACTAAGTGTTTTTATATTGATTGCGTTAAATCATTCAAATACCTTGGATTGATGGATTGGAAACTATCATGGCTAGATCATACTGCGGTCCTTAAAACGTATCTCATGGGTGCCATTCGGCAGATTTACCTCTTAAAATCTTTTTGCTCGCCTAAGTTGCTTGCATGTATTTACCATGGTATTTTCCATTCCAAATTGCAATATGGCATAATTTGCTGGGGAGGTACACATTCAAATAAAACTAATCCACTACTTTACGCTCAAAAACATGTAGTTGGAATTATTTGTAAAAAAAATCAACTTGATAATAGCTTTCCACTGTTTAAAAACCTAAATATCTTACCACTTAAACACTTATACTACTATAGAGTGTTAAAAGTTTTTTTCAACTGCTCTGGTTATTTACAGAAAAGATCAGAGGATAGTTATGAATTTAGACGAAATAAGCAACTTACTGCTAAAGTCCCTTCTCACAAGTTACAGCACTTTTTCTATTTTTATTCATGCACTGCTCCCCGGCTTTTTAATAAATTACCAATTATTGTACGGCGAATATCTAACATAATCATGTTTCTTAAAGAAGTGAAATCATGGCTTTTTGATTACGATTTTAATGTTATTAATACCCTTATCTCTGTTTCATTATAATATTTACGTTTCACTCTTTGACTGGACTTTTTGTATTGCATTATCAACATTTAAATTTTGATCTACTATACTTGCATTTTTGTTAATAATTTCATGTATTATTGCATTATGTTTATAATTTTTGTTAAATTAATTTTGTACTTTAATCTATACCTGAGCCCTCACAAGATAAAATAAATTTAATTTTGTTTTAAGCATGTAAACTGCATTCGATACTTATTCATTCATAGTATTTGTTTATCAATTGGATTAAATATTTTTGTATTCGTAGCTTAGATTTTAAGTTAAATATTTTTAAATCGATTGATTGATAACTTCGCAAAAAAGTTCCAAGTTGACCAACACTTACACAGCCAGAAACATACGGTATTGGTTTCTCCTCCGCAGGAATTTTGCTTAGACCTCTGTGGAGCTTTTGTTTCTGCTGACATTCCATTTCACAAATTGAGAAACTATTTAGGAATTTCTTCAAAAAATTTACCAACGAAATTATTCTCATTGATTCATCACATCGTTAGCCTTATGTTGACAAATTATATAATTCCCAATTGTGTAATATCAAGATGTTTTTAAAAAATAATTTTTGTCAAGGACGATATGTGGCGATTGTAAATATTTGAAAATTTGTTTGTTTTCTAATGCATATTTTTTAATTTTAGGTGCATATATATGCGCATATATTGGATGTTTTTAGTGTATGAGATTCCAGTCCCTAGTAATGAGAAACTTTTTTTTATCGAACACTGTTGGTGCTTTTTCAAAATAAAAAAATATACTTACGTAAATGTTTTTAAGCTAAGACATATTTGATACCATCGAAATTAAAAAAAATCACCAAAAAATAAACCAGGCAACAAACCTTATTTTTCTTACGCCGAAATTTGCAAAATGCACCAAATCTGGTGGAGGAAGCACCAAGTTGGCAACAGTGGTTAAGGCTCTCCGACGTTGCTCACTTTTGCACTGTGGTGAAAACATGTGACTTTGTTGCTTCTGCTCACCTCAATGCAGCGAGTTTTAATGTACTTATCATCCTCTCTCTCTCTCTCTCTCTCTCTCTCTATGTATGTTTATATGTGTGTGTTTTTCCCTGATGTTTGCAGGGGGGAAAATTTGGTGAAAAAACCGCATGTCTGTCAGTCACACGAACGGGACCACGCACGCAGTATAACCAAAGATTATGCCATAACTCCGTTGGTATACATACATACATAAAAACAGATGAACATACATACGGATACATGCGTTTTCCACAGACATACACCAACATATTTGGATTCGAGTCCATACTCATCTACCAACGCCAGCAATTTCGTACACAATGGCGAGTAAATTAGTTAAGGTGAGGGCTCGCCGCCGCCGCCTATGTTGTATTTAAGGTACGAGAGTTGTTTCAATTATTTTTCAACGTGCTGTTTTCCTCTCTGTTCTCTCTTTAAACTTAAAGTTTTTCTTGTGTAGCTTTCGAAATCCGTCGATATTAGATTTTTTAGTTTTTGGTTATAGGAAATGATGTGTTGTGAGCGTGACATATACAAGACAAAGCGACCCTATCTGCCATCGGACAGTGATTATTTTCACTCATCATATAATCTAAAGCAACATTCCAAAAGAAAATGTTGTTTATGGAGCTTAAAGGAAGTACGAAATAATGTAGGATAGTATTATTATTAATAGAACTGTGTTCTATTAACAGAATCGTCGGTAAGGTGTTCAGTTTAATTCTTATCATGTAATCGCCAGTAGATTTCCAAAATAAAATTATTTTAAATTTCCAAATGATACACAATATATGACCTCTTGTTTTGCGTAAATATTTATAATTTTTATGTATCTTAAAAAAATCGGTAATTGTGGCATGGTGTTACATATAAAAAAATATTACTAAATTAATAGAGAGCGGATAATTATGCAAAACTGTTTGCAAAAAATACGCAGAATATATAATGGACTATTTTTTAAATAAGCAAGAAAACAAGTACAAAAACAAAACGAAGTTGACGAACGATTGAAAAATCTGAAAATCACGTCAGTGGTTAGATTAAAAAATAAATAATATAATAACTCAAGCATCTAAAGAACGACTACGGTACCTGTACCAAAATGAACGGTACTGTTTTTATGAAATATTTTACACAAAGGATCAATGAAGGTATCATAACAGTTTCGAATAGGGACAAATTAAGGGTTTACATGACATTAGCAGTTTTGTGAAATCGACTTTTTTTTAATAATATTGTATTTTAGTAAATATTCTTAAGATTCTAATTTCATGGAAAAATTCCTACGGGTTACAAAGTTACAACCGAATTAGTGAGAGCGCATTTTTAATTTTTGCGCTACCTACGCACGGCAGCTGGTATATACTTGTTTTACTTGCTACCTGACTTTTGGTGGTTGTTATTTCGTACCTACTTGAAGGGTGAAGCCCAAATTGCTAAACGATTGCAAAAAACTATAAGAAACAGCACAACACAAGATAACGAAGGCATACAGTACGAAGCAGCCATGGCAGATTTGAACGCGTTGAACAAACTTTGAACCCGTTTATCTCGAAACCATGTTTTTCGTACTGGTTGCGGCACTAGCGGGTTAATTTTTAGACGAAATTTTTTTTTTGTATTTTTTTAAACTTGATTCGCTATCGTATGACACGAGTTTTTTTCGATTTTTTATGAATTTTTAAAGTCAATATTTTTTTCGAAAAAACACACTTTCAAATTTGGAACATCACCAAAAATTGAAAAAAAATTTTAAAAAAAAGCTCGTGTCATACGATAACCAATTTTGTTAAAATTTAAAAAAGTAATTTTCTTCCAGATCGGACAATTTTTGCAACTCCCAGCGCTGCAACCACGAGGCCCCGTTTTTTTCTCTGCCGCCAGTTTGGCCAGTTTTGGCTCTATAAAACCATGTTGGAGTGAAAAATATATTTTTTTTAATTTTTTTCTTGTAATGTGATCAATTCTCTGATTTGATCTTTGATTACGCATCTGATTTGTAATTTGATCAAAATTTTGGAAAAATTTTTGTTTTAGACTGAGTTATAAATTTTTAAAAAAAGGTCTGTTTTCTCTGCCGCGAATGTCTTGTCCCACCTTAAGCAATTTTTATAAAGTTAATACATTTTTCTTTAAATTTGTACATCCTTGAAGATTAAAAAAAAAAAAATAAAAAAAAATAATTTCCATAATTTGTGTGAGTTATAGATGGCGCCAAGTAAAAATCCAGTGTCCATATGGCGGACAGTTAATCTCAGGATTGGCTGGGCCGATTTTGAAGAACCTTGTTTTATTATCTTTAGTAACATATTCTCAATGCAATCTATTAAAATCTCTTGAAAAAATTAAAAAAAAAATTTAATTAGCAAGGGTAAAATGTCCAAAAATATGGTCGATTTTGTTTTTTTGACACCCAGAAGTGTGAAAAGTAATTAAAGAACGTTTTCTCTGAAAATAAGAAAATCGCAGGAAAAATATACCTGAAATAAAGGAAAACTTCCAAGGTATGAATAAAAATCAATCATCATAAAATTATGCACTCAATTTGCAGGCCGAAAATTGCTTACGTAGCCCAGCGGTCTAAGCGAACCGATTACTAGTTAAGAGATCCGGGGTTCAAGTCAGGGCTCAGGCAATTTTTTTTTTTTTTTAAATTAAGAATATGTGACACTAGTTTTTTTTTAACTCTAGTAATGTTCTATTCTATAGCATTCTATTATATTCAAATGTTTAATTTCTAACGTAAATTTGTTATAATGCTTAAAAACCAGGAACCGAAAATAATTGTTATTCTATATTTCACAGAAGAAAAAGTTGAGCTATTTTAACCAATAAAAATATACGTTATAAATAACTTTTTATTTTTAAGAAAAATTGTTTTTGGTTGCCGATAACTTTTATTTTTGAGGAATAAATTTTTAGGTTGACTTATAACAGTTATTTTCTGAAATGAAATTTTTTCGGTTATTAGTGTCGAAAATCATGAAAAAGTTAAGATTTTGGTTTGGGTGAAACTCACACGATATGCGGGTGCAGGCGCTGTCAGATGTAGAGGATCGCTGATTTAGAATTTGAAAAATTGTTTGACGCTGGGGTGTATCCTGGAAATGTTTTAATTTATTACATTTTGCACATGGCAGTATTTGACAGTCGCTGATTTGGAATTTGATGTTAGGATTCCATAAATTTTATGTGACACTAGGGTAGACCCTGAAAATGTTTTTTTGTTTTACACATTTTGTAGATGCGGTGGCAGAATTAGACAGTCGCTGAATTTGAATTTGACGTTAACATTTCAGAAATGTTAACATTTTGACGCTAGGACCTGGAAAATGTTTTGTTTTTTAAACAATTTGTACATGCGCTGGCAGAACTAGAGAGTCGCTGATTTAGAACCCGATGTCGGAATTTTAAAAATTGTATGTGACACTAGGGTGGACCAGGAAATGTGTTTTTGTTTTGTCAAAATTCTAACATCAAATTCGAAATCAGCGACTGTCTAATACTTTTTTTCAGGGTATACCCTAATTTTTCAGGGTATACCCTGTGTCCAAAAATTTCCATATTTTAAATCAGCGGTCCTCTATTTCTGCCAGCGCACGCATCCCAAAACTTTTTTAAAATAATAACCAAAAAAATTTAATTTCAGACAATAACTGTTATTTGTCAACCTAAAAATTTATTCCTCAAAAATAAAAATTATGCGGCAACCAAAAAGAATATTTCTTAAAAATAACAGTTATTGAAACTTAAAATGCATTTTAACCGATTTTAATTATTACTTTTAACCAATTCCGAAGAAGTTGCATAACAGTTATGCCCCTGTTAAAAACTTTGTTAGGAGTTTTATTAACTTCGCCCAAGCTGAGGCTCGAACCGTGGCATCAAACATTGCAGTCAAACGTCTTCCCACTGAGCTATTGGCCGCGTTAAGATTTAGGAATTAAAACGTTTTTATGAATTGCGCATGGTTTTGTTGTTGTTTAAAATCGTTGATGAAAGCATTTTTTCTAGAAATATAAGTAAGGGGGCGTCCATTAATTACGTGAGGCGTTTAGGGGCGGGGGTTAAGCCGAATCCCACTCACTCTCACGTGGGGAGAGAGAAGGTTTTCGCAAAGATTACGTAATTTTTTTATCTGCAATTAACAGTATAGAATTATGATATAACTGCACTCAGAAAAAAACACCTATGATGTGATATAAAATTTCTCTATTTTCGAAAGTAGCAATTTTCTCTATTTCAAACAAAATTTTCTTAAATAAGAACTAATTAACACATATTCGAAGAAATTTTTTCTTCACTTGTAATGAAAATGATAAGTTTTTTTATCGCACTAAAAAATTCTCAGTTTTAGAGAAAAATTTATAGAAAACGAAAAATTTTTTCTATTTTTGATAAACAATTTAATATCCGAAATATATTTTCCAATAAAAACAAATCCTTTCTAGAAAATAATGAAGTCTTCTTCTCTAAAAACGATATATTTTTCTTATATAGAATTAGTTACGAAAAAAGAAGTAGAAAGCGTGAGAGCGAGTTAATGATGTAGTGAAAAGCAAGTGTTGCATATTCTACATATTGTGACGATTTTTCCTTCAAAGGAATTTTTGTTGGTGTTGTTTATAGCCACTGACTCTTTGGATGCATTTATAAAATCGTTTCTCACAAGAAATTTCTGGAATATTTATAAGGGGTCCTGAAAAATAATGGAACAGCAATTATTCTACCTGTGCCTCTTAACATATTTTTAACTAATATTTTCACAACCGCATCACAATACAATATTAATACTCTTACTTTGCGTAGAACTGAGTTAAAGCAAATGTTTCACAAAAAGAAAAAATGAGTGTAACTTCTTTCAATCCGAGATTGTTAATAATAATTATTTTTTAATTTTCAAGCCAAAATAACATAGTGAAAAAAGTTGTCGTACTGCTCTTTAGAAGGTATCATTAGAACCTATCTTATTGTAGAATATCAGAAAATTTTTTCCTTCCTACAATAAATAAAAAAAAAAAAAGTCAATATTTTTACTATTATTTTTTGCTTTTTATTACAAAATTCATACTCGATACGGTCTCAATACAGATTAAATAAATTTGTAATCGTAGTTCCACATATACTTTTCTGTTTTAGAGAAATAAGTACGCATTTGAGAAATATGTTGTACCAATATTAAGGAAACATATAACTATTTTGAAGAAAGTCTTCTTTTTTTGTGAGAAACTATAAACGAAATTTAAAGAGAGATTTATTAAAATTATATATAGACATACATATTTCTCTGTTTTCGGGAAAAATTGGCACAATAAAGAAAACGGTTCAACCTGTTAAAAAGAAATATTCTTCTGTTAAAGAAAAGGTGCCTTTATTGATGAGAAAATATTTCTCTTTTGCACGGAACCTTTTTACCATTTTTAGGGAATTTTTCGAATCACATTTAGAGAAAAGCATTCTCTGGAGCAAAGTCATTACCAGTTTTTTCTAAATATGAAGCTTTTTTTCACATATTCCTAGAAACTTTTTTCTGAGTGTGGGTTAAATTGAGTAAAACGTAAATATAATGACTAAATTTTACACAATAATATTTATCGCGGTTATGCGAGTGACACAAAGTAGCATAGTAGCCCGTCGACTTAGTAGAACTACTGAGCTCATGTGTGCAAAATTACATGGACATGCATACATGGTTCCAGTAGTCAGTCTTGAGACCGCGCATGAGTCCCCATGGACTAAATTAGAATGAATATTTCTGCACTAATTTTAAAAGTTCTCACTTAAGTATTTTATTGCTCGATTTTTTAATTGTGATTTCATACTACAATCTCAGTAGTCTTAAATACTAGTCTCAACTAGGCCTAAAAAAAGATAATTAAATAAATTACGTTTTTATTTTAAATTCCATACAATGAAGCATAGATTAACATATTTCCAGTGGTGCATGCACTGGAACACCTGATAGATGACCGGGTGAATGGCATGAAAATCGTCATTGCCCTTGACAATCAGTCGGTGATTAGGTGCGTGCAGCGTACAGGCGTCACTTCCCGGTTGGCCATAGAGTGTCTTAACAAACTCAATAGGTGCGCTCAGACAAATGAGCTCACACTTATTTGGGTGAGAGGACATTCTGGCATAGAACAGAATAAAAATGCTGATTCTTTAGCGAGATGAGGATCAGCAGAAGGGTTTTGTGGACCAGAGCCGCGTATCGCCATAGGCGACAACATGTTGTCAGGCAACACCGTACAAGGTGGGAAGAAGCTGTTAATTGCAGGCAATCGAAAGCGGCCGTGAAGTGGTCTCGTAATGAGGCCGCAAAAGTTATCTGTTACAATCGAAGGACTTGAAGCTGGCTTACTGCACTGGTCACAGGACACGGTACCTACATGAACCATCTCAGGAAGATGACTCTGACCGAGGACGATGCGTGTAGGTTTTGCCTAGAGGAGCCGGAAACGGCAGCACACATTCTGTGCCAGTGTTCGGCGTTGGCAAGCATAATATTGACCATTCTGAGGCGTCCATTTATTGGCGAAGCCGAGATTGGTCTGCTGATCTACAAGGATATACTTGGGGTGACAAAGGATGCTTATGTAAGGAGCATTCTCACGTATGAGGGCTCCGAGCGGTAGCATCGTTTGTTCAATGGGGGCGAAAAGGGACCCACAGTGGTCCGCTTCGGTCAATCACCGATTTATTATATATAACATATTTACACTCTAAACACGCATTTTGAACAATCTCACGTGAGATTAAGGGAGGGGTCGAGCAAAATCTCACGATATCTCACTAGGGGAAAAGTGGGAGTCAAAAAATCGCCAAAATCACGTCACGTAATTAGTGGATGCCCCCTAAAGCACCTTTAAACGCTTTACTATCATCATGAAAGCATATAAGCACTTAATTTACTAACCAAAAATTGCTTCGGTAGCACAGCGATCTAAGCGAGCCGATTACTAGTTAAGAAGTCCGCGGTTCAAATCGAGGCGCACTTTTTCTATTTTTGAAATAAAAAATATGTGACAAGTAATTTTTTTTTTTTTAAATCAGTAATTAAACTAAACATCTTTTAAACTAATACTTCTCCAACCTTTAAAAATCACTTCTGTACAGTGTTGCAAGCAGTGGAATTGATATAGGTAGTTTTTCTTCATATTATTTCTGCTTTTTTTACAATTTCTGGATATATTAACACTTATCATGGCCATTTTTATCTCTTATATTGCAGTAAAAACTTGTGTTCAAAACAAAGAACACTGTTTTGCTGTTTGATAACGCTTCTCGAAATCAAGACCTCACTTCATTAAACCTTGTAAAATTTCCTTCTGTTTAGGAGAAACCACTATAAAATATAGAAAAAACCATGCCTGTGAATTGAAGCTACGGTTTCTTAATTTAAGGGAAGAAGATTTTTCTGAGTGTGGACTCCGGATTTGTAAGCACTTTACTTTGGCGCCATCTATAACTCATACAAATTATGAAAACTACCTTTTTTTTGTTTCTTTTTTCAATCTTCAAGGATGTACAAATTTTAAAAAAAAAATGTATTTTAGGCCCCATATTATGTAATACAGCTCAACTAAGTTGACTAAATTCAACTATATTTTTTTCGTATAACGTATTACATACATTTCAGTTGAACCCTGTACTTTGAAAATTCTTAAATGGTAAAGGCAAACTACATGACTTAACTGAAATGTACAGCCGTGGACACATAAATAGCACAAAAATACATGCAGGGTGTTTCACATAAATTTAAATAAAATACATAGAGGATAACAAGAATTTATTTCATGGTATTTGAGTTTAAACATTATAAACTTAAAATCAGTAGTAACTTTGTAACTACGAATTAAAAATTAGAAAATTAATGAAAAATCTGAAATTGTTCCTTAGCTGAAGTGGACGTATAAATAGCACAAGTTGAATTCTGAAAAGAATACATAATTGAATTGTCCATTATTCCTGGTATACGAAAAATTGGCCCAACGCCGTGCCAGGAAAAAGCTCCCCAAGTCATTAAATTCCCTCATCCATGCTTTAAGGATTTTTTTGTATACTTCAGATTCAACTCTTGGCGTTTGGGGCGCCGAACAAAAGTTTTTCCATCTGGTTCAACCCTATTAAATTTAGTTTTGTCAGTCCAGAGCACGTTCTTACAAAACTGGTCTTCTTTATTCACATGGGCCCTTGCAAACGCTAACCGATCCTTTAAATTTTTTTTGGTTCAGAGCGGCTTTCTTCGGCTAATGCGTCTATAAAGATTAGCTTCATGTAGTCTCCTAGATACTAGTTTTCTTGCAACATTAAGGTTATTTTCTTCATTTATTTCCCTCATAATTTGCTTTGCTGTCTTGAAAGGATCAGCCTTACTTTTGCGAACTAAAGTCATTCAGAACAATAAATCAGTGGAAGCGCTGGTTTTACGTCTAGGATTGCGCGGCTTATTCTCGAAATTATTTTAACCATTTGATGTAACCAGCTTGAGTGCATTATAGACCATTTTTGGCGAAATTTTGAGAATATCCGCGATTTCAGATGGTTTTTTGCTTATTCACTTAGTTCGTCAATTATAGACCTTTTTTCCGGAGTGCAATGTTTGCCACGACCCATTTTATTTAGAATCGGCGAAATTAACCGAATAAAACTCTACAATTTTTACAAACACCCGATATTTTTAATTTTTATTCACCATCTTACATGTGTGCTATTTATATGACCACAGCAGATCGTACATGCCTATACAGAAAGAGATGACCTGAGCAAATAAAAGTAAGTAACCGTACATCTCTTTCGGAGTTTTAAACAACGTCACACTGGAGTCTCAAAAAATAATAACTACAGTTAATATATGCATTATTAGGTTCAAACGAAACGTTTAAAAAATAAGTTGACATTTGTGCTATTTATGTGTCCATGGCTGTATGTAATAGGTTACATGAAAAAAATTTGGTTGAATCTAGTCAACTTAGTTGAGTTGTAATACATAAAAGGGGCCGTAATATCTAATAAAAGGTGCAAATATCTTAAGGAAATTGCTTACTTTTTCCCTGTCCGAAACTGTGATGATACCTTAAATATGACTTAATAAGGTTTAAATAGAGATCATTAATTTCATTTTAATTTTTTCACTACAAGGGGCTGTTCATAAATTACGAAAAACTTTTATGGGGAGGGGTCGAAACATTGGGTGAAAGAGGAGGGAATAAGGCACGACACCTTACTTCACAAAAAAATTTTTGAATTGAGTTTTCAAAATTTTCAATATTACTAAAATGTAATTTTATTGTAAATATAGCTTTAATTGTTTATCAATAAAAACACACACCTAATAAAACGAACGGATCACAACCCGAAAAAGATAGTTAAAACTATGTTTAAATCGAGTAAAGGTATAAAAGGCATTTAAAACACCTTTAACAAGTGTAACAGCTTCAAATAAAGTGCTGAAATATGCACATATATGCAAATTCAAAATCATGCAACAAAAATACACTACAGCCACTAAAATATGCACTAAAAAATATTTTTATATATATATTTATTTTTTTCAGAAAAAAAACAATATATATTGTATAAAATTGTGTAGAATTCAAATAACAAAGTGTTAAAACTAGACATGTATCCAAAATACAAGCAAAAACTATAAAAAAAAAAATAAAAACATTAAATTATCATAAAAAATACTCCAATTATCGCAATTATGAGATCAATCGTGAGTTATCGCCCGATTGGCATGAACTATAAAATTTTGTTTGAAGTTTTCGAAAGCAAAGGAATCCCGATTGGGTCTTAAAAAATGTTTATACATTGAAAATGATCGTTCTACGTCAACAGATGTAATAGGGAGCATATTTGAATGAAATCAGTTCGCTCACAGAATAGATCCGAAAACAATCATCTTTATTAAAGTCTATAGTGCCTGAAATTTTTCTCATTTCCTCGAAGCCTTTGTTTTTTTAAGGACAGAGTATAATTTTCTGCAAGTTTTTCCCCGATTTCACCCTTAACATCTTTGATGTTTTTAACGGCATTATCAATTAAATAGACTGCATCCTTCAATGGAAAGTTTCCTTCCAGTTTGGTTATAGTTTCAGACAAAAACACATAGTTGCTATGAACAAAAACTAATTGACGTTTGAGGGATGGCAAGTCTAACAGTTCTTGAACGTTTTTTATCGATGTTGATTCAGCATCGTTAAACTCTTTTACTACTGCACCGAATGACTCAAGGTTTTGGGCGTAATATTTTACTGCAGTAAGCCATGTTTCCCATCTTGTAGTAATTGGCTCTAGAGGTAGCGGCACACGAGGAAGTTTTTCATTGAAAACTGTTCACGATTTCATGAGTGGAAGTTTAATTTGAGTTACCAGTACAAAACTGAGCCAAGCCTTTTAACTGAAAATAAACTCTCGAGCTACCATCACAAAAATCATAATGCAACACAGCTGAGTCTCAATGAAAAGTTTTTAAAGATAGATATTTTCTGAGATAAAGACAGAAATATGTCCAATTTCACCCAATTCAGCTGACAAAGATCTGTTTTTAAAACTTTGGTTAAATCCTCCATTTAATAAACTTAACTCTCTTTATATATAACTAAGAAATCATTATTAATGCCAAATGTTTGATAACAAATGTGTGTAAAAACGCGTTGATTCCTTTGATATATGGAGCCCTTAAGTTTTTAACAACTCTAGCATAGTTATTTATTTTAATATTCATCACAAAGAAGAAAGTTTTTAAAAAACAATCAAATCACATAGTAAAAAAAAAATTCTTGGATTATAAACAATTCACATGCAAACGAAATGCAACGTGTATGTGAAAAATCTGCGAAATATGCAAAAAAATTTAGGGTGTAAATTAGATTATTTTTTGGGCAGAGTGAATTTTGTATAAGCCCGGAAATATTTTTAATTCTCCGATAAAATATGCAATGATATTGAGAACTGAACCTACAAGTTTTATGCCAATTTCGAACTCTGCCATTTTTTACTACTTATCTGAGATTTACCATTGTCTGCAGACAGAGAAGTGACGGCCGATCATTGTTGATATTTCAAGTGATCTTCTTCACTCAAAATTTGTCTTACTACCCTCCCAATCAATAGTGATATTGATTGACAATTTCTGCTTAATTTAGGTGGAGCATATATATATTTTTCGATGTGACATTAAATTGTTATCTTTTCCGGTATATCTACATATGGCTTTGCACCAAAAATCTTCAATGCATAGCAAGTATACACGAAACAAAAAAAAAAAAAATAAACGAAATGACCAATTTCAGCTCTTGAAAGGAGTTTGACCGAGCTTCATATTATCAATTGTGCTGTGCGTGTTGTGAAATGTTTGAACACAAATGATCGAAAACTGGACCTACACAAGTTTTATGCCGACTCCGAACGGCTTATGTTGACAAGAAGCTTTTCATGGCAGTTTTTACTCTCAGAGGTTTGCTATTGTCTGCAGGGAGGTGACGGCCGAACAGAAAAATTAACTATTGAAAAATCTTTCTGTGTCAGGTGGGATTCGAACCAGGGTTCTCTGGCGTATGGGCCACACAATCTACCCACTACGCCACGGCTAGAAAAATGTTTGTTACAAAAATTATATGTCACTTGAATTAAGCCAATCCCTTGTCCACTTATATGCTATTTTCTTGCAAATATTGAAAACGGTTTCACAGAGACGTTCAAAGGGTTTAGTCTACGAAAAGCTTAAACTGGGTTAAAGTAACGCATTCACATTTAATTTTTATATGATATATTATTTGATTTAATAGTTAATTAAATTAAATTTTTATTTGATTATTTTCACTTAAGTATGTTATTTTTGTTAATAAAAAACAGCTTGCCGCAACAAACTCCATTTGGCGATAGTGATTGATGCACATAACTATAGCTATTAGAAATAGTGGACTAAAGGCTAGTGGATATAGGTTCATTATGAGAGCAAAGCACAAGCTAATTCATGGTACACCGATTAATTGGACAACAAGCTATTTTTGTGCATACTCACATTTTACTTCTAGCGAAGTCTACATTGTTGTACACAAGCAAGTTTATAATGTACATATATGTACCTACTTCTCTAATCTTAACACATAAAAAGCAAGCATAACGCTCTGCATCTAATATCGCTAAAACTGTAATTATTTTTTGCCATTATTACAGTGCTTTGCCAACATATACAGTCCTGAAAAATGTTCAGCCTGAAAGTATGCACATACAATTTATTTGATACTTATAGCCTCACATTATATTCCTAACGAAGCATTCAACGAACGATGGCTATGCGAACGATGTTGAATTCAAACTGAAATATGTATTTCGAACGAAGCTTATTGTAAGCTCATTCGACAAGCTTTTGTTTGATATGTACACTCAAACTGTTATACACAAGCAGTTGTCAAATGTAGCACTGCCATGTCAAAACAAGGGAAGTTTTCTGTATTTTGTCTACTTCAAAAATTTTTTCAATATGTTGCTTTGTTTCTTGTATGTCGGCAGTGCTTTTGTTCGGTTTATGTATTCAATAAATATACTTTGAGCAATTAAGTGGTTTGCGGATTTGTTTTTCATTGTATTGTTTTTAGTGATTGAGTGATTGCCTTAAAGTTCAGAATTTTCCATTTTTTAACTATTCTATTAACGACTGCATCCACAACGATAGCATAAAAGTGTTCGTTTGATCTTGAAGTTCGGATTCGTGGTTTCAGTGATCGTTAGAAATACATATTGCACATACACTGAGGAGCATAAGTGTATCACAAACCAACAACTATCATTTTAACAACCTATAATTTCTATAAATTTTACTCAAATGCAATCAAATTTTTTTTTTATTATGTTTGTACAAGTCTCTTCTGTATTTCAAACAGGTTTTTATTAAGATCTGATTACAACAACAAATACACGAAGGCATAATGCAAACTAAATCATAATGATACAGTTTTGCACTCACTATTTATTTTTATATTTTTAAAACAATAATATATATTTAGTAACTGGTCCAGTAACCCTTTGCCTTCTTAAGCTCCTGGATGCGATTAGGTAGACTTTGCGTGTACCTCTGCACAAATTCTGGAGGAATCGCCTCCCACACTTCCTTCGTCCGCTCCCACAACTCGTTCACGCCTTTTGGAGGACTGGCATATTTTGCAAGCTGCGATTTGACGTGACTCCACAAATTCTCGATCGGATTCATATCCGGAGATTGTGGAGGCCACGTCATCACACCAAATTTTTGCTTTTTGAGCCAGTCTTTCACTAGATGTGCGGTGTGTTTGGGGTCATTGTCTTGCTGAAAAATTACTTTTTCAGCAGCAAGACCCATTTTTTCCACTACATCAGGAAGATTCTGTTGCAGGATGGACAAATATTGTTCCTTGCGCATAATTCCATCGATGCGCACCAAGGGTCCCACTCCATCTTTGGATATACAACCCCAAACCATGATACAGCCACCACCGTGTTTGACGGTTTGGCGTCCCTGATTTGGTTGGATTGTATCAGGGTCCTTAGTCCAATACCATGCACGCCCATCGGATTGAAATCGATTAATTTTAGTCTCATCAGACCAAATAACCTTTAAATTATTTAATATTTGTTAGTATAAACAGTAATACACACATATGTTTAATAACATACCGAATCCCAATCAGCGACAGTCCAGTGCTCGTGTGCTGCAACAAAATCCTTCCGTAACCGCACATGTCGTTTGGTCAGCATAGGTTTCTTTTTCTTTTCTGCTGCCTTAACACCTATTTTTTTCAAAGCTCGACGAGCTGTCCACTTTCTGGCGTCAATTTGCAGTATATTTAAAGCTGCAGCAGGAGTAACGGCATCGGTGCTGGTAACCAAATTTGCTAGATGGCGTACATCTCGATCGCAAATTTTTTTCGGACGACCACCTTTGTTTGTGGGAACACTTACACCACTTTTTTTTTTTAATCTTTGGACAAAAGTTTTGTCCAAATGGAATTTCTTCGCCACTTGCCTAATGCTTTCGCCATTGCGCAAACAAATTAATATTTCCTCTTTATTTTGGTTGTTCATGACTACTGAACCACTTATTATCACGTAAATTATCGTAATAATTAAAAAATTGCATTGCACTTTGTTCAATAACAAAAATATAACGGTAATAAAAACAATTGAGTAGTGAGTGCAAAACTGTATCATTATGATTTAGTTTGCATTATGCCTTCGTGTATTTGTTGTTGTAATCAGATCTTAATAAAAACCTGTTTGAAATACAGAAGAGACTTGTACAAACATAATAAAAAAAAATTTGATTGCATTTGAGTAAAATTTATAGAAATTATAGGTTGTTAAAATGATAGTTGTTGGTTTGTGATACACTTATGCTCCTCAGTGTATGCAACTGTACTACGGCATCGTTCCCTGGTTAATTAGCTGTTATCGTTGTTTGATTCTATTCAAAAGCACGAACGAACACTGTTTTGAACGAAACGATTGATCGGATAAGAATACAAAATGAAGTCATTCGTGACAGAGCATCCTGCTTACCTTTTATGTATGTGCATACTTTCAGGCTGAACATTTCATCAGAATCATCAGAACTGTAGATGTTGTAAAAGCACTTTAATAATGGCAACAAATAAATACAGTTTGAGTGGTATATGCTTCCAACCCGCCGTAGGACGGGCTTTTATACAAGTATATGATAAATAGGATCTATAAAATCTTGTATAGTAGAGTTTTAATCGGAATTACCTAATAACTTATTTTATTTTTATAAAGTTGTCATTAATAAACTCGTTTCAATGGCAACTGAAGCGCCCGCAACATAAACAAAATGTTGAAAATTTTCTTACATGGAATCATTTTTTTATTTTTGTACTTGTTGTGGTGCAAATACTTTGTTGTAGTTACTTGCCACCTAATACATTATTGTTCTTGTAGTCCAGAGCTTTGTTTGCACTTTGGATGCTACTATGGAACTATTGGTGGGCCCAAACAAAACCTCCAAAGCACAGAATTTGGTATCAAGCTACGAGAATGTGCCTACCAATGCCTGGTAATAGCATGACAACAAAAATACCAACAACAGCAGCATAGCGACAACAATTACAATAACTGAGCAACTTCAACAACAAAACTTAAGCAAAAACAAAACAAAAATTGATTTGAAGTGGTAAAAATGGCAGTTTGTTGTTAGTTAAGCGTTGCTAGGAATAACTTGAAGACAGACCAATCACAAAAACTAAAAAAAAAAAATGTAAAAAACAAACCCAATGGGTCGAAACAAAAGCTTTGTTGTTGTCCCGCAATAAAATAACACACCCAGATCAACAGCAACAATAATATTAAATAAGAAACAATAGGCTCATTACTAGAATGGATCGGTGAAACGAAATGCAATTCAGTAGTATGCGAAAATCAGCGTCATCTATTTGAGAGAATGTTTGACTTTTTCACCAGAAACTACCAAATCGGAATTCCAGTTGCTTAAATTTGCCCTTTAGCGACCAACAACGACTAACTTGATACTGACTCTATTGAATCACAGAAAAACAACAAAGATCTGGTTCGTAATTATTTTTAATTTAGTTAAGTTATAAATTTAGCATTAAAATCTTGTACTTTGAAACCTCATTAAATAAATAAGTTCAGTAACATTTCATAAAGTCAAAAGTCGTTGCTTCGATTGAAGCTTTTATATCTGTTGTTGCAGGTGTTTTATTTCTGGCAAATATTTCTTGACAACAAATTTATTAAAACTGACTAAAATAAAACAGCCGCCATATATTTCTTAATTTTTAACACGCATTAAATATAATCGGAATGTTATAAAGCTGTCGCTACATGTATCTCTCAATGGGGCCTAATGAATATAAATTAAGCATTTTCTTACAAATAATTTTTTATTGGCTTAAGCCACGCCCGTAGCCAGGGGTTTCGCTCAGAGCTTCAGTTGATTTTCAGTTGAAAAATTTTTTAATCACCTAGTCAAAGCAAAAAACATCATCATTTTATTTTAATTCATTTGAATAAGTTTGACTTCCCAGATCTTTAAACTTTTTTATTTTTATAGAACTAATCTGTTTGAAAAATTAAAATTGGGCATATTTTTCTTGCATGATATTTCCCCATCAAGTGGAACGCTCTTGATATAGAATATAGATCTCTAAAAAATATTTTTAGTTCCTCAACTGCTACAAATATTCTATGAATTTTGCTAAAGAATCTTATACAACATTGATTTTGACGTTTAGTAAAAAAAAAATGTTTCAATTTTTTCTCTGTCTTTTACTAGTTAGTTACAAAAGTGACAAAAACTGTCGCCTCTAAGCGAGAGGTGAGGGGGAAAAAATAAAAAATAAAATAAAAAAGGGTAAAAAATTTGCTAAAACATGTTAAGTAATGCAGTTAAAATTTTAAGTCAATCGAATGAAAATGTTTAATGCGACCAACCGTACTGCTTTTGACTGTACAGTTTTGCTTTCTCATGCATTGTACAGCGTACTACGTAGTACAGGCATTTGTACTGCTTTTCTTTTCAACAAACTTTGGTTTCCTTTTTTTCAAGGATCAGATTCAAATATATCCAATGTTACCTAGGTATTGTAATTTTCATGTTGTGATTAAAGTAGAAGGCGATAATATATCTATTATTGATGTTGGCGGCCGTTGCGCAGTAGGTAGAGTGTTAGGCCCATGCGCCAGAGTGGTTCGATTCCCACCTGACACAGAAAGTTTTTTTTTAATTGAAATTATTTTTCTGTTCGGCCGTCAGCTCTCTGCAGACAATAGCAAACCTCAGAGAGCAAAAACTGCCGTGAAAAGCTTCTTGATAACATAAGCCGTTCGGAGTCGGCATAAAACTTGTAAATCCAGCTCTCGATCTTTTGTGTTCAAACATTTCACAACACGCACAAGACAATTGATCTTAAGAAGTTCGGTCAAAGTTCTATCAAGGGCTGAAATGGCCATTTTTTGTTTTTATGTACTACAATGAATGGACGAGTTCAAGAAAAATCTTCTTTTAAGAAAGAGGAACTGATTTAGATATCAGAAACAGCATTTGAAAAACGGAGATTAATTGAAACTAGCAAAAATTATGCCAAATCAATTGAGAGCGTCATAAATCATTTCTTTGGTAGGGATAACAAACCGAAAAAGACAACTTAAACTATGTTTAGATCGAGCAAAAGTATAAAAGGCATTTGAATCACATTCAACAAGTGGAGCAGCTTCAAAAACAGTTTTTTTGCTGAACTGAAGTGTGAATTCTCAATCTAAAGCAGCCATCGAAAAAAGTTTTTATAACTACGTTCAAAGCGAACATGAAAGAGTTATAAAAAACTTACACAAACAACAATTTTCACTATTGTCGAACATCCAAGTTATAACGCATCGCCACTGGTTGGTGTTTTTGTTAACGTCAGAAGAGCTTTAATTTGTGTTTAGCTCTGTTCACAAGGTCAAATTTTTCATAAAATTGTAGGTCAAACACAATAGAATAACGTTAAGTTTCCATGTTTTTTCCATAATAATAAAATTTATAATAAATATAACGTGTCTGTGCCTTTTTCTTAACAAACTGCTTTTTTATAAAAACAACGCAAAAAATTTAAAAAATTAAAAGTGTGATGTTATATCAGTGGGGGGGAGGGGTGGGGGTTCGCTTAGCATCTTAAAATTGTTTGCTCAAGATGATTTATCTTGTTTCGAATGGATTGAATTTTTAATCAATTAAAAAAAAAACGCAAAACAGTTACCGATTTTAGATCTTAAAAAAATTTATTAAGAAAATAAAAATGCGAGAATGTAAATGTGAAAATTATTAAAGAGATCCATTTTCATACATCTCTAACTGATTTTAACTTGATTTTATCAACGAATTGTCTAATATACCTATAGTCCCAAGTGTTGCGCAGACGCAACGTGCCGGACTGAATGGGTTAAAGTTGAAGACGATAATATATATACTATTGATGTTCCACAACGAGTGGTCGAGTTAAAAAAAATATTTTTTGATTTAAATGATTTTTATATTTTGCTAATTTTTAAGATGACACCTACAGTTATTTAAATAAGTGGACGACAATTTAATAAAATTAAATCTTTTTGTAAATTTACTTAAAAAGATTTCCAAATTTGTCTACCGTTGAGATTTCCATATAAATTTTGATATACAAAAATTTTGGTCAATATGGTCACATAAAGATATATTGTTCAATTGAAAAGTTAATTAGGTGACCGCTGGTTGGAGATTTTTACGATCGATCGACGTAGATCGTACGACGAGTACGATTAAAATTATTAGATGTTTTAAAAGTGGTTGCGTTCAGAAAATATGAGATATGATAAAGTTGAAAAAATGGTAAAAGGACTTAAGACACGAACTCGTGAATGAGAAGTGTGATTTTCAAAAAAAAGTAAGAAAGTACACCCGATTTTCGGGGCGTTATCACTAGCATTATTTAATGCTATTATTTATTATTTTATTTATTTATTTAATATTTTATTTATTTATTAAATTTATCAATAAATTTCTGCTTAACAGCGTATTTAATTTCTTGTAGAGTGTACTTCGTTTTTGTACTTCTTTTTAGTTAATGTACTTCTTTTGTACTGCTTTTTTAATTCGAAATCAGGTTTTGTACTGTTTTTTGCTCTGATAATGTTGGTCACTTTAATCACACTATTAGATACAATTTTGTACTATTTGTATGACCAACACTGCATATGTTGTACTTCTTGTATGTTTATGTGGCAGTTTTTATAAATAAAAGTGATTGTGTTAAATTCGTAGAATATAATTCTGACGAGCGATTTTTTTTTTTTTTTTTTAAAGCGTTCTTTAACCCTTGTCCGATATATGGGTGGTAGACTCCAATTCATGTTTTCGCCTTTAAGTATATAATTTCAATAAGCTAAGCAATAACCCGAAAATGCTCCGTCTTCTTATTCTTCTTCTCTGATATCGTGAGCTGAGCTGTTAAGTAATTCATTTAAGACTAAAGTGAACTTGCCGAATATACACTCATTTCCATAAATTTTGTCTTTAACAATTTTTAAATTTTTTTCATTTCATTTTCATACACGTTTTTATGGACAAATAGATGTTACGTTTGTAAGTTTAAGGTTCTTACGCATACGTACACACTAAATAAATGACAAACAAGCAAGCAAGCAAGTAACATGGCAATAACAAGCGTGACTTTGTTTCGGACAAGTTCCACAACAAAATTCGCTGATTTTGTGGTAAACAGAGCAATTTTACACTCTTAACACAAAGCACACAAAATACTGCTACGTATGTAGTCATGTTTTTTTTTTTTTTTTATTTATTTTTCTTTGTTGTGACAGCAGCAAATTCCAGTATTTAAAAAAATGTAATTATTTCCTATTGTATGGTTTTATTAACTTTTGTTATAACTTCTTTTATTTCAATAGAGAACTTCAAGATGGCACCCTCAAAGATAATGGATTGATGGATGGTTCCAAAATTATTTTAATACCAAATGTGGAGACTGGTTTATTGGTGAGTAAAAACTTAACTTTTTTATTTGAAGGAAATATTTGCACTTAACTTTTACTTTTGTGTCTTGTGTGCTAACAATTCCGAAGCTGTTCCTTTAAAATGAAAACAAATTTTTTACTAGATTGATTATGAAGCTTTTTTAATATCTACCGATTTAAAGCTACCCATTGAAAAAATTTGAGCTCCTGTAAAAAACCAAATCTTATTAAGTCGAATTTCTAAAAACAAATTTGTGGTGTTGGGGTAAGTGTCAAATTTTGGAATTATTCAAAATTGCAATTTCAAAATTGAAGTCCTTCTCACAAATAGAAGGTGATATTAAAATTTAGTAGTATTGAAATTTAGAAATTGTTTACATGTACCCTTTGTTTTATCAAACAAGATCTGACTTGTTTGTACCCTTTTGACAACATTTTGACATTAAGCCAGACTAGGCTATTACTTCACAAGGGGGGTGGTTGGTCTGTTGCCTAGTTTTTGTGAGGTTGACTTTGTTATGATGTAATTGTTTTAGTTCCGGTTTGGCCACATCGCCAAGGAAGTCAACTACAATACGTGTCAAAGCCTATGTTTCTAAACTTTTGATGTTTCGAATGAAAGGCCGATGCAAGTTTAAATTACATTTTAGCGTGGTTTATTATTTGTATTTGAGAGCATAAGCCAGAACTAGTCTAATGTCTTCAAAAGATAGTTCTTCACCAAAAAATAATTTTAAAAACTGTTTGGTTTTATTGGAGCGGGGATAATCTTGTAGGTAATAAGAATCGATTTATTTTAGTCATTTTTATTGCAATAATCTGTAAAGTGGAGTCTGTCAACAAGAAAAATTTGGCGTCAGGGAGCTTTTGTGTTGATATATCATTCAAGTTATGCAATGATATAAACATACAATAAAGGTTTTTTGACTATCATTAAAAAGAGTGGAACATCGTTCGCATCTGTCAACAATATGAGTGGAAAAATGCGCATCGACACTCCACACTCATGAATTTTCAAACCACACTGAAAGTTCTAGCAGCGTACGTGTGCTCAGCGTTGCCATATGTTTTTTTGAAAATCCTGTAATTTTCAAAAAAAAATCCTGTATTTTTAGAGAAAATACTGCTGTAAAGGAGTAAATACTGATAAAAGGACTAAAAACAAATATTTTAAAATTTTTTTATTATAACATTTTTAATATTTTATATAAAGTAAGTTATAATTTTACAAAAATATCACTTTCTTGTTAGGTGTATAATAAAATTAACAAAAATAGATTAAATAATAAGTTTTTAAAGCAATTCATTCGCAATGTTGAGATCATTGAACATATCGCACACTAAATACAAAATAGCACAACTCAAAATTTACAAATTGTTACTTTGTAATTTTAAACTATTTGTAGTGATCATATACATTGAATGTAGCACATCAAATAAATTTTTTACTAGAGTCTAAAAATTTTTAAATTAAGTTAAAACATTAAATAAACGACAATTTCCTTATCTTACCAGGTTGTGTTAAGTATTTGTTCATTTGTAATTTGCAAAAGACTAGCGAAAAGAAATTAACAAAAACGATGACAGCAACAATGGCAGGAAAAACGCTGCCACATGATCAAATTTTTGAAAGGATGTAAAAAGTAGTAGCAACTTTATTTGCTACTTTTATATAAGTACTTACATATAATTTATAAACATAAAATTTTTATATTTTTTATTCAACGAAAATTAAAAAACTGGATTAAAACAAAATCTGCCCAAATCCTGGGAGAAATATGATCCTGTCTTCCTGCTCAAAATACTGCCCAAAACAGGATTAACTGCCCATATGGTAACGCTGCGTGTGCTTTAATACGTGTAGCTGCAGAGAAAGCTCTTTACCTATGCTGCCACGAGATGCCGAGCACTGACTTATACTCTTCTGCCAGTGTGGCCATTTTGGAGCTTTTGAGGCTAGATTAAGCACTTTTTTTTTTAAATTGCCACAAAAATTAGCTTTTAGCTCTTAATTTAGCCCTTTTGAATTTAAAACAGCTCTTTTTGGCTCCAAAAATCATAACTTAATTTTAAACATTTCACGGTTCCAATAAAGCATTTAAATATTTTTATTGTTGTGTTGGCAACTCAAGTTTACAAAACGATAATAATTATCAATGGAAACCTATGCGCAAATTAATCGATTATTAAAAAGTTTAATTTCTAATTGTTGTGGCGGCAGAGTTATTCGAAAATGGAGATGACTCACTGTGCTTATAACGAGTGGCCTCAAAAGGGTAAATAAATGCTGCCACGATTTCCCAATAACAAGTGATCTCTTGAAACTTAAGACCAAAACAGGCATATATGATTGCAATAATGGGCCCAATCGCGGTACTGTCTGATTTTCCGCCCGACGGAAATCATGGTTTCCGATGTAAAGGAATTTGTAATCGAGGCATCCGACGGAATTTCTGATTTTTGATATTTATGTCAGAATTTCAAAGAAAGTAAAAATGTAATAAGGGTTGCAGTTTCTTAAACATAGAAGAAACGGAACTTTGAAAAGTTTAATTAAATGGTATTTTTGCTACAAATTTATAAAAAAACCTTCTACACGGACGGACATGCGAAATAGCCTAAAAGAACAAAACAGGTGCCTTGCTGAACTGGAACGCTATTCACGGCGATTGGTAAAAGTGCTTGAGAAAAATATAGAAGAGAAAACGTCCCAACCGTGAAGTTGAAGCACTCAACCTCCAAAAGTTCGAGATTGATAAAAAACTTTTAGAAGCCAAGCTGGAGCAATTAAAATAGTACTGTGCATTATCTATATATATAAAACAAAGCCGTGAAATGTGTTACTAATTCCATAACTCAAGAACGAAAAGTCTGATTTGCTTGGGGATTCTTTCGTTGTGCTCTTCTTGGCTATACCATTCTATATACGTTTGATAAATGTTTCGACACCGCCCACAAATCAATAAAAATTATACGTTTAAGACAGTTTTGTTTGTATAAGACTAAAATTTGATAATTCAGTTTGTATGGTTACTGTCGGCAACTGTACTAAAAATGGGTTTTCACGCCCCCTGTTACCGCCCACAAATCAATGAAAATGCTATATTTTAAACGATTTTTGTCGTATTAGAATTTTATTTCATAATTTAGCCCGTATGGTTATTGTCGGCAACTGTACAAAAAATGGACGTGGTCAAACTATAGATATGCCTATTTTTTTAAAAACCATTAAATTGATTGCTGGGTTGATTGAAAGTCTATATTTAAGCATGCAATTTGTATACAGGGGTTTTCGAGTACGGTGAGTGTTGATGACTTATCTATTCTGCTTTTAAAAAACTTCGAAAACTCCTAAGCCGCTCTTTCGAACTGCGGTTATTCTAATCTATCTTGAACACCATAGGGTGCTTTAGCACAAATCTCTTAAGATTGCAATCGTGAGAAACTCCAAAACCGCTAATTTTCGAGTACCTACGGCAAGTTAATATAAAAAATTTTTTTTTTTTAAAAATTTACACGTACCATAAACTGAAAATGAAAATGCACATATGTACGATTGTATAATGGCATCTTGTGCAAACATAACTCTTCCGAAAAAACCAAGAATCCATAAAGTTTTTAATATAATTTTTGAGTTTAGAGAACTATAGTCCATAAGGAAAAAAATAATCGCATTTAATGTACAAGAATTGTTGTTTTTTTAGAGCAGTGTAATTAATGAATTCGCAATGTATCTATTTTTAATTTTTTTTTCGTTTTTATGAGTTTTTTGGGCGTACTTTGTAAAACGCAGGCGCCCACCTTACTTGGGTTTTTTTGCAATATTATTAATATTGTATGCATGCAGAAATACTTTTGCTGAATGCATGAAATATAATTAATACTGCATGCATTCCTTATTATTAATACTGTATGAATGCTGATTGTTAGACTGTATGGATGTACTAACAATGAATGCATATATGCATACATACCGCATTTTCACTAATTCTGTAAATAAATAAATAAATAAATAGATAAGTAAATAAATTTCACAGTGATATCAAAATTAAGTAGTTATATTAATATATTGTTAAAAAATGTTTGCATTACCACCTACCTCCTCAACACTTCCAGCAATACTGGAGATCATTTCATCTGTGTTTTGAACATTCAATATTTTACAGTTTGTGAGAATTCGCCGAATTCAGTTTGCTTTTGTTTTAAACCCGACTATGTATGCAAGGTTCATGCATTTACCACACATACAGAATTTAGATATTAGTTTTTTTTTATGACAAAACACATGCCTTGTCATACTTTCGCATGCATACTGCATGTATATTTCGTGTATGCATCTGCTCTGGACTTACTGGGGAATGCTCAAATTTCTCAGTTGTATCTCAGATGTATGCATGCGTTAGATGCTTTGCATGCATGCCAGCATAAATGCAACCTTATTTCCATTTTGTACACCGATGTCATACAAGAGCATGTGTGCTGTGAACACGCACAATCACTAATACTGTATGCATGGGAAATTAGTAATAATCTATGCATGCATTGTTATTAATACTGTATGCATGCGTAAATACTAATGCTGCATGCATACAATATGATTAATACAGTATGCGTGCGTGAATACTAATGGCATATGCATGCGATATTATTAAGAACGTATGCATTCATTTTTATTAATACCGAATGGATACGGTTATGATATTTTATTTTGTTTTTATAATTGAATTTCACTTATATTAAATTTAATGCTTTATTTAGCTTTGCATATTCACACTCCTCAAAGTTTAAACGCACAATGAGAGGTTATCTGTTTTAAGCACGACTATGCATACAGGGTTCATGCTTAAGCACAGATACAGCATGCATTATACTCGGCACAAACTACATGTATACTATATGCATACAAAATCAGTTTAACAGAAATTAATAGAAATTTGACAATGCAATTTTTTTTTAACTACGTATGCTCGGTAAATTCTTAAGTACTAATAGAGCATGCCTATTTTGGCAGGCATGCTACTGTGTATAAAGAGCATGCCAACAGTATGGCATAAAATAGCGGACAAACAAGAACTTCAGCGATTCTGGTTCATTTTTATTTTTTTTCATGACAATGCATGCTTTGTACATCCTTCTATGTTTCGTGCATGCATGCAACTCTGGACTTACGGGGTCTTTTCACTTCTTTTTTCTCAGTAACGTCATAAAAAAATTATTTCTCTTTACCCAAACATAGAAATCACCTAGCTGAAGCCATCTATGAACACAAGCGCAACCAAAGGAGGTTTTGGGGTTAAGCCCATCTTAATAAGTTTGTAAGTTAGTAATAAAAGTAATGATGAAAAAAATAAAATTTAAAAAAAAATTTTTGAAGCTTTAGAACTGTGCAATAAAGAAATATTCTCTAATATATTTAGTTACAATCATCCTTGTAACTCTTCCAGTCACTCATTAATTTAAAAAAATCCCCAATAAAAAACAAAACGATTACATGTAAATTATATCACTGCTTTCTAGTTTTGCTTTGTACTTTCGCGCGTGCATACGTTGCCGGTGGACGGAAGTGTGTGCTTTTGATTTTTAGGTGTGTTTCCGTACTCACACTGTGTAACTTGTGGGACACTATTTTCTGTTTCCGTACTTTCTGTGCTTAAAATGGGAGAAGAAGAACAAGCATTAAACCGCTCTCTCGAGCACACATAGTGCACAGAGAGTGCTACAACTCAAGACTCCGAGTAAAGTGAGACAAGCATCAACTTCACAAACAAATTGACGATAATTTTAATTGGCGCAATTTACGTTTGACATGTCTGCAGTCAAAATCATTTGTTTTGTACTTGAAACTTACTAGAAGCTGTTTCCGTACTTTTGCAACTATTCTCACATTTCATTTTTAGTCTCAGTTTGAACTTACACAAATCTTACAATGTGTAGAGTACGGAAACACACCTTTTGTGTTGGGTGTTTTTCACCCTAGTGGGCAGCTGTTTTTTTTACGTTCTGAGTCAGATTTAAATGGCAAATATAGCAAAAAATCTCAAGAAGTAGAATGAAATAGCCAGAATTTTGGAGAAAGAGCTTGATGATTTAGAAGAGACATTTTTGAAGATGACAGTGATGAAGACGCCAAACGACAGAAAAACTAAAAATATTTGCTTTAAGTGCGAAAAGGCCTTTTGCACACAACATAGAGCTATGATATGCATTTTATGCACATAATTTTTTTTGTGTTATTTTTCTTTTCTTTCAGAGGTCCAGTGTAATTTAAAAGAAAAAGCTTTACGTATTTTATTTTTGTTTTACAAATGCTTAAATGAATTACTTTAAAACAAAACTTTTAAGATTATATGTACAAATATAAAAGAAAAATCCGTTCAAGACTTGTTTTTCTCTCATTTTTCTCTCATTACGCACCGAAGATAAGTCACTTAAAAAAAATTAGTAGTATTTCATTAAAAAATTTCATATTTTAACAAAAAAAAATACATATTTATCGCAAAGGGTAAAAATTACCATGCTGGTGAGGAACGTCTTAGAAAATATGGTGGGGAGATCAGGGTTAAAATGCTGCCAAGTTTAAAGCATTTTTTTCAAAACGTACATAGTTGGCAAATTAAGTACTCTTCGACGAGTTTTTGCTGCTCGCACTCGTATTTTGACACTTCATCGCGAGTGGTGCCAAATTGTAATAAAGTTGAACTAAAACTGTTCCACTGAGATTTGATCTAATCCAGTGCCACGGGAATGCAGCTATTATGTATGTTATAATTGTGGTGGAATTCTTTGTTTGTTTTTTAACTTACCATACTTTCATATGGAAATATTACTCGCAAAAGTTGCAATTTACTACTGTGAGGTGAAGAATTTGAATGGTAAGATGCTGCTTGCCTGAGGTTTTTATTAGGAACTATTAGTGCAAAAATCGGGCTCACTAACCACTACATAATAGCTGCTATATCATAGTTACGTTTTTTTTATATGCAAGACCGACATATTATAAAACCCCCCAAAAAAATTCTGGGTGCGCCCATGTCTATGAATATATATGGCATTTACAAAATTGAGTTTACCCCTTTACTCAAACACCACAGACATTATTCTGTTGCTTCAGCGACTTTCAGGTCAAAAATAATCTGCATTCTCTTCGTTAAAGAATATTTCCCAAACGATTAATTACTCTAATTAATAGAAATACTTATTTGGATGTAAAGTATTGTGAACAAATTTTTGATTGAGTTAAATATGTAATATGTAATAAGGTTTAAAAGTTCAAGCAGAAATAATGTTGCTAATTTTGCATAATGCCTTAATAAATCTTTAAGAGGTAAACACTCAAATATTGACTTTAGAAAATAAACATACGGTGAGTTTCTTTATGACTATGGTATTGTCTTTGTTTTTTTGTTTTATTGTTTATTTGTTGTGATTACACATAAAATCTTTGTTTTGACTTGTGATTTTATTTACGCTTGGCATTTGACTGTCTAATTAACTTTCCGGCCAGTTGGTGACATTATATTATACATGCAGAGTTGCGTTCGTTTGCACGCACGCATGCGTTGCGTTAACGATAAGCTTCCTTCGAAAGTATTTGTCTGAATAAAATCGTATAAATCGATTTTCCGATCTTACCACTTTTTCCTCCCACTGAGGTACTTAATGCAAGCAAACGACTTTGTTTTTTTGTTGCTAACAATAACTTGTAAAACAGTTAGATTTAACGGACAATATTATCTCTGAAGTATAAACAATGTATGACGGGTTTTTAGAGAATTGACCAAGGAAAAAATCGCGTCATAAAAAATAATAAAACATTTGGGTTTTTTTCTGAGAAAATTGCCTTGAAAGTTGAATTTTTAAAGAAAAAAACCTATTTTTTGACTTCAGATGCTTATACATTTGTTGTTTATGACTTTATGGAAAAACTTTGCACTATGAACTTAAAGCAAATTTAATTTTCTTTTCAAAAAGTTATGGTTTTTTTTAATCGTTGCAGGGATATGTTAGCTATGGATTAAAACGTAACGACACCTATTTTTTTTGTTTTTCACTCCTAGCCCCCTAGGGGGGCATTTGCGACCACCCCCACCCATACGATTTTTTGCTCGCCTCATCACGAGGAATCAGCCCCCACATTATAATACTCTAAGTCTGGGACACCCTGTATAACACTTTAATATTAACAACGCTAAATGGTCGCGCAAAAGACTTATGGTTTTTGGCTAAAAATTCATCATTTTGAAAAAACAAGAAACTTCTTCTTCAGTATTTTGCATATAACTTAGAAACTAAATAAAACCAATATGTGGCGAATGTGGGCATATGTGTTGAATATGGGGCTTGTTGAACGATATTAACATAATTTTTGGTCAAATAATCGTGTAAAATGCGTGATGTGTGAGCATCATGGGGCTAGTGCGTTATTTTGGTTAAAAAACCATTGTCCTTCCATAATTCTGGCCTCTTTCGCAAAATGTTATCGCGCAAATGCTTTAAAACAGTGGAACTTACGAAATTTTACAAAAGAGCAAATGATTTTTAAAAAACAAAATCAAACACAAAATATTGCACATCGTAACTTTTGGCAATAAAAAAAAAAAACAATGTTAAGCTAAGAATTTTGAATCAAGTAAATAAAAATAAGATAAGAGAAGCAGGCAGTGTGAGTTCATAACGTACATTCAAAAACTTTAGTCCCTGAACGTAATTTCGCCTCCTTCCGTTTTTTCTTCCAACTAACGCCACCTAGTTTTGATATCCCGAATCAAATGGTAATAAAGTGGTGGTAAAACGTCGCTAGATATTTTAAAAAGGGATAAACTGTTCAAGGTGAGTTCTTTATATTTCACTTATTGTAAGGAAAGTTTTGCCAAAATGAACGTTATGACATATGATTGAAATAAGTTGAATGAATATTTGTTGAAGGAAATAGTAAATTATTTCGGAATTAGGTGCCCAATTCTTAGAATAAAGGAGTAATGTACCTAATGCTTGACGTTATATTTATGATTTTACCTGTAATATTTTGACATAGAATTACCACGCTGTAGGTTTGTTTGGGGGTCTTTTTCGCAAACTTTTTCAAAAACATGCACTGTTTTTGTTCACTTTTTAGATTATACCCTACACTCTTTATCGTCGTACAAAAATATTTATTTATTTTATTTATTTAGTATTAACAATTAATTAATAAATTTAAGGCTAATATATTAATAACCAATAGCAACTGTGGCCTTCAGCTTATCCAGTAGAGTAGGTTATATTAAATGATATGAATTAGTGTATTTTAAGAAGTTTATAGTATATAGGATATTGTTTTCTTAGGGGTTTGAAATCATGGCTAGTGGGTTTTTGTTATGAAATATATGTTGTCTATGGGTATTAAAATGGGGGCAGTTGGAAAAAATATGAGAAAAGTATTCTCGGGGGGAGACTGAACAGACGCAAGGTACCTGGGTGACAGAGTTCATAAGAAAACTATGGGTAAGTTTTGAATAACCTAGTCTGATTCTTTGAAATTTTATGATGTCTAACCTTTTTAAATGTGTTGATTTCAGAAAGTCGTTATCTGATAAATGGTTAGAATTAATAGATTGGTACCAGATTGAAGAGGAATTAAATTATGATATTAGCTCCTTTGCAAAGGATGCTTTTAAGAAGTTGTTTTTTTTCTGAAAAATTGGCATTATCAGACATGACTATTGTGTCGTTGGCTGCAAATTTAGCTGATTGGTCTGCAAAAGGGACACCATGCCTCCGATGGATGGACCAGGCTGGGGAAGCCCTAACCGCACTTGGTGTATCCGATTGGAGAAGGCGCGCGCAAAGCAGAGACGCCTGGCGAGAGCTGATGAGGTCGGCCGAAACCCGGACACGGGTTGTTACGACCACCTAAGTAAGTAAGTAAGTAAGTCTGCAAACTCGTTGCCTGTGATATTAGAATGCCCTGAAATCCATATAAAGGTAATCTTAGGATAATATTTAATCACCCAGATAACAATTTTACCTAAATATTTGAAGTTATTCATTCTCAAATTGAAAAGGCCTTGTATAAAAGTAATTATTCATGCTTTACTTGAAAGAGTGTTGTGAAAGCCTTGAAAATTTAAATTTCTTGTATAATTTTTTATATAAAGCTTTATTCAATGACACATTTTAAGAAGTAGTCAAGAAGATTTTTACTCAAGCTTAGATTTTTTTTTTTTTATAAACAAAGTTTCAGTTTGTGAAAACATAACATTAGAAATTCCCAATTTAAATGAAAAAACATTCACTATCATAAAACAAAACTATTTCAATAACAAAAAAAAAAATTTTCCTCTGAGCGCGGGATTGAAACCGCTCGGCTACCGAGGCAATTTATTGGAATTAAGTATATGAAATGATTGCAATCGAGAGCTTTATAAAAATGTTCTTAAGGGAATTACAAAAAAAATACTAATTAAGTTTCAACGTTGCGCGAGTAAAGTCCTAAATAGACGAGTGGTTGGCCACGAGTGGACGAGTGGCCAACGAGAGCGTGCGGTTGGCAATACAAAGGATCCGAGCTCAATCCGTGCTGGCTGGGACATGGTAAATATACAAAAATTTTTAAAATGTATAAGTTTTCTGTGCTAAATGAAATGATGAAACGTATGAAAGGAGATTACTAAAGCAATTAATTTGTTTTCTCAGTTTCCGAGTTCCTGAATTAGCCTTATATAAAAACCTTAGATCAAACTTTATATAAGTTATTGTATAAAGGAAATAATTTCATACGCCTTTTTTCCTTGCATAGACCTTTTATAAAACTTGTTTCAAAGATTGTTCAAGGAAGTTTAAATTCTCCTTCCTATATAAATTCCTTATACAAAACTTTACTTAAGGCTTATTTAGGTAAAGAAGTTACTGTGTAGAAGTTACTGCTGTTAACATTTAAGATGGACTTGAATACTGAGAGGGAGTCCGAACATATTGCATAAATACCTCTATTTCTGCTGGTGTAGATAATTGCTAGTTTAATAACTTTGTTATAGCATCACAAAGTTGACTTTATTATTTATCTTTGAGCCGTGTATAAGAATGTGTGTTTTTTAGATTGTTCTTGATTCCTGCAGACGTGCGTTCAAAAATTTCATTTGGTGTCTTGTTTTGTTAAATTTCTGGGGGAGGTAAGGAATGTCTAGAGCCTTTGAACTTTGTACAGCTAAATATATGGTTGACTTAATTTTTGGAATTTTTTTTGAGTTGCAAATTTGTTTGACAATGTTAAATAGGAGTTTCGTGACTGAAAATCAGTGATTTAGAAAGTTTAAGTCCCTTTACGTTTCGAGTGGTAAAATATTTGCCTCACATAAAAGATTATTAATGGGAGTGAATCGAAATTCACCCAGAGCGGATCGACTCGCCGAATTGAAAGTTGCCATAAATAATAGGGAGTAATTAATTTGCGATGTTATGAGTGCTTGGAAGACTTATAACAAAGTTAGATTATTGCAGCTTATTTTAAAACTGGAGAGGCATTTAATGACGCTGAGAGGCTTAGTTAACGAGGTGCATAATTTTTCAATGTGGGTTTTCCAAGACAATCTAGAGTTAAATGTCAGGCCTAAAATTTTTAGATTATCAGTTTGTTGAAGATTTATATTATTTGTGAGAATCCTACAATTACAATTTTTCTTGCGACAAATATGCATATACTGACATTTACTTGTAGATAAAACTGAACCCGATGTATCACACCAAGCAAAAATATTATCAAATAGTGGGTTGAGGTTAATAGTTGGATTTTTGTTCTCGTTGAAATTGATTTTCAGGTTGAAGTCATCGACGTATGCCGTGAAATGTATTTCGTTGTGAACGCGAATAACTTCACAGAGCTTATTTTTTTCACAGAGTTTTGTTCGATAAAGGCACTTTGCAATTTGATGTTCGATATAGAGTAAATTATCACCCTTGATTTACCCTTCGGAAAGCCAAGTTGATGAGAATCTAGTAAACTATTTTTTGTCACAAACCACCACAGTCTAATTGCTATTATTTTAGTCCATCAGTTTTGAAATGCAGGGATTGAAGGATATCGGTCTATATGAATTAGTAAGGGTCTTATTTAATCTGGGTTTGAGTATGGGAATAACCACACCATGTATTGCGGGGGGATGCGATTGTTGAATGTATGGTATTATTGTAAAATTGCAAAAGCTTACTTTAAGAGCTTTTGGTGATGCTTGAATCATTGAATAAGAAATTCTACCCATACCTGGAGTTTTTCCTTAAAGTTTAGCTAACGATGAAGACAGTTCTAAGAAAGAGATATTTTGTTCTATTATACATGCGTCTGTATAAGAAATTAAGTGGGATGTGGATATATATGCGAAATTATTAGTTACATGGCGGTTGAAAAGAATAGCTAAGTTTAGATTTTGTCACTTCTTTAATAAGACCACAGAATTGCAAAATCTAAGAAGAAAACTTCAGGTTTGTTGGTTTAGTTCGTGCCAAAATCAAGAGTGTGACATCATATCGTTTGTTGCAACGAATCGTTTTACAAATATTTCTCAGTAACTGCTTGTGTTGATGTTGTTATTAATACGTATGTAAATACATATATATATACATATAGTTGCTTTCGTTTTTATTATTGTTTTTGTAAATCTTTAGCAAGATTAATACAATAAAGAATGCAAATGTATGTGGCTACCAGAGCCAGTATTGACCCAGAGGTCCGAAATGGTAGCAGCTCATCTAGAATCACGATTGAAGCGCTCCATCACTGCTGCTGGTCCAGCAGGAAAGAAGCACATTCTTCCTGTGTTTTTCTTTGCGTTTCTTTCGAAGCAAGCAAGCACAAAGACAAAGTTTTGAGGTTTTCTCTATTGTTCTGTAGTGGAGTCCTATTTGTTGTTTAGTTGCGATTCAGTTCTCAAAGTGAAAAGTGTATTGTTGTTTAGTGACCATATGATAACGCATTCTTTTCTTCTTTTGTTTATTTAATCCTAAAGAAATACAGAAAAAAGATGCGTTATCATATGACAATGCTAAGCGGCAATAGGTTAAACAAAATAGCAACTGTTAACATGTTGGCTATTTTCAAGCCAACTACGCAGTGTCCTTTGAGCATAGGAAAAAAATATTATTTGAATTGATGAGTTGAAAATAAGTGGAGAGAGAGCGTAGTTCACTTATTACTCTGCCCCTCGATCCTTATGCACAGCTTTCATCCATTCCATTAGACAGTGGTGGGCATCTCAATATAATTTTGTCCACTCTCTCTCTCCCTCTTTTTTTCGAAATCAACTTCGAACTGCTTCCTTCCTAGGACACGTCAGTGTTAAAAGAAGCACGTTTGGCAAGGAGAATGCAAGCACTTGCTGCTACCAGAGCAGCGCTGCAAGACGTCTACTGAAGCGCTTATTTTCCTGATGGGTAGATACAAAAAAAATATATTACTGCTACACAGATTTATATATGCAGAGACTGCGCATAGTCCTATTGGGCTATAAAAACTCCATTTATTTTTAAAATATAATAAATTCAAAATACTTAGCCGTGATGGCTTCCTCAAACTTTTTTAATATTAAGGCGTAGTACTCTAATGTAGTATTTTTCTTTATAATCTTTTAATAAAATACCTCGCAATTCCAAAATAAAAATATATTAATGAACTTGCCCGCTGATTCTGACAATTTAAATTTCCTTGGCACTGCATCGACTCCTAATTTGACTCAGACTGAAAGTGATGATTCCACATGTCATCTCTAGTTACATCTATGGATGCAACGATTAACCGAAAAAGTTATATTAATCGGTTATTTTAATTGCATCGCATTTTCGAAAAATGTCAAAAGAATATAACGAAAACCATCACTAGAAAATTATGCAATTTCACAATTTTTCAATTTACGTGTTGGTTTGAGCTGGTTTGAGCAAAAGAGGTCATCTTTAAAGGGCTTTGCAAGTTTAAGGGCCGAAAAATATAAAATGTATATTTACAAAAAATATAGGTAAAACAGAAACTACTTAAAATTAATCCAACAATGTGACTTTTTTCCAAATTTTTTGAGAAATTTTGATTAATCTAAGTAGCTTTTGTTTTAATGTGTGTTTTTAAAATCTAAATTTAAAATTTTTTCTACCCTCGAACTTGCATGCACAAAATCCTAATTCCCTGCGTTAATCGTATTAAAAAAATACCAATTTTTTTAAGTGTATATCTTAATATGCTACTTTTTATGATAAAAAAAATATCAAGCTAAAGCTGTTTTAAATCGTATTAAAAGAATCGAAGTTTTTTAAATAAAGTATTTTCGTGCTTATTGCAAGTGAAATGGCATTGATTTGCTCCATACAAATTATTATTTCTGATAAATAGCTATAAAATGTTGAATTATTCAGAATGAGGAAATTTTATAACTTTTTGAAAAAAAAAACAAAGAAAAACTTGTAAAAAAGTTTTATTGTCATTACTAAAGAACTTTGACTATATTTTAAACAAGAAAAAAAAATGTAAATATTGAAGCAACAGTTTCTTTATTTTTGCGAAAATGATTGAGTATATTTTTTATGGATTGAAAAAAAATCGAAGTTAAATCAAATGTAGAAAACTTGTGCACAGTATAAAGACAAAGATTTTAGACTAGATAAAAAGATCTTCGGGACAAATTTTAGTTTTCCTTTTTCTGATTTAAACTTTTACTTTTTTTGGCGAATGAAGTCGATATTTTTGTCTTGATTCTCACATTTTAAAGTTAATATTTTTGTTTATAGGATTTTGTCGGGATTTTTTTATATCCAAAATTAGCGAAACTGGGCGTTTTAATACAAATTACTCCTAAAATCGGCCTTCCCATTATACGAACATTATTCTATAATTATTTCACCATTTCATCGTTATATTATCATTTCTCTATCGTTATTCTATTGTGTCGACAACGTCTGCTGTGTCCGCTTGTAAATACAAACAAAAGAGGAAAAGAAATTTATAAAAAAAATGTAAGCGATCAATTGATAATTCGGTTAATCGCTTAATTTTGCTTCAACCAATAATTGATCCCTACGATTAGTCGTTAAAGCGATTAATCGAACAAAAAAATTTTTTTTGTATCACGGTAACATCTCCGTTCCAAAATCGGGGCAAGTTCATCACCATACAATTCTGAAAAGTGCTTAAACGCGTCGATTCTTTGTTAATTTTGAAGCGGCGCTCAGTGCGTTGAATGGGCAACAAAAATTCAAATTTTAAAGGTCCTAATTCATAAAAATTCGAATGTACATTACAAACCAATAATTCAATTGTTACAATTCAGAAAGAATTTTGTGAATAACTTAAATGACACACTAGTGCGAATTCGCACTGCCAAAAAATTTAACATGGCTTTGCTCTGGCGGTCTAATTTAAGAATGGCAAATATGATGCACAAATCGAATGCCATTGAATTTGCGTCACTAAAGCATATTTTCTCTGAACGATGCAGCTTCCAAAAGTCAGGTAGGGCAAAAAAGAAGTCAAAAAATCTAACTCTTTAGCGAATTGTCAATGAAAAAACATTGGTGTGAATTCGCACTAGTACCAAACGTAGGCAATTTGAGAAGTCAGCGACTTTTTAAATTTCGCGCTTAGTAACTTTAAATGCGACTATCCGCGCGATGGGTGCCGCGATTGCTCACACTCGACCAAAAACGAGGCCGTGTGACTGCTTCCAAAGAAGTTTTTGGCGCGATGTTCAGCCGCAATGCCAAGGAGTTTTTGCACCATTTCCTAACCGTGTCTACACTGTGGCCCGTCTATACAAGGTTGTGCTCAAAAATCAATTTTAAAAATTTTCGTATTTTTTTTTTAAATTCGTACTAAAGTTATCCTGAATTCGCTAAACATTTACGGAAAATTAATAAATTTTAATCAAATTCACAGTTTGATTTCTACTTTACTGCATTGCACTGCTATTTGAAATTTTTAAAACAATAAATTTTAAGCAAAGCATTAAAGCAAAACGACGTAAATGTTACAGCAACGCAACTCCAAAAAATCGACAGCATCTTGTAGTGATTCATATACAAAACCATCTTTTACTTTAATTGCCTGTTAAATATAGGTCTTTGGATTCCAAGATATTTTACTCGATATATTTTTTCTCTTTTTTCGCCGAAGAATTATGATGCTCAATTTATTTCTCTGTTAATTCTAGCGCGTTGAATTGGACTGCATAACAGTTTTATGCAAACTAAGTGTAGCGATTTTAATTTCTTTGCTGTTATACATTCTTGCTATTTAAGTATTCGTACATAGTTGTTTTTTCGTTTTATGACGATGCTGATTAACATTAGTTTTTACCACTTTGATGCTTGGTGTTTGTCTTTCATATTCTTTCTTTCTACTGCTTCTTTTCTTCTTTAATATTACTCATGCGAAAAACAACAATAATGTAAGTTTTTATCGTAGTTTACTTCTTGATGTACCGATATAACCACTAAATGTTTGTTATTGTTTCATCTATTATTTAATTTTGGGCTACCTTCTAAGTACAGCAGATGTTGTTCATTACTTTAATGATGTTGTTATAAATGATGTCATATCCATAATAAATGGAATAACATTTTCTATATCAAAATATTCGGCTTTTGTTTGCAATAAAATTTATTGTTAGACAAAAAAATAGATGTGAATAGATGATTTATCTCATTTATATCGCTTTATAATTGTAAAATGGTCAAAAGGAATAAGTATGCAGCGAGTCCTCTTCAAAAACTAACGTTTCACCGCTTCAAATATAGGTTTTACAGTAATATGTTAATACAAAAGTTTATCCTCGACCGATGATTGGCTTCGACATCGGTATCGGCTGGCATCGGGCAAACTGGCGTAAACCCAAATACTTTTTACATTGCGCAAACAGCCTATTTTCCTATATTGATGTCATAGGAAAAGACAATTGTATACGCAAAGAAAAGAAACGTTTATCGCCAGTTTGCCCAAAACGAAATTCGTTTATCGTGCTTGAAAACGTTTTTTGCAATCCTTTCAACACTTACAAGAAAAAGAAACCGTTTTGGGAAACGGGTTATTTGATTACAGGAAATAAATTTTGTTTGCCATAAACGCGTGCGATTTTTATTTGTGGCACGTGAAGAATTTATTTGTTGTTATTTAAAACTTCGTTTGTAGGAAACGAACTTCTTTTCCCATAAATGAACATTTTAAATTAAAAAAGTTTTTTTTTGGCTGATAAAATAATAAAAAATATTAGACGACTGAAAATACAATAGACGGTGGTGCAATAGGTTAAGCAGATCGCGCAGTAAACAAGACATCGACGGAGTCGGGGTTCGATTTACAACGATGGAAGTAAGAAAATATATATATATTTTAAAAATCATATTAATGAACAATGAATACTGAATACTGAATATTCGTTTGTGCCAACTACAGGTCGCAATCGTAGTATAGTTGGTGAATTTTTCAGTTGCGGTAAACGAAAAATTTCTTTGATATGATAATTCGTATTTTTGATATGATATGATTTGATATGATTTGAGCTTGTATTATTACAAACATATTTTGAACTAGGTGTGAGCTTAGTTTTTTTTTTTAACCAACAAAGTACTAGACGCAGTGGCTCAGAATAGGTTTTCATTGGCCAAAATTCTAGTTTGAGATTTTTGAAACGATTGAGATATTTGAGTAATTTTTTTTGAACTGACAGGTAATTCCTTGAATTTGTTATGTTTAAAATTTTGTTAAAATCGATAGAGTACTTATTGAGAAATTCAAGGTCAAAGTTGAACTTTTGAAATTTTGAACTCAGTATGAAATTAAGATTTTCTTTTTTTTAATCTTCTCTATTTATTAAAAAAGTCATATGTTGATAAATAAAACATTTTATTATTAATTATTAATATGATTTTTTTACATTGGGGCATTTTTTTTTTTTAATTTTTTTTCTAATATTATATATATCTTACTAAAAGAGATTACAAATATTCCGTACTCAGTTCTGAATTATTTTCGTCCTGTAGTAGCTCTTTCGCTTTTTTATCTAAGTTCAGGTATTCCACTTTCCATTGATGTCGCATGCTAGAGAAGAGCGGATCTGACGTTGCCAATAATATATTAAAAAGATCTTCATTTGTGCAATTGCGTGACATTTTTCTGGTGTTGTGTTCTCTATAAAATCTGTAATCCTTATTCGTTTTTTCCTGAGCTTCCTCCGATAGATCTCCAAGTGATACTAAATGAAAGCGTAATCACCAAATTTTTGGCGTCAATTTGCTGATTGCATGAGAGTTCTTCGATGATTATTTTAAACCTGGAAATAAGTTTAAATCAACTCCTGTTATTTCAGATGCTCTTTCCGGATCTGAGAAGAATCTTCTTGCTGTGTTCCAACAGTAGTATTGCCTAAACCTTGTTTTGGCTGATCTATACCTAATCCATATTTTCGATATTCATCTTGGACATCTTTCTTTTTTAAACTTGTTTCTTACTGATCCTGTAGGTCCGAATTCCAAATCGTAACTGATTTTCAGTTCCATGAATCGTATTCTTGCATGTAGTGGTGATAATCTGAATTCATATGCATCACTTTTTTCTATTGATTTGTCTGGGACTTGGTTTAATTGGCTTGATGTTGTTTGGCATATGATGCAGCTGGATGAACCCTTTGTTTCAGTCAAAGGCTGGCCTACTTTTCCATCAATCATTGAAAGCACTTGGTAGCTTACTTCGATTTCCTGCCCCTTAATTTATATATGTAGTGTATGAAGCTGTGCAATTTGGGCTCTAATATCGCTTACTTCTTTCTTAATGGTATCCTGGGTTTCCTTTTTGAATTCAAATCTGATGGGCCTGCAGTATTTCGTGGAAGATGGTGTGCGATTTTTCCAAATATCCCTGGTGTGCGTTGTGTTGGTCAATGGCTCTGCGTCTTCCAAAATCTTTTTTAATCGCAATGGTACAAATGACACCATGAACATATCCGTGTCTAAAGTATTTTCGCATAACAATTGCTTGTATTGTTTTTGTTCGGAAGAACCGTCACATCCCTATTTGCAAAAAAGAATTAACTTGCCATTTCCACATTGCTTCAACTCATTTTCTTAAAATGATTGTAGCAAACGTTGTGCTGTGTGATGAAGTAATGATTGTAGTTTTACCTCGGCCGAAATTGGTGTAATTGCAATAGTGTTGTTAGATGGTAAATAGTACTTTTTAGCAGCAGTTATGTGATGATATGATGGATACAGATTTGAATCAATCGCACGCAATCTGAGCTCAGTATATTATAATGCCTCCTCATTTGTGTACTGTTTTTCCTCGCTCTGTGTTGGTACACTTTTGAGAATCCGTTTTGTTCTCACTGGACTAGCATCAATAACTTTTTCAAGGATTTTCAGTTTTGCATATTTTTTATCTGCTCGCTATTGATGAAAGAAAGTTTCTTGAAGAGTGATATTCTTTAGCTTCCGCTTCTTAGATCTATTACTGCAGTTGTCAAGTTATTTTTTTGGTCTTCCTGCGCTGATTTTATCGGTAGTTTTTGAAGCTCTCTGCGCAGTAATTTCGCATTCTAGCCATTTTTCGTTATGTTTATAAAATCTTTCTTTCGTGTAGTTATACTGGCTGTAGTGCTTTTTTCAATTTTTGACGAAAACAGATAATTTCTCTCCTTAGTCCAATGTTATTTCGATGTTTATTTTTCTTTGAACATAGCTTAGAACATCTTCCTGTTTTTTGTTTCTTAAATACTCCTCAGTCAATTCTTTATAACTGAATCTCTCCATGGTTTTTGAATCAATTTATTTATTTCCAATTGCAATGGCTAAGATATTAAAGCAACTGAGATTGTATCCGAATATCACTTCCTTATAAGCTTTTCAAAACCGTAGTGCTTTCCCAAGCCCTTTATCAAGTATCAGTACCTGTATCTATTTATTACTTGCACCAGTTCTAAAAAGGTAAAATTTAAAACTCCAAAACTGCACATATTTCATGCAGGTAAAATGAAATGGGTTAATTAAAAAACTCTAGGCACTATTTTAATTACCAGAACCTGTATATATATTTTGTATATGCACCTGTCTTATAGAGTTGGAATAAATAAAACTGAAAAATCCTTTAAACTGCATGCAATAAAATACCTAAAGTTTAAATAGAATACATCATTGCATACTTATAGGAATGCGTTTAAACTAGCGTCATTCGAATATTTGTGTGAGTAGTTTTAGTAAAACGAAAAAGCTTCTACGGGGGATCGTAGGTATAAAAGTATATATGGGGTGAAAGAGGAGACTTTCACCTTTAACTGGATGCTTTAATTTTTTGATCCGTTTTGATCCTTAGAAGTCAATTTGAAAACATTTCGTAACACCCAAAATATAAATAGTACAGATACAACCTCATACAATAATCCAACCAACCTAACAAAAATTCAACCCTCTATTGATTATAGTTTGCGAGCAAAAGCCAATCATTTTTGATGAAAAAATAAAAAAAACTTACCTTTTTCTGAAATGCAAAAACAGTTCGAAATTCGCCGAATTTCTTCTAATTCCGTCAAATTTACTGAGCCAAATGACAAAGTTTGTTCTAAGCATTTGTAGGTAATTTAATTGTCTTGATTTAATTTTTTTTTTTTTAAATTGGTTTATTCGTTTTCGAGATAGGTTGCTATTTATGACACTACATCCTGGAAAAAGGGGAAATTTTTTCCAAAAATCATATCTCAAAAACCTATCCATAGAAAATTTTTTTATTGTGATATTCGTGTTTAGAAGGCCAAAGTCCATAAAAATAATTAGTGGCATGTGGATCACAAAATGGGTGGCGCCTAGTGTATTTTGACCTAAATTTTTGGCTACTTAACTTTGAATATATTTACTACAAAATGACGCAAAAATTTTATAAATATGTTTCCACAAAAAATGGGTATTTTGGCCAATGGATTTAAGTCTTGAGCTACAGAGCAACGTTATCTAAGCAAGGTTTTTACTATTATGATTTGAAACATCTATAGCTAGTATAGTTCTTAGCATTTAACCCTCAATTGCAACACTCCACCTTAAATGATAAACTAGTGCGAATTTGCACTAACGGTTTTTGATAAATCTAAAAGGAATGGATTGCTAAAACGAATGAACTAGGAAATTTTACTAGGAAATGAATTTATTGGAAATTTATTTTAATATTTTATAATGTAAACTGAATTTACAAAAAATGTCTACCACGTAGCGATTCGCTTTTTATATTTTTTGAGACTCAGACTCCTGAATTCCTCTAGTGTCGATATTCCTATGCTTCTTTTTTATGGCATTTATTAGGCAATCTGGATTTGTTGCTATATATTCGTTGGTGTCAGCATTTCCTTTTAAATTAGCCCAAAAGTTTGTTTCAATTGGTCGCAGTTGTGGCATGCATTTTTCTGTATAAGTTTAATCAGAGGCCTCTGAACCATCTTTAAATAATATTGGTTCTCTGATACCACGTTCGCTGATTGCCAACCACAATAAAAATTTTCCTCAACATTTGGTTGAAATAATATTTTAGTTCTCATTACCTTGAACAGTGAAATAAGTCTCATCATCCATCACACAATATAAAGAAGCAGATGTTGCAAAGTATTTTCCAGAAAGTAGTCGCAAGCTAGATTTGATAATTTTTATTTGCTTGTCCGTAGTCTCTGGGTTGCTTCTTCTTTTTTTAGTTTGTACTTCCATAGATTCCAGATATTGTTTATAGTCTTTTTTTCCACATTATATTTTCTTCCCAACTGCCGGTAAGATTTTGTAGTCCAACTCACTATCTGCCTTCACCTGGGCGCGAATTTTGCTGTCTTGTAGAACACATTTTAACGAAACCCTCTTTCTTTCTATTTTTAAATATTGAATTGTCTTATAAATTGTCGATTTTTATATCCTATGTCTATAAAATTGTGGAAAATTTAATTTTTGTTCTTATAAGAAGTTTTTCACAAAAATCACATATGATTTTTCGATGTGATTTCCAACTAGTGACATTTTCACAACTGAAGTTAACTATGATGTGAATATTTTCTTAATGACAATACCGTTACATTTCTGCATTATAATTTGTTGCAAGCTTAGTGGAATTTTTATTTAAATTGTGTTATTAATTATTATTAATAAAATTATTAATTGTTATTAATAAAAAAACAACAATTTAAAGAATTACTATGTTTTTTTATGGATTGAAACGAACTTATTTCGAAGAGTGGTTATTATTTTCAATTTTCAAACACTTCAGTTAGGATTCTGATTAACCTTGAAATTTTTTTTAAACCTTTAGTCTGTACTATGTTTCGTCACCATATCTCTGTACTTTGGAGCGTTCAGCGCCCCTTATGTATTTTATATGGGAAATTTTAATTTTTAATGAACTTCAACAAAAAAAGTGTATAACTCCTCGGTTTTTTTTTATGTTTTCAATTTATTGACATACAGCCTTACTTAAAAAACTGATATTTAATTTTAGCGTCAGCTTTTTAATTTAGTAGCAGCTGTAGCCTCTGCTACGCTTATGCTAAAAATCTTTTTAGAGCTGTAGCTCGTTCCTGTAGCAAAATCGGTAAGTTACCGATTTGTGTAACGTCATGCGGTATCGATCTCTATTTACCAATTTCGTGACAACTATTGTTTCTGTAAGTTTAAATCGGCAAAAATTCGGACCGTGATGAAAAAGAACACAAATCGAGAAGAATCGCTGAGAAATTGAGTCAAATGACAAGCAGCTGTTTAAGGGTATTTATTTATTTTATGTGCACTATAGTTTTATAATAAATAAGTAATCGAAAGTATTTTAGTGAACAGTGAAGTGAGTTAGAATTACTAGGAAATCAATTATTTAATGGATTATTGCTTCAGTAACATTCAAATGCATTCAAAAATTGACCCTTCCCGACGTGCCGGTGCTGCTTCATTAAGTCCAACAGCCTACGTCGCTGCAGTTTCGAAACACGTCCAGATTTCATTGGCTCTTCAAATATATTTTATTAGTTATATATACATATAAGTAATATATACAAATATAAATATCTAATATATAAAATTATCGTGTCACAATGTTCGTTCCCATACTCCTCCGAAACGGCTTGGCCGATTCTTATGAAATTTTTTATGCATATTCAGTAAGTCTGAGAATCGGCTACTATCTATTTTTCAAACCTATAAGTGATAAGGGGTGTCTACCCCAAAACATTTTTTTTTATTTTTTTGATAATGTTTTTTTAAAATTTTTTTATTATGTGGCATAAAAAAATACATACAACCCTAAATTTTTACTTTTCTATCACCAACCCATGCTTTTTAATAGTCATTTCATAATTTTATCATTTTTTATCCCGCTCGATAACATCAATTATTTTCACTTGGTAAGTTATCCCCTCCATGTGTCTATCGGTGTCACTTCTCACCCAGTAAACAGCACGGAGTAGGGATGACAACGAAGATGGTCTCATATTTCTCTCGAACAAGAAGCCTTCTCTCACTCCCTTTACAATTTTCTGCTATTATTAGTGTTTATGCGTCAAGCGTAGTAGTTAAACATTTTTACTATCTCAGTGTAACTCTCTTATCAAATATATTCTCAAGTAACTTTATTATTTATTTATTAATAACTAATATTATTGAATATAATTAATTATTAATCTAATATATAAAAATATCGTGTCACAATGTTTGTGGCCAAACTCCTCCGAAATGGCTCGACCGATTTTAATGAAATTTTTTTTGTTTGTTTGGTAGGTATGATAATAGGTTGTAAAGTACTTTTCATCCTCCTATGCTAAACGGGCGGGCTTTGACCGTACAAGTCACATTTTCGATACAGAATAACTGTGACAGTTAAAGTCACAGAAATTCAGAATGGATGTACCATTTGGTGATGACCTTTTAATGAAAAACTTGGACGGGCATTGGAAAAGGGGGTGTGGATGCACCCATACAAGCCAAATTTTTTATATCGAATGACTTTGGAAGTATAAGATACAGAACATTGAAACTCAGATGGAGTTACGACTTGGTGATGTCTTTCTAACTAAAAACTTGCACGGGGGTTGGACAATTAGGTGTGGCTCCACCCTTACCAGCCATATTTTTGATATCGAATAGCTTTGGAAGTAAAAATCACAGAACATTGAAACTCAGAATGTAGTTACCACTTGGTGATGTCTTTCTAATGAAAGACTTGGACAAAGGGGTAAGGCTCCGCTTATACCAGCCAAATTTTTCATATTGAATAGGTATGGAATTAAAAGTCACAGAACATCAAAACTCAGAATGGAGTCACCACTTGGTGATGTCTTTCTAATATAAAACCAGGAAAGGTATTGGAAAGGGGGGCGGGTGTGGCTCCACCCATATAAGTCAAATTTTTGATATCGAATAGCTTGGAAGTAAAAGTCACAGAACATTGAAACTCAGAATTGAATTATCACTTGATGATTTTTTTGTAATAGAAAACTTGGGCCGGCATTGGAAAAGGGGGTATGGTTGCGCCCATACAAGCTTTATTTTTGATATCGAACAGCTATGGAAGTAAAAGTTACAGAACATTGAAACTCAAAATGGAGTTACCACTTAGTTATGTCTTTCAAATAGATAACTTTGACAGACATTGGACAAGGGAGTGTGGTTCTGTTCTTATAAGCCAAATTTTTGATATCGAATAGCTTTGGAAGTAAAAATCACAGAACATTGATACTCAAAATTTAGTTTCTAACTAAACTCAAATTTTCTCAAAATTTTGTTTAAATGGAAAGTTCACAAAAAATGGGAATGGTCGGACTATAGTCGCACAAACTTTTTAAAAAATCATTAAATTGCACATGCTTTGATAGTAAAATACCACGATTGGTATGTAGGGTCTATTCATCCAAGCGGCAGTCACTGTAAGTACAAATATGGGCATTTAATAAATTACCATCAAACAAGCAGACACACAACAATAGTTGGAAATAATTGGATAAGGGCGGGGCCTCACTATACGGTCACTTTTCAGGGAACTAGAGCGGAGTGCAGCGAAACGCGCCGGGTAAAAGCTAGTATATATATATACATATATAAAAAATTCAACTTGAATGAAAGCAACCATTTTTAAAGGTATATTTCGAGTATTTATAACTTAATAATACACACCATTACTGACATTAGATAAATCGGTAGAATTCTCACTTGCCACAAAGCCAGTGAGAAAAGTGACACATTTTTATCGACTCACATTTTGTACAGAAACACTTTTTTAAAAGGTTGCATTGAAATGAAATCAGAACAGGTGACAGCTTATCGATTTGAAACGACCGAATTGAACAGAAATCGATACAGATTCGTACAGAAACATTGCAGGTGAGACTGACGTCAGAGTGACGTCAAATCGGTAATATGAGTCGGTAACTCTGATCGGTATGAGTTACAGGAACGAGCTACTGGCACTAATTAGAGCCAGCACACTAACTTGTTTTTTGGTAAGGCTGATAGAATACATGTGAACTTATGTTTTATAATGTTTTTGCTTATTTTTATAAATTTTAATTTTTTCTAAATGAAACGGAACTAAATGTAAAAAATGTAATTCCAGAGTTGATCAAGATTTAATAGTGAAACTTGGTATGTAGGTGCACCAAGCACTATATATATATAAATATATAAATGTCACTATATATATAAATGTTGGCACTCCCACTTTTACCGCCCACAAATCAATAGAACTTCTATATAGCAGACGGTTTTGATGGTTTAAAACTAAAATTCTGTAATTAAGTTCATATGTTTTCTCTCGATAACTTTTCTAAAAATGGGAGTGGTCGCACTATATCTGCTCCTACTTTTCAGAAACCATTTCAATTCCTTAGATGTGCACGTTTTGTCAAATTTGGTATGCAGGTGCTATGAGTCAAAGTGGCGGTCATTTCATATATTAATGTTGCACTATCACTTTTACCGCCCACAAATCAGTAAAAATTATACGCCTACTTATCAGAAATCATTATAACGTCTGAGATGTATACATTTTGATAGTGGAACTTGGTATGTTGGTGCAATGGGACCAATTGTCAGTCACTATATATACATAATTGTTGCCGCGCCCACTTTTCCACCCATCTTTCTATATATAAAAAATGGGTGTATGTATATACGTATGTGGGTATGTCACGTAAAGATTCCAAACTTCTTAGCTAATTTTTTTGAATGTTCAGGGAAACGGTAGCAGTCTTGAGAGTATTCCTGTAAAATCTGGTGGCGATTGTGAAAGGGGGGCGTGGCACCTTCAATACACGCGAAATTTTCGATATCGAATTGCTTTAGAATTATAGGTCGCACAACCTCGGAAGTCGGTATTCGATCTCAATTAACACACTGGTAACATTTTATGGGCGTTGGACGAGGGGCGTGATACTTTTCCAGCATCCCAAATTTTCGGTATAGCTTTCGAAGTAAATCGCACATCAATGAAAATCGATGTGAACTTACTGTCAAGGCGTTGCCTCACTATAGCTACGCCCACTTTTTAGATGATTAGCGCTGAGTTAAAGCTAGTATAGTATAAAATAAGAAGCGGAGAAGCAAAGAAAAGAAGAAGAAAGTGGAAAAGAAGCGGATTCCCATGCAAAATGTATGATGAATAGAGAGGGGCGCTGTACGCCCCATAGTACGAATGGTGGACATGTATGTTCTGAGTCAATATTTCACAAATTCATATGCATATTTATATGAAAACTCACTAGTGTGTAGCTGAAGATTCGATCTTTCAAATGGCATTGTTCATAATGAGTTTGGTTAATTTTTAGTAATTTTTTTTACACTTACAGGTTTTGTGGGGCACTGAGCGCCCATAGTGCATACTAAAGGTTAATAAAGAGGAATATTTATATAAATAATTGATACAAAAAAATTATTGCCTTTATGGTCGAGCACGAATGTTAGGGACTTCAGTACAAAATTAAAACGTGTCACTGCTTTAAACAGAAATGCATATTATAAACCACGTCTACCTCCCATACAAAGCGACTTTATTTTAACCATAACATCACTTCAAAATCCACAAGCACTAATTAAATGCCTTGAAATTTAGCATATAAGCTTTAGTCTTCAAAATAAATCCTGACAATGAAATTTGGAATTATCGGATAAAAACCACGCCTACCTCCCATACAAAGTAGCTTTATATTAACCGTAAAATCCCTTAAAAATCTGCTCAAATTGCAGAAATGTCTTGAAATTTTGCATACAAACTTCCATATTTAACATAAACATCGGATGAAAACCACGCCTACCTTCAATACAAAGTGACGTCATCTAAATTGAAAAACTTTCGTTAATATATAAAACTGAATGAAATCGCGTCTGTATGTACCCAAGTTCCGCCCACGTCGTTTATCCAACCCATACATATATTCTTCGGTAAAATGTGGAGTCTTTATACTAGAAAAGTGGGTGTGGCATTTTACTTTGTTTACAAATAACTCTATGTGGCAGGTAGGTTATTTCTCTTTGAGTACTGTGCGAAACGTTGTAATTAATATTCTTATACGAGCAATTTAGAGCAAAGGTATTTTTTGTTGTCATTTTAATAAGAAAAGTGTAAGTAAAATAATCAACTATAGTTACCTGTGTTTTGTTTTAAAATGAAATAATTTATGTATGTTGAAATGTATTTAAAGTGAAAATATATTGTAATAATGTTTTTTAACGCAAATTTAGTTATAAATGCGCAACGAGAAAAAAGCTTATGTTAAATTGAAAAAACCTAGTATAATTTGTAAGACGGCTTTGGCAGTTTTCAGCCTCCCAAGTACTTCATCAAAACGCCTAAGTTTTACATGTTGACTTGCCAATTTTTATTTGGGTAATAAATTAGCCAAGTATTTAGTAATTCTTTATACACTACTTTTTAAAAAAAATTAAATTTCAAAAATATAACTTTTTCGAGTTTTGGTTTTTTTATTTTCCTTTTTTTTTAAGCTGCCGCCTAGTTCTGTGATTTGCTTGACTGAAATCGGCAACAACATAAATTTTTCTTTTATCAACACCGTTTTTTTTTTAGAAATTACTTTGACATTACATTGACTTCTCGGATTTTCTTGCTGCTTGACGTGTATTATAACAAGAACATTAAATATTAATTAAATTAAATATCAAATACAAAAATTTTAAGTTCGCATGCCGTTGAGATTCGAACCCACACCAACCTATATCACTGTGTATGAAGTCACTACACTACACATTGAGGCAAACTCCTTCGTTACGAGGAGTGATTTATTCAATATTAATTACAACTGAAGCTATGCTGCATCTTAACACAATAATCTATTAAAAGATTTTTGTTGTATGGCTATCAACAGAATACTGCGACATACTGCATATGTTAATACAGCATCTTTTAACATAGCTGCAGTTATGTCAGAAATTAGTAGCAAGGCTGCTTGGATCAATGGGTCGAGCGATGGACTGGCACCAAAAGTTCCGGGTTCGATTCCGCACGCGTGGCAAAGATATTTTTTTTTATTTTTGTTATCTTTTTGTTGATGAAATGTAATAAAATTTACTGGTGTGAATACTAACGTGTGTTTTTTAATTTACTTTATGTTATTTTTGAATTTAAAAGTGGTTTTATTACAAAAAAAAAACCATTGAATTATCAAATCTATCCTCTCGTGTGTCTGATAAAGCTGTGGTTTTTTTTTGCAGAAAATAGCTCAAAACTATGCTTAAGCCATACATGCTAGTTGTTATTTAATTTTGTATTTTTGGATTTTGGGCTTAGGTGAATCAAATATTTTTTTTTTGGCAAAGTATCGAAGTATGTGCTTTCAATGTATTAAACAATAAATTACTTAGGTGAATAAGCATAAGCTTATAATTCCCATACAATTCTCTTTACCTCAAGCCGACTTAGGTGACTTACCTATTGCTTTTTTTTCTCGGTGCCCTTGCCAATAATTATCTTAAATTGTTCACTTATTTCAATTGTTGCCAGGGGGCTGACACTACGGTAATTGACACTAGAGACACAAAAGCTTTGAAGTTGGCGCTTCTGATTAAAAGTCTGATTATATTAGCGCCGACCTTCCTTACATTCCTTACATTCAATCAATATATTTATGATAATAAAACAAATTAGAAAAAAATAAAATAAAAAGATTTCCGATGTAATAATATGTTTAAATAAATTATCAAATATGACCAAGAAATTAAAAGAAAAAGTTATATATATATATTTTTTACTTTGTAGTGATTTTTTTTAATTTTTTGGGTGTTTTTTTATAATTTAACAGTTTTATGAAAAAGGCAAAGAACACCTTCTATTTATTATACATTTTATTATTACTAGTATCGCCTGTGGCCGAAATCAGCCATATTTTTTTTGCTGAACGCACCATCCCATAGCCTGGACAGAAGTATTGAACAAAATGAACAATTATAAATGTCTGCTATGTATAATGTGTTATATGAAGCAAGCAGCAGTTTAACAGTTTTTTGATGCTGACGCGATGGCGAATTTATTTTGTTGAGAGAGAAATTAAGAGAAAGCACCAACACAATAATAATACATAGCTCTTTTGAAGTGTCTGCGACTCTCTCGCATTCTACTCTTGCTAGTGTATGCTACAGCAACGATGTGCAATAGAGCTGTTTCGCTATGTATTTTGTTGGTTTCTCATTGTCCCATTGGGAAAAAAGGTTTTTACATTTGCTTAGTTTTACCTATCTTAATGCCAATATATTCGAATAAAGATTATATTGTCCACATATTCGAAGATACCATTCCATCAATATAAGTTTTATCTGAATATGTTGAAGTTAACTCAGGTAAAGAGGGATCACAAACTGTTTTGTTTAAGTTATATAGATGAAAATTTCACGTTTTTCTATTGTGTTTGACCAACAATTTTCTAAAAAATTTTACCATCTGAACAGAGCTAAACGCAAATGAACAAGTTAACAAGAACACAAACCTGTCGATAATTGTTATGTTTGTTTTATAACACTATTTTTTTTAAATTTTATTACGTGATACATTCATTGTTATTTCAACGTACTTGTGGGCAACGTACTTGTTAATTTTAGCCGATGCTGATGATATATTGTATGTAGCAAGTAGCTGCAACATAGCTTCAGTTGTATTTTATTAAAACACCAAGATAATTTTATTGTCACTAAATGGGGATATGAAAATTCCACGCGTAGCTTGTAATCAAAGTCAACATTTTTAGCACAAACGATCCGGAAACATACTTTAGAATCTGAATTGTTATCCCATTTCTAGATGATATTTTAAATCAACTACCAACAAATTTTATTGAATATAAAAGACTTTTTGTAAAAGTGAACAATTTTGCTGCAAGAATAAAATTGTCTTTAACATATCTGATGCAAAAGATTTAACAATTATACGACGACTTTTTTGACACCGAATCATTAGTTGCAGAATTTAATATGTGGAAAAAAATGATATCCAGAACAAGCTGCCAAGCGTCTTCATGTGCAATAGACGCATTAAATGAATGCAACAAAGACTTTTTTCCGTAAATTTTTTTCCCTTTTAAAAATATATGCCACTATACCAGTTACTACTTGTACTGCCGAGCGATCCTTTTTAACATTAAAAAAGTCTAAAAACTTACTTGATGAATTCAACAGGACAAGAGAGACTAAATTTCTTGGCATTGGTGTACACCGAAAATTTGATATTAATATTGAAGAAGTTATCAACAAACGGACAGACGGTTGCATTTTTTATTAAAAGCCTCAAATTTATTTTTTCCATACTTAACTACTTTCATTTTGAATGTTATTCTAGCTTTTGTTATGTATCTCCCCATGAACCTGCCCCCCCTACCACCGAAAAAAATCCTGGATACGGCCCTGATCCCTGTTATGAACAAAATTTACCCAGAAATTGAAAAAGGGAGCTTTTATTTTTTTAGACGGGATAATGTTTTCAAAGATTTTTTCTTGTGATCTTAAAAATTTGAAATTGTTAAAAATACGAAAATTCCCTTTATTAATATACGGTTAAAAATCTTGGACTAAATTGTAGTAAATGCTGTACTGTATATATGACGACACCGAAATTGTATTGAAATTTAAAGCACGCCAAATACTAAAACTAAGTTTTCTTTCCGCATGGGTTTAAATTGCAATGCCCGATGTGGATTAAAAATCTTATGGCAAGCTGTATTCGATTTTAAACCATAGCTTACTAAAAACAAAGCTTGTTTTGTTTACAATATTTATTTATTTTTTTTTTATACTATAATTTTTAAACTAACTGCTATTTCAGGTTTCGAACTCACGTCATCATTGAAATGAAAGTAGTAAACGTTGCTTGTGCGCCATAATCAAATAAATAATGTTTCACATAAATTGTATTATAAAACTTTGTTAACCGAAAAAGTAACTCTGAACCATACGACTTTTGAATCTTAACAATCTGAAAATTAAGACGGAAAGTATTGAAATATAATACAGCATGGTTTAAAATGTAATACATGTTGTATTAAATCTAATATCATGGCTATCTGAATTCAAAATCTATTTCAATTGTACTAGTTTCTGAAACCGATTGTGTTACTTTTTAGTTATTTTGTATTAAATTTTAAACCATACTAAAGTTATGGTACTAAAGTTCTAATTCTATTCCAATAATATTAAATTTACTAAAAAAATTTTTAGTATTTTGAAAAGTATTAATTTTAATAAAAAATGGTTTAAAAATACATTATTCCAACCACTGGTTTAAAAATTACTCCAAGATTTTTAACCGTGCACCGGACGAAATTTTATTCACATTAGGACTGAATAAAATTTAAAATTTTTTAAACTGATCCAAAAATTTTGTTGTGACGCAACTCGCGACCCCCCCCTGTAACACTTCGTCATAACAATTTTTAGCATCATTAAAAGTTTTTGACGTAGGCTTGAGTGACATTGCAACTATTTTCGCATTTTTATTTATATAGGAGATGAATAACAAGTTTATATAAATATTAATTTAACCTCAATTTTCCAAATAAATACAAGCGATCCTCGGTTATCGCTTATTTATATGTAGTTACATAATTATTGAGTATAAAAATAAAATTAAGTGAAATAAAATTGCTAAAGAATTTTTCTTATTAGGCAGATCTAAAGAACAAAGAAAGACCACCAATCCTGACTATAATTCTTAAACACAGCATCATAAATTTGGTAACACAATCAATCCAATCCTTTATAGCGTTTATTTTTGTCTTATTGCTAGAATATACCACTTCTTTGTCAACATTTACCATACAACAACAAAAAACTCATACATATATTTTCACTTTCTTTGTTTGTCAGATTTTCACTTTTGCGCGCTCTGCGAGTCCATTAAAATTTGTCTGTTAATCTATTTGGATATTTAAAGATGCGCATGCATACCCAAAAATAATAAGTAAATTTAGTCATTCGCCGTAATTTTAATTGGGAAAGTAATTAAAACACTTTTTGTGTCAGCGCTGAAAATTGGCTGGAAAATTACCTAAAATATATGCAAAATTATTTGTTATCTGGTCTGTCTGTCATTTAATTTTGCAGATTCTTGATGATTGCGTGAACAATGTAATTTGAACGCGGCTCTGGGAAGCACTCAACTTGAGACACCTAAATCTTTAAAATTTTTTTCACTCGAGTAGGTATAATGAGAGGGTTCTGGCTCAGGAGCCTCAGGAGCGGTGTGATTCATAGAAGAACGCGTCGCACATTTTCGTGCGACACCGCGTCGCACATTTTCGTGCGACACCTAGTTTTTTGTAGTTTTGTCATCTGTCCGTCGCCCGCCCAGTGCCCCCCATCCACCGCCCCCATCCCCGTCCCCTTACCCACTCCATCCCCTGCCCCCTGTCCCCTGTCCCCCCGTCCAGAAGCGTGCACCAAAGTTGACGGCAGTTTTGTTTTGACTTATGTCCGTCCCCATCCCCCGTCCCCCCGTCTGTCCGTTTGCGGTTTTTTGATAAGCAGTTGCATAAAATATAAAAATGTTTTGTTTTTCAATGCTTTGGCTTTGGTTTTTTGATAAGCAGTTGCATAATACAATGTATAAAATTTTTTCGATAAAATATAAAAAAATTGCTTCCTTAGGTTTTTTGATAAACAGTTGCATAATACAATGTTTAAAACTTTTTCGATAAGAAGTTGCATAAAAAGTTTCTTTTTTATCAATGGTTGAGAAAATGAAAAACACAGTTGTGCAATAATTTTTAAAATACATTAAAAAATTTTTTTCAATGCTTTGGAAAATAAAAAATTGCTTCCTTAGGTTTTTTGATAAACAGTTGCACAATACAATGTTTAAGACTTTTTCGATAAGCAGTTGCATAAAATATAAAAAGTTTTTGCTTCGGAAAAAAAATAAAAAATTGCTTCCTTAGGTTTTTTGATAAGCAGCTGCATAATACAATGTATAAAACTATTTCGATAAGAAGCTGCATAAAAAGTTTCTTTTTTATCAATGGTTGAGAAAATGAAAAACACAGTTGTGCAATATTTTTTAAAATACATTTTATTACACAGAAAGAAACAGTTGTGAAATATTTTTTAAAATAAATTTTATTATACATTTAGAATATATATATATAAATGTTAATATCTCATCATTAATAGGAAGTCCATCGTGGTTCTTTGAACATAACTGCATATAAATTGTAGAGTTTTCTTATACTTTGATATCGTGACCACAAAATTATACAATTACAAATATCATACGTTTCCTTATCTGAATTTTCAGCAAAACAACAGTCTTCCCTATGTAAACCATGTATTGAATATGAAAAACGAAGAGATGATCTCGTTTCAGTTATCATATCCTGAAAAAATTTAACATGATCGGGGTCGATTAATTTTTCATATGTAATTAAGAATTTTTCTAGTTCGCACGATGAAACCATAGTTGTTTATTTCAAGTGAGAGGTATACTATAAACTAATCTGTTTTGTTTTTTAATTATTCTTTATTAAAAAAAAAAAAAAAAAAAAAAAAAAAAAAACAAACCTATGATAAGGTCCAGATATAAATGTTTTCTCAGAGTCGTAATATAAAAATTCTGTATAAAAGTTCAAGCGTTTTACAGTTTCTTTCATAGTTGTTGGTCGTTGTTGATCGTTGGTTCTAATAATTAATAATAATAATAAATTAAACTTTCAAAATGGAGAACAGGAAAAATACATTGAAAGCTTTGAATGAGCTTACAAACAAAAGGAAGAGCATCATTCCGTTGAGTAATATTCCATTCAACACTAAATTAATTATATTGAAAGCGAAGAGGACAAATACTAAATTTGGATGGAAGATCATGTTGGAATTGGAGAAAAATGTTATGTTTCTACCTGTTTTTTACAATGAAATGAGTGATGAAACTCTGGAGAGCTTAAACTCAGGAGATTTCTCTATTGAGAGAATGCTTATAAATTCGAAAAATCCAATGTATTTTGAATTCAAATTTTCTTGTAAGAATAAATAAAATTAAAAAAGTATTTATGTGTCAGCCTTTTACCCTTTAAATAAAAAAATCATAAATAAAGCAAACAGTTGTTTTTATTTTAATTGTACAATATTTGTACATTTATAAATGTGAAATTGATTACTTATAAATCTAACAAATCCAAACATTGATTTGTTGCTACACTTAATGTTCCTTATTGTGCTAACTTTTTCATATTTATAGATAATTCCCATTAGTTGCTTTAGGAATTTATCTTCAAAAAACCATTCAATATCGCTTCCAATATCCATTTTAGAGGGAACACCATGCATCAAGTCATCAGTTTCAGCATTCAACACTTCATCATTACACCATTGTTGAATTATGTTTTTCAATTTTGATACTTCTACATTATTTTTAAAATTTATTTCAAAAGTTGGTTTTTCCTTATAACTTTGTGAAGTTATCATAAATTTGGTACTTTTGAATAAATTCATAACATTTATATCTTCATGTTTAATAGAATTATTGCAACTAGCATGTTGGTGTTGTTGTTTTTTTAGGTTTTTATTAGGATTTGCTGATTTTCTTCGTTTTTTTAATGCTGGTTCCTTGCTTTCATTATGAGTTTTTTCAAACACTTCGTTGAAGTCTTCATGACATTTCAAAAATTCACTCTCGTCATGGTTTTGTTGTGGTTGTTGATCTTCTTCATTCTTATTAACATCATCATTATGAGTTTCCTCCAACACTTTATCCAAGTTTTCATAATATGTCTGAAGATCACTCAAAAAATCGATGTCCTTGTCAGCACCCCAAAATACATCCTTATTCATACTTTTTTGTTTAACGTTAGTTGAATTTTTAATTGAAACTAATAAATTTTTCAAAGTGTTGAAACTATTTATAAGTAAATAACCTTTCAATTTGCGTTTGGTTTTGTATTTATCTACATATTTCTTTGTTTATGAAGAAGAAAAAAATTTTTTACAACGATGAAATCGAATATAAATACAGCTGTCAACATTATGGAAAATTAAAAATGTCTTTTATACGCGACGAAGTAGCAATGGCTAGTAGTGCTGTTCGCGATTTAGTGGATTCGATGACTGAACCACAAATTGACGATTGTTTAGTAATACCCCAGTCGACTTTTGAAACTGTTAACACGAGTGATCATCAATTTTGGAGCGATGTGTGGAGGAACGACCGAGATATTCACTCAATAATGAAAATCTTTAAAAAAATGATGGAGTATTACATCAAGGAAGAGTTGAGAATTGATGAGAACTACTCGATAACAATAAAACTAGTGCTAGTGAAGCGGGTGACTGCGAATAATTTATATATATTTAAGTGTGAAGTACCAGCTCAAGAATTGATAGGAATTGAAAACTTAGCATTAAGAAGAGAAGTCTCATTTATTCCAAAATGTGTATATTATCTAGAAGTGTGTAATGCGAAAGTAAAAATGTACAAAAATTATGTAATGAAAAATATTTTATTAATAGATATTTAATAAAGTTACAATGTTTTAAACTGAAAATTTTTGTTTTTCATTTTATTAACTAGAGTATTATCTAAATATTTTTATTGAAACTACAATTTTTACAACGATTTAAATTATATATATTTGTGTAAAGTTGAATAATTTTATTCGCCTCATCTTCCATACGGTTGAATGATGAGCAACCACAAGTGTCTGGTCCAGATCTACAATTATTATCTGACCACGGGCAGTCTTCAAAATGTTCGCCAAATCGCGAATTTATTTTTCTTAAATTGTTTTTGTATTCCATTTTCGTTTGAATGTTAATAAGTCTATCCTTTTCATCCTCCGGTATGATGTGTGAAAATTTTTTCAAAAAACTATAGATATCCTTTATAATAGTCATTTTTTATTTCAAAACTACTGTATTGTCATATGTAGAGTTTGATAATAAGCATTAACATCAATGATTTCTGGTTTTATAGCATAATTTGAACGTTGATATAATTCTTGTCTAGTTTCATTATCATTTTGATTTATTTCATCATTATATTCAAAGCAATAGATATTAAGTGTACGTAATTCATAATTGCTATAGTAGGAACATTTAATACGTATTTCAAATGTTTCATATTTCAAATTAAAGTGACGATGAAAAACTCCTGAACTCTCATAAATTCCACCAATTTGCATTTCTTTCTCTATTAGATTTCTCCTGAAAACCTCAATTGCATCTTCAACAGAAAATTTCCTTTCTGGAGTTGGACTATTTCTATGATAACGATCTACATTCTTTTGGTAGTCTGAATCATCATCATAAGTAGGTACTCTGTATGGATATCTCAATGTTGTGGTCGGTGTTGAGGTGCTTGTATTAATATCATCATATTTAACATTTTCCAATTGAAGGGTTATGTTAACTTTTATTTGAAGTGAAGTATTCGGGATCTGTATGACAAAACTAACCTGTTTTCCATATTCAATATTGTAAAAAGTAGTAGTATTTTCACGTCGTTCATGTAAATAATTTCTAGTTTGATAGCATGTAATATGACGTATTTGTAATATTACGTATGCAATAAATATAAATAATAACAATTTTCTTGAGCTCATGTTTCTATGTTGAATCTTTCCCTGACCACAACTATTTAAGTAATAACCATTTGTAAAGTCTGTATATAGTCTTTTACATCAATAATTCTCACTTTCAATGGTTCATAATTTGGATCTTGAATTCTAATTCTTTCAATTTCACCATTGCTTAGAATCATTTCAGTTTCTGTTTCCCGATATTCAAGGCATTTAATGCTCAATCTTCTCTCTTCAAATCTACTATCATAAGTACAACGAATTGGAATATCTACATTTTCATATTCAAGGTTAAAATGTCGATAAAATACTTCCTTAGAATCAATAATTCCACCAATTTCATTTTCTTTAGTAATTAAATCCTTATGAAAGGCTTCTATGGCTTCATCCACAGTAAAAAGTCTTGAAGGTATTCCTTGAGTTGTACTCTCAAATTCTACAGTTGTTGTTGTTGTTGTTGTTGTTGTTGTAGACAATTCTCTTTCTATCTCAGTACTTAATAGTTCATTAAAATATATTGGTTCAGTTTCTTTCAACAATAAAAATGATATATTAATTTTCAAAACATTATTATCGGGTAGAGTTAAATTAAATTCAATACTTTTAGAGTTTTGATTAATAATAGGTATAGTAGTATTTTCCAATTTCCAAAATGGTACACTATACACATTTTTTAAAAAGAACAATAATGTTAAAAATAGAATAAATTTCATTTTATGTTTTATTTTTAGAGATATATACGCCGTTAAATTTCAGTATGAAATGATGAGAATATCTAATTTGGTTGGTTTTATATAATAAGTTTTTATTATGTATTATTTATTTTTCATATAGATTATTATATAACATATATTCATTTAAAAGTAATGCTGATTTCAAAGCACATCGTATTTGACGTTGTTTCCTCGTTTTGTTGTTGTTGTTGTTGTTGTTGTTGTTGTTGTTGTTGTTGTTGTTGTTGTTGTTGAAGTGGTATTGGCATTGACATGTTCTTGGATACATATTATACAACATTGATAAGTTTATTTCATCACATTGTGGAATATCTTCGATATTGAAAACACGCTGTTTTAAAAATTCTTCAATCCACTTTTGTTTCTCCGTCCCCTTTACATACACTTTTTTATTCTTCAGTAGAGGTTTTAAATATCTCTGAATGTTTTTAAATGAATCGCTTCCATAGTCCCATAGCAGATTATGATGATTTAATTTTAACCAATTGGATTGACGTTGATCATCTTCACTTAAATCCTTGAATTCGAATGGAGCTTTTATGTGGAAACAGTGGAATTCATCTTCACTTAATACAACTGCTATCTCCTTAAAAACAAAACGATTATCGTAGATTTTAAAACCTTGAACATCAACAGTTGCAAACATTATGTTAAATAAATAGCAGTAGTTGTCAGAACCCTTTTTATATAGAATGTCTGTATACATGTGTGTATTTTTATTAAATTATTTTTTTAATAACATTTGTGAGTGGTGTATATTCAAAGACTTTATCGTGAATGAGCATACAATAAGCTGATGTACTTGGAGGGACATTTGTTCGAAATTTTAATTCAATTCTAATATCTATTGGTCCTCCTTTTACACTCTCATTTTGATGAGAGACATCTAGAACAATTATTGGTGCAATGCTAGCAAAATTTTCTGGTGATAAAAGTGGTTGTGGAGAACGTCCATAGTATCCTTGTTGAAATTTTTGATACATATCATAGAGTAAAGCGTAACGATTATGATCAAATCTAATGTTGAGGTCGTCATAGGGATATACATCAGAGTTAAGATGAACTTTTACATCTGATAAGTTACAATGTATGAACTTATTGTTGTTTTTAAATCCTAAAAGTATAAATCGAGGTCTTTCATTTTCACCTGCCAGTTTCACATTCCATAAAATATTTGTACTTTCAACAAGAGAAGGATTATAATAAACATCCCAACTTCTAAACGATATATTAAGTGGTAGTTTACTATTTATTGTTTTTAACATTTTTAATCGGTAATCATCTGAAAGATGAATGTGTGGTACTTTCCATGTGATATTCAAGAGCTTTAATATAAGATTGTCTGTTTTAGTAGTTGAACTCATAATGTTCTTGTCATCTTTAGATCGTATCAAAATCAATTCATGTTTACAATTCACAATTAATTTGTCAAAATCTTCTGCAAATCCAAGTAAATTCTTTAACGGAACACAAAAATTAAAATGTCCCGTTTTAAGTAGAATATTATCTTTTTCAAATGGACACCATCCAGCGTTTTGAAGATTTATACTTTCAAATGCATTAAGTGATACATAATTTTTCATATCTGATGCAATTCCCAATTGTCTTGTACGATCAATTTCTACCCCATTCATCTCATATCGAATTTCATCAAATAAATATGCTATACAGTTGTTCAAGAGTTTAACAGTTTTTGATATAGAATTATCGCTGTTGGATACAAATCCCTCAATATACAAAAGACTCTCACTTGGTAATACATACAAGTCCTGGTTTTGTATTGGTATACGTATTTCATCATCATTTTTAAATGATTGTAAATATGATGTATAGCTGTGATATTCTTTTTTCACTATACTCTCGTCGAAAAATGGTTTGTATAGAACATTTATTACGTCACTCATATTGGTTTTTTAATTGTAATCCAATGCTTTCTAAAAATTCTTTATTCGATTTAGTTAAATAAATTCTATGTCTTGACCTTTTAATAATTGGTTTTTTATTTAGATTTGATTCTTCTTTTGTTGTTTTTGTTGTTGTTGTTGTTGTTGTTAGTGGACTAGTGAAGTGGTTGTTATGTAATTGCTTTTTATTAAAAACTATCATTCTTTATATAGGCTTTAAATGTAATCTTATTGATATTTTTTCACCGCGAAAATTAATTAGGTTACCACCTTGATCTACAACTTTAAGAACAAGAGTGCTGATTTGTTTTGTGTTAACTGGTAAATATATAACATTAACTGGTATTTCTGTAATTTTGTATCCTGGACTAACTCGAAGGGAGAACTGATGAATTGTATGCACATTTATTCCATTTATATATGATCCATTGATAATATTACACTCAATTGATATTGTATTTATTTTAGAAATATCTACCGGATTATCAGAATAATTTTTAACATCAGGTTTCAATATTCTGTTACTGAATCCTAGTAATGATCCAATTGAACAACTTCTATTGAAGAAAATTGGATCCTTGGAACTATAAATTTCTGTTTGCAATGTGTTATAGTTTGCTTTTATATCTAATAATCCAGAGTTATATGATTCATATTCATCAACAATTTTCTCAGATAAATCTGTGAATTCATACGTTCCTATTGGTATCACAATAGTCTTGTCACCAATATGAAACAAATTGTTTTCTTCATCCACATTTGGAATAGAATGATAAGAGTCGAAGCTAATCAAACCACAAACATAATCTTGCTTAAGTTCTATAGGTGGAAAATAATTTGCAACAAGTTGTGATGAATTTCCATTTATTGTTAAAGTAAACGACATGTTGTTGAACAATCATTAAGTAGTTAACTAAAATATTTTTCTTATACATTATTACATTTATATTAAATCATTTGCATCAATCCAAGAATTATGATCTGAAGAGAAACCTAACTATTTAACAAAAGCTCTATTATTACGTTTTCTTAAAATTTTTTCAACTAAATATGTTTGTGGAAATTTGGTTTTTATTAATTCATATTCATAGAAACCTCCTTTGATTTCATTTCCTTGATAATCTTCAAGTATGTATGTAGTAGGGTTTGTATTTTGAATAGTTTTGATTTTAAATATTTCAGTTGTCCAATTTGGTGTATAACCTTTTTCAAATGTATGTTTATATTTACTTATTCTAACATTATCATTTAACTTAAATTTTGGTTTATGAAAAATTTTAGGATTATTATAAACAGTTTTCAGTATAAATTTTTCATTTGAAGAATTTACTTCATTGGGCGTCATCTTAATAGTTCTATGAAATGTATTATTATATTGGTTAACTAGATTTTTATAGTTATCAATCCATTTGTATGTCCCATTAAAGCTAAACTCCTTCCACATCATTCCCTTTAAAGTTCTATTGAAGCGTTCCACTATCGATGCTTTTAAAGTTGAAAATGTTGAATAATGATTGATACCTTTCAATGCCATTAATCTCTTAAAATGTGCATTGTAAAATTCTTTTCCATCATCCGTTTGGAGATTTTTTGGTATACGGTTACTTCTGTTGAAAATATTTTTCATTGCGGTTGTAACGTTTTCTCCAGTTTTATTTTTAATAGACTCCGCCCATGCCTTCTTTGAAAATGTGTCAATAACAGTTAGAAGATAACGATAATTCCTATTAACATCACTATATGGAATCATTTCCACTAAATCTGCTTGCCATAAATCATCAATTCCTTTTATAATTACATGTCTTCTTTTAAAATTTTTCCGTGCTTGTTTATGCAGTTCTTCAACTATATCTCGTTTATTATTCATTATCATATATAGTATGTTATGTATCTCGTTATTGTAAACCTTTTATTTTTGGATATTTTATTTTTAATTTTTTAACCTCATCTGCATCAGGCTGATTTTTTCCGACTACATATTTAAATAAGAAGTCTTCAATAGTCTTTAAATAATCATTAAGTTCTTCAAAGTTTTCCTTATATACAGATTTTATTCTATTATCAATTGCCGCCTCAATTAAATCTACATCATTTCTTATGTCATCCTTCAGTGCAATGTTTAAATCTCTTATTTTATTTTCTAATCTATTTGTTATATTGTTAAGATTCTCCATGGTAGTGTTTATATCTATAATTTTCTTTTCATAGATGCTTGTTATCTTATTTAGATTCTCAAAGAAAAATATACGTGAAATGGCATCATTATCATCATTTGGTAAACCTAAGTTGATAACTCTTTTCATCTGTAAATTTAGGTTTTTATTTCCATCTAAACTCCAACCGATTGTATTTTGTAAAATTGCTTTGATATTGGCTTTGATATTTGCTTTACTATTGTTATCTCTCGATGAAGAATGACCAAATTTATCAATATTTGAATACATTTTTTAGCTATATAATTATATTAGCTTCTTTCAACTCTTCAATGATGGATATTATTTCGTTGTTATGGTTATTATGTCCAGCAGTTGATGATGATATAAGTAATCGTAATCTTTCAACTAATTCATTGGGATCATCCCAATACACATAATTCGATTTTTTGTCAATAGATTTTAAGACTTTAAGACCTTGTCCACGTATAAGTGCGTTTGGTAAATTAAATATCTTTCTTATTATACGTTGATATTTATAAGATTTAGTACCTTTAATTTGATCAGTTGAGTTATAATTACGCTTGTGAGCATTTGTAGATAAAAGAATATCTTTATAATTTTGTAAATCCCGTTTAGTGAAATGAATGGGATTTGTGTGAAAAACTAATTCAAATAGACCAGGTGTCATCTGCCATTTATATTTTCCAACAGAAATTTTATTTTCATTAGGGATTTTTAAAAGTTCTTTTCCATATCTCCATCTTCCCAATGAATCTATATTGAATCCATATACTTTATCCAATTTTTTACTATCCTTAAGTATTTGTATGTTTTGTTGTAGAGAATTTTTTTGTTTTCGGGTATTATGTGATTGTTTAAGGTGTTTGTAATCTGTGTTTAATTGATCCTTAGCCTTACGCTTAAAATGTTTATATTTTGTCCATAGTTCTCGATCATTTTCAATGTCTTCTTTTACTCTGTTTTCTTTTTGCACTTCATTTTCTATCAAATTGTTAATATCCTCATTATTACTAGTGTTATTATTTTTTGAGTTGAGAATTTCATTTGATATAACAGGATGATAAATTTTTTTAAAGTTAGTTTTTAATTGTTTTTTAAATTTTAACTTTTTTCTTATTTTTAATTTCTTATCTGTTTTTTCTTTTTTATTCGTGTTATCAATATTTTTTGCTTTTTCATACCTAACAGGTACTAAATCGTTATCAATGTTATGAATTTTGACTTTATTACTTGAGATTTCATTAGCATATTTCTCTTGCCGCAACGAACGTTTATTCTTATTGCGGAGATCTCTTAATCGCTGTTTAAAATTTTGTTGCAACCCTTTGTTTTTGCGTTTTATAATAATTTGTTTTTTAACTCTTTGTTTTGCTTCATTTTCAAAGTCAGATTCAGATTCTGTACTATAATTTATTGTGTTTTTGTATTCAGCATCATTATCAAAGTCAGATTCTGACTTCACATTATAAGTAACATCGTCTTTGTTTTCTTCATCAACATAATTCTCATTGTTTAAATCTTTATCAAATTCTACTGTTTGAATGTCAGGCTGTTTGGTATTTAAACGTTGATAATATTTTAATGACTTTGTTAATTCATTTTCAATGTTGGGTTTTATCTTCTTTATATGTTGATATGGTTTGTTATGTTTTAGTTTATTTTTGTTCAATGAACTGCGCTTTTTTAAAATTGTTTTATCATTCATTGCTGGGTCAAGTGTTGATAGATATTGTGGATCAACATTTAAGTGTATATTTTGAGTGGATTTTTGTGATAGGTCATCATCAATAGCATCCCAAAACATTTCATCATTATTTTCTTTTTTGATTTTAGCAAGATCGTTAGTGTGTTTTTTGTCTTTGTTATATTCATTGTGTTCATCTTTGTTAAGCTTTCCAATAATTTCATTCAATGGCTTTGAAATGGGTTGAAATGTATTTTCAAGCAACTCAACTCGATCTTTTTCACCTAATTTTATTTCCTTTAGTTTTTCCTTTAAGATTTTCCGAGTGTTGGCAAGGTTTGTTAAAACATTGAGGTTTGTATTTTTCATGATTATTGTTTCTGTTTGCTATCTAAAATCAGATCTGGTGTATATCTGATACCGATCTGGTATATATCTGATACTGATCTGAGGTGTAACAGGTGGTGATCTGATTTTTATATATGTATGAAATTGTCAAAACCTTTTCGATATCGACCCTTGTTTATAGTATCATCTTTATTTATCACAACAAAACCATACTTTTCTTTCCAACATTCATTACAAATCCTTATAAACATTTTGAAATCCATGTCTCCAATAACATGATCATTAAAAATATGCTTTAAATTCATTTCATCTTGCTTGAATATAATAATCATGTTTGTATTATCACGTATTAAATGCTTAGGAATTTTTGTATAGGTTTGACACAAATAAAAACAATCAATTTGCTTATGCCGACCCATACAAAAATACTCTCGTATAGTGCTTTGTTTGTCGCAAATAACATCATCAAAAATGAAAATTGAATTTGATTTAGCTTTATCTGGACTAATAACATCTTCGTTTTCTGAGAAAGTGTAGAGATTTATTCCTTTTATCGGCGCAATCAGTTTCTTCAAATATTCATATTTTGGTTGATATAAAGATTTTGAATATATGTATATGTTTTTAAACTTTAAACCATTCGGATTTACAATTAGACTAATCATAACGTTAGTTTTACCGCAATTTGATGGTCCAACCAATAAAGCACGTATTGAATTAGGTAAAAGAGGACTGTGAACAATTTTGTTTTTTTTATCATTACTTAAAAAGTCAACATTTTTAACGTTAAGCTGAATACGTTGTTTAATTAATCTCATTTTGAATACTATATTAATTGGTATATAAATCAATCATTTATATATTAAAATCATCATTCTCCTTTTAAACTCACAACCAAAATGTTAATTTTATTTTGAAAATGGGTATAATATATAAGGATAGTGCACATCAGAAACAGTTGAAAAGAGGATATGGCTTCATAAACAACTTAATAAATTCATTACCAGTTGAACTTCATTTACCAGGATATCAATTTTGTGGACCAGGAACAAAACTTCAAAAACGTTTAGAAAGAGGTGATAAAGGTATTAATCCATTGGATGCAGCTTGTAGAGAGCACGATATTGCATATTCACAATCGAAAGATATAAACACACGGCATCAGGCTGATAAAATTTTATCTGAAAAAGCTTGGCAAAGAGTTACATCCAAAGATAGTGATTTGAAAGAACGTGCCAACGCTTGGTTCGTAACAAATGCAATGAAAGCAAAAATTAAATTTGGAATGGGTATGAAGAGAAACAAGGAAAAACGTAAACCGAAAAGAAGGCAAAATAAGCGCAAAAAGTATAAAAAACCTAAAGTGAATGGAAAGAAACTCTTTTCGTTAGCTGTTAAAAAGGGTGTCAAAATGTTAATAAAGAAGAAACCAAATTCATTCAATGATGCATATAGAATAGCCCATAAAGCTGTACAATCAAGTTTTAAACAGAAAAAATCACAAGTAAACATACCACGAGTAATCCCAGTTCCAAAAATTGGTGGAGTCTTACCATTAATACCAATTTTAACAGCACTGGGTGCTCTTGGTGGTATAGCTTCTGGAGGATCAGCTGTTGTAAAAGTCTTAAATGATATAAAAAATGGGAGGGAACAATTATCTGAAGCTAATCGCCACAATAGATATATGGAGTCGATAGCTATGGGTAAAGGTCTATATCTCAAACCATATAAACAAGGTTATGGTTTGTTTTTACGTCCTCATCCAAAAAATTTTTGAAAAAGCTACCCAAAAGACCATTAACCGATGTTGATTTAATAAAATATTGTAAATGTCTTAAATATTTTAGAGGAATTTTTATGAGAGATTCTTTACCAACAAAACCCCATGCTCAAGAATGTGGTATACTTAACTTGGATGATGTTAACGGTCCCGGTACTCATTGGGTAGCTTACTATAAAAATAAAAACTATAAGGAATATTTTGATAGTTTTGGAAACTTGCAACCCCCATTAGAACTCATAAATTACTTAAAGACACCAATATATTACAACTATGAACAAAAACAAAAATACAACACAGTTATTTGTGGTCAGTTGTGTTTAAAATTTTTATTTCAAAAACATAATATTATATAGTATATTCACTTTATAATACAATAAAAGATTTATCTTAATTTTATACATAAAAATTTTTTTATTACAATTTTTACCCACCAATAGGTGGACAATTTAACCCTAAATCAAATATTTCAGGTAGTAGGGGGATATACATCTCCCACCCCGCAAGGTCCCTACTTATTATAAAGCTACATAAATAATCTAAATTAATGTAGCCCCTTCTAAAGTCTTTTATGGCTGCAGTCACAGGATCTGTGATAGCCTCTTCCCAACAACACCTGTGAAGGTCTTTAAGCCAAAACTCAAAATAGAGTTTTGGGCTTAGGCGCCATAAATGCCGTAAGTAAAACAATGGTGGTACTGAAACAGAAAGGAACATTTTTAGTGATAAAAAATTACAAACATTATTAAAAAATATTACTTACAATTAGGATCATCATTAGGGGGCCCCAATTGGAAATTTACAGCTTCCATTTTTATAAACAGTTGCACAAAATATAAAAAGTTTTTCTATTTATTAATGCTTGAGAAAACAATGAGCATCAATGCTTGAGAGCATTCAAAACAATAATAAAACAGCTTCCTTAGGTTTTTTGATAAGTAGTTCTATAATGCAATGTATACAATTTTTTCGATAAACAGTTTCTTTTTCAGCCTTTAGTTACATTTAATAAATAAAAATTATTTTAAAAAGAACATAAAATTGTTTTGTTTTTTATTTGATTTTGGAATTTCTTTTTCAGCCTCTTAATACATTTTTATTTAATAATCGATGGTGTCCCCATGCAAGGGTATTAACACCATTTTCTAATATATAACGTTTATCATCTAAATAACTTAATACAATTTTTTCAATTTCTTGTGTATAAATCTTGTGAATCTTAGATCTAAAAGTTAACATTTTATCATAATAAATTTTCTTATCAAATAAACATTTTCTATAATCATCAATGCTGAGAGACATCAAAGCTGATTTTTTTACCCCTTTAGCTTTTTTGATATCATTATCGCCCTCAACACTAATAGAATACATTTTTGACCTTAAACCAATGAATTCCCTCATTATTTTGCCATTATTTTCATCTTTCATGAACCCTAATACCTTTTTATTTTGTCGTTCTATCCCAAAAGGATTGTTGGGTTTGTAGTCGGATGTGTCAAATTTTAAATTAATGTCTGGTTTAATATCATTATAGAAGTCTTCAGTCTTAATTGAATAGATGAAAGAGTCAGTATCCATATAGCATAAACTTAAGTTCTCTCTAAATTTTGGAAGCATGTAATCATAATGGAAATCATACATTTTCCATTTAGATAGTTCAAGAACTACAAACCCTATATAAATTGGTTTATCATATAATGTATGTATTCTATTAAGTTGTATTGCTGTCATATTTTCGGTAAACCTTGTGGAGCTATGAAAATTTGGTTTAGCAATTAAGCTTCTAGCTCCCAATCTTTTTCCTCTACTTTCCCACGCACAAACAATTTTAACATCTTTCCTCTTGTCTACATTCTCCATGGTTTTACCATAGACAGCATTATTTAATAACTTGAAAAAGTTCTTTTCAAAATCATTTTTAGCTTGCGTTCTATGTAATGTATTCAAATCAATATATTTCTTTAACCATGGCGATTGTTTAAATTTTAAAATTCTGTGAATTTTTTTAAGTTTTATTCCATTTTGTAAACATTGTTGTAAGTTTACATAATGAATGATATAATTTGATTTACTATTTAAATCGATTATAAGTTTTTCATGTTTACCGATCGGACTTTTTTTATTTTCTGAACAAAACGGTAAGTCATTATATATATCATGTTTTGTAGAAGGAATCTCTAAATCAACTTCTAAAATATATCCTTCATCAGAATCATTAGCATGCTCATATAACTGAAATGTTGATACGTCATCAAGCCATTCAAATTTTCCTTCAGGCAAATATTGAGACATTGCCCAACCATACAAATTATTGGCATCTAAATACATGAGATAATTTGAGGGTTTTATAACATCAAAATCATCCATATATTTATTATTTGCCTTAACATGTCTATTGGAACATTGTACAATACCTCCCCTTATTCCTTTTTGAATGAATTTAATCATATCAATGTCTGTTAGAAGGTCTAATTCAATTTTAGTGTACTTTAACATTGCTCCCCAAGATAGTCCGGGAGCTGTATAATATTGACAAGGATCAAGATTGTAAATGGACTTACATACTTTTCTAAAATTTTCAAAAACATCAGTCAGAAGTAAAACATCTGTTTTAAGATAAAGTTCTAAGTAATCTTGTAGTGTTGTACAATTAAAAGTTGTCCATACTTTTTGAGCATGTTCATAGTCAGCAACACTACATTCTTCATTGATCAATTTATTAAAGAACTTTTCCCTTGGAGGTAAACATTCCTCTTGCAGACGTTCCATTGCATCAAAATAATCATAAGGAAATATACCTTTTTGCTTTAAAAGATTGAATTCATCATCATCGGTAAACATAGAGCGTAAGATATAAAAATCATTATTCGATAAATTGTTGGTTAAATTTGATAGACTAGAAGCCATAAATCTAAAGGAATCTAAGAACCTTAGTTCAACGCTATCACCGTCATCGAAATGTATATGTTTTGAAACTGAAACATATATTTCCTTATTTATTGGGATAACATTTATTCTACCAGGAATCGTTGAAAGTTCTTTAATGAATAGATGACAATCATATAAAGAAAGATTGTGGAAAAAGATTGGGATGAATTTAGCAATTTTAAAATTTAAATTACAATCATTATGAGCCGGTCCGCGATATTTTCCAGTTAAATGGCAATGATCTGGTACTCTATAATTATCATCTTCAAAATGTTTTTCACAAATATGACAGTTAGTGCTTTTATTTTGAATATCTAACTCTAATGGTGTGAGGAAATTCATTGGTTTAATTTTACTTAAATAATTATTATAAATTTCCTTAGCATCGTCAACTAAAGCTGTAATAAAATTAATAGGTGTATTTTCACCTGTATATATTCTAAACTTATCTAAGGAATTATTAAAACTACACTTAATATAATAGCTATATGCATATGGAATGTGGCTCTGAACTGTTCTTATTGAGCCTGAATTTTGAGTGTTTTCTGGTGTTAGAAAACATTCAAAATCCGCATATACTACAAAAGGAATATCTAACTTGTGTTTAAAATTTTTAAATGAAACCTTACTATTTTCTACATCTGGGACTTTAGTGACGATTCTGCTACATTCCTGTTTGTGTCGTTGTAATTTGTTCTCCAAATCAAAAAACTGCAAGCAGGTATTGCATAAAAACATTTGATTTTTCTTCTTTGTCACTTGATTCCGCAAAAGTCTGAAAATACAAAAAAAAAAAAAACAAATTATTAAAAATGCTTTCAACATTATATGAATATAATATTTACCTTGAAATGTTCTTGATCCAAATATAGTGAAATTTATCACTTTGCTGGAGTAAAAGTAGATTTATATGAGTACTCTTCTCCTCCCTTGTGAAATAGTACGGTCCAACTATACTCTTAAGCTCTTCATCGTATCCAAAGACATTGATGCTTGTTTCCGGATTATTTTCCTCAAAAATTTTAACATCTTTGACTTTCAACGGAAAGATAAGCCCTTCAAAGTTGAGACTTTTACCATTCTCTAAATGTATTATAGAGGATTTAATATCCTCTACATTATAACTCGAACATCTATTTGTGTTAGAGATGACAGGATGCAAGGCTGATATCATTGCCCATTTAAAACAATATTCATCAGAATTGTCTATATTTACACAAGCATGTTTCTCCAATAAATTTTTCGGCAATCGAATATATTGAGAACCTTTTATTGGTTTGTATTGATTAATATTAATCTCCAAGTGTAAAATTCTGATGAGAGTCCAACCGCTGTCACGTTCTTGAAACTCTGACATTTTTGTTATTAAACTGTTTCGTTTTTCATCAAAAATGTTATTCAAGTCTGTTGATTGTTGAATCATCACCATTTTTGTTTGATGAGATTTTATATCAATTGTCATCTCATTATCACACATTTTCACGTATTCACAAAACAATTCTAAATTGAATTTAATGTTGATGTGTTTCTGCAATATATCTTGAAGAGCTTGTGAAACAATCTTTTTGGCATTATCTAGAAATACTTCGGGATTCAATAAATCCTCATTGATATTTTTGTACATAAAGGATTCTATACGTTCATTAAATGCAGATGAAATTCTAATTAAATGCTTGTTTACTATTTCTCCACTATTGTTTTTATGAGCGTTTGTCCTGATGTGGTAAGACCAATTCTTTATAATTATGTCTTTCTTACATGCGCTGCAATAGACATTTGGAATTGTATTTGCTACAATCGTCTCAAGATTCGGAACATTATTTGATGATGTTGAAGGAGATGAATTATGCATTTGCCGTATATGTTTCACTAAATTATCATTACGAGTAAAAAACTTCATGCAAATATCACATTTAAAATGTTGTGATTGTTGACTTTGATGTTTTACTCTCACATGTCGGTTTAAATTAAACTTTTTCTTAAAGGATAACTGGCACTTTTCACATTTAAATGAGTCCATTTTTGATTGTTTATTGAATTATGTAGCTAGCACTGACTGCACAAGTATTTGAAATTGCTTTCATTTTTATAGTCTATGCAACTGCTTATCAATTTTTATATTTTATGCAACTGCTTATCAAAAAACCGCAAACGGACAGACGGGGGGACGGGGGATGGGGACGGACATAAGTCAAAACAAAACTGCCGTCAACTTTGGTGCACGCTTCTGGACGGGGGGACAGGGGACAGGGGGCAGGGGATGGAGTGGGTAAGGGGACGGGGATGGGGGCGGTGGATGGGGGGCACTGGGCGGGCGACGGACAGATGACAAAACTACAAAAAACTAGGTGTCGCACGAAAATGTGCGACGCGATCTTCTATGAATCACACCGCTCCTGAGGCTCCTGAGCCAGAACCCTCTCATTATACCTACTCACTCGACCCCTTGTGAAACCAATATAAATGTAGATTGGAATAGTCGATAGCTAGTTCAAGATAAAAAATTTATTGGATCGTCGCCGGCTACAAAACTATCCGAATATTTTATCTATTTTTAAAAGGCAATGTAATTAAAATTGTACATTGATTTCTCACAAAAACACAGGCTACAGCTGTAAGGAGGTGAAGCAGCAGCAGCAATTATTACGTCCGGATTGTGATACATACGAATATTGAAAAAAGATGTGTGTAGCCGCCACGCACGGTAGAAATGAAACTTTTACCGAAAAATGGAATTTCTGGGAAGATTGCTAAATTATTTTATTAGCATTCCCTCCTTCAGTGCAACCAAATGGTTAACAAGCAGTCAGGCTTCATACTAGTATTAGTTCAAGAACTGTCTTTTTTTCATAAAGCCAACTAGTATTTTCAACATGTCCATATCATGGGGAATATCAATTGTTCCTTTTGTTTATTGACAGTTACTGAAAACTTCAATATTCACGTACAAACTTCGATCGCAGTTTTTTTGAAGCGAAGCTTTTTACTCCTCGTTCTGTGATTTGCTTGGAGTGAAATCTGAAAAACTTTCGACAGATTTTTTCTTGGAAATTTGATGGTTTCTTTGTTGCTAGTACTTATTACAACAAGAAAATTTAATACTTTAATATTAAATATTAAAAATATTTGTTGGCCTGCCCGTGGGGATCGAATCCACGTCATCTTACTCGAGAGTCCAATGCACTATCCACCAGCCCACAAAGACTTGTTAGAAAGAGTTGTTAATTCAATCCTAATTATAACAGAAGCTATGCTGCAGTAGATCTTCACCATCTATCAATAGATAGAGGATTGTGTATTTGCTATGCTACAACTATCAAAAATTTGCTTTTATTTGCCACAAGGTGTCTCCAGCATCGGTTTGTGTGTATTGTGAATGCATTTGTGGTGCTGTTGGCATAGAGTGTAAATTATTATCTAGAGATTGCATCAACTCTGCTAAATATCTGGCATGTGTTAACAGAGTTATTTCACTTAAAAACATGAAGAAAAAAAACTCTGTTAACCTCTGTTAACACATGCCAGAGATTTAGCAGAGTTGATGCTATCTCTAGATAATAATTTATACGAGTACTCTATGCTGTTGGTACGAAGAAAATTAGCAATGCCCACAAGTGCATAGAGTATTAATTATTATCTAGAGATTGCATCAACTCTGCTAAATCTCTGGCATGTGTTAACAGAGGTTAATAGAGTTTTTTTCTTCATGTTTTTGAGTGAAATAACTCTGAAATAATAATTTACACTCTATGACAAGTGCGTTTTTAAGTGTCAAAAAAATAGATATCAATAAATATGGAATCAACAAACGCATGCATGAGTCAGTGAAGCCAAGTTCACAACCATGTGTGGAGAGTTAAAATGGAGAGTCGCTGGCATTATATGTCCGTATATGTAATTGGCGTGGAAATTTGACATTCAACAATAAAAAAATAAGCAGTAAATATGTTTTCTGTATACATGTAACTTATTTTATGTCTTTTTAAATTTTTTAATTTAAAAGTTAATTTATTAAAAAGAAAAAAACACAGGTGCGTCGTTGGACACTCGAGAGAAGCGAAGCTTTTTCGCAGTTACATAGATTTGATAGATTTGATTTAAGTGAAATAACTCTGTTAACACATGCCAGAGATTTAGCAGAGTTGATGCAATCTCTAGATAATAATTTACACTCTATGCCAACAGCACCACAAATGCATTCACAATAAAAACAAACCGATGCTGGAGACACCTTGTGGCAAATAAAAGCAAATTTTTGATAGTTGTAGCATAGCAAATACACAATCCTCTATCTATTGATAGATGGTGACGATCTACTGCAGCATAGCTTCTGTTATAATTAGGATTGAATTAACAACTCTTTCTAACAAGTCTTTGTGGCCTGGTGGAAAGTGCATTGGACTCTCGAGTAAGATGACGTGGGTTCGATCCCCGCGGGAAGGCCAACAAATATTTTTAATATTTAATATTAAAGTATTAAATTTTCTTGTTGTAATAAGCACTAGCAACAAAGAAACCATCAAATGTCCAAGAAAAAATCTTTCGAAAATTTTTCAGATTTCACCCCAAGCAAATCACAGAACGAGGAGTAAAAAGCTTCACTTCAAAAATTATTAAGCTATCAAATCTATGTAACTGCGAAAAAGCTTCGCTTCTCTCTTGTGTCCAACGACGCACCTGTGTTTTTTTTTCTTCTTTCGTGACAAAGTTGGTTATCAAGAGGATTTATTATTTTAATTTGATGACTTTAGCAGTACCCAGGCTCGATCCTCATAGCACATACGATAGATCTTGCAGTTTTATTTTTTTGTTAATTATATTTTTAACCGACTTCAAAAAGGAGGAGGTTCTCAAGTTCGTCGGTTTCTCTGTTTTTTATTTTTTTTTTTTTTTAATGTATGTACATCGATAACTCCTAAACCATATGCCTGATTGACATAACTTTTGGGGAACAGATAGATATGATAAGCATGGAGGTGCCCGTAAAAAGTGGGCTGTATTCGATAACTGGGCGTGGCAATAATAGATCTCTCAATAATAAATACTAGTGTATCTCGAATAATATTGACACTAGGGTACTGCAATTTAGTGTAGGGGTAGACACAGTTAATACAAATTACGGGCAAGAAAATGGGCGTTATTTTGCAAATGGGCTTGGCAATATTAGAAAAAGAGTATATCTCGAATAATATATGTACTATGGTACTGCAATGTAGTATAAGGGTAGGCAATACTATTAAAAATTATGGCCAAGAAAGTTGGCGTTATTCGACAAATGGGCATGGCAATATTATAAAAACACTGTATCTCGAATAATATGGACACTAGGATACTGAAATTTAGAGTAGTGGAATGCACAATTATTACAAATTTCCGTCAACAAAATGGGCGTTATTTGACAAATGGGAGTGGCAATATTAGAAAAGGAGTATATCTCGAATAATATTGATACTATGGTACTGCAATTTGGTATAGGGGTAGGCATTATTAGTAAAAATTACGGTGAAGAAAGTGGGCGGCTTTCGACTACTGGGCGTGGCAATATTAGAAAAACAGTGTATCTTGAATAATATTGACACTAGGGCACTGGAATTTATTGTAGTACAGGGGTGGGCAGAATTATTAAAAATTACAATATGTTCGATAAAGTATGCGTTATTGTATAAATGGGCGTGGCAATACTAGATAAACACTATCGCAGTTAATATTGACGCTGGGGTACTGAAATAAAGTACAGGGGTAGGCACAATTATTGGAAATAATGCTCAAGAAAGTGGGCGCTTATATAACAAAGGGGCGTGGAAATATTAGAAAAACACTATATCTCGAATAATATTGACACTAGGGTTATAAAACTCTTTACAAGAATGGGTATAATAATTTCAAAACATGTGACATCTAATTTAAATTTAAGAGGCAGATATTTGAAATAACCAACAAACTTTCAGAATTTAATAGAACAAATTTTTTCGGAACAATTGTACTAATGTTGTTTATACTCTTTTTTCGAAAATCTTTTCCTTTTAATTTCTTGGTCATATTTGATAATTTATTTAAACATATTATTATATATGAAATCTTATTATCTTAATTTTTTTTCTTATTTGTTTTATTATCATAAATATATTAATTTCTTGATGAATATAAAGGCTTTGAAGTTGGCGCTTCTGATTAACAGTCTGATTATATTAGCGCCGACCTTAAAAGCATTTGTATTCAGCAAGAAATATATTTAGTAAAGAATATTGTTGAATTAGCAAGAAGAATATTGCAGCATATGCTGTTTCCAAATCAATCTATGCAAGGCCTACTTCGAAAATTGCTTTCTGAATTTATCAAAACTCAATTTCAGAAATGCCTAAAAGTATGCATATATTCTGAAAAAAAACTACGTTCAGAATCAAATTTTTAGACCGTAATGTACATTAAGAGTATTGAACGAAAGAATCAATTCAGTGATAACAGAAAGAAATAACTACTGATTGTAAAATTTAAGATAAGTATGAGCGACTCAAATAGATATGTCTCCGTGGCCCAGTTGGTAGAACAGCCGACTATTGATACACAAGCGTAGTGTGTTCAAATCCTCGGTGAAAGCAAAAATATGAAAAATTATAAGTAATTTTTTCGTTCTTATACAAGCAGTGCGGCGAATTGCTGTGTTGTTGTTTTCATAAGAACCATTTCGTTACATTAGTTGTACCCCTCATATAGCTCGCCGTATTTTTGTATATGCGGCTATAAAAGTTTCACTTAAAAAAAAAAAAACAAAAAAACAACGCAGTTTTATTAAAAATGTATGTATTGATAAAATATATATTTAACGTTGCTGCTGCTTTTTTTGTGCTCCGGATCCACTAGTCACTTTCATAAGGGGCTGTTCATAACTTACGTAACACGTTTAGAATGGGGAGGGGGTTTACAACAAATTTCTGAATTCAGTTTTAAAAATTGAAAAGAATAAAGGGATCGCAAACCGAAAAAAAAGCCACCGGTGGTGGTGGCTTAAGCCATTAGTTAACTAACAGCTAATTTTTATAATAGAGAAAAAAACCAAAATAAGAAAAATAATATACTCGTATGATATTTATTATTGATATTTATCGAATATATAAGCGTGATATTTATCCGATTGCTTAAATTTTTTTCTTTTTTTTTTTAATATTTGTCTGAAAATTCTAAGCGGTGTCGTAATTTTTTCTCAGTTATGAACGACTTTTAAGATGGACTGATGCTAAAAAATCCTGAGTGCTTAGAAATTGTTGCACATTTCTTGAATAAACATACTTGTGCGCAAGATGAACGGTCATGTTATTCGCTAGTTTAAAGCCATTGATTACAGGAATTTGATTCACTTTTTTCATAAAAGGGCCGAAATATATTCGAGAAAGTTTATAAGTTTGTTTCTATCGTAGAATAGTATACGTACTGTCTCGATTAAATTTTATTTTTTTATTTGCGGCCTCATTTTGTGATCACGACCGATTTGAACAGAACTTAGCCCAACTTAATGAATCCGTATTCTAACGCATAATTGTAAATTTCTTTCATTATGCTTTATCTAAATAACGACTAAATAATCATCTCTAATTAAACTGCATACTCAATTTTTCATTAAGATTCTTAAGTTTTGCAGAACTCAAAAATTCGATACGTATGTAGACTTTTAAAGGCCCATACACTAGGCCCATAGCCAAGAAGAGTTTATTTTTCATTGAGATCAGAGAACAATTGAAATTATAACTAAGACCACTCACCCGCATTAATGGACTGATTTGTATTGTCAAATGATCGACAAAATTAAAAAAACTGGTTGCTGAAATAACCTGATATTGACGATATTTAATAATATATTGTACATAAATAGATAACGTACATATAATAGAATAAAAATTTTACCCAAAAAGAAAAACAGTAAAAAAATAAATGTCAAAAATGGAAATGGAATTCCACTTAACTGGCCACTTAAAATTTCAATACTGCAACAACTTAGATATCTGCTTGTTCGAGAATCAAGCATTTTAAAAATACGATGAATTTAATATATTAATTGATTATTTACTAAATAAAATTGAAGAATTATTTACTATCACTATCCAATAACTAAAAGATTTAATAAAAAGAAAAAGGTTTTTGAATAACCCGAAATTGTTGATTTCATGATTTTGATTTTTTTTTTTTTAATACTGAATGATTTTTCGAATAACTCAAAACCGATTTGTGTTAACTTAAGGCAACTGTGCCAGGTTGAGGCGTGTTTTTAAAGGCGATATTTATAGGCTGATTAAAAAAACTACTGTAGATGTTTATTTAATAAGAAAACTTTTTCTTATTATTTTAATCAAGCATTCAAGAATACAAAAAAAATATTTTTTTAAATATTCATGTGCATGCAAGCCCACAGGTGGCATTGCAAATTGACGTCAAAAAAAATTACTTTCCGGTAGAACAAATAAATCCACACTGGGTCATCTAAAAAAAAAAGGTTTTTAGTTAATTTAAAGACCTAACTCTTGGGATCGCCGTGGCCGGATTTTTAAATTTTTGATTTTAAAAAAATTTTTTGAGCTCAAAGAAAGCCCGAAAATTTACATTTTTTGGTCCTTGTGAATGAAAAATCAAAATCGGGCCACGGCGATCCCAAGAGTTTGGTCTTCAATTTCACCACAAACCTTTTTTTCAGATGACCCATTATGAATTTATTCGTCATGAATGAATTTAAAAAAAAAAATATTTTATTTTGTATTCTTGATTAAAATAATAAAATAAAATTTTTATAAATATCTGCAGTAGTTTTTTTAAATCAGCCCTTAAAAACACGCCTCAACCCGGAACAGTCGTATTAATATGGCATAAAAATGGCTCCGCTTTATATATAATAAGTCGGGGATTGGCCGAATCAGACCACAGTGGGTCCCTTTTCGTCCTCTATTTGACGAAGGATGCTACTGCTCGGAGCACTCATAAGTGAGCATGCTCCTTATATAAGCACCCTTTGTCACCTCAAGCATGTCCTTGTATGTCAGTTGACCAATCTCGGCTTCGTCAATAAATGGACGTCCCAGAATGGTCAATCTTATGCATGCCACCGCCGGACACTGGCACAGAATATGTGCTGCTGTTTCCGGTTCCTCTAGGCATAACTTACACGCATCGTCCTCGATTGTATCGGGTGACTTTTGCTGCCTCACTACTTGACCATTTCACGGCCGCCTTTGATTGCCTGCAATTACCAGCTTCTTCCCACCTTGTATGGTGTTCCGAGTCCGTCCATTGCTTAATAAGGCCTGCCACCATGTTGTCGCCTATTGCGATACGTGGTTCTGGTCAACAGAATTCTTCTGCTGATCCTTCTCTTGCTAAAGAATCAGCCTTTTCATTCTGTTCTATGCCAGAATGTCCTCGCACCCACATAAGTGAGCTCATTTGTCTGAGCGCACCTATTGAGTTTGGTAAGACATTATATGGCCAACCTAGAAGTAATATCTGTCCGTTGCATGCACCTAATCACCGACTGATTGTCAAGGGCAATGACAATCTTCTTGCCATTTACCCGGCCATCTATCAAGTGGTCCAGCGCATGCACTACACCAAGCATTTCCGCCTGGTATACAGACACGAACCTCCCCAGCCTCAGTACACATGATAGGTTCAACTCTTCTGAGTATAAGCCTGACCCGGTTCTGCCATTCATCAGAGAGCCGTCTGTGAATATACTGATGTCACTACCAGCGGTTTCTTCACAAACGGATCCATCTGTTATTAGAGTTTTATAACATTTTTCTGTTATTCTCACTGTCTGCCTTCCGTCCATAGGCATTCACGTCTCCCTGACATTTCGCTGTGCCATGTCCAGGATGCGCATATGACCATGGAGGGCTGTTGCTCCATGCCACGTAGCATTTCGTAACATCCTGAGGGCTGTTAGCGCTGCTGCTTTCTTTATTTCTAAATCCATCGGTAGCATACCTAACAAAACCTCCATTGCGCTTGTTGGAGTGGTACGTATTGCCCCTGTTATTCAAACACACGCCAGCCGTTAGACTCTGTCTAGTCGCTCCGCTTTAATTTCAGAAAGTTGTTTGGTACAAGGCATTGCGGAATTATAATTCTATCATTTGTACAAGGTAGCATTCTTTTCGTAGGTTATAATAGCATTGAAAAAAAAATACCACTATCCTCATTGTGGCCCTTGTAGCCCCCTGTAACCCCTTTAAATTCAACGGGTTCATTAAAGCAGACTTAAGCCAAAAAAACATTTTCATACTCAAGAATTTTTTAAATAATTTTTTGGTGTGCACGATGCTCTTTATTCAATACTAGTAATAAAAATATGTACCTCCTGGATTCTTACGGCTTACGGGTCACGCACTTAACCAATATGCCACGGCAACTACAACACGGAACGTTCGAACTGTTATAGTTAGAACGCTTATAGTTTTAGGCTTTTCTTTCATTTTCAACATTATCACTGAACAAAAAACTTAAAATGTTTTTGGGTGACACTATTTCAGAGAGGCAAGAGTTTCCACCTTGCTATTTTATCCATTGAAAACTAACTTGCAAATAATATTGATTTCGATAAGGTTGTTTCAAATTTCGCAGCAGAATTAAGAAAAGTAAGTCTTTAAGATAGCGTAATAAAAACGTTTTCTTTATTTTACCTTATGACTATATAAATATGTACTTAAAACTGTAAAATTTTTTAATTTGTTTCTTCACAAACCTCTGTTGTTTTATGTTGTTTTTTTCCGGAAATACATAAATATAAATATGAAATCTCACTGAATTGGTTCTTTCATTTAGAAATTTTTTATAGGGTTAGCAACACTGGCATCCTCCCCTGGTGTGACCAAGTCTAGGAACGCCACTTGCCTTACTGTATCATAGTTTTTATTCAAAATAAGATTTTTAGAATTAATTTGGATTAATCAAGAATGTCAGTAAAAACCATGTCCACAACTACCTCAATAAGAAAAATATTAGCATGTAACAAAAGGCACATATTTTTAACTATTCATAACCTAATTTAACTAGTTCAGATACGGTGAAAAATGCGTTTTTATTGGACTGTCTTTTCCTATAACATCAACACGTCAAAAGCGTCAGTTCGATCAATGTAAAATGGTATTGTAGAGGGACCAGTACTGGCTCTTTTTGGAGTTAGTTCAGTACTAGTTAAAATTTCTAAATGTAAACTGGCCACCATTCTTCAGTTCAGACTTCAAAGTTAAAATTTATTAATTATTTTATTTTTCCTTAAGGGCCTACAAAAATTTTTAAACGATCAAACCAAGGTTGATTTATAAGGTTGTCGCAGGGCTGATCGCACTCTCTTCTCAGTAAACATAATTGTCAAAACCAGCCAATTTTGCGAATGACTGCGAAAAAAAAACGGATGATAAAAGAAAGCACTTGCAGATTTTCTATGAGCTGTCAACTTCGATTTGACAATTATGGGTGCTCGCTCTCTCCCTTGCGACAACCTTATAAATCAACCTTGGAACAAACCCTGTATTAGAATTTTTGTTTTTAAGCTACGGTTTATTTTAGATAAATTTTGTGTTTACATTATAATTATATATGTTTTAATGAAGTGTTTTTGAATTTTTGGATAACAAATATTAAATCACATAGCAGGAATTCGTAGTAAGGTTCCTAGGTTCGTAGGTTTAGTAAGGTTCCTTAAATATGCGGTGGATACCATTTTTCAGAGCTTGTACATCTGAAAAAGAAATAAACAAAACACATGATTAAGGTTCTGCTAAAGCTTTTTGAGCTTTTAATCGAAGATTTTAGAAAAATGTAGATTTTTCCCAAAATGGCAGCTAAAAAACTGATTTTTGACTAAAAAAGTATTTTTTTTTAGGTTATAAAAAAAGTATTTCTCCAAAATAAAAATCGAACCATTAGAAGTACCGATCATATTTGCTAAACAAGTGAAATAAATTTTGTAGCGATCCCTATCATAGTTTTCGAGTAATGAAAAACGTGTTTAAAGTTTTAGAAATAGTTTATTTATGTGCCTTAGCTTAAATATATACACTTGAGTGTATGAGTACATTGAGGCATGTACAATTGACCGTTTCATTCGAAAAGTTCCCGGGACACGCTGACTTCTGATTCTACTCTTAAAAACATGAATTTTGCTAACCATACTAACAAATGGTAGATTGTCGCGCAAAACGCTTAAAGGGTTTTAGGCTCAAAATTAATTGTTTTCGAAAAGACAATTTATTTTCAGTATTTTGCATATAACTAAGAAACCAATAATACCATTTTTACCAATTTATGTTTACTTAAAACCTAATAAAATTTGGCATCTTTAACATTGAAAAAAAATGCATTATGTTGAGTACTTTTTTTAAAAACTCTCCAAAATAAAATTTTTAGGAAAATTGTTACGAACATTTGATAACTTCAACTCACATTACCTCGTCTTAAAAGAGCACGAGGAAGAATTTTTTAATTGTATGAATTTTGTATTTTAAAGGAATTTTAAACCAACAATTTTGATGTATAATTTGAAGATTTTTGTTACGGTATTTTTTTTTTTTTTTGTAAAAGCTACACAACTCCACAGTGAATTTTTCTGAAAAATATTAAATTTTATTTTTATTAAACATAAATAGCTTCGTTTTTTGTTGTTATACAATTTTGATGCTTTTCTTTGAGATAAGAATGAAATTATCAACTCTTTGACTAGTTTTAAAAATTGGCTATTACGTACTTGACATTCGCTGGCTTTGATTTTTTTTAATTGAGTGATTGCAATGGCAATTACCAACCGCGACAACAGTTTTCTTTTGATAAGTAAGTAGAACTAAAAATCATGATGAAGATTCCTCAAACTTTTTATCCAAACGAAAGCCACCTATAGAAAGAGATGCTGAGTGCTAGACTGCTGAGCGCAATTCAAATAAATGAAAAATCGATAACATCAGCCGCTCTCGTTGCTGCTAAAGAAGTACTTATGTATAGTACTTAGTAAATATGGAATAGTATTCCAAAAGGAACTAAGGCTCGAAGGAAAAATCAGATCGTACGAAGGCTTAAACCAATGCATGCTGCTTATTTAAAAATGCTTAAATCCTGTAATCGGAATACTGAGAAGAAATTCGGAACAGATTGTTGTTTAAAACCCGTATACATACAACAAAAAAAACACAGGTGCGTCGTTGGACACACGAGAGAAGCGAAGCTTTTTATGTTACTGTCATTGTTATTTCAACGCACTTGTGGGCAATTGTTAATTTTTTTCGCACTATGCAAAAACAAAACAAAAGCATGTACCAACAACAGCATAAACGCATTCACATCAAAAAAAAAAAAGTATTACTTTGCCCATCTGATTAATAAGTCGACACTGTTTCCACCGATCCAAACAGGTCTGTTAAATTTTGATGTTGATTTAATATTAAATATATAACTGCAGTTAACAACTGTTAACAGTTGATGGCGTTAACAGATTGCACTAGCAAACTGAGGATGATGACCAGTGTTGTCACTTGCAAATTTTAAATAGTGGTAGGTTGAGTCTAAAATGAGTGGTGAATTTTAAAAACTTTCGACTGAAGTCCTACAGCAAAACAAATCATAAGAAGTATACCATAAAGTAAGTTTTTTCACGCTGAATAAGTTTTATTGCAAATAATTCTCATATAATGTTCTTAAAACAGTTCTAAAATAAAATATTAAATGTAATAATAAATAAAATATATGCAATATAATTTCTATAAAAATAAAATATATGCAATAAAATTTCTAAAATTTTAATTATAATGTAATAATTTTTATATAGATTTTGGAAAAATGCAAATAGTGGGTGATAAAAGTGGTGAACTAAAAAAATGCTAGATTTACCACAATTGTGGAAAAGTGGCAATACTGATGATTCTTGTAGCAAGTGGTTTAGCAGCTACCCAAACCATAAAAATCTATTAATCAACACTTGTAGCAAGTGGCTAAGCAGCTACCCAAACATAGCTTCAGGTGCAGTTAATACTGAATCAATGATTTGGTATAAATAAGGTGTTTGGCTCGATGGATGGAGTATAGAACTTCCAACCAAAGGTTTTACGGGTTCGATTCCCCACGGCAGGCAAAGAAATGTTTTTTATATTTGTTATATTAAATTGTCTTGTAAAAAACACAGAAACAAAGAATCCATATAAAATTCTAAAAAAAAATCTGTTGAAAATTTTTCTGATTTCACTCCAAGCAAATCACATAACGGGGCGTAAAAAGCTTCGCTTCAAAAAAAAGAAAATAGGTTTACCTCAGATCCTGATCCTGAGCGGAGAGTGAAATGGACTTACAGTTTTGGCATGAATCAAACGAAGTGGACCCTGAGCTTAAAATTCCTGAGAAAATAAAGAAATACAAAATTTAATCGACGTCACACCTTGTGCAAAGCTTAGGTAATGCTGGCTTGAGTAACGCAAAAGCTACAAGTGCTTTCCACAGCACACTTTCTAAAAATTGATGGCGCCAATGTTCCAATTTCTCGCTCCACAATTTATCACCAGCGATTTAGAATGCGAAGACGAATGTAGCAAAATATTAAAGAAATATTTCGTCAAGATCTTTCTAATAATTTTTTTGTGCTACGAATGCAAACTTTTTTGAAATTATAAAATTGTTTAAAATGTAACTTTTGTAAATGATCCAGTAGAACGAGCCATAGGACTTCTAAAAATGGTTAATAATACGTTATCAATGAATCCTGAACAGCAAAATGGTGTCATTCTATGGAACATTCCAACAAAAATCATCAGGACAACAGAAAATGTGTATCGTAATATCGTATAAATGTTTTCTTTTGGTTATTTACATACCTATTTACGTAGCTAATAAAAATAATATTGAATATTTTTTAGAAAAGTTCGCTGTGAGTTGTTGCTTTTTGAAAAAAAAAAATTCGTAACAAAAATCTTCAAATTATACATCACAATTGTTAGTTTAAAATTCGTCAAAATACAAAATTCATACAATCAAAAAAATTCTTCTTCATGCTTTTTTAACACAGGGTAATGTGAATAAAAGTTATCAAATTTTCGTTATAATTTTCTTAAAATCTCTATTTTGGAGAGTTTACTTTTAAACAAAGGTAAATGGTAAAATGGTATTATTGGTTTCTTAGGTTTATGCAAAACACTTAAGAACGAATTTCTTATTTTTCCGAAAAAATTAATTTTTAGTCAAAAATCCTTAAAACATTTTGCGCGACCATTTACCCATTGTTAATATTGAAATATTGTATACCAAAATTAATTTTTTAAGAGTAGAATCAGAATTCAGCGTGTCCCAGGAACTTCTCGAAAAAGTTGAAAAAAATAAACGGTATATTGTTTTCTCTTCGGACGATAAACGTTCTGAGAATATTTTTAAGATGTTTTACATTCGAAAAATCCAAAAAAAAAATTTGAGTTTTGGTCTCCGAAAACTTTAGTAGACCCTTAATCAAATCCAGGCCGTCGCTCACTGTGCGTTTTGTTCAATCTGGGTGGACAAAATTTTTGTGATATGATTCCTTGGATCGTACCTAAATCTATCTCTAAAAATGGGGTGTCGTGGCAGTGAGCTGGATTACAAATTAAAAAAAATTTGAACTTCGATGGCGACGAAAAAAATAAAAAAACAAAAACAAAATACACACAGCAGCAATAATCTTATATTTTTCAACGAAGTCAATTCTTTAATATACAACACACACTGAAATATTGAAGTTGTTGTAAGTGAGCTAAAAGAGCTAATTGAGCTATAGGATTTACAATTCTGCTCTAAAGAGCCCTATAGACCTCATACTCATAGAGCACCTCATCGCAAAACTGGTTGCTGGTTTTTGGAGAATAAGTAGTGTGTAGATGAGTTGAGGTGTTATTTCAGTTTTTCAACCAGTTTATCAATCAGTTGGCAAAAATTACAAAATTTTGATTTTTTGCGATTTCACATCAACCAGTTCTTCAACTGGTGATATGTTTGTAGCAAAATCAGCAGCCAAACGTAAGATTTATAGTAAAAAATATAATTTGCATTCATTCTCAATGTAATGCGCAATGTTTTCAAGAGAAAACGTTTTAGCACTGGAATTGAAAAGCTGGTCTATGCGTCTGTAGGTAAAACTATCAACTAGTTATTCAATCAGTTTTGCGATTAGTTGCTTGTCTAAGCTGGATTAAATAAGAGAAAAATTCACAAGATTTTGTAACCTTCTTCCCTGTTATTACAATCTTCTATATATATAAAAATGAATGTATGTATGTGGGTATGTGGGTATGTGGGTATGTGGATATGTGTGTATATCACGTATAGACTCCAAAACCACCGAACCAAACTCTATGAAATTTTGAGGGATACTGAAGCAACATTCGGGAAGTGTTCCTGTGAAGTTTGGTGTTGATTGGGCAAGGGGGCGTGGTACCTCCCATACAACCCAAATTGGCTCTATCGCCTACAAACCAAAAAAATTGCTATATATCAGACGGTTTTAATCATATAAAACTTAAATTTTGTTATTTTGTTCAGATGGTTACTTTCGGTGACTGTAAAAGAAATGGGCGTGGTCACACTATATCTACGCCCACTTTTCAGCTATTATTTTAATTCCTAAAATGTTCAAGTTTTGATAGTGAATCTTGATATGCAGGTGCTATGCATACAAGTGGCAGTCACTATGTAAATATAAACGTTGTCACGCCCACTTTTACCGCCCACAAATAAATAAAAATGCTTTATATCAGACGGGTCTTGCCATAGAAGGCTAAGATTTGATAATTTAGTTTATATGATTACTCTCCGCCAATATACAAAAAATGGGCGTGGCCGAACTATATGTACGCCCACTTTATCGGAATCATGCTTATTCTTGAGTTGTACACGTTTTGATAGTGAATCTTAGTATGCAAGTGCTATGGATCTAAGTGGCAGTCACTATGTAAATATAAACGTTGTCACGCCCACTTTTACCGCCCACAAATCAGTAAAAATGCTTTATATCAGACGGATTTTGCCGTAGAAGACTACGATTTGGTAATTTAGATCGTATGGTTACTGTCGGCCAATGTATAAAAAATGGGCATGGCCGCACTATATCTACGCCCACTTTATCGAAATCATGCTTATTCCTGAGTTGTACACGTTTTCATAGCCAATCTTGGTATGCAGGTGCTCTGGGTGCAACTGGCAGTCATTATGTAAATAAAAATGTTGTCACGCCCCCTTTTACCGCCCACAAATCAGTAAAAATGGTTTATATCAGACTGCTCTTGCCGTAGATGACTAAGATTTGGTAATTTAGTTCATATGGTTACTGTCGGTCAATGTATAAAAAATGGGCATGGCCGCACTATATCTACGCCCACTTTAGCCTGCATAGCCAATCTTCGTATGCAGGTGCTAAGGGTGCAAGTGGCAGTCACTTTGTAAATATAAACGTTGTCACGCCTACTTTTACCGCCCACAAATCAGTAAAAATGCTTTATATCAGACGGCTTTTGCCGTAGAAGACTAAGATTTAGTAATTTAGTTCATATGGTCACTGTCGGCAACTGTTTAAAAATGGGCGTAGTCGCACCATATCTACGCTAACTTTTTCAAAATCATGCTTATTCCTGAGTTGCACACGTTTGATAGTAACACTTGATATGCAGGTGCTCTAAGAGGCAGTCAATATATATATATAAAATTTGCCACGCCCACTTGTACCACCCACAAAAAAACAAAACGAAATGGCCAATTTCAGTCCTTGAAAGTACTTTGACCGAGCTTCTTATGATCAATTGTGTTGTGAGTGTTGTGGAATGTTTGAACACAATTGATCGAGAACTGGACCTACATGTTTTATGCCGACTCCGAACGGCTTACGTTCTCAAGAAGCTTTTCATGCAGTTTTTATTCTCTAAGGTTTGCCATTGTCTGCAGAGAGATGACGGCCGAACAGAAAAATTAATTCAATCGAAAAACTTTCCGTGTCAGGTGGGATTTGGACCAGGGTTCCCTCGCGTATGGGCCACACACTCTACCCGCTATGCCACGGCCGCCAGTTGGTTTCTTTTTACCCACAAATTAATAGAACTTCTATAAATCAGACGATTCTCATCGTTAAATACTAAAATATGGTTATTAATTTCATACGCTTACTCTCGACAGCTTTGCAAAAATTGTGCATGGTAGGACTATATCTGTGCCCACTTTTCAGAAATAATTTTATTTAATTTATTTATTTACTTATGTATTAATGTACTATAGTTCATTACAATTTAAAAATTATAACTAAGTTAGCTGCCTGGGCTATCGGTTAGAAATAATTTTAATTCCTGAGATGTGAACGTTTTGATAGACAAACTTGGTATGTAGGTGCTATGGGTCAAATTGGCGTTCACTTTATATATAAATGTTGCCACGCCTACTTTCAATGCCCACAAATCCATAAAAAGGATATATATCAGACTTTTTTTACAGTAAAAGACTAAAACTTGGTAGATTAGTTCATATGGATACTGCCAGAACTCTTAAAAAATAAGCGTGTCACACTTTATTTAAGACGACTTTTCAAAAATCATTGTAATTTCTGAGCTGTACGCGTTTTGATAGTGGAACTTGGTATATAGGTGCAATGGGACCAAGTGGCGGTCACTTTATATATAAATGTTGCCATACCTACTTTTTCTGCTCATCTATCTATCTGTAAAAAATGTATGTATGTATACTAAGGCTCCTCACAAAAAAAAGGTGTTCGGGTCGGTTCCTCAAAATAATGCTTTATGTTATGATGATTCCCCAAATATTTCGACTGTAGCGATAGTCATCCGTGAGCTGGAATGGTTTGAAATAAAAAAAAAAAAACAAAAAGGAAATGGCCATTTCAGACTTTGACCGAGCTTCTTATGCGTGCGTGTTGTGAAATGTTTGAACACAAATGATCGAGAACTGGATCTACAAGGCTTATGCCGACTCCGAACGGCTTATGTTCTCAAGAAGCTTTTCATGCCAGTTTTTACTCTCTGAGGTTTGCCATTGTCTGCATAGAGATGGCGGCCGAACAGAAAAATTAATTCAATTGAAAAAACTTTCTGTGTCAGATAGAATTCGAACCTGGGTTCTATGGTATACAAGCCTCGCACGTCAACCAGTATGCCACGGAATGGTTTGAAATATTCTGTAAAAATCGAGTTTTTTATAAAAATATTTACTGGTGCGGTAGCTAAAAATAACAAATGGTCAGAAATAATAGTAATTAAAAAGTTCTTCCAATCTGCACTAATAAATTTTAAATTTTTACTCTACTCTATGAATTTTAATTTTTTAACTTTTTTTTTTTGTATTATTTTCACTAAAATGCAAATTAAATTTTTTTTTTGTTTTGCCATTTTACTTTTAGTCAAATAAATTATCTATGGATGATAAAATAAAGTGTAAAGTGAATTGCTAAATTGAATGAAATTACAAAAAAATGTACACATTTTTTACATTCTACAATTTATTTGACTAAAATTAGTTTAGGAAAAGATTCGTTTGAATTTTAGTGAAAATAATATGAAAAAAGTTAAAACAATCCAAAAATCCGCATTATCTTTGGTCCAACGGAAAAAATATAAGATTTTTTGATGCAAAATTGTTTCCATTACTCTTATTTCTGACCGTTTGTTTTTTTCTAACTGCCATACCAGCCAATATTTTTAGTCGCAATATTTTGTGGATCATCATAACATAAGCCATGGATTATTTTGAAGAACGAGACTGAACAAATTTTTTTCTAAAGAGCGTGAGGCGACTTAATGTATATACGTATGTGGGTATATGTGTATATCACGTAAAGGCTTCGAAACCGCTAAGCCAATTTTTATACCAAAGCGTTGAGAGGGTTCCTGTGAAGTCTGTTGCCGATCGTAAATACACCTAAAATTTTCGATTTCGAACAGTTTTGTAATTATAGGTCGCAAAGCCTCGGAATTCAGTATTCGACCTCAATTTACACATGCCGTTGCACAGGTAACATTTTACGGGTGTTGGACGAGGGGCGTGGTACTTTTTCCGCACCCAAAATTTTCGGTATAGCTTTCCAAATAAGTCACACATTAATAAAACTCGGTAAGAACTTACTATAAAAGCATGGCTTCACTTAAGCTACGCCCTCTTTTAGGGGATAAGCGCTGAGCGCAGCGAAGCGCGCCGGGTATAAGCTAGTTAATACATATTTAGAAAAACTTGCATGCTTTTTGGTCTATTGTCATTTTTAGGACATATTTTAGAGTTCTATTCTTTAGGTATTAAGGCCTCTTCCTAAAATGCAAATATTTTGGAAAACTGCAAAAACGATCAGCTACATTTTTGTATGAACTCTCTATGAGAGTGGAAGTTAATAAAACATACAAATTATATTCATACAAATTTTTTAGTGGTCCATTAAATTGTGAGCTCATTTATCTTTTCTTATTTATAGTACACTTTTTTAAAGGTCTAGTAGCTGTACCAATCACTCAATATAAATGATTTTCTGGATTCCAAAAAACTCTTTCAATTTCTTTAAGGTATGCATCAGATCGTAATCTTGGTATAATTCGTATTGTACAGTATTTTTACTTTAGTATGGGAAAAATTTTTACCTTTTATCAATTTTCTATCAAAAAACTACACGGAGAAAACTATTTTGCTTGAATTATGCAATTTTATTGCTTAAACGCAAATCAGCAAATGTTTGCTCAATAACGGATTTTAGAAAAAGTTTAGAAAACTGAAATCACTCCTTATATTTAAGGGAAAAAGCTTAAAAACCAAATTTTTCAATTGAGTTATGGCGGCCGTGGCATACTGTTTAAGGTGCTTGGCTTCTATGCGAAGCAGCGCAGGTTCGAGTTCCCAGCTGGCACAAAATGTTTTTGTTTGGTTTATTAGTGGCGGCCGTAGCGCATTGGGCCATACGCCAGAGAACCCTAATTCAATTCCCACCTGACACAGAAAGTTTTTTTCAATTGAATTCATGTTGGGCCGTCATCTCTCCGCAGACAATGGTAAACCTCAAAGAGTAAAAACTGTCATGAAAAGCTTCTTGATAACATAAGCCGTTCGGAATCAATATTTAATGTTAACTTGTAGGTCCAGTTCTCGATCATGTGTGTTCAAACATTTCACAACACAATTGATCACAGGAAGCTCGGTCAAAGTCCTCTCAAGGGCTAAAACGGCCATTCGGTTTTTTTTTATTTATTATAAACCAAAATGTCGATATTTTATTAAACTAAAGCAAGCATTTGCTTACTTAATTGTAAATTGAAATAGCAAGTTTTTATTGGTTTTAACTGAAAACAATCAAAATTTTTAAGAAACTGAGAACTATGCTCAAGGTGTGCTTAATTTATTTTTTTTTTTCGTATTTACTTTATTTATATATTTACTGAAGCACTGTGAAATAAGAACAAAGTTCTTTTACAGTACGACAAAAATATGTGTAAATTAAATTACATAAAATTATAACAACAATTAGTTAGCAATTAACTTTCATACAAATTTCTCCATGGACAGTTTTCTCCATGGACCATCTTTAGAACAGGATTCTCGCTAAGGTTCCGTTCACGAAAGAATTTTCACAGCATCTCTCCATACCCTTTTGCTTAAAAAAACTAGTGGAGAATTAAACATTGAGCAATTGCTTTATTCTCGTATTTCCATATTTTCAAAAAACCTTCAAGATTCGATGGGAAACAGACATGAACGACATATCGTCTGAAAATTTTAGTGCTTTCTAGTAAAAGATAGTACATTACAAATGTCACATGGGATTTGTGATTGTGGCGGCATTTGTTTTATTTTTTCATGACTTTTTACCTTGCCCTCGTTTACGCACTTTTATTTTTTTGGTTAACTTTTTTGACGAAACGTGTTTTAACCTTGTTTACTTGTTACCATGCATTAGCCCGTAACTATCTCTTTATCTCAATTTTTGTATTTTTGAATAACTCGCTCTCACGCGACTCACCACTGTTTGATTTAAGTACATTTATCCATCTACAATTAGTGCCAAAAAAAGTCAATATGTTTCGGTACGTTTTTTTTTTTTTGCTATCATCACTCTATTTGCTAACACTGCATTGGGCCATCTTTTAGTATATATTTATATATTTAAAACTAATATATGTATATGCATCGTACTGTGATTACATATGTATCGCCGTACTCGCTTTCACTTTCGTTTTCTTTTAAAGCAACGTGCTGTGCGATGCGAGTTTTTTTTTTTTGACCCAATCCACTCTGCTCCGTTTACCGACAGACGACTACTGCATTTTCAGGTCTTATTTTCGTTTGCTTTCATTATTTATTGTTTCTTTTGTGTTTTGAATGTTTGAACATGCTTTTTGCATTCGGTAATTGATGAAAGAAACAGAACAATTTTTATACCATCTAATATAAAAGTTTGCAAGACGTTGTTGTCTCTTTTATGTTTCAGCATCTGGTTTAAGTACAAACCGCTGACTTTCCTCTTATTTTTTGTTTTTTTTTTTGTTTTGTTGATTTTTTGAATTGTTGATGGTGCCATGAAACAATTAAAAATAACAAAAAGTCAATTTAAAAATTTTCGAGGTCTGGGTTAATTTATCATATTTTATCTTATTTTTTAAGATTTGCTTTACTGACCTACTTTCAGTCCTAACCGCCTTCTAGCTTTTATGAAACGGCATGTTAAGACGACAAATTTAGAGGCAGGTTTCACTAATATGTCGTTAATTTGTTTATCATAAAGAAAAAGAAACTAGTAAGAAATGGAGCTTCGGCAGGGTACCAAAGCTAAAATACCTCCCCGCAGCCGAAGTATATTCAAAGTCTTTAGCCGTCTTTAAAATGTTATGCATAATCTGCAAAAATATTTGTGTCATACGCTTAATTGTATTTTACCCTTAGCTGTCACATAGAGTAATTTGTAGACTGCTTATTATATTAAAGAATAAATAATAATAATAATAAATAATAATAAATAATAAATTCTCTATAATAAAGAATATAAATTATATAAATAATAAAGAATATAATATATAATATAATAATTCTGCCATGCCTTGTAGTAAACAACTTTTTGAAATTTGAACGGATTCATTAAACTATACTTGTTCCAATATTTGCTTATACTTAATATGACCATTATTTTTTAAGGAAAATCACTAGTAAAGTATTTTCACGTTCTTAGGAGCTACAGGCTTAATTAATATTTCACGACTTTGATTCACGTTATTGTTTCTAGCAGAAAAACTAACTTACAAAAAACTAATTTTGATAACTCATTGCAAAGGCAATGAAATCACCTTTCTAATGGTATATCAACAATTTACCGTTACTGAAGTTAATCAGTAGAAACTACTAAATGTCAAATTTGAGTGCAAATTACTCAGAGTTTCTCGTAATAAATTAAATTTTTTTTTATGATAAATTTTGTAATTTCTTCATATTTTTTTTTCAATGACACCAAAAACAGAAAATTGGTTCTTAAAATAAAAAAGTTGGTTGTACTAAAAAAATTATACTTATTGTAATTATTCTTTATGTTGGCATAAAGTTAAAATGTTGGCCCACTTCTCGAATATTTTTGTTCAAAACTAGTAAAGAATGGAGCTTCGGCAGGGTACTGAAATTAAAATACCTCCCGTAGCCGTATTGAAGTATATTCAAAGTCTCTAGCCGTCTTTAATGTTTATGAATAATCTGCAAAAATATTTGTGTCATATGCTTAGTTTTATTTAACCCTTAGCTGCCACATAGAGTAATTTGTAGACTGCTCATTATGTTGAAGAATATATGTGCAAAATTTGATTGGTAGTATGTGCAAATTCATACCAACGGTGTTAAATAATTTCGCTTAATATTAAAGTGCCACGCCCCTCGTTCAGTTCCGCCCAAAATTCTTAAATACTAACTGCTCATTATTCCAAAGAATATGGAAAATTTGGAAGAAGTCGGACAAAGGCAATAGAAGGAGTTCGATTTAAATTAAAGTGGCGCGCCCTTGTCTAATTACGCCCAATTTTTTAGACTGATCACTGCTCATTATTCCAAAGAATATATTTTAGCAAAATTTGGTTGATGTCGCAAAAACGGTGTAGAAGGAGTTTGATTAGAATTAATTTGGCATGCCCCTTGTCCAATTCCACCCACTTTTGTAGGTATAAAACTTCTCATTAAACTTCTCATTTCAAATAATCATAAAAGAATATATGTGCGAAATTTGGTTGAAATCGGAGAAACGGTGTAGATGGAAATTTATTAAAAATAAAGTGCCACTCCCTTGTCTAGTACGCCCACTTTTATGAACTACAGACTGATTCTTATGCCAAATAATATGTGAGCAAAATTTGGTTCAAGTCGGACTAACGGTGTATAGGGAATTCGATTATAATTAAATTGACACGCCCCTTGTCCAATCCCACCCACTTTTGTAGGTATAAAACTTCTCATTATACAACGGTGTACGGAAAAATGGTGTAAACAGAGTTAGTCTAAAAATAAAGTGCCATGCCCCCTGTCTACTACCGCCCAATTTTATAAACTTAAGATTGCTCAAATTACCAAGGATAATGTGTGAAAAATTTGGTTAATGTCAGACACACGAAGTTGACTTAAACCGAAGTAACATAAGTTCGATCAAAAATAAAATGCCACACCCACTTTTCTAATGTAAAGTCTCCATATCATACCGATGAATATATGTATAGGTTGGATAAACGATGTGGGCGCAATTTAGGTACAACAGACCCGATGTTATTCTGTTTTATACATTTACGAAAGTTTTTCTATTTTGATAACGTCATTTTGTATGGGAGATAGTAGGCGTGGCTTTCATACGAATTTGCCAAATATCATAGAGATATTTCATGTTATATATCAAAGATTATGTGCAAAATTTCAAGATATTTCTTTCATTTTTGTGGATTTTGAAGAGATTTTACGTTTAGAATAAAGCCACATTGTATGGGAGCGTGGTTTTCATCCGATTTTGCCAAATAGCATAGAAAAGGTTTATATTATATATCAAAGCCTGCTATGTGCAAAATTTCAAGGCATTTCATTAATTTTTGTGAGCTTTTTAAAGATTTTACTGTTAAAATAAGTTCACTTTGTATTCTCATAGCATAAAACAAGAATATTTTGAATTTCATCGCGATAACTTTAAAATTAGTGCTTTAATCGTGGTCACAGACGGACAGACAGACGGACACTCGGAAATCGACTCAGGAAGTGATGCTGATCAAAAATATATATAATTTTCTATACCTGCCACGACTCCTTATTGGCGTTGCAAACGGAATGACAAAATTAATATACCCCTTACGCAGTACGCGTTGGGCTATAAAAAAATACATACAAATCGTTAAGTCCTAAATTTTAAGTATTCGATTTTTGTTTAGCTTTCATTTACTTTCTTTGATTTTCTTATAATTTACGTTTTTGTATCGAAGTTTTCTTTTTTTCAAGAAATTTTTTTGAGAACATATACTACATATGCGTATAGCCATTTTTTAAAACTTTTAAGCTATACCTGCTTTGATTTATTTCAATGCATTTCTTGAAAATTCGGATCAGAAAATTGCAAAGCTAATGATACAAAACCGAGTAGCCCCCAAGAATTGCATTTAAATATTTTTTGCTCATTTTCGAAATATTTTTTGATGTGAAACATCTTATGGCGCGTTGCGCAAATTGAGAAAAGTCGTCGGCAAAATTTCAGGCCGAAATTACGAACGCAACATTGTGTCGTTTCTTGATGCGAATCGTTTTACGAATATTTCCCAGTAGCTGCTTGTGTTGTTGTTTTTAATATGATTCACATTATGTAAATATAAAATTTACGTATATAATGCATTTCATTTGGCTTTCGTGTTGTCATTTGTTATTGTTTTTGTTCACCTTCAGCAAGATTAATTCTTTAACGCCCAAATGTTCTGATTTTTACCTTGGCTTCAACCTCGTGTAACATGATGAAAAAAATTTAATACAATTTGGAAATAACACATACTTTATTATTTGAATTTCGCCACAATTTACCACTTATTTTTAGAAATACCCCAAAAAATCAAATTAAATTTTTTTTTAATCGCGATTTTCTCGATGATACCGGATATTTAGTGCATTGAAATGCACGTGTGCTAAAAATTGTGTTCCCGATTGTTCGACTTCAAAGATATGCAATGAGAAATTTTTTTTTTTATCCCTCAAATTGAAAAAATGGCGTCCGAAAGGAAAACTTTTTTTGAATTTTAATTTTTTCTCAATTTTTTGAGTTTTAATAATGGAATGGTATGATAAAAAATGAACACTTAAGACCCAGTTTAAATTTTTTGAGTAAAAAAGCGGGCTTTTTTGAATGACTGCACCTTTTTTATCCCAAGGCTGGTTTAGTTTTCATTGGGCAGTAGTAATATGGCGGGATCCAAACCCTGCGCACATTCTATGTTTAAGGTCCACGGAGCGACCCGCCGCTCAAATTAGCCGCCAAACTAACGGATGCCAGTTTGCCGTTGCCCAGGGAACACCGCGAGGGTTCCCAGGTTTGAGTCGACTTGAGACGATTTCGACATGGATAATGCTGGCCTCGCCAGGTTGAGGCAGTCAGACAATTGAGTTTAAGATTATCAAGTGCGCCTGCCGTTAGGCTTAAGCAACTTGGGTTATCTAAAACCTTGGGTAATAGTTCATGAAACAGACAACCATGAACTTTGTGCTGAACCACAACACGGACCCGTTTACGTTTTAACAAGTAAAACGTACGGGGCATCCGGTGTGGCAACACGAACATGGAAGCTGTTTCACAAACACAAAGCATCACCCAGTGCCCTGCTGATTAGGAGCATTATGAATAATTACATACTGCCCGTAATAGCAGTACCAGTTTAGACTTCCGTAGCGACGTACTTCCATCCATCTACTGGTGGAGACGAGACCTACCCAATCTCTTGCATATTAAGACAGATATGCCAGCCCGGTCGTACCATTGCTCGACCCCGCCGGTCAATCTAGACCTGTGTAGCATTCACACAACCACAACCAGTACGAGACTCCCCGAAGGGCCAGCCCACGACAGTCATCTGGGCAACTCGATCCCGACAGATGAGGATCCACAACATCCCCGCAAAAAGACCAAGAATACACAAATGCAATTATGAAAATATGCATTCTTATGCATGACTGTGCTCAATGAGCACTTAAAGGCTAGTCTAACAACCTGCAGTTCCCGACTCAACTGGAAATTTATTGCGCATGACCGGTACCTACTTTGGAGGACCTTTGCAATTGCCACTCTCACTCTGGCCGTTCGGAAAGTCAACATCCAGACACAGAGTATTGGCCATTGTTCTCAGGGACTGCCGTGCTCAGTATGAGAACCCTTAGTTTAAACAACCAACGTCAACACTTCCCTCAGTGACTGCCGTGCCAGTATGAGGGTGCGAGTCAAACTCTTGACAAGCAACACTTCGGAAAGCCGAAGAGTTGACACTTTGACGCACGCATGCCAACACTTCACATCCAGTTTTTCCAGCCGAATTAAGGTCTCCATGCGGTGGATAGATAGCGTCTACCCCATCTGACGGGTAAAGACTGTCCCCGTACTAACAAGTTTTAAGGTCAATTGCTATACCTTCGCAGGCTTGTTTCATATCGATATACCGAATATGTCCTGCTACCAAGATGGGCGCCACCCCGAGCTCTTGGTTGGCCCTATCAGTTTTTATGTTTGCAGGACGTATCCTACAAACAACCCTCCTCCTTTATCCTGGCTTGGGACAGGCAAGCGCAAGCTAGACCTGGCGGAGTTAGGCAGTCAGACACGTTGCCATGTGAAGGTTCGTCCCCCTGTTCCTCTTTGTGTATACGATTGAGAAGGCGCGCGCAAAGCAGAGGCACCTGGCGAGAGCTGATGAGGTCGGCTGAAACCCCAACACTGGTTGTTATAGCCACCTAAGTAAGTAAGTAAGTATCTTTTTTATGTTATTAAATATCAAATAATTTTGAAGCGAAGCTTTTTACTCCTCGTTCTGGGATTTGCTTAGAGTGAAATCTGAAAAATGTTCGACAGATTTTTTCTTGGAATTTTGATGGTTTCTTTGTTGCTAGCGCTTATTGCAACAAGAAAATTTAATACTTTAATATTAAAAATATGTTTTGGTTCCCGTGGGGATCGAACCCGTGTCTTCTTAACTGATAGCCAAGCACACTACCCACTAGGCCACAAAGACTTGTGGAAAACAGTTGTTAATTTAATCTTAGTTATAACAGAAGCTATGCTGCAGTAGATCGTCACCATCTATCAATAGATAGAGGATTGTGTATTTGCTATGATACAACTATCAAAAATTTGCTTTTATTCGCCACAAGGTGTCTCCAGCATCGGTGTGTTTGTATTGTGAATGCGATTGTGGTGTTGTTGGCACGAAGAAAATTAGCAATGCCCACAAATGCGTTGACAAGTGCGTTTTTAAGTGTCAAAAAAATAGATGATATCAATATATATGGAATTAACAACGCATGCATGACATCGGCAAGGTATCTAAAATGTTTGTTAAATTCTGTTTCGTGTGCGTTCTTTAATGTATGTGAAGCTTTTGAAGTGAAGCTTTTTACTCCTCGTTCTGTGATTTGCTTGGAGTCAAGTTCACAACCATGTGTGGAGAATCGGAGTGGAAATTTGACATTCAACAATAAAAAAATAAGCATGTTTTCTGTATATATGTAATTTATTTTATGTTATTTTAAATTTTTGTGTTTAAAAGTTAATATATTAAAAAGAAAAAATTATTAAGATACCAAATCTATGTAACTGCGAAAAAGCTTCGCTTCTCTCGTGTGTCCAACGACGCACCTGTGTTTTTTTTTTATTTTCAGTTTTAGTTAAGTCTTGAATTAACAATTTATTTTTTTTTTGCATCAATAGTTTTTCGTTTCAATAATACAGCGTGTAAAAGTTAAGGTCGCAAACGAAAGGTTTCTTGCGGCTTGCGTGATATCTCCTCTCCTAGGAGCGAAAAACAAAAAGATCAAAAAAGGTTGCTTTTAGAACAGTTTTTCCTTCCGAAAAAAAGTTTAAAATTACAAAAATAAAAAAAGCCGCATAAATTAAAAAAAAAAAACCAATTTTTCGTTCACGACATCGCACCTTATAAATTAAATAAACACCAAAATAAATTTTTTTTTATTTGATTTTGTTGGTTCATGCAGAGCGTATTTAATTTTTAAAAATAATTAAACAAGATTTGAGTTAATCGGACGAATACTTTTCGAATTAGAGTTCAAGCCGTTTCAAAAAATGTCATTTCGATTAAAATGCGTTTACAGTTTTTGTTTTACTTTACTTTATGACCGTTTACTACTCATAAAATCTTAAATATCTCTTAACGGCTTCGAATTTTATTCTGACATTTTTTTACATATTCTTAAGATGTTTTGCAAAACAATAAATAAAAAAAAACGAAAATTTTTTTAAAAAAATTGAAACTGAGCCTTAAATTGCTTACGTTTTTTGATAACGTACGAGGGCCGTTTGATAATACAGTGATTTTTTTTTATTTCCTGTTTAGTAACTTTAAATGTAACACTGATTTTTCAATTTCCATCTGTACATAGACTACTGTCAAAATTTCAGCTCGCAAACACGCTTATCTTGTGTTTGGCAGCCATTGCAAACTTGTAAATTTTGGCGAAAATAAAAAAAAAAGTGAATTTCGTGTGCTTATCAAGCAATTTTTTTTGCGCAAAAAAGCCATCAGTCAAACTAAGGAAGGTTAGGTTAGGCTAGGTAGAGGCGGCAGCCGGTATCAGTCCCGTAGACAAGGGAGGGGTTATGGGTGCTCAACCCCTCTCCCCCTTAGGGTCCAGGAAGTATAAAAAAGTAAAATTTAATTATTAATATGACATTTTTTATATGTGCATACTTAATGCGCCTATGTTTCTCTTTAGTAACAGTATGAACTGCAACAGCAACACGCTTAAGATATCGAATAAAATTCGATACATTCAATTGATCCTTGTCCATTACCAGCGATTTAAGAATCTATTGCGTTTGATAGTATTAAATAAAAGTGAGAAAAAAATTTACCTTTTGCAATTGTTTTAATTGTGGTTTTCTAAAATTTAAACCATTTGTGTTAAGTGTTATTCTATTGATTATTGTGCCAAAATACTAAAACGATTCATTCCACTTAATTAGCTGCAGAAACCGCCATTAAATAGGCCAGAAAGGAGGAAAGTATATCTTTGTTTATAAGGAATTTTTTTCTTTTATCAATATCCGTCCTTATTATGGCTACTTCTTGATATTCTTTAATAATTTGATCCAATGTTACAAAATTAAATACGAGTAATTATAAAAAGAAGATGAGACCGCCGAAGTCGAAATGACATTAGAACTACTTTGCTGATGTACCAACCGAGTGCAGCGCTGCCAGAATGGTGTAGTGGTCAGTGTGTGCGGTGTCCATTCTATATTATAATTATTTGATGGTTACAATTTTAGCTAAATCATGTAATATTGTATTTCGTTTGCATTGTAGAAAGTGTTCAAGAATCTTTAGAACCTGAAAAGTGTCCAGAACTGCCATTGGAACCGGCAGTTGCAGGTGGTGGTAGTATTGACAGTAATGTTAAAAGCGGTCGTACAAGTAGTGTTATTAAGAATATTCCACTTTTTATATTAATAATTCTAAGTTTGAGCGTTTTGGGTGTATGATTGTAGAAGTTGTTCCAGAAACAGAAATTTCATTTGATACATCGGAACTTCCTTCGACTTCGGCAGTACATAAAGGTGCAAGCAACGATATTTCCAATTCCATTTCATTTCAAGTTTTCAAAACATTTTTTTGAAACCCCCCCACCTTTTAATTTTTCTGTCAATGGTTCGCGTAATCTACGATTTAAGCAGTCTTGGTTGAACCGTTGGCATTAGTAAGCGTACTCCAAACGGAAAACGGAATTTCAACGGAAATTTAAAAATTTTTTAGCAAAATTTTTAAAAATAAAATTTTTAAACCTTTTGAATGTTGTCGAAAATGTCAATTAAATTTAAAAATTTTGCTAAGTGATCTGTTAAAGTTTAAGAGTTGATTACGGATTTACTTATAAGAAAATGTTAGTCTTCTTATCGTGGTAATTTTTCTAGTAGCTAACAAGTGGCTTATAGTTCAACATTGCTTTATACAATTGTTAGATAATTGTTTTATATAATTTTTATAATTGTTGCTTTATATAATTGTTAGAATACTATAATAAGACGCTTGCGAAAATATCGTATGAAAGGAATTGCATTGTAGGTCGCATGTCTAATGGTGTGGAAAATTTTTACAAAATTACTGTTTATATACCTTTCCTTAGTGCAACAATTTACAACATGAAAGTACTATTTACAAAGCACAACTGGCTTGTCATCATTCAACTTGATTTTGATGACATCCGAAAACGAGGAACGATAAAAATTTTTAATGAAACATGCAAGAATTTTACCTTGATATTCTGATGTTCTGATAACACAACCATAGGAATAAATTAAATCAGAATTCAGAAGCGTATGTTGGTGCAAATATTAGGAAAGTGTGGTGATAGGTGAAGAAGTACAATTGATATTTGAAATATATTTCTAGAAGTTCTATGGGCGAGTACCGCTTAAATGATTGTGCATCCTTAAGAATACATAGGGATAGCAAAGTCACAGAGGATGATCTATTGTTAGAATTGGCAAAAAAATAGAGAAGACTTAATACAAACACATAAAAATAAATAAAAGTAAGTTTTATTAAAAACTCATTAAACTAAATTCTTTTGATTTGAAACCCCCGCCCCTTAGGTAATTCCTGGCTACGGGCCTGGCCGGTATATGTACAATGTCATACACCAGCTCACTTAGACCAGATGTGTCAATTGCGATACCGCTGCACACAGGCCTTCATTCAAAAGGGAATCACCTTGAGCTCTTGATGAACCCTACTTGAGGCCTGACGCTAGTCGGTGACAGGTCGTCAAGCTCATGAAAGCAGAACGAGCCTAAATATTTGTGCCTTCTTCTGGCTAGCGCAGGGCAGGAACACAGAAGATGGGAGATGGTTCTTCCTCGTCCCTGCAGCTTCTATAGAAGTCATTCAAGATAACTCCTTACCTGTGGGCATATCTGCCTATCAAGCAGTGCCCTGTGATGACAGCCACTATTGTCGCTAATCTGGTCTTGCCAGTGAGAAAAGGGCTCTCGATCGCCCGGGATATAGTATCGGCCAGATAAGCCTTAATGCTATGCGTGTCGAGAGTTCAGCCCACCTAGTGTTGGCTTTCGATGTAATGTTGTTATTGATTAACAGCTTAAGAGTCGCTAATGGGGTACCCGGTAGGCTTAGCACCGCTGATACCGTTCGTGTTCCATTCCTAGCAAGCTCGTCTACCTTTTCATTGCCTTTTATGCATTCATGGCAGGGATGATATTTGTAGTGGAAAAGGACTTTTTTTTACCTCATTTCAATTTTTAAAAGTCCCCAACTCCTTTTGGCCCAAAAAAATTACTTTCGAATATAATTCACCACAAAAAAACAAAATACTTTCAGATTTGATTCACCAAATCAATTTTATGTGAAAGGTTGGTAAATACAAAACATCAACACATTTTTTAATTTTGGATTATAATATTATTTATCATATTATTGTTATTTTTTTAAAAAGATATGAAGAAAATCCTGGAATACTTTTTTTGCTATTTTGGATTTGTTTATTGTTTTTTGTTAATTTTTTATATAATAAAACTGAAATATATATGTGCCTCAGTAACAAACAAAAGCTTATTTAAGGGGAAAGTAGTGGTTTCAGCACAAAACAAAACAGTTTATTTGCGAATTTTTTTTAGAAATATGGATAGAGCAAATTCATTGAAACCTTTTTTACATTATAAAGTATCAGTTTAATAACATTCTGTAAATTTTTTACGAAAAAATTGGAAAAAGACGATTTGCGGTGTTCACTGTATCTCAGCTGGAAATTATCTGAAATCAAAGAACATTAAAATTTAGTCGAAGTATCATCAAATCCTCCACCCAACCTTCTCTGATTTTTATTTCTTTCATTTCTAAATTTTTTGTGGTCATCAAAAAATCCACCCTTTTGTAAGTTATTTAAAAAAAAATCTAAAAGTTATTGTTTGGGGAAGTATTTTAAGTATAAAGAAAGTGTGTACCAAGTTAAAAATGAATAAGTTGTGTAGTTTTTAAATGGCAGTGAACACGGACTTTTAAAAAGTGGTTTCGAGAAAAACGCGTTTAAAATTTCGCTTTCGGAACTATAGTGTTAGTGGAGAGGGGACTAATAAGTCAATAACTTCAAGAGTTTTGCTCTGATTGACTTTAAATTTTGGGGCTATATTCCTCAGATGTTTAACTATAATAAAAAAATATCGATTTTTCAGAAGTGCAAACTCTTACTCTCCCCTTTATCATTATAATAAAAAGTACTCTAGCGTCCGAAAAAGTACTTTCTATAGAGTAAAAAAGTCCCCTCTAAAAATGTCAAATATCATCACTTCTTTATGCCCTGGTACCCATATTAGGCTGATGCTGAAATAGTTCGACATTTCACCTAATGAAGCACTACATTCTTTGGCTACTTTAGAGTTTGTAGCTACTTGTTCCAACGATTTGATCGCAGCCTGGCTATCTGAAAAGATATAAATATCCCATTTCGAGACAACGTTGTTTGAAAGCCAAGATGCAACCTCCCATATTGCCATCATTTCGGCCTGAAACACGCTATAGTGGTCAAGAAGCCTACGAGCCAGAGAAACCCCAAGCTCTTTTAAGTAGACCCCGTACTCGATCTTGTCGTTTAATTTTGATCCATCTGTATGGAAATATAGACACCGTCGATTCCATGGCTCACCATTGGCCCAGTATGTTCTAGGCGGAATTAGCGTACCATAGCGTACCATAGCTTTAGAAGGAAAGCGAGGGCTTGCAGTAATCAGTCCTTGATGGAATGAAGTTGAAGTTATTAAGTATGGATGTCAGATTTTTCCGTACACCTAATTCTCTGAGTCTTATCGCCGAACAGGCTGCTGTATGTTGCAGTGCTGTCTGAGACAGATCTTATAGCCTGTATGCGCCCAGGTCCGATAGAACTATTCTACTGTTGAGTAGCTTGTCTATAAGCTCTGTAATGATCTTGTTCACGGCTAGTTCGGCTAATGCTCGTCGTATTGATTGTGGTGTTACGTTAATAAAAGCTCCTATTATGTTATATCTAAGAAGGCAACCAAAGTAAACTCATTATTTAAGAAGAATTTTTCTATGATCCCGACCAGCGTCTGCAGGGCCGTTTCCACAGATCTTCCTTTATTGTAGGCATGTTGTGAAGCCGATAGTAGTGCAGAATCAATGTTACTGCGGAGATACAGATCTTAAAGGCGTTCCAACGTCTTTAATAGAAAGGACGTTAGGCTAATGGGCCTGAAATCCTTAGGGGTGGTATGTGATGTCTTCCCTGCGCTGGGTATTAAGACCACCCTTGCCTTCTTCCAAGATGTGGGAATATGCGATAGACTTATGCAGCCGTTAAAAATTGTACGAAGCCAAGTTATTATGATAAACATGGCTTCTTGTATTTCTATAGGGTAAACGCCGTCAGGTCCCGGTGATTTGTAGGGTTTGAAGTTGTTTACAACCCATTTTAACTTCCTGTCAGAGACGATGCCTTCGACCTCATGCCGGGAACAGCGGAGGGCAGGGGCGCACCACTACCAGGAAAGTGCATGTCCAAAAGAAGGTCAAGAGTTTCTTTGTTATACATTGTCCATGAGCCGTCCGACCTTTTGAGGAAGCCGGATGTGCATGGTGTAGTAGCAAGAATTTTACGCAGCCGGAATGCCTCTGAAAAGTCTTCAATTCCTTCACAGAAGTTTTTCCAAGAGGATCTTTTAGCTTTCCTGGTTTCAGTTTTGAATATTTTGAGAGCTACCTTATAGGTAGCCCAATTATGTTCCGCTTTTGAGCATTTTGCTGCGTTGAAGAGCTTCTGCATTTGGTTCTTACACTGAAACAACGTAAAATCAAAGAGAACCAGTTTAATTCAAATATTTTTCAGAACGATTTGGCACCAAACACGAAAATATTAAATTCAAAGTGCTTCCACTTTGGAAAAGACATATACAGTTAAATGTTGATTCCACTTTAAACTAAAGTATAAAACGGTTTGAAATGATTAGTATTCAACTTGAACTCAATGTAGATTCAGATTCAAATCAAAGCGGAAGCATATTCAAGCAGAATACTTACGTCTTTATTTTAAATGCGCTATAGTTTTGAAACAAGTTCTCTTCTACTTTGATTCCACGCCGTTACATTAATGAATCAAAGTGATTTTCACTTTAAATCAAATACATAACATTTTTGATATTGAATGGGTACAGGGTCTGTGAAACAAAATCAAATAAATAAAACAATATTATTTTTTGCAGAATTGTTTTTTTATTGAAATATTAGAATACATTTGGTAAATTTTTATAAGAAATTATATGATTATTCAATATATTTCAGTAATATGAGAGGATTGTGATTTTAAATATTTACTTATAAAAATGTATTTCTCATATAAGTTTGATTAGAAGAATAATGATTCACTTGGAAAAGTGCAAGGGAATTCTTGTGAAATAAGAAATATTTTTAAATTACCTCTTGTTTCCTTCATACAAACAACTTTTCTCTAAACTCAGCCCTCAGCCCAATGTTTTAAATTGCTTCTTTAATGTCGTCTTTTGGTAAATATTTAAGTGACTGAAACGTTATACTTCGAGCTACATACATAAAAAAATTTGTTTTATGTTCAATTTCTAGGAGTAAAATAATTTGTATTTTTAAGCTAAAGCAACAAAACAATTAGAAGAGTGTTTTCCAAATAATAAAGATCAACTTTATTTGCAAGATGTTCATAAAGCAAGCCCTAAAAAATACAAATATAAATATCTATAATTATTTGGATTCTGTTGAGTGACAAAAAATTTAAAATTTTTGTGAAGAAAAATATCTCTAATGTTCAAACATTTGTTGGCGCTAAAAATTCAAATGAACCATAGTATTAAAATATATGAGGTTATTCAGCTGAACATCTTTCAAATCAATTGGCATTGAAATTATAAACTGCATTTTTTAAAACTCCAATAAGACCCTTACTGCATGAAACGCGAATTTTGGACACTCAAGTTCAAGTGTATAAGTGCAGTTGAGAATTTGTGTTTAAAATTATATCTCCTTTTTTTATAAGAATTCTATACTTCTTCAACTTGAGTGTCCAAAATTGGTATTTCCTGCATTAATCGGTTAAAATATTTAATTAATAAATGTTTAAATATAATAAAGGATTTAATAAAATATTCCCGATTTCTTATGGTTTTCAATAAAATAACAAATCTACTTACATTTCAGACTTGTGAAAAGGCTTTCCAATTCAAAGGCTTCTCATCGTGTTCTTCCAAATTTGTGACTTCATTCACACTATTGAGAACTATTCTGTCCAAGTGAAGAAGTTGGCCAAATTCATTAAAACATTGTGTATTTTCCATTTCATTACTCTTGAAAAATATTTTCAACTTCGTTTTCACTACTGACAATTTCCAATTTAATAAATGTAATGTTTGAACTTATTTTCAAAGTGAATACACTTTAATGAATAATAACTAAAGTCATCATTTTTGAAGTTTTTCCACTTCTAATTGAAGATCAAAATGTTTTCATATTTGATTTAAAGGTTTTCAATGTGAATTTAAAGACGTTTTTTTAAAAATGGAACAACGTAAAATTGACACGGTATTCTTTAATTTTAAGTTGCGATTTTTCCCTGAGTGTAGACCATTCAGTTCAGAAGACCAACATTTTGGTTTAAGCTTCCCCTTTGGTGCCCTTTTTGGGCAGGAGGAAACTAGAAAGCGGTTCCTTGCTTAATACATGGACTAGTTTTTCTAAATCCATTGCCGATTTTGGTTTGTCAATCGGACCTGATGGCAAAGATTTTGCCAAAGCCCTTCTGTAGAGTCCCCAGTTCGATCTCCTAATGTTGATAATGTTGATTTTGTCGAAAATGACGTCTGAGGCTAAAAATATATCTAAGACTTTACTTTTATTTTTAATAATAAAGGTTGGGTCATCACCCCTATTACATATATACATGTTTGTACTTACGTAACTCACTCCTTTCGTTTGTATTCGTGCTTCCCCACACGGAGTCGTTCGCATTGGTGTCGGCCGCGATAATGACCCCTCGACATATTCCGCCGGCGTCATGCACCATCTTCCTGAAGTTCTCTGGAGGCGGACTGACATCGTGCGAGAAGTAGGATACAACCAAATCTCTCCCGCATTATGTAGAAACCAAGGAAAGGCTTGGTAAATATTTTGGGGACTCTACACCATCAATTTCATAACTCTTCATATGAACTGTTTCGTGTAACTGATATTTTGGCATAAATTTTATCTTTGTTCGATGTTAAATGTATACCCTAAAGTGTCCCTCAAAAACGTTAGCATGACCTTGAAAAAAATTCGTGAAAATCCCCCATACAAACCGCGCTGCAAAACGTAATTCTACGTCAAAAAATCAAGAATATCATCGTATTTTTCGACCTCTAATTGCGAATCTCCCCTTAACAGGATGTTTTGTTTTTTTGAAAATTAAATTATGGCATTTTTTAATTTGAAATTTAGTTTTCAGTAATTTTTAAAAATATAAATTTTTAAGAATTACATATAAGAGCTTTATGCCAAGTAAATCATGAAGCAACAGGTCGCCACAACAACAATGTTCTTTACAGAACAACCACCAGCAGACTAGACAGCTGTTTCGTTGGTCGCTACACCAACTCATCAGTAATCTTCTGTAGGTTATGCAGTCCATTAACTTTGAAAATCTTGATCATTTGCTTTGTGCTAAGAAGCATGATACAATGATAAGGTAGGGCCGCTTCGCTGAGTGCTCTCACGCGTCAACGAAGAGTAGATAATGAGAAGGAACATGTATGTCAAAACGACGAATTTCGTAGAAATTGCAAATGAAGAAAATATTTTATGTTTCCAAGTTGCAAACAGTGCGGTCGCGGGTGTTAAATTTGTGCTAATTTGAGTGAAAATATTATAAAAAAGGTGTAATAAAAACTATAAAATGTGAAAGAAGTCTTAAAATTGCAAGAAAAAACCTGTAACAGTTTTAACCTAAAAACAACTGCGAAACGTGAGCATAAAGAAATTCGCGATGAACAGCTGATTTTGACACCAATCTCGCTTTATTCTGCTTTCTACTCCATTCCTCTCCGAGTCGACCCTACCTTATAATTCTGCCATGCTAAGAAGTAGAAAAACATTGCTTTTTAAATTGGAAAGCACACAACTGCAATTCCGCTTTGGTTTTAGCAGAAGGTGGGCTTATAAGATTTTCGAAGTTAATGGACTGCATAACCCACAGAAGATTACTGATGAGTTGGTGTAGCGAACAACGAAACACAATAATAAAACTTATAATAAATATAACGTGGTCTATTCTTTCTTCACAACAAACTGCTAAATTATAAAGAAACCCAAAAAATTAAATAAAAATAAAAGTGTTACGTGCGTCTTAGGGGAGTCAAGACTTTGCAATTGCAAAAGTGTTTAGTTGTGAATTTTTAAATTTCTTTCTATTGGGAAAGCTATAAAAATTATGGGAAAGCAATGTGTGAGGTTCCTCGAAACATCAATCAATCTCTTTTTATATGTTGGGTGTATGCATTGATAACCGAACTTTTACAACAGATGGCACTACTAACACATGCGCTGCAACTAGGTGGTCGGGATTGTCCCGTTATTGAAGTGCTTGTCCTGTGTCCCGTTATCGGACAATTTGTCTCTGAATATTAAAAAAACTGACATTGAAAAAATTTACTTTTTACTAACTAACAACAAAAGCAATTGTAAACTCTTATTTCACCGCAAATTGTATTCAAAATCGGAAAATTGATTTTAAGTCTGACCAGTGTAAAAGGGTCTTTGGAATAAAAAGGCTTTTAGGCTCATTAAATTTATTAAATACACCAGATGGTGAAAAAATGCTAAAAACAACTCGTGCAAATCAAAATATATTAAAGGCAGGCTCTCATCTAGAGATCGAAAAACACTTCATGTTCCTGATTTTATTTTTTCATAGGAGGAAGTAAGTGAACACCTTGAGTTTTTTGGCAGTTATTTATTGATTCTTAAAGTGTAAGAAAATATTTGTTTTTGTGAATTAAAGTGAAATGTGTCAATACGCTGTCTAACATCACGTTGAAAAAAGGTATCCACACGTTCTCCTTCCCACAACATGTTCTTGTCATCAAAAATAAAAAAACCAAAATATTTTATAAATTATATTATAATTATTGGAGCTTATACCTAAATTATCAACAAATAGTTGAGAATTACAAAAATGGCGGACATGCGAATGTTCAGTAGCATTTTTTTCTACATTTTCGCTCTTTAAAGTTCACAAAAAAATAAAGAAAAACTGGCCTATTTTTCTAAATTTAAGTATAGGATCCAATAAGTTTTATTTACTTCAAGATAAAAAAATCAAGTCAATTCATAAAGTAGTTCGTTTTTTTGTCCCGACGACTTTTAAAAATCATTAGAAATTAAAACTAAATAATAAAAACAAAACAATTCCCAACAATAGAACATTTATGTTTCATAAAATTGAAATCTTATATGCATAAAACAAAGTCGTGAAATGTGTAACTCAAGAACGAAGTGTCTGATTTGTTTGGCGATTTTTGTGTGTTCTTATTGGCTATCCCATTTTACATACGTTTGATACATTTTTAAATTCATAAAGTAAAAAGAAACTTTTCACTTCTCAAAAATCAATAAAAATTATATATTTCAGACAATTTGGGTCGTATAAGACAAAAATTTTATAGGTTAGTTTGTATGATTACTGTCGGCAACTGTATTAGAAATGAGTTTCCACGCCTACTTTTACCGCCCACAAGTCAATGAAAATGCTATGTTTCAAACGATTTTTGGCGTATTATACTTTTATTTTGTAATTTAGTTTGTAATTTAGTATGGTTTCTGTCGGAAACTGTACTAAAAATGGGCGTGGTCAAGCTAAAGATGCGCCCACTTTTTCAAAAATCACTAAATGGACTGCTAGGCTGATTTACCTGAAATTTTGGACGTAGATTGTATTCGAGTACGGTATAGTTTAGAAAAAAATTGCCACACCCCTATTTCAAAAAAAGCGGAGCTATTGTTTGACCACGCCAATTTTTGGAACAGTTTCCGATAGTAACCATTCAAACTAAAATACCAAATTAAAGTCTAATACGACCTAAACTGTTTGAAATATATAATTTTTAATCATTTGTAAGCCGTGAAAGGGTTGGTGGCATTTTATTGATTTGTGGGCAATTATCAAGAAATTATCATTTTTGATAACTTACAAAGCTTACGTCAACAATAATAACACATGAACTCCTGTGCACAAGTTTAGTAGCCTGAACACATTGGTCATTACAGCAACATTACGACATGTGGTCAAAAGGGTGCATTAATGTATTAGTAAATTTTCATTAATGTTTACTCAAAATTTTTTGGTTTTTGGTGTGATTTTCCCGAAATTCTTTTTTCAAAATGTCCAATCTATCGAATAAAATATAAAATTTGAAAATATTTTTTTGGAAGCTATCGCCACGCACCAATTAATAACCACAAATTAATATTTATTAATTAAATTTACACTTTGAATAATGCAAATGAAAAATTAATTCACTGCCATCATTCAACGTTCAATGTCATGGTTTTTAGTGAAATGTGTAAATTCGCCTTTACAATTGCTTCTGTAAAGTAAATTTCTTCAATGTCAGTATTTTCTTTATATTCCGGGACAAATTGTCCGATAACGAAACACGGGACAAACACTTCAATAACTGGACAATCCCGACAAATCCCGACAAATCCCGACTACCTGGCAATGCTACAAGCAGCACAAGCGCATGTATTTAAGTCAGTGGTCAGCAAAATTAAAAGTGAGGCTGTAAGTGAAAGTAAGATAAAACAATTGCATATCATCCGAAACAATGCTGCTTCGCCAAAAGTTGTTTGTTGAATGCGTGAAAGAGTATAAGAATACGTGTGACTCTTGGCAAAGCATGTGCTTCATGTGTGCCGACAACTTATTTAAGTTTATAACAAAAATATTGTATTCATATAGTTTGATTTTTAATATTGTACACTTGCAATACGTGTAAATTATAATTTGAATTATCTTCTTCTATATATATAAAAATGAATGTATGTATGTGGGTATGTGGGTATGTGGGTATGTGGATATGTGTGTATATCACGTATAGACTCCAAAACCACCGAACCAAACTCTATGAAATTGAGGGATACTGAAGCAACATTCGGGAAGTGTTCCTGTGAAGTTTGGTGTTGATTGGGCAAGGGGGCGTGGTACCTCCCATACAACCCAAATTGGCTCTATCGCCTACAAACCAAAAAAATTGCTATATATCAGACGGTTTTAATCATATATAACTTAAATTTTGTTATTTTGTTCAGATGGTTACTTTCGGTGACTGTAAAAGAAATGGGCGTGGTCACACTATATCTACGCCCACTTTTCAGCTATTATTTTAATTCCTAAAATGTTCAAGTTTTGATAGTGAATCTTGATATGCAGGTGCTATGCATACAAGTGGCAGTCACTATGTAAATATAAACGTTGTCACGCCCACTTTTACCGCCCACAAATAAATAAAAATGCTTTATATCAGACGGGTCTTGCCATAGAAGGCTAAGATTTGATAATTTAGTTTATATGATTACTCTCCGCCAATATACAAAAAATGGGCGTGGCCGAACTATATGTACGCCCACTTTATCGGAATCATGCTTATTCTTGAGTTGTACACGTTTTGATAGTGAATCTTAGTATGCAAGTGCTATGGATCTAAGTGGCAGTCACTATGTAAATATAAACGTTGTCACGCCCACTTTTACCGCCCACAAATCAGTAAAAATGCTTTATATCAGACGGATTTTGCCGTAGAAGACTACGATTTGGTAATTTAGATCGTATGGTTACTGTCGGCCAATGTATAAAAAATGGGCATGGCCGCACTATATCTACGCCCACTTTATCGAAATCATGCTTATTCCTGAGTTGTACACGTTTTCATAGCCAATCTTGGTATGCAGGTGCTCTGGGTGCAACTGGCAGTCATTATGTAAATAAAAATGTTGTCACGCCCCCTTTTACCGCCCACAAATCAGTAAAAATGGTTTATATCAGACTGCTCTTGCCGTAGATGACTAAGATTTGGTAATTTAGTTCATATGGTTACTGTCGGTCAATGTATAAAAAATGGGCATGGCCGCACTATATCTACGCCCACTTTAGCCTGCATAGCCAATCTTCGTATGCAGGTGCTAAGGGTGCAAGTGGCAGTCACTTTGTAAATATAAACGTTGTCACGCCTACTTTTACCGCCCACAAATCAGTAAAAATGCTTTATATCAGACGGCTTTTGCCGTAGAAGACTAAGATTTAGTAATTTAGTTCATATGGTCACTGTCGGCAACTGTTTAAAAATGGGCGTAGTCGCACCATATCTACGCTAACTTTTTCAAAATCATGCTTATTCCTGAGTTGCACACGTTTGATAGTAACACTTGATATGCAGGTGCTCTAAGAGGCAGTCAATATATATATATAAAATTTGCCACGCCCACTTGTACCACCCACAAAAAAACAAAACGAAATGGCCAATTTCAGTCCTTGAAAGTACTTTGACCGAGCTTCTTATGATCAATTGTGTTGTGAGTGTTGTGGAATGTTTGAACACAATTGATCGAGAACTGGACCTACATGTTTTATGCCGACTCCGAACGGCTTACGTTCTCAAGAAGCTTTTCATGCAGTTTTTATTCTCTAAGGTTTGCCATTGTCTGCAGAGAGATGACGGCCGAACAGAAAAATTAATTCAATCGAAAAACTTTCCGTGTCAGGTGGGATTTGGACCAGGGTTCCCTCGCGTATGGGCCACACACTCTACCCGCTATGCCACGGCCGCCAGTTGGTTTCTTTTTACCCACAAATTAATAGAACTTCTATAAATCAGACGATTCTCATCGTTAAATACTAAAATATGGTTATTAATTTCATACGCTTACTCTCGACAGCTTTGCAAAAATTGTGCATGGTAGGACTATATCTGTGCCCACTTTTCAGAAATAATTTTATTTAATTTATTTATTTACTTATGTATTAATGTACTATAGTTCATTACAATTTAAAAATTATAACTAAGTTAGCTGCCTGGGCTATCGGTTAGAAATAATTTTAATTCCTGAGATGTGAACGTTTTGATAGACAAACTTGGTATGTAGGTGCTATGGGTCAAATTGGCGTTCACTTTATATATAAATGTTGCCACGCCTACTTTCAATGCCCACAAATCCATAAAAAGGATATATATCAGACTTTTTTTACAGTAAAAGACTAAAACTTGGTAGATTAGTTCATATGGATACTGCCAGAACTCTTAAAAAATAAGCGTGTCACACTTTATTTAAGACGACTTTTCAAAAATCATTGTAATTTCTGAGCTGTACGCGTTTTGATAGTGGAACTTGGTATATAGGTGCAATGGGACCAAGTGGCGGTCACTTTATATATAAATGTTGCCATACCTACTTTTTCTGCTCATCTATCTATCTGTAAAAAATGTATGTATGTATACTAAGGCTCCTCACAAAAAAAAGGTGTTCGGGTCGGTTCCTCAAAATAATGCTTTATGTTATGATGATTCCCCAAATATTTCGACTGTAGCGATAGTCATCCGTGAGCTGGAATGGTTTGAAATAAAAAAAAAAAAACAAAAAGGAAATGGCCATTTCAGACTTTGACCGAGCTTCTTATGCGTGCGTGTTGTGAAATGTTTGAACACAAATGATCGAGAACTGGATCTACAAGGCTTATGCCGACTCCGAACGGCTTATGTTCTCAAGAAGCTTTTCATGCCAGTTTTTACTCTCTGAGGTTTGCCATTGTCTGCATAGAGATGGCGGCCGAACAGAAAAATTAATTCAATTGAAAAAACTTTCTGTGTCAGATAGAATTCGAACCTGGGTTCTATGGTATACAAGCCTCGCACGTCAACCAGTATGCCACGGAATGGTTTGAAATATTCTGTAAAAATCGAGTTTTTTATAAAAATATTTACTGGTGCGGTAGCTAAAAATAACAAATGGTCAGAAATAATAGTAATTAAAAAGTTCTTCCAATCTGCACTAATAAATTTTAAATTTTTACTCTACTCTATGAATTTTAATTTTTTAACTTTTTTTTTTTGTATTATTTTCACTAAAATGCAAATTAAATTTTTTTTTTGTTTTGCCATTTTACTTTTAGTCAAATAAATTATCTATGGATGATAAAATAAAGTGTAAAGTGAATTGCTAAATTGAATGAAATTACAAAAAAATGTACACATTTTTTACATTGTACAATTTATTTGACTAAAATTAGTTTAGGAAAAGATTCGTTTGAATTTTAGTGAAAATAATATGAAAAAAGTTAAAACAATCCAAAAATCCGCATTATCTTTGGTCCAACGGAAAAAATATAAGATTTTTTGATGCAAAATTGTTTCCATTACTCTTATTTCTGACCGTTTGTTTTTTTCTAACTGCCATACCAGCCAATATTTTTAGTCGCAATATTTTGTGGATCATCATAACATAAGCCATGGATTATTTTGAAGAACGAGACTGAACAAATTTTTTTCTAAAGAGCGTGAGGCGACTTAATGTATATACGTATGTGGGTATATGTGTATATCACGTAAAGGCTTCGAAACCGCTAAGCCAATTTTTATACCAAAGCGTTGAGAGGGTTCCTGTGAAGTCTGTTGCCGATCGTAAATACACCTAAAATTTTCGATTTCGAACAGTTTTGTAATTATAGGTCGCAAAGCCTCGGAATTCAGTATTCGACCTCAATTTACACATGCCGTTGCACAGGTAACATTTTATGGGTGTTGGACGAGGGGCGTGGTACTTTTTCCGCACCCAAAATTTTCGGTATAGCTTTCCAAATAAGTCACACATTAATAAAACTCGGTAAGAACTTACTATAAAAGCATGGCTTCACTTAAGCTACGCCCTCTTTTAGGGGATAAGCGCTGAGCGCAGCGAAGCGCGCCGGGTATAAGGTAGTATTTTATATAAGTAAAATGAGTAATAAACTTTTAGATGCTTTTGATGAGAATAACAACTATTTAAATTTGGGCCACAAATTGAATTTCTTACAATATTACTCAACAAACGGAACAACAATCGAGAAGAACATAACAAAATGAAAACAAAGAGGCAGCAATCAGCCTGCTGTCAAACACATCAAGCAACGTTGCTGCTTTTTGCGTTGGGGAACAAATGCGAGAAAACACCCCTATTATGTATGGATTTTTTTTTTTAAATAGTACTGAAAAATATATTTACCTAAATTTATTTATAATTATATGTATAGTGTTTTTAATTTCATTTCAATAAACCAAATTTTAATAAGAAAATGCCAACATTTCTTCATCTCTATAAATAAATCATCCCCTTTAAATAAATTGACTACGTGTTCATTTGCTCACTTTGACCAACACTTTGTCAAGCTCGAGCTACGTCACGGTTTTTTGCAGCGAGCTTTATAACAAAGATGGCGTACGTGCGCAATACACAATCTGGTAATATATCATTCTTGATTTTAAAATACCATCGGTCAGCTGTCAAAGCCACAAAGACAATTTGCAAACATTGTGTGCGCATAAGTTTTTTACCCTCATGGAAAACTTCGAAAATTGGCGAAAAAAATAGCATTTGTGGCAAGTATTATTGGGATACTTTTTTGCCAAGAAAACTTTTTTGCCGAAATTTTATGGCGACGATGCTCTATCTAGAACACAGTGTTTTGAGTTGTTTAAACGCTTCGAAAGTGACGATTTTGACATCAAGGACAAAGAGCGCCCTCAAGTGAAAAAAAATTGAAGACGAAGAATTACAGACCCTCCTCAGTACAGACTCGTGCCAAAAACAAGATTAGCTGGCAGAAGCACTAGGCGTGACACAGGCAACAATTTCCAGGCGTTTAAAGCTATAGGATTCATACAGAAGGTAGAAAATTGGGTGAAACCCGAACTGAAGCCAAGATATGTCGAAAGGCGATTTTTGCATGTCTGAAATGCACCTCGAACGCTACAAAAGAAAGTCTGTGATGAACCTTTTTCTTGCCGAGGTATCACTCGCCGGTGTCCAGGGTTCGTTCACAAAATTTAATACACGGGGTTAAGTGAGTTTATTGATTCTTGCTAGTTTATTACACAATAGTTAATTTGTAAATAAAGAAAATAATATATACTATAAATTTGAGTTCACGAGTTATTGATAAATCTGATAAATGATAAATTTATATTTCATTTGCTTAGAGTCAATTTTTCTCAACCTTTGTTCATGTCATTACAATGTTTTCGATCCGAGTTTCTTCGTGGCCCGTGTGGCTACTGCTGCAAGACTCAATTTTAATTTGCCACTCGTTGTGTAAGTCACCCCAGCTTGACTGCACAGTCATGGTGTGTTGAGTTTATGTTTCAGCTGTTTCGTTGTTGTTGACATATCGCTTTTCACCTCGGGCTAGTATTGCCATCCGGGTGAAATTAATTAAGGTGTATGTTACATGTTGCTTATTCAACACAGTGCTGCTTCAGTATTTAACTACCCACGATATAGTTGCTTTATTTACTGGTGATGTATTAAGATTTATTCCGATAGTGCGTACACATAAATTAAATAAATGTGATGTGTAAAAAAGTAAAAGATTTAATTCATGTTTTAGTTAATGATCCAAACAGAAGAAAAGAGGTCACAGAAAGAAAAGAGGTCACGACTGGTACTGGGTGTGCATCTAGTGTGTGTGAAAACGAGTTCCGACTTCCACCTTCACAAGTCGTTTTTGCATCGAAGTATTCCTGGGGCGAAAGCGAAAGAAATCGGATGTGGATGATCCCGGCCAACCAGGAATATCGATGTCAAAGCCGAATATACACGGCTCTAAGGTAATGCTCAGTATTTGGTGGGATCAGAAGGCATCGATCCACTACGAGTTGCTGAAATCAGGTCAAACCATTACGGGCCAGCTTTACCGACAACAGTTAATTTGTTTGTAGCATTGACAGAAAATCGCCCGAAATATTCGACCAGGCACGAGCCTGTAATTTTCCATCATGACAATGCTCGACCGTAGTTGCTATACCGGTTAAAAATTACCTTGAGAATAGTGGCTGGAAAATTTTTTCCTGGCCCGCCATATTCACCAGACTTGGCGCCATCTGACTACCATTTATTTCGTTCGATGCAAAACGCTCTCACTGGAATATGCGATGGACAAAATATTTTGAACAACATGTAATTTCATTAATTAATTCAAACAGAGCATTATTTTCATCCAAAAAAGTTCGATTTTCAATGTATACACCCAATACTAGACTGGTCCTTATTTTTTTTCGAAAGTAACAAAGAGCACTCCGGGTTTTTTGTTCCTTAACATGAGAGTGGAGTTTTCAGGAAAAAATATTGATATTTAAACATCTATTCTTATATATAATATTGAAACATTTATTTAAACCAACCAAAATTTGTGTATAAGCTTCAGAGAATATAATTTAAAAAAAAAATCTCAGGTGGCAATACCGTTTTTTATACGAGCTATCAAAGTTGACGCAAAATCTTGCGCCAATATCATTGTTCACAGCTGTGCCAATAAGTAATAAAAGAAAAATCGTGTGCTACATCTACAAATTACCTAAAAATAAAAATTTGTAAGGGGTTATAATAAAAATAAAGGCATTTAAATAAGGAAAATGTAAAAAAATTTATTTAATTTGTTAAATCGTTTTTATAATATCGTGATTTGTGTAACTACATTTTTTTTAAAAAAAATTAGAATTTCATTTGTTTTCTAAAGAGTAAAAGTAGTGTTTAGGATTGTTCATTAGGCTTGCGCATTTAAGTTCACTTAAAAGATCGCTCTTTTTAGTTTAGTTGAGTTTACTGAACTAGTTCGTTCATATAGTTCTTTTAGTTCATTTAGTTCGTTTGCGCTTTTTATTCGTTTCGTGCACTCATTCATTTTGTTAGTTCGTTAGGTCATTTAGTTCAATAGGTCTTTTAGTTCGTTGGTTGTTTCAGATCGTTAGGTGTGTTCGCTTGTTATATCTTTTAGTTCTTTAGGTCTTTTCGTTCGTTTTGTTAACTCGTTTAGTATCAGGTCTATGAAATGAAAGGAACTATATGAACAAATCAATCATTAACTGTGGACATAGAAGAAATTCTATATAGACAAAATTAAAACAAAAATATTTTTGCGGATAGTAAAAAATTAGGCTTTTTATTTGATTAAATTAATATTTTAGGCATGAATTTTAAAACTTTAGTTTAATCAACTTCATACTTCTGGTATAGTTCAACTAAAATTAAATTCATATTTTTTAGTTTCTTTTTAATACTTTTTAATATAATATATAAATATTAAATTTATTTTAATTATTTTATATAAAAATATAAATTTTATACATTATATCTAAGAAATTATTATCCATTTAAAAACTGAAATTTAATGAAATTCATAGTCTTTCAGTTTTAAGGTTAAAATAAATATATAAATGTATATATATATACATATATATATTATATATATATATATTATCACGAATTGGAAGTATTCATACATATCAAACATAATATATTTACCTACGTGAGTTACTATTTGGATGACTTCACATTATGTGGGCGTGGTTCTTATTTGGTTTGTCTAATTATCGATATTGATGCTGAAATTGAAGGAAGGCTATATACATGGGGATTTATTTAGCTTTTTCCTGATTGATTATGTCACTTCATATGGGAGGTGACCGAAGTTTTCAATTTTTCAAAAGTTTTCAAAAACTAAAAAGAACGCTATTAGAGCAAAATCTATTAGCAAAATATCAAGTCAATTGCTCCATTTTTGTGGAATTTTGAGAGATTTTACCATATTGATCACATCATTTTGTATGGGAGTGAGGCGTGGTCTTACACGATTTTACCTATTTTTGTATATTATAATACCGATGGTACCAAAAGTATATGTACAAGGTTTCAAACGAATATCTCACTCCTGCGACTTTATGCAAAAAAAAAACGGTATCTGGACCACTGTGCTCTATTTTGAAAATCTGATTTATATGGGGAAAATAGTGCTGTTTTCCCAAAAAAAAAATATTTATTACATTTCTTTTTATTTAATTTTTCTTTAAAATGACTCATCAATTATGAAAATCGGGGTTAAATTATCAGAGTTACGATTTTTTACTTTTGGAAAAAATCTAATTTTTTTTCTTGTTGTATTAAAAAAAAGTACACAAAAAATTGTTTTATTAAAAAAGTGTCATGAAAATAAATTCTAAAACTATACCCAATTTTACTAAATATATTTTAGGAACCCTGGAATTCCAAAATTTTGAGAAATAAAATCAGATATATTTTTAAGAATTATTAAAGTCATTTCAAATGAGGAATCCTTGTTTTTTGATTATATATGATTTTTTTCTGTGTTCGAGATGCCAGAAAAGGGCACTAAAGGATTTTTGAAAAAAAAACAATCAAGTTTCAACAGTTTCTATTCTGTTTCTTCTTTTTTAATGAGTTGTTTTGGCTCTGTGTGTACACTCAAGACCTACCCTTATTCTCGTTTTAAGCGACTTCCAAGTGAACTAAAAAATGTGTGGGTATCCTTTTCTGGGTTGTGATCTTCCAGCCACCAAGCAGTAGCGAACTGTAAAGGAATAAAAATCGAAGAAAAGAGTACTATATAGTGAAAGGAATAATCTGTGGATGTTGAAAAAAGCTTGCAAAAATAATTCTTTGGTAAAGAAAACTGTATAAAATGTGTATCAGTTGGATTAATGCTAAAAAGACTTAAAAAGGCGTAGCGAGGAGGCAAGTACCCCCCTAGATATTAAAAAAATTAAAGCAATTGTCCGGTTAAAAAAATAGTAATTTAAAACCATAACTCTACTAGTTTTTAACTTTAAATTCAAGTTTTCCCACTTCAAACTTAACTATTTCCAGTTAAAGAAACTTTTTACAAAATCAAACATCAAACTTTTTAAGCTTTGAATTCGACTTACATATATACTTACCAATATAAAAAATTATTTATCTCACCTTGACTGACATTCTGGCTACGCCCATGAAAAATGTGTTTGTACTGTTTGTTGCCATTTTTAATTTTACTTCTTTAACAATTTAACTAATATCATTTTTTTTTCTTCCTTTCCCAGGCACAACGTCCAGAGAATACAGTTATGCAAGCACTTGAATCCCTCAACGATTCTCAAGTTAATGATTTTCTTAGCGGTAAAACTCCGCTCAATCTAAGCATGCGTTTGGGTGATCACATGATGCTCATTCAGTTGCAGTTGAGCACCGTTAATCCTGTGAATAGTAGTGGGCATGGCAGCAGCAGCTCTTCGCGTACACGCAGTAGCCAACGAAGTAGTCGTTCGTCGTTATCATCTGCAGGTGGTTCGTTGGTACAGCCTGGTCACAATCATCACAGTCATCATCATCACCACCATCATCATCACACAAATTCGACATCAACAACAACGTCGGTTGCCTCAACTTCAGTAGCAGCACCACGTAAACTAGATATCGAAGCTGCAAATGGATCATTGAATACTTATACCAGTCATAGACAACGCATGACGTCGGTATCGACTATACCAAGCCTGCGACTGCCTCCTCCGACAGGCAGCAGCATTCGTAGCTCAGACCTGAGTTCCTTTCTTTCAAAGCGCGACTACGAGAGTCTTCAGAATATTGTGCGAAGCATCGCATTGGCAAAACCTACAAAAATGCCACCACCAACAACAACAACCACAGTCGGAGCACAAACGGAACCGTTACCAGCAACATCAACAGCACCAACGGACACTGCATGCTGCAGCAAGGCGATAGGGTGTGCCGCGCTAAGTAGCGCACCGCCATCTACGGGCTTTCATGCGCCTGAAGGACCGACACTATTAGAACAGTCACCAATTAAATCACTCTCAAACCTCGTGTCCAGTCCTATTAAGACAACGGCAATCAAGAACATTCCCATTGCCAGCAGCGGCAGTTCCTCCTCCGGTATGGTTGCAACTGTAACTGCAGACTCAGCTGCTGTTGTCCCCTGTCAAGATGCAATATCGGCAAAGTTGACGTCGTGCCTATGTACACGTCTAAATAATGCCAGCGCTAGCGCTACAAGTGGCTCGTCTAAAAGTTGTGTCGAGTCAACTTGCAAATCGCGCCAAGAAGCCAAAGAAACCAGTATAACCGAGTCATGTGCTGCTATGTTGACCAGCACACCAAGCAAATCCAGTTCCTCGACAACGATAGCAACAGCTTCGCCGTCGTCCTCCTTGCTGCACAAGACCGTCAATAATCCAATCGGGCGTTCCAAACACCGACACCATCACCATCATCACCACCATCACCATCACTATCATCATCATGGTAGCAGCAGTTTTGGTGGTGCCAGTTCAAGCTTGCGCAAGATGTCTGTTTCGCCTCGCAGCTCTTCCGTTCTATCCACCTCGACAAATGATAGCGGATTCGTTTCCGAAAGTGACGCCTCCACAGCTCTAGCAGCATCACAACAACAAAGAGCATCTACTACAGCAGCATCTCCCACGTCAGTTGAACTTGATGACTCAGGTGTTACACTAACCGATACACGCACTCTTGCCGAGGCATCACGCAACCTCACCCAAACACTACGTAAACTATCCAAGGAGGTTTTTACCAACAAAATCGACCTTACCAGTGAAGAGACTCCTCGTAAAAGTAGCTCTGGTGCTGTCATTGAGTCAATGAAGAACCACGGCAAGGGCATCTATTCGGGTACCTTCTCAGGTACACTAAATCCAGCTTTACAGGACAGATATGGACGCCCCAAGCGCGACATATCAACAGTGATTCATATATTAAACGATCTACTGAGTGCTACACCGCAATACAGTCGAGGCGCCCGCATCAGTTTTGAAGCGCCTTCAACTTCGAGCTCAGCTGTCTCTTCCACATCGTCAGGACACGCAAGCAGAAGCAAACAAGTAGGTTATTGTAGCCAAAAGTTTTTGGACTCTCCTTACTAAGCATTTCATTTCTTCTTCTTCCTAATTAGCACCCATCTAAGCACCACCATCACTCATACGCTCACTCCTTGGATTCGTGTGTTAAGTGCAAGTCGCACCACCAAAGCAACTCTACGAGCAGCAACTCCAGTGTTTGTGCTTACGGAGAATGCAATGGCCACTACTCTTCCACCACCAGCAAGCAGGTCAAACATGCCTCGTATACTTGCTGTCAAGATCTCTCAGTTGCCGCTTCCAACCATCATCACCAATCCACAGAATCAAACGACTCAAATGATCGTAATACTTGCAACTGTCGCTACCGCATCCAGGGCGAAACCGGTGAACGCGAACGCGAGCACATGTGCCAAAAATGTCTTGTGGAGATGGAGAACAACAAGACCAAATCCAAGTTAGATCAACTGCGTCTGGTCATGCAGCAGCGCAAGCAGAAACGTGAAGCACGTAAGCTCAAGGGTGCACCGTATGGAGCACATGTTGTTGGTGCTACTACGGGTGTCGCGTCATCAGATGTCTCGGGAACAACAATCACTACGGCGTCCTCTGGCGGTGTTGGATCAGCCGCAAGCAACAATACAGCAAATCCACTGACTGCACAATTGGCAACAGCATCGTCCAGTGAAGTCTCACCAAATCATATTGTCGAGGAGGTCGATACGGCCGCTTAAATTATGAGGACTGCATAAAATTGAAATTTCCAAGTTGATTTAATACCCTCGATATAGACAACAATGTTCTGCACGAAGTCCTTTTAAAAACAATTTGAATTGCATCTTTATAATTCGCAGTTCTTGGTCACTAATACAGTACATTTGAGGGAACTGTTTCTTTAATTACATATTTCAACTTTAGATCCATTCATTATTATTATGTGGAACCAAAAGTTTATTTTGCAAAATTGTTGAAATAATCAATATCGAAACAAAACTGAAAAGTTATATTGTGGAAAATACTTATTTGGTTACTTTATTTATATTAATCGGTTCCGTTTCAGTTTTGTTTCGACACAATCTTTTCAACTTGTTTCACTTGTCTTTTCCTCGTAGCATTTATTAGAAATTTAGTTGTTTACGTTTACCGTTGTTTTTTTTAGAATTAATCAAAATTAAACTTTTTTCTTTCGCTCTTGTCGTTTTTTCCCTTTTTATATTAAGTATTTATAAATATTTGTTAATGGAAATTGCTTTAATAAAATGATTTATGCAAATTGCTTTTGGATAAAATGAGCTATAATGAAATACACAGCTCATTCAAAATATTTTTAATTAGTTTATATCTTTGTTGAAAGCAGTTAATCCTGTAAAAAATCATTCGTATTCATGTTAAATTCTTCTTGTTTCGTGTTTTTGGATGAAATCTATTAAATTACTTACAATTAATAATAATAATAAATTAATAATAAATTAAAAACAAAAAAAAAAAAGCTGAACTGCATACACAATATTGAAATCTTTTAGAAAAATTTTTTAAAATTAGTCAAAATGCAAATCTGTATACAATAAGTTATAATGAAAAGTATTTAACGAAAAATGCAGAACTAGCTCAAAACTGAAATTGTGTAAATTTATGTTTCAAACTTTAACTTGATGTTATCTTTGCAGCAGCACTAATCCATTTGCAATTGATTTATACTTTGTTATCAAATGAACGTTAGTTGCAGACTAAGTTTTACAATTATTCCTTTTTTCTAAACAAATTATTGAATAATATTCAATTAGGATGAATTTATTATTATTGCTAATTTACAATGAATTTTTTGTAACTTTAAATCCAATTGTTTGTATTGTTATTTTACTCCTCTGACGGCTTTTTTCTTAGGGAATTAGCCACTAATTTTCTTTTAAATTGAATTTGTTTTAGTTTAGTTCGTAGAGCGTCTTTTGTAAGCAGGGCTTTAATGCAGTTCTTTATTTGGAAAATTAGAAAATACTTAAATATAATATACATATAGTTATATATGCACGTGTATGTGTATATATATCTATATAAATATAAGTACATCAATAACAATTAAAAACACCAATAATAAATGGAGTAAAATATATAGAAAATGGTATAGTTAAACAAAACCTATTTGTCTTATTATTTCATTTCTCAATCGAATTAGTATGTGTTCAATAAATCTTATTATTATTTTAAATAAATAAACCTAATCTAATGAAAACAGAGCTGTGTAAGATTGCAATCATTTCACGTTTCAAGTCTTGTGATTTTGTTCAAATTGATTGCAATACATAATTCTTTGTCGGTACTTCTGACTTCAACATTTGATATTCGCAATCATTTGTCATAATTTGATTGCAGTCTCGCATTGGTGACTTAGAAGTCTTATTCACAAAATTGACTAAACACTGCAATCAAAAATTTTACTCATTGATTGCGACTTCAAAGACTGCAGCTTCACATGATTGCAATCTTACACAGCTCTGAACGAAAATAATTAATCTCGTGTGCCACACGGCGCACAGAAGAAAATCAGAATTTTTATGGTCACGAAATCTTACATATTTGGTATCGCTGTAAGCGAAATTCCTTCACTAGAGGAAACCAAGAAAATTAGAACCCAAAATTATTTTTTTGTGGATGTCACATCTCTTGAAAGTCAGGCTTATTTAATGATATTTACCTTTTGAAATTTTCATTTAGAAAAATGTGTTTAGAAAAAAATATTACCAAAAATCAAGATTTTTTTTTTAACTGGGTTCAGGTCATTCTAATATAAAACAAGATAATTTTATATGTATTTTTTTTATGTAAATTTTATTCGATATTTCGAATTGCCATGCAATTCATCATCAGGAAAACTAAAGGAACAAAAACACAAAATATTTTAGTTACACAGATTTTAACATAAATTAGAGTTATTAGAATTTAGTTTCAAATACTCCGTGTTAAGTAGAATACGTTAATTTCTGGTGTAATAATTGTTCTTCTGCATTTGCTTTGCATATTGTAAATTTATGTTAAAATCTGTGTTTTTCACACTGCTTTTTTGGTTTCAAATTCTAATAATCTTTATTATTATTACACAAGCGCATTTTTTGTGATGACTTTCAAAACTACAGTGTAGACACGATTTTCATAAATAGCGTAGCTCTGTAGATATGCAATAAGGTCTTATTTTTTTTTAAATATGTATTTTTTTAAAAAAGGTGAAACAATTTTCTACGAAAAAACCAAACTTCTTTATGATGCCTAAAAGTGTGTGATAGATTTTTATTATAATGATATGATATGTAATAACGGGGCTACTTAACAATTCAACAGAAACATAGAAAGTTTCTACGAAATCCTTGGTTTAAAGGTAAAAATAGTCAATGTAAAAACAAAATTACCTAGTGATAGATATTTTTTTATTTTGCCGTTTCAGCGCCACACGGGATTACTAGTAGTAATTATTTACAGTATATGCTTCTGACTCCTGCATACTCCTAATCAGATTTTTCAAGATATTATAATTTTTATTATTTCCTTTCAGAATTGATATTAATCTTCTTCGAATTTTTGCTAGCCTTTGAGGTGGATGCTTTTGAAAAACGTTCCAAAACTAAATTTGCCTTATTTATAAGGTTTACAGTTTACAGGTTTTAAAGCTGTTTACAGCTCACTCAATTAGCATAAAAATTAGTATATAGTGGTTTTTTAGGGTACGGCGAGTTTTAAAATGTTATTTTTTTCTTTACCTTGAACATCAGAGGGCGTTGTTTAGAGAAGGTCGAATACTTTGGGCATGTTTAATTTTATTTCAATGCGTTTGGCAACGCGTGCACTCAAAGAGGTGTCAATCGAAGCACGAACCATCCTGGCAAATGATGTCATACCTAAAAAAAAAAAAACCTGGAAAACGTGATAAAAGGCAATTAAAATATAAAATAATCCTATATTTTAGCATACATAAACACTGGCGGGGTAAAAAAGTTGATATTCCACAAGTTCGAAATCTGTCAATTTTAATGGACTCGGTAGGTGACGCTATGATTGAGTTACAAGAAAATTTTTTCGAAATTGCTCATCCAATTCGCATGAAAAATTGTTTCCGGTTTACAGTGAGTGTTGATGACATATCTGATTTGTTCCTTTTTAAAGACTGAAGGTGCTGTACAAATATTTTAAAAAACCTCGAAAGCTTCGAAGCCGCTTATTCGAATTACATAAAAATTTCTAAATGGGGGTTTTCGGGGGCAATACATAAAATAAATTCTATCTTTAGCACCAGAGGGTGCTGTAATAAAAATCTCTTAAGAAATCGGGAGAAACTCCATAACCGCTCATTCTATTTTGATGCACATCGGTATAGGGTAGAAGGGGGAGCATTCGCCAGTGGGGCACATATGCCATCACCAATTATCTTGAAAATTAAAAAAGTTATTTATAATCGAAAAACGATATTTTGAGCATTTATCGATGATCTTCCATCTCTCACTCTTTGGTAGTTTCATTATACATGTGTTCGAGGACGGACGAGGTTTTATGTTTTACGGACTACCGCGAAAATATTTAGTTGTAAGTATTTATTGTAATAACTTTTTCAGTTTTTGTGATTTAAAAAAGATATTTCACAGATGTGTGCTTTTGACATTAGTGACAAAATCTTGCCAGTGCATGTTTTAGTTAATTTATTAAAAGTGCCAAAACTATTTAAATTAGCTCAAGAGGTTCCACCTGGGGCTCATTCGCCAGGCTGTTGGTGGGGTGGTTTCGCCGGTGATTCTGCCCCATGGGTCTGATTCGCCACTGGCAAATGTACCCCAAGGGGTGAATTCACCACTGGCCAATGACCTCCAAGCGATAGATTCGCCACTAGCGTAATTAGGGATTTGCTTTTAATGTCGAATCTTGATATGCTTCTAGTACCATGAACTCAGGACAAATTTCTAAAATATTTATTTATACCTGTAGGTACAAAGATCTTATAGCGATGGTTCGAAACTACAAAAGAAAAACTAACCGATGTAACTTAGATGAGACGAAGATGAAACTTGCAATAAAAGATGTCATCTCAAAAAAATATAACACAAGCCAAGCTGCTGACTTTTATGATTTAAAACGAACTACTTTGCGAGATCGTCTAAAAAAAATGAAGAAAAGTAAATTGGAGGCATTAGATGACTCCGGCCAGTCATCTGAAGGTGAATATATGTATTCATCGAAATATACCTCAAATCAAGTTTTCACAAAACATCAAGAAAAAGAGATATGCGAGTACTTTAAAGCATGCTCTAACCTACAGCACGGCTTCACCTATACAATGGCACGGAAGTTCGTATTTGAATATGCCACAATAAATGATATTGCCATGCCTTTATCATGGGTAGATAATCAAAAAGCTGGAATTGACTGGATTCAAGCATTTATGAAACGAAATCAAGACTTGAGTTTGCGAAAACCAGAAAATACAAGTCTTTATCGACTGACTGCATTTAAGAAAACCGCAGTAATGGAGTTTTTCGATAATATGCAGCATTTGCTCGAAAATAATTCATTTGCTCCGTGTGATATTTATAATTTGGACGAAACGGGTATTACTACTGTGTTGCAATCACCCAAGGTAATTTAATAACATTCTAACCGAAATACCTACATTACATAATATGTATTGTGTATTTCATAGGTTATTTCTACAAAAGGAAAACGAACAGTTTCTCAAGTGGCGTCTGCAGAAAGAGGATCGCTTGTGACAATGGTAGGCATTGTAAATGCTTCTGGTAACGCTCTGCCACCTGTCTATGTGTTCCCTCGTATAAAGTATAAAGAACATTTCGTGAATGGAGGTCCCAACGGTTGTCTGGGGATAACAGATAAGAGCGGATGGATGACAGCTCAAGGCTTTATAGAAGTCCTAAATCACATCAAAAATAACACTCGGTGTTCCAAGGAGAAACCAATAATTCTTTTCCTAGACAATTACGTCTCTCACTGCAGTCTAACAGCAATCATATTTTGCAGAGAAAATGGTATTCATATGATTACTTTTCCGCCACATACCTCACACAAGCTCCAACCATTGGATGTATCTGTATTTGGTCCGTTTAAAAAGTACTTAGCGACTTCGTTCAATGATTTCCTTGTATCCAACCCTGGTAGAATAATTACAATTTACGATATACCATCGCTATCTAATATCCCATTTCGGAAGGCATTTGCTGCTGAAAACATTTGCAAAGGATTTGAAACGACAGGTATCAGCCCATTTAACAGACAAATATTTCCTGAATCAGACTTCATAAACGAACCAAATGAAGAACATCCAACAGCTGACAATGATAATGAACCTATACTTCAACAAGGTGCGATTTCAAATGAACCTGATGTCCTGTTTGAGCCTCCAGTCACACCCCCACCTCTTCCTAAAACTCCGGAGCAAGTTCGTCCACTCCCTAGAATTCAACAATCTAAATCTAACAAAAGAAAGGGAAAATCCACAATCTTGACATCTACTCCATCAAAAGAAGAAAAGGAACGAACACAGCAGCAAAAGAAAAAACAAGCAAAGAAACCATTGGTACGAAAAGGAGTTCCGAAAAAAATTAAAAACCGTAAGACATACGTCGACTCATCATCTGACTTATCAGATGCCCTAAGCTTCGCTGAATCCGATAGATCTGTTGGTTCGTTTGTAGAACCTGAGGGCCTTAGTGAGACCAAATTCGTACTTGTTCGATTTGGTGGCCAGGTAGATAAGTTCTATGTTGGCAAGATATTGTCTGAAGGTCAGAATTCGGTAATTGTTGATTTTTTAAGAAAAAAGCCTGGTTCATGGACATTTTATAAACCACGTGTTAACGACATATCCTATATTCCAAAAGATGACATTGCCCTGAAGTTGCCGGACCCAAGCCATCCCGCAGGAACGTCCCGATCAGCTGCAACATACATATTTGATGTAGATATGTCGCTGTACAATGTAATGTAAAACTCGTCACCAGATCGCATTTATTATTTATGAATTAGTTCTTTCGAATTGTCATTTGTACCTTTAATGAATAACTCAGGTACCTGCCTTTAGTTATTTTTACAATGAACTGCCTTGTTGATCTCTACCAATATAATATTACACATTTTATTTTTTGTTACTTTTACATGAATTAATACAATTTAAGTTCATTTTTTGTTAAACATTGTTAAATAAATAAAAAAAAATAGTTGTGCCACTAACTTAAAATTGCATTTTCCCTTTGACGATTGCGCCCCATCCCACTGGCGAATTTACCCCATGGATGGGGCAGTTTCACCCTTTTGGGCATCTTGGGAAATCCGTAAAATTTGTATATAAATATGCGAGGTAATCAGGATAAAACGGGTAAAATTTAAAGCCAACATATGTAAGCTCTTAAACAAAAAAAAAGTTTTGAGAAAACATTAACAGTTTTGTTACGAGAGCACCTCAAAAAAAAAGAGGCGAATGCTCCCCCTTCTACCTTATAGGGATTTTCGAGTACGGCAAGGGTTTTGGCACTATATCTTTTGTACTATCTCAAACGCAAAAAACGCTAACTTTTTCGATTCGGAGGCGATTCACTTTATTTTTAATACTTAATCTCGGAAAAAAACGAAATCAGCCTGGTGATAAAGCGAAGAACAATAATTGCTAATAGGTGCTATTACGGGCTCAGTAAGCAACTAAGTTCCAGAACCCTCTCTCGATCGACAAAACTAACACTCTACAAGGCGCTCGTTCTACCTGTGCTGCTTTATGGCGCTGAGACATGGGCAGTTTCGCAAACTGACGTAGCCACTCGGGGGGGTTCGAGAGAAAAGTTCTTCGCAAAATCTTCGGTCCTGTTCGAGTCGGCGATGACTATCGCATCCGAATGAACCAGGAGCTGTATGAGCTCTACGAAGACATTGACGTAGTTCGGCGTATAACTATGCAGCGACTACGCTGGCTGGGTCATGTTCATCGTATGGACGACGAAGCTCCAGCGAAAAAGGTGCTCGAGGCGAGGGTCGCTGGTCAACGACGACGAGGAAGACCATGCCTCCGATGGATGGACCAGGCTGAGGAAGCCCTAACTGCACTTGGTGTATCCGATTGGAGAAGGCGCGCGCAAAGCTGAGGCGCCTGGCGAGAGCTGATGAGGTCGGCCGAAACCCGGACACGGGTTGTTACGGCCACCTAAGTAAGTAAGTAATCTCGGAAAATATTTACACAATGGTATTGTTATTTGGCACAGAGGTGAGTAGGTTATTTTCCAAGCACCCAGAATTATATCAGGTTTAAAATTCATAATTTGACTGTGCTTTAAGCATCGTTTGTAAATTAATTAAAATTCAAATCGCAAACAATTTGATCCGTAAATTTGGTTGATAATTTGAATCTGATTAAAATTCTCTCTTTTCTGAAGACTGAAAATTAAATATTTTACTACCGTCGAAAAAATGTATGATTGAGATTGGATCCATTGATTGTTGGTTGTATCTAGGATTGCCAGGTGGTCGGGATTTTCCAGTTATTGAAGTGCTTGTCCCTTGTCCAGTTATTGGCCAATTTGTCCCGGAATATTAACTGAAAATTACATTAAAAAAATTTACTTTACAAAAGTTAGCAATTGTAAGCTCCCATTTCACAGTTATTTGTCTACAAAATCTGAAAACTGATTTCAAGTCTTAGCCAGTGTAAAAGGGTCGTTGGATTAAAAATGATAAATCTATATTCTAACAATTAGCGCTAGAGTAAGAATAAGCTATTCATATAATTTTTAAATACTTCTTTAGATACAGAAAATTCAAACAAATTATTTAAAAATATATCATTATATAAAGAAAAAGCCCTTGTTATTGGCTCATTTTTAGCATAATTCGTTCTAAACTGTTTCGTAAAAAATAACTTAAAACGTCGCAGCTGCCTAGAAGGAACATTAAACATAATTAATTCAAGAAGAGGCGGACAATCTATATTGCCGGATATTATATCATATATGAAGACCAAAGAACTAATCTTCCTTCTCGTTTCTAAAGTTTTTAGACCTAGAAGCATGCATCTCGCATTACACTCCGTGTCAGCAGAATAGGTTCACTGCTTCAATGAAATACAAACCAATTGTTCTCTTAAAATGAGCGTAAAAAAAAAAAAATGAAGATAAAAAAATTATTTTCGATTCCATTTCTTCAAATTAATGAGATGAACCTATTCTAATGACGCACCAAAAAGTTCATATTTTTGTAATGCCAAGTATAAAACAACAACAGAAAATTAACGGTTCCTTTATGTACAATTTCTCTTTACCTAACTTTTTATAATAAAACACTTAAGAAAAAACGACAACAAAAAACTTTCCCTTTCGCTCATTTTAAGAGAAACAATGGTTGGTATTTCATTAAAGCAGTGAACCTATTCTGCTGACGCGGAGTATATATGAGGGCATAAAGTAAACAAATAAAGGTCGTAATGCAAATTTTGAAAAAGATTTCTGAATTTTTTCTAATCGAAAGGAGTGCGTGGCATAATATGGGATCCAAATTATTGTTGCATACTCTAATCTTGATCTTACAAATGAATTGTAAAGACATTTGAAAGAATGAGGATCTACAAACTCGGAACTATTTCTGCGAATAAATCCAATAAAAGTAAGCTTTTGGAACTATGAAATTAAGATGATCAATGAACGTAAGTTTTGAGTTTAAGATAACCCCCAGGTCACATATGGTATTTACGGACTGTAAGGGGGACACTCCAAGAGAATAAGTTGAATTAACAACATTAGAAGACTTTAAAAAGGACATGGAAACATTTATTAATATTTATTGGTGAACCATTGACTTGTCTCTAATAAACTGGACGGATTGTTGGTTCTTTTCCTCGGTTGACGAAAAATTAAATTTCTTTGTTAGCAAAATATCTGAACTTTTTGATAATCATGTTGCCCTTTGTACTCGCCAAATCACCAATGCATCTTGCCCCTGGTTCACGTCTTTTGTGAAAATTGCCCTAAAAAAGAGAAGCAAAACATACAGCAGGTGGAAGCGCAATCCAACTATGCTGAACTGGGAGGAACACAAACTTGCTGGAAATTAAGCTACCTCAGCCGTTAGATCGTCAAAAAAAGATTCTTTTTGTCTAAATTAGATCCCTCTTTATCATCTAAACAGCTATGGAATAATTTAAAACGCATTGGGATTTCTAATAAAAAGAACGAACCTTGCCAAATTGATCCTAGTGTACTTAACGATTACTTCGTTTCGAGCTCGGGCTCTGCTGAATCTCCAGAATCAATTCATTCAAATATATCTGCTTCGAATTTTTCCACTCAGTTTAATTTTAACGCTGTTTGTGAATTGGATGTCGCATGCTGTGTGTCTAAAATTAAGTCGAATGCTTCCGGTGATGATGGAATATCCATTAAGTTCATTAAAATCATATTGCCTTATGTTATCAGTCCGCTTGTGCACATAATTAATCATAGCTTCACAACCTCGTGTTACCCTGTAAAATGGAAGGCTGCAACTATTATACCAATTGCAAAAAAATCGAATCCCATCGAACCCGCTGACTTTCGGCCTATAAGTTTGTTATCCTCAATTTCAAAAGTTTGTGAGTCTTTAATGGCGCAGCAGATCTCTAATCACATTAATACACTCAGCCTAATGTCAAATCTTCAGTCTGGTTTTCGTCCAGGGCATAGCTGTTCCACTGCTATTGTCAAAATCTTGGATGATATTAGAAAACCTTTCGATAAAGGACACGTGACCTTACTATGCTTACTAGACTTTTCTAAAGCGTTTGACACCGTGTACCATGATATACTGTGCAAGAAACTCAAGGCAAACTTTGGATTTTCTAACACATCAGTTCGTTTCATAAAAAGTTATTTAGGCGGAAGAACACAGCGCGTAAAAGTGGGTAACAACTTCTCAACGTATAAAAACACGTCCAATGGAGTTCCCCAAGGCTCAGTACTTGGCCCATTACTTTTTACAATGTTCATTAATGACATCTTCAACAAGTGCAATAATGTCACAATGCATGCATACGCTGATGATCTACAGCTGTATTTGTCCAGACCTGTAGGGCTAATCGAAGATTTATGTGTAAGAATAAATGAAGATTTGAATATGATAGCAGCATGGGCTAAAGACAACATGCTTAAGCTAAACCCTCAAAAATCGTACGTCCTGCCGATCTGTAAAACTCCCCTCTCTAATCTCGATCTTCCCTCTATTCTCCTCAACGATGTCGAACTGAAAGCTGTTAGTAAGGCTTCCAATCTTGGTTTTTATATAAATACTTCCCTGTCCAGTGAGGACCATATAAACTCTTGTGTGAGTAAAGTCTACTATTTATTGAGAAATCTGAGAATGACTGCAGCATTTGTTCCCGTCGAAACCAGACGAAAACTAGTCGTGCAACTGCTATTGCCAATTATTACGTACTCTAAAGTCGTCTATAGCAATCTGGACTCACGGTCATCTCACAAGTTGCTTGTTGCTCTGAATAATGCTGCCCGTTATGTCTATGGCATAGAAAAGTTTGACCATGTATCATTCTACCGCATTAAATTACTTGGTCGTTGCCTATTTCGCTACCTTGAAGCTCGAAATTGTCTATTCCTGCATAAGATTATATACTCGCGTTGTCCACTTTACCTCTTTGAAAAACTTAAGTTCTGTAGGTCTAGCAGAGGTATGAATTTCTTGATTCCGAGCTTCTTTTACAAAAACTTTAGCAGACTGTTTTTCGTCAGTGCAATCAGATTGTGGAATTCTTTGCCTAATCACATTAAGATTGTTTCCAACTATAGAGCCTTCAAGCATTTAATTTTTAACTACTTTTCTTAACTCTTATCTATCCTCGTTTTCTTTTTCTTGCTTCTCCCTTTTAAGATCTTTCGAAGTTGCAATTAATTGCCATTATCTTTAAATTATGACCTTGTCACTTTCTTGTTAAAATTGTTGATTTTTACTTATAAAATTTATGAACTCATTTTTATTTCTAAATTTTAAATTTTACAATTACTTGTTTTTTCTAATTTAATTTTCATTTTGATTTTCATTTTATTATTAATTTTCATTTTGATTTTAATTTTAAATATTTAGTTTTAAGCTTATTAGTTGCTATTTACTTGAATCTGCGGCATGCAAAAGAAATCTATTCTAATATCCTTACATATGTGCTCAATAAATACAAATACAAATACAAATTATTACTTCACCGTTTAAAAACATTATCCAGGTCGGATTGTAGTGCTGAAACATCAGCCAAATGGCAAACTTCCTTAAAAATGTCATTAATGTATAAAATAAAAAATAAGGGCAAAAGGATACTTCCCTGTGGAACCCCAGATGTCGCAGTAAATATCGCGAAATTTACGCTGTTTATAGAGACGAAAAAAGAGCGAGCGCTCAGGTAAGAGGTGATCCATTCAAGAAAATGTGAGTGGCACCCAATTTTAGCCAGCTTGGCACCAAGTAAATTATGCGGCACTTTGTCAAAGGCTTTGAAGAAGTCGGTGTTCTTTTTTGCCCAAAGCAACTAAAAACTGGGGTAATTGATGCAATTTTCCAACAGTCAATAAACGAACCAGTTGATAAAGATTTATTAAAAATCATGCATTGGGGTGCAGACAATACTTGAGCACATCTTAAAAGCAGAATGGAAGAAATTCCGCCACTGTCCGCTTTAGCAGAGCTCTCATAGCCAATATAGCTTTGAAAACATCGCGGTCAGAAATAGATAAAGGCCCAATGACAACGCAAGCATCAACATTATCCAAGAATGATAAATCAGTCATCGACATGTCTTCACTATAGTTGGATTTAAAAAAGTTTGCAAAAAGATTAACTGCATCAATCAGCGAAGTGGATTTTAAGCCATTGTAAGTCATAGACGAGGGAATATATAAGTCCCGCTTTTTGGGTTGGATAAAATTCCAGAAGGCTTTTGGATTTGCGATAATATTAGAATCAAAGCGCAAAATATAATGCTTATAGAGAAACTTATTTAAGAAACTAAACTCCCTCATATAATGAATATATTTAGATTTGTGCTCAGCACGCTTTGTAGCTTTACATAACTTTAAAAATTTATTAAGTAAGTTTTTTAGCTTTTTTAAGCCTTTAGTGTACCAGGGTAGCTTATGATTGTTTGCCAGTAAAATCGTAATACTAGTTACACAAACATTAAGAATGCTTGATTTAAATAGTCCAAAGCAGGCTGCAACGTTTTTGCCTTTGAAAAGTTCATTCTAATTAAAATTTTGAAAGCATTCACTTAAATAATCAAAGTTACATAACTTAAAGTTAAAATGATGGTTTAAATTTTTTTCATTTTCGATAAATTCATAAAAATCAACATTTATGATAAGCGGAACATGGTGTAAGTTAGCTGGTGAGATTGAAAAAAGACATTCTGATAAACTATATGTAATATTATTAGAAAGGAAAATTAAATCCAATATTTGATTCAAACTATTAGCAAAATAGTTGACCTGCATTAGATCCAAACTTAATAAGCAATCAATAAAGTTAATCTCATGAGCCAAATTAATATTAGTAGCAGTTAAAATATTATCAAAGTAAGTCCAAACATTTTACTTAAGTTACAATCTCCAAGGATACATACATGATTGTCATACATGGCGGGCTAGCAATAACAACACCAAGCTGATCAAGTAATGAATCCGCATTATGCAGCGTACATAACGAGCATCGAAAAGAACGCTTGACTGCTACGAGAACACATCCACTACGCGTACAACCAGTTTTGACAACATCTCTATCTTTCCGAAACACTTGATAAATAGAAATGTCAAAAAATTTGCCATCGAAGACGTCATCATTGAGCCAAGTTTCAATGAAAACAATAACATCAAAATCACCATCCGATGTATATTTGAAAATTGCATCAGTTTTGGCACGAATTCCGGACATATTTTGGAAATAGATTTTTATTTTACAACTCACATTGAGATCAGTAGATTAGGAGAACATCAAATTGTTCGATTCTTCTCTTCCTCTTTTTGAAAATTTACAAATGGCTTAACTTTAACATTCTCTTTCCAAAGAGTTGGATTAAAAATAGCACCAAAGTACTCTTCAAAAAATCCTAGTTTGGAACTAACCCTTCGCAGGTTCTCTAGTTTAGCATCTTTTCTAACTAGTTTATAGCAGACCAAACTGCTCTTATCAATGGACGCATGCTTATGTACATAATCGATTATATTCTCTTCAGAAACAGTCGGTTTGAATGATGACAAATGAACAAACTTCATGTTTGTTGTTTGAAATGTTTCCTACAACAACATCAAGGTCATGATTTTCATTGCAGCCAACAACAATAGGTGTGTTTCCGTACTCTACACTGTGTAAGGTTTGTGTAAGTTCAAGCTGAGAGAGTAAAAATGAAATGCGAGAATAATTGCAAAAGTACGAAAACAGCTTTTAGTAAGTTTCAAGCACAAAACAGCTGATTTTGACTGCAGACATATCAAACGCAAATTGCGCCAATTAAAATTATCGTCAATTTGCTTGTGAAGTTGATGCTTGTTCTTCTTGATGCTTGTTCTTACTTTACTCGCAGTCTTGAGTTCTAGCACTCTCTGTGCACTATGTGTGCTCGAGAGAGCGATTTTATGCTTGTTCTTCTTCCCTATTTTAAGTACAGAAAGTACGGAAACAGAAAATAGTGTCCCACAAGTTACACAGTGTGAGTACGGAAACACACCTATTGGCATCAGAACGATTTTTTTGTCTCTTGCTCTTCACAGTAGACCACGCAAAATCAGGGGCCCTACTCTCTATTGCGATGCGACAAAAAATATTTGCAAATTTGATTTGATTGTACGGATTTGCGTATGCATCAAATATCATTTTCGCAACGCATTGATTGGCGCATCGCAATACAGAGTAGGGCCCCAGTACTCGGCTGTGTTTCGACGTCAGCTTGAGATGTAGTAGGCATAGACGAAACGTTAGTTTAAGCATGAGTAGACTCAACAACAGCATCAGAGTTCGGGGTTACAACAACAGGCGCAGCAGAATAGAATGATTCATCAACAATAACAACCTCATCAGCAATGTTGATGTATAAGGTTGTCGCAAGGGAGAGAGCGAGTACCCATAATTGTCAAATCGAAGTTGACAGCTCATAGAAAATCTGCAAGTGCTTTCTTTTATCATCCATTTTTCCAGGTGCAGCAACTATTTCAACTACAGACAATGAAGAGCTTTTATGAACAGAGGCTTTTTGTAACGAAGCAGCGGATAATGCAGAAGACGCACTTAAGGGTGGTGTTATGCTGGCGGTCAAATGATCCCTGGTCACGTCACTTTTTGCGGTTGAGTGTTGCTACTAAGCAGGATTCATTACTGCTTTCATATATTTCGCACTGAAATTGTACTATTTTAATGTGAAAACACAAATGTTGTGAATAGTTCCACAACGCAACACTGTTTTGATCCCGTGATTTCATATTTTTATCGAATCATTTATTCTTAAAGTGTAGGAAAATATTTGTTTTGGTGAATAAAAGTGTAAAGTGAGGTGTCAATACGCCGTCAAACATCACGTTGAAAAAAAGGTACCCAAACGGTCTCCATCGCACAGCACGTTCATGTCATCAAAAATATAAAACCAAAACAATTTTATAAATTTATCATATTTATTGCAGTTTATACCTATAATATCAACAAATAGTTGAAAATTACATAAATTGTGGACATTAGTACCGTTTTTTCACATTTTTCGCTATTTAAAGTGCTCAAAAAATAAATAAAACTGGCCGAAATATCTGAATTTAGACAAAGGATCCAATAAATTTTATTTACATTAAAATACAAAATAAATCAAGTCAATCCATAGAGTATTCTCTATATCGTGGATACTAGTGGATTATCGCCATAATCCATATCAAAGAGACCAGTTTAGAAAACGGTTTTTCAGAAAACACTTTTTAAAATTTGGTTAACGATTTTTTCGAGTTATTATTTTTTCGTTTTCTCAACGCCACAGCGCATTTAGCGGCATCTGGGCCTGAGATAACTATTCTTACCACAGTATGTTAAGGAATACAGGCGTGCGTTTCAAAAAGATTGATGTAAGACACTTATTTTTTGTGAGATACTCATTGATGCGATACTCATAATTTTCGTGAAAAAAATTGGTTCCTTTTTTTATGCGATAACTTTTTTATGAAGTCGTTATCGGCCAAATCACTTTGGAAATATATGCTATTGTACATGTTATAAACTATCGAAAAATCGAAAAAAAAGAGTTTCTTGGTCGAGTTCCATAAGAACCTCCCCTTAAATAAATATATTTTTTAATTGAGGAACAGTAGAACAAATCCGTTTTGAACATAAGTGACTTTTTTTGATATCGCCTTTTCAACCATCCACTGAACAAAAAATCACGGATTAAATATTACTTTAACTCCTTTAAGTAATACAAAAAAATTACATTTATATTTAAGTATCTCCTGTAAAATTTAAATAAACTAATTAAATTATCTGGTTTTGTTCTGCTGCTCCCCATTCGTAACATACTTTTTTTTTTGAAAATTCGTGAAATTATTGTCATAATTATAAGACAATACCTTTTCCTTTCTGAAAAAAGATATTTATGAACAAATTATAGTAAAAATTATACATATATTTCGGTCAAAAAAAAAAAAAAAAAAATTTCTGTTCGGCCGTCACCTCTCTGCAGACAATGGCAAACCTCAGAGAGTAAAAAAATGCCATGAAAAGCTTCTTGACAACATAAGGCGCTCGGAGTCGGCGTAAAACATGTAGGTCCAGTTCTGGATCATTTGTGTGCAAATATTTCACATCACACACAACACAATTGATCATTAGAAGCTCGGTCAAAGTCCTTTCAAGGGCTGAAATGGCCATTTCGTTTTTTTTTTTTATATTTCGGTCAGCAGGTTTCATTGATTTTGTAATTAAGTGAGTATTCCTGGTTGGAAGGCTGTTTTTGGACCCTTTTTTAAAATCTCTCATTCGAATACGCAAATAAATTCTGTTATATAAATTCTGTTTTTTTTTAATTGTACTTATATATTAACATATTAAATTAAATAAAAATTTTTTTCTTTTGTACGAGGGCTGTTCAAAAAGTTGGGCGTCGAAAAAAAAAGGTATGCTGCTTGCGGCCCGAAAAACTCGACTTCGGATCATCTAAAATGGAAAAAGTAAATGGTGTTAGATTCAGTACAGATGTAATTCTGGTTCCTACCTCAATCATAATTTTGCGATTATTTTTTACAAAATGGCGGTCATTGAAAAATGAAAAACCGATTTGGGTCAATAGTAAAAAATGTTTAAAATTCTGATTGAGGTAGGGACCAGAATGGTGACAATTCTGCGTCGATTGCACTTTGTTTCATCAAAATCGGTTCAGAACTACGGGCGCAATCTGGGCCACAAGCTCCAAAAACGTGGTTTTGAGATAAACGCGTTTAAGTTTGAAGTTATTTTTTTGCATCAAAAAAAAGTTAAATGAAAAATTTGAGCATGCGACAACTCTGCGTCGATTGCACTTGGTGTCATTAAAATCGGTTTAGTAGAACCGGAGAAAAGTGACTTCAAAGTTCAGAAACGTGATTTTGTCTCAAAGAAAATTTTAGGCAATAAAACATTTTTTTTGTGAAATTTTTTTTGTGAAATACTTACATATATCATTCTGCAATGCCAGCCCCATAAATAACTCCTTCCTCTTCTTCAAAAAATGAGGACTCAGCGGCTCTTTGTGCTCTTCGGGCAGTTCTACCTTCTTTTGATGCGGCCAGAGCTCTGGCTTCGGACCTTTTCAAACGTTCTTCGTTCCGAGACATGGCGAAATCATATGTGACGTTGCCAATCGGGATGCCCATTAGGTTCATTATTTGAAGTATTGGCAAAAAACATTCGTTAAATATGACAGTTGCAATATAATTGGCAATCTCAATAGTGCGTGCGCCAGTGTGCATATGCTTCGGTGCGAACGACCACAGCACTGCGTTGAAAGATTCGTTGCTGTTTTGAGTTTCGGAGCCAAGGCATCTGTTCAACAAATCATCGGCTGACAGTGCTTCGTAAATAGGTTTGATTGCTTCATGGACTCTCTGATTTAGTGGTGCATACGTATGCTTGAAGCTGTCGATTATCTCTTCTGCTACCGCTTTTTGCCAGGCGCATCAGCTCGACGCACCGGTTGGACAGTTTTGGTGCTGTGGAGCTCCATCAGTCGAGATTTTGTGCAAAAACGTTGCCTAAACAGCCTTCTTCATGTCAGCAACCGACTCTGGATATCGACGAATAGCGAGGCCATAATATGTTGAAAACATTGCTGGACAAAAGGCAATATCTCCTAAAGTATTTCGAATTTCAAAAACCCTTTTAGGACGATATTCCCAAATATCAAAGCTTTAAGAATATGCAAAAAAAAATCGAACAAAAAAATGTTTCCAACCAGGAATACTCCCATAAGCTAAATATTTGAAGGCTTGTTGTTTATAGACATCATTTGTTAGAGAAGCAAAGACGCGCTTGATAGTTAAAAACTTTTTAAATATTTAAAAATACTTTAAAAAGTATTCTTGAAGGTTGCTGATTTTTACGCTATCCAATTTTTATCCAATACGATCTTAAATTGTTTATTGTAAATAATAAATATTTTAAAACTTTCTTGTGGATTTTTGTCCACTTTGGCGATTCCGGGATTTCGGGATTGTATTTCTGCAATCGGAAATGTCATGTCATGTCATGTCATGTCATGTCATGTTATGTTATGTTATGTTATGTTATGTTATGTTATGTTATGTTGACTTATGTTGACAGTAAGAGGTCTTGATTTATTTAACAATGGTCCCATCGAAGGCACAAGCAGGTCCTTTGCCAAGCACCATGCAAGAAGTGGGCGAATATCAAAAAATCATCATTCGACTATGCTTTTAACGTTCTAAACCGCGTTTTTAAATCTAATAAAATTCAAATCAGAGATAAAGAGATAGGAAACTTCGATTTTTTTTACTGTGCGAATGGGATAGCCTTATGTACTGTTTTCTGTCAAATTGAGGCCAATACTAACACAAAAACCTCAATACTATCACAAACCTCAATTGCAAATCATCCCTGGGCAGGAGAATATTTTGTAGGCAGGGATGATTTGCCATTGCACTTCACCACATCACCATACTGTCAAATTTATAATCATTTCATATTAAATATGTGACAACTGCATAGCCCAAAAAACTTTCGGGGTTTAAATTGATCTCATCACAGCTACAATTGAAACACGGTCAGCTGTTCGGACAAACTATAAATCTTATGAACTTTATTATTAAAATTTAAACTTTTTTATAGTGGCCGCTGTGCATAAATTGATGGTTCAATGTGAAGAGGACGTGGATATTTTATAACATCCCCACTGACAACATGGGACAACATTGCTGTTCTACTATGAAGATGACGGTCCGGAGAAGGGATACTTTGCAGCCCATCGCGATAAGAAATCATGCAGTTACATGGTATTTGCAAATGAGTTGACACCGAATAAACTTAACAGACATCCAGAACAATCAACAAACGAGTACCGACCAGCTAGAAAGAAAGTACGTGTGTTTTGTATTTTTACCACTATTGTCATAGCTGCAATTTGTCTTTGCTCCAAGCTGAACTGCAGCAACATGCCGGATACGATTTGGTCGTGAATTTGAGTGCATGATTCCAATTCATGAAGGATCCCACACTATTTTTGCGTCCACTCGAGAACGACAAGGTGCAAGCACAGTACTTCTTTGATCAGAAGGCGTTGAAGTTGAGATGTTTTCAGGAGCAGAAAGTCACGTGAGTGGCTTTAAATTTTTTTAATTACTTGTTATACATGGTATTCCTTGTATACGCAGCAAAGTGCTCTGCATTGGAGCTCCACGCTTAAAAGTTCATCTGCGCACGCATTGTTCCGGGAACATGAAGAGTTTTTTTTGCTGGATTTTGATCATCGTTTTGATTTTTTCTTCAGGGACAAGAAGTACAATATTTGCAACAACTATTTAATGGATGAAGAGATAGTAATTTCTGGCGAAATGATTATAATTTCGAATAAGTAACCTTTTTGTTCACTGTAGAAACGAACGTTTTCTTCTATTCACGGATCCACCATTTGGATGTCGCAAGGAGCCCATTGAAAACACTGCTTAAAATAACGCAAATTTACAACAATAATATGTGTGGACGTTCAAATCACCTGCTGCCCATATTTTGGATTTTCCCTAGTTCTCTGCCCACTATTTACAGCAAAACATCCCAGAGCTGCTAATGTGCTACTACAGGGTCAACTATACCAAACACTCTGCCTACTCTGATGGGATAGGTGCACTCAAATAAGTCTCACCCACACGCATTTTCACCAACATACCGATGGATCGTCTAAAGCTACTGGCTACTGAGGAATATAAATACTGTACTCGGTGACAGTTATATACGGCACTTGAAAATCGTCATTCATCAGTCGACACTGCGACCGCTGTGGCCTGTGCATGAAGCCATATTATGTACACTGCCAAAACTGTCGTCGCTGAACTCTTTGCATAAAGAAACAGAAAAATTGGAATATCATACAAAAAATGCTTGGAAGTGTTGAATGTGGATGATGATTGTTTTTGTGATAGTTGTTTTTATTGGTTCGTTTGTTTTATATAAAATACCATTCAAGTGGTTACTGAAATTTGACCCGAAAAGTTTCTATTTAACAGGGCTTCCATACAAACTCTGTGCTTCTTACTTGTTTGTCCGATGCAAATATCTCCGCTGTTTTTTAAAATACTCAATTCTTTTTTTTTCAAAATTATCAATAAAATTACTTACAAAAATTATTTCAGCAATACCGTTTGCTGTGCATTTATATTTTTTATCTTTTTTTCAAAAAAGATCCAAATATTGAATGTTTTCTCAAAAAGATGTAAAAAGTTTCTCAAAAACAAACAAGTTGTTTTTGCTGTAGAAATTGTTTAAATTAAAAATTGAGTTAAAACCCCCTTTATAATAGCTTAAAATTTATTAGCAAAAATTGTTTAGTTTTACACAAAAATTAGTTTGTTTCTGACGTTAAAAAACAAGGGTTCCCCATATCATATTTTTAACAAAATAGTCTAGCTTTAAATAGTTTACAGATAACTAAAAATATATTTTCATACCATGTGGATCTATATTAACAAAACTCATTTTCTGTTAATTCTTAAATTTCTATATACTTCCCTTGCTCATTTTTAGAATAACGTGCTCATTTTTAAAAGGAACAAATATTTTTGCATTGATTTCTTTTTTTTTATACTTATGCCATGGACAATTTTATCCTACTTTGTGGAACATATACATTTTTTCAACTTCATCGGAAATTTCGCGTGCTTCTAATATTTTGCTCCGACGATACCACAAATAATACCACAAATTGGAAAAATCTCTAAAGATATTGTTACCAACATACTTTTCTGTATTTCGCTTGCTTAATAAAAGTATTATAAAAATAAGAGCAATGGAATAATATTTGTTTCGTAAAAATGAGCAAGGGAAAATTAATAATTAATAGAAAACGAGTTTTGCTAATACAGACATGGCATAAAAATAGATTTTTTTGTAATAACTTTTGATTGGAAAGGAATATTGGAATATTTCAAATACATAATATTTTAAGCTGGACTATTTTGTTAAAAATATAAAAAGAACAGTTATAATCAAATTAATTTCGACAAATAAACGAATGGGGAACCCTTGTTTTTAACTGAAAGAAACAGTTAATTAATTTTTTGTGTAAAACTGAAACAATTTTTGTTAATAAATTTTAAGCCATTGGAAGGCAGTTTAAAATGCAATTTTTAATTTAAAATATCTTTCCAAGAAAAAAAACTTTTAAGTTTAAAGCTTCGATTTTCAGTTACCACGTGAAGGGTATTTATATAAAAGAAACGTACCAATAAAAACAACTATAAAAAAAACAATCGAAAATAAAAATGTCGAAAACACTTTTATGCTATTTCATTAATTTATTTACATTTTATTTTTATAAATTCGAAAGAATAATAATTTTAAATTAAATTAAATGAAATGAAATTCATTCACAATCAATTTATAGTGTGCGTAAATTAACTGCTTTATTTTGTATATCGAAAACGCAAACCAACGACAAGTAAGACACGAGAAGCAATATTTTTTTGTACACAAAATTCTATTGCTTCTCGTGTTTTACTTGTTATTTGATTTGTGTTTTCTATATACAAAGTAAGGCGGTAAGTGTGATTTCACAAATTCAAACTTTTTAACTCACGTTAACAAAGATTTTGCCTTAGCACGATGTTAAGTATATTTCCATCTGCATAAGTAGTTATGAATAAAAATAAAGTAAATTTAATTAAAAAAGTTTGGTTTAATTTTTTGGTTCATTTTTTTTTTACTCAATATAGAAATTATGGTGGCATTAACAGAAATGTGTTCAAGTTTTCAATAATCTAACATCAATTTTATTTCTATCAAATATAACAATTAAAATTTGACTAATCTTTTCAATCAAAAATATAAGTTAAAATTCCAATTTTATTTTTCCAATCAACATTAGAAGTACATTTTAATTGCTATATCAACTGCTTGTAGTCACTGTCTCAGTCGATTGCGAAATTAATGAAAACAATGTAAAATGATAAACAAAACTGTAAGCAATAAAAACCATCCCCAAATTTTGAAGACAATCAAAAGGATGTTGGACTTTTGCTTTGATTTTTTTTTTTTATTGAAAAATGTGCTCTATTAGCTGTTTTAAAAATATGAACTATTATTATAGTTAATAAAAAATAGCACTGCTAAATTTTAAACCTTTATTTTATATCGAAAAAATAAGTCAAATTTTAGTTTCTATTTTTGATAGAAAAAATAAAAATAGAAGAAATTTGGTTGAAGACGGAAAAGTGTAAAACTGGATTTAAATTATTATTTTTTTATTGGTATATAAAACTAAGCATAATGGTCAAAGAAAAGTTTTGCTATTAGCTATTCAATAAACTGTTAACCATGAAATTCCATGTATTACTTTCGAAGATATAACACGTTAAATATAATATTAAGCACATTTGACGATCACCCTTTAAAGAAAATCTTCAAATGCAAAATTTTCTAAGGACAATGATTATTATCGTTAATAGCTTATTGAATAGGTAAAAGCATAACCTTTCTGACATTTTAAAATTGACAGTGATTCTGATGTGATCCTTCCACATTTTTTCCAATAGTCTCCAAATCCATGGGTTTTTTATAATTGTATGGTAACCTTTAACTTGTTTCTTATTCACTGGCTTGAGGAATAGCCAACTTTCTTGCATAAATTAATATTGCTGTGTAGCTTTTCAAATATAAAGCATAGCGCTACCTGATCATCATCATCGAGCAGCGGATTAATGGGCTTCTATAGACGCATGAGTTTACCCACTGAACCATAAGCGAAGGTTTTGAGTAAGGTGAGAGTTTTGCGAACATTTTTGGTTAGAATTTTTTTTTTTTTAATTTTTCCTTTTAGATTTTGTCGCTTAAAAGTGCTTGTTATAAAAGATTAAATTCGTGAAAGCTTTTCCCATAAAGAAAAATTGTGCATATTTTGCGAAATTCATTAAAAACTTATTTTGAGTCGAAAATGAATCATTTTTGTATCATTTCAGTAGGTAAGACTTCCTTGTAAATGAACCATTTTTTGTTCACAAATGAGTTCGGAAATGAATCATTTCTTTATCATACCAGTAGGAAACAATTTCTCATAAACGAACCATTTTTTCTTCATAAATGAGTTCACAAATGAATCATAAATGTTACTTTTTATATTCTAAAATCAGGTAAATAAAGGAACTTAAAATGAAAATGTTAACCTTCGTACAAACGTCATATGAACTTTTTTACCAGTGCGAGATGGATGTACTGCTACACGTATGAAAATTTTCAACATTTCTATCAAAAATTAAAATCAGGCCAAAAAACAATGAAAACCACGAAAACATTCCATGCAAAAATGTAATCAAATAAATTCCCCAATTAATAACTTAACTATTTTGATATTTCATATATAATTTGGAAGTTTGCCAAATTGGAAAACAATCACGCCTTTTCCACTTTGAAACATCAATATCATGAAAATTTAAAAAAAAAAAAACCACCGACTACAAAATCACTACAAAGTAAAAAATAATTTTAATAAAAATACTTTTCCTTTTAATTTCTTGGTCATATTTGATAATTTATTTAAACATATTATTATATATGAAATCTTATTATCTTAATTTTTTTCTTATTTGTTTTATTATCATAAATATACTAATTACTTGATGAATACAAAAGCTTTTAAGGTTGGGGCTAATTTATGGTTCTTTTTTAACTCATTTCCGAACAAAAAAGAGGATAATTTATGGTTCTTTTTTTAACTCATTTGCGAACAAAATAAGGTTCGTTTTTGAGAGGCATCCGACGAATGATATAAAAAGGGTTCATTTATGAGTGCCGAAAATTAACGTTTCTACCCGAAAAGGTTCATAAATTAATTCAAAAACGGTAGTTTTGGTTCACTGGGTATATTCCTTTTAGGAAATTCCTTTTTTTTATAGTTACTCAAAACAAGTCTGCAGCATACGTTGTGCAGCTATTGTAAATGAGCTCCGTGTCCCATTATAGAGCGTAGTTTACCACGATTTGATTCAGATCAGCCAGGAATTCTTTGCGACTGTGATAACATTTTTGTCTTATATGGTATTCTCACGTATCGTTTGCAAATCCATGGGTTTCGAAACAAGCTGGTAGTGAAAAAAAAAAATATATATCAATTAGAGAAATAAATGTAATCGAATGAAAATTACTTTAGCATTGATCGGAAACATGATGGGCGTCACATCAGGCATTGCACGTAATTCGTTTAAAATTTCCTCCGAGATTGAAGAGAGAACCACGACTGGATCGATGCGTCTGCGATTTGCTGTCTTATTGTGACGCTGCAGATAGTTACAGGGTATATGTTACGGCGCTTTTTGTATCACGGATAGTTACGGCGCTTTTTTTTCCGCCAGCAGCATCCTTTGGTACTTTCAGCATAGGCGTGCGGCGTCGCATATCTTCGTGATACTTCAGCACCTTGCTGCTTAATGACACTTTGGTGCCATCCACGTCTAATTCACAATTAACTTCCATTTCAGTTTCTCGTTCGTTCTCCTGTGTTGGAAACATTCATTTGTGGTGCTGGACCTACTGTACCGGAATAGAGCGGACACGCTGTATTTGTGCGCATGTGGCCAACCTGTATAAAACATATCGATGCATAAAAAATGATTTTAATTAAATGAACTGCCCCATCCTACCTGCCCGCAGGCTCCACACTTCAATTTGAAATCTGGCTTCAACTTGAATTTCTTGCGTGATGGACTGACTTCTTTGTGACTTGTACCACGCTCTTTATGTACCGATCCACCTGAGGATTTGGGATCACCCAGCGAATTAGGCATGCCGTCAGGTAGTAGCTTTTAATTTTGTGCAAGGTGTGCCAAGTGTTCAAGTCCTTTATAGAGTTTAATGCGCCGTAGTTGCTATTGTATGCGACGCTTCCCACGCTTCATTTCCTCTTTTTTCTGTTCATCTAGCGTAGCAAACAGCTTGATGGACTGCTCATCATTGGAAGTGCATATTTTAACATAGGCACCAGACACTGGCTGGCTGACGTCGCACAATTTCAACTCGCGTATATTCCTTGCCTTCGGGATCCTTGAAGGTGCGAGTTATTTTAAGAATACGTCGCAGATTTGGTGTACCCAATGGTTGTGAGTGTTTTATTTATAAGTCAGAAAATCTTAAATATTTTTACAGATCTATTCTGCGCGTTACCGGTAATAGTAATCTTGTTACCGAAATTTGTAACCGGTCTTAGTATTCGGTATTCTGTACAGTCGGTAACGCTTTCAAAAGCCGTAAGCTCGTTTAAGAACAAATGACACTCTTTCCATGCATCTGGCTGTTTTGCTTGTTACCACCTAATGAGATGGTAACAATATTCACTGGTAACGCTTGTTTGTAGAATACCAAAAGGATGTAAATGTTACCAAAAGGTGAGTTTCTTCGGTAATAAGATTAACGTTACCGCGACAGAATCGATCTGTTAATGTTTCCTTGTGTAGCCAAAATAAAGCTAAACTAAATTGCACCGAAACAACTCTTGACAGATATGAGGTGAACTCACATACACAATATGTGAGTTTCACCACAATGCATCAAAAGTGAGGTAAGAAAGTAAAAGAGCACAAATGGCCTTGAAAAAATCGAAGTTTCCTATCTCTTTACCTCTGATTCAAATCACAGACAATTTGGCAGGTGAAGCCGATATCTAATGGTCCAATTAGTCTCGCATGGCACAGCAGCACATGACAGAACAAGTATCACATGGGAAATCTGTTTAATGGCATTTGCGTGTATCTGGTTATGCAAAACATAGCAACACATCACAAGGCTCAGATAAAAACAGAAATTCTTCTCTGAAACGTAGATAAACACACAATTTTTTTCATTTTGATATCTGCGTATTTTGCTATGCGTTTGACGTTTGTCATAACGGCTGGTGTCAAATTATTATATATTCGTAATTGTGTAACGTTTTTTTGAACAAGCGATTTATGAAAGAATTAAGGTAATTTGTAAAATAAACTTCTTATACTGCGTTGAAACTGTTTTTTATTGTTTTTTTATCAAATATGGATGATGAAAAATTAATAGACCTGGTGCGCAGCGAGCAAATACTTTAAAGCAAATTTTGCATCGGGTATCGTTTTCCCGAGAAGAAGCTGAGGGCTTGGAAAGCCATTGCAGAACAACTGGGAGTAACAGGTTTGTAGAATGTGAATTTCATTGAATAAATGTAAGTAAATAATTAATTTGTGTAGAGTAGGAGTGCAGATAAAGGTGGACGTCTTTGCGTGAGCGTTTAAGCAGGGAGTGCAAACGTATGGATGCACCCTCTGGAAGTGGAGCGGTCTACATACAAAATTGGCCTTTGTATGGATCGTTAAGCTTCCTTAAAGACCACGTGAAGCCGAGACCGTAAGCACTTAATATCATTTAAAAATTGCCCATTATATAAACTTTAATTTTCAGCACCCGATGCCCGATTAATATATGTGAAGATAGTACAGACAACACATCCCCACCGCTGTTACCATCACCGTCACCACTGCTGTCATCATCGTCGTCACCATCGCCACAATCTGAGAGAGCAGCGGCATTGTTCTCGGCAACTCAAGGCAAAAAACGACGTTATATGCGCCACATGAGAAGGAATTTCGGGAGGCATGCAAAGCATTTACGTCGTATTGTAATGAGCCAAAAAAGAACGAGGCAGTGCATGCATGTGGACAAATGATTGTCGCCACAGTCTGTAGCATAAGCACAAAAAGTCAAGCAAACGCGATGGTAAAGCTGACTCAATTAGTTAGGCAGCTAAAAGAAGATGTGTTGTTGAGTTCCTTGACTGAGTAAGTACTTTACACTTACAAATAAATTACAATTTCACTTTAAATCAGAGACTGTACATAATAACTATTTTAAGATTCTTAAACCAAAAAATCATTGGAAAAAAATTGTAGCACCGCTTTTTTGAAGGTACCATTAGTAATATCTCTGCTTGTGAAACATGATTTTCTATTGATTTTAAAAAAGGGTCCTAAAATCTTTGAGCAAAAAACCTTTTATTTTTATTGTTTTTTTTTAAGGTCGGTAATTTTTATAAACCGTTATTTTTTATTTTTATTTGTTAAGACAAAAATAAAAGGCAGAATTTGCCCGATATTTTTTGAGCACCAGATATGTAACTATTAATTTTTGATTTTAATAAAAAATAAAAAGCTATTAATAAAAAATAAAAAGCAAAGTATAGATTTAAGTGTATCGTTTCGCCTAAAATTATAAATAAATAATCATTTTATTCATCGTAGTTTTATTTATAATACATTCTCTGTGAAGTGCATATTATAACTAGCAACACCTTAGAACATCTCATCTCTATTATATTTCATTTTATCACTAAATTATATTAAGTCGTCGAATTGAGTTATTATTTAATTTAACCATTAAGATGGAATATAAATTTTTATCGCTAAAGTGACTAAATGACTAAATTTAAGGCAGAAAAAACACGCTTCACTTGTACATGAGTATCAGGAACAGTGTGTGTACTTAAAGCTAGTCGTCTAAGCTTCATATAATAAGTATTCCAGCAATTGATTATTATTTTCAATTTTGGTTCAACCGTAAACTTAAATCTTAACTTTGCTTTTAATTTGTTGCTTAAAAAATCAAAAATTTCCGGTTATTTCGTGCTCAAAAATTATAAAGCAAATTACGTTTGTTTATTTTTTTAAAATTATATATATATATAAAATGCATACTCGGTACGGTCTCTGCTTTAAATTCAAATGCCACCACTTCAATAAAAGCAACCAATAATTATTCAACAATCCCTCTATAGCAGCAGCAGTCGCAGCAAAAACCACAAATTGTACACCAGTAGTTACAAATAAAACAACAGCCAATGTAGCAGACCAAATCATCATAATTTGCCGCTAGGAACCAACTGACAATAATCTATTAAAATAAATAACAAATACATAAAATGTATAATCTCTTATAGTCTTTATTTAAATATATAAAAAATACATAAAATGTATAATCTCAAAGCAGACCCGTAGCTAGCGAAATCTTGCTCGTAGAGCTAAATTTTTTTTTTAAATTAGATAAGACTAAAATTATAATAAAAATTAAAACTGTATGGGGGGGAGGGGTTTGAACTAAATTTTTTTTTTTAATTATTTTAAGGGGTGAAGGATAATTTTAAAAATAAAAAAATTTTATTTGTTCTAAATAATTTCAACGATACGTTTAGCTTTTCCGAACGTCGAAAAATTTTTTTTTTATGATTTCACGATGAATTTAATAGATATCATTTGTGTTAAAGGATCAAAAAAAAATCATCGTAAAAATCGAAGACACGAAAAAAGTTGTAAACAACACACTGTCACTTTACCCAATGTCAATGAGAGACGCTGATCTTTGGCAGCGTTGTCATAGACACATATGGTAATCTACTAAAAAAAAATTTACAAATCTGACAGTTAAGTCCGGTCGCGACGCGCCAACGAGCAGTTAAAATGCCGAAACTGTTTTCGATTACGCGGCGTGCAAGTGATAGCCGATGATTAAAAATGTCCTTATCTGCGGGCAGTTGTGTACCCGGATAAGGTTGCATCAAATTAGATTTTAATGGGAAAGCTGCGTCCCCTACCAGAAAATGCGGAAAAGGTTCATTTGACTCACCCCATAACGGAGCAGCTGGTGGTAGTGGCAGTTTGTTTGCTAAAAGCGCACGTCCAAAATGGTGCTGCAAAATTCCTGGAAATAAAAAAAAGCAAATATTAAAATGATAGCACTGCAGAAATATATGTTTACTACCTCCATCGCTCTGACTGCCATAGTTACCAATACAGGCCGAAGTAAAAGTATATCGAGCATCTCATGATGCCATTAAAACGATGCTGTAAAACTTCTTATAATTAAAATACATAGAAGCAGAGTTGTGTGGGCAAGTAATGGCAACATGTTTGCCATCTATAGCGCCTACACAATTTAGCATGTTCCATAAGTGGTTAAAATCCATAGCAATGTCTTTGTATTGTGAAGTTGTTGGCTCGCTGACATTATTGGTGACAGGACCATCCATATAACGTCTCATGTCTCTAAAACGATGTTACGTACCGTTGTTTTGCCCAGTTTGTAGCTTCATGCAATACACTGGAATGAGACTCCATGCGCTAGATACCTTTTAAAGATGGTATTCTTTATTTAGTAAATTCTATTAATTATAAAAATTCTGTAATTCTACAAATTCAAAAAGTTTTATTGATGCAAGTAATCGGAAAAGTTGTAACTGTTAATAAATTCAAAAATTTTATTTTATTGAATAACTTGCAAAAGTGTAATTGAAAGGCGCTCTTCCGGGCCGATTCGTTGCCTAGAATTTTTTAATTTTGAGCCTATTAAGTTTAGCAACAAATCATACACATTACGCGTCATCCTGGTGTGTATGAAAAATAGCTCTTCATCACGTTGCTTCATTTCCAAAAAAACTCTTTTGAAGTATCCGTTCGGTGTCCAATCTTTGTTTATTGGACGAACAGCCCATCGCCTCACTTTCACTTGATTATTCATTTTTTAGTGCATTTTTAACAAATTAAGAAATTGAAATTTTATTAATAAATCCGGCGACATTTTCCTGTATTTAATTGTTATTATTAATTAATTTACTTTAAAACTTTTGTCGAAAAGCTGTATTTTCTATGCGTTTAACGTTTTGGAGAAATAGCTGTTGTCAAATTGTTTGACGAGTGGTATGTTTTATCATGTTTTGTATAATCATGACTTTTTTTACTATGTGTTAGCTGCTAATCTATGTTGCATGCGCTGCTGTGCCATGCGAGACTAATTGGACCATAAGTGATAAGTGAACACACCCCTGGCGAAGCCGGGTATTCCAGCAAGTAAATAATAAAATAAGCAAGTTTAATTTCCTCTTCCATAGTTTTACGAAAAAAATAAGGTATTTTCTTCAAGGGGGGCGCTTAAAATTTTAACTCAAAAAGGGGCGGTAGACCTAAAAAGTTTGAGAATCTATGGCTTATTTAATGGATTCTTTTAAATGGAAAAAGTATGAATTCTTCGGAAATGAAAAAGTATGAATCTTTAAGAAGCCAATTTGGAATAGATACATACAGTCTGCGAAATAATTATATGTGACTTAAAAACGTCCAACGATTTAAGCGTACAACTTCGGTAACGGTAAAATGTAAGTATACAAAAAAATCTGTTGCTGTCTAATAAATAGGTGTACTAAGAATTTGCTTGTCCATTGCTTTCAAAATATACCGTTATCTACAAAACTCGCAGCGAGCCTTTATTCTACAATAAGAAATTATTATATGTATGTGCATCAGTAAAGGCCCTTATAGACGAGCAACTAATCGCAAAACTGATTGAAAAACAGGTCGATGGTTTTATCTATAGACGCATGAAAATAAGCACATCACCAGTTGAAGAACTGGTTGATGTGAAATCGCAAAAATCAAAATTTTTTTATTTTTGCCAACTGATTGAAAAACTGAAAATAACACCTCAACTCATCTACACACGATTTGCTTTCAACAACCAGCAACCAGTTTATCAACCAGTTTTGCGATTAGTTGCTCGTCTATAGGGCCCTTAACAAAGGTCTGCAAATAATGTGGTTGCGTTAGTATTGCCCAGCTGAGGAACGTTTCTGAAGAAATTTTTTGCATAGAGTTCGAATCCGTGCTCAGAATCTGCTCATCATGTCAGGATTTTGAGATATTTGAGGTTATGTACACGAAAAATGGCTACTTTTCAGCCTGGATAAAGAACACATAACATTTCTGAAATTATTTTATTTTTTATTCTAACATAAAGTACTATTCTTTCACTTTAAAATGAGCTCTGAAATGGTGCCGTACGACGATTTATTCAAAAACTATTGCCATTTGAAGGAGACGTAGACCTTTAGTGCTGATGCACATACAATTATTTCCTATTGTAGAATAAAGGCTTATTGCAAGTTTTGTAGATAATGGTACATTTTGAAAGCAAAGGACAAGCAAATTCTTCCAACACCTATTTATTAGACAAAATCCAATTTTTCTGCATGCTAATATTTAACCGTTACCGAAGTATAATAATACAATATATACAATAATAATAAATTGAATCCAATAATGTTGCTTTAATGTGGGATGTACCTTCGGTTTTGCTTGAAATTTATCCTTGTAGTATTTACATTTAGATTTGCGTATTGCTTCCTTCATTTCTATTTGGAACTGTCCCTGGTTGTATCCTTCTTTGCAAAGGCAATTTGCATTTAAAAAAATAAAAAAAAACATCACAAAATAATTTAAAGAAGTAAAGAGCGGTGATTTTTCATAACCTACCAAACAATAGGTTATTCAAATTCGTTGCTGACAAATCCAACAGAAAATACATTTTTAAAAATCAAATGAAACGAAAACAAAAGAAAAATGTTATTAAAAAAATCCTAACAATAAAAAAACTCGAAAACAACATACAAAAAATATCATAACAGATTGACTCTTTTCTCGCTTATAGCAGAATTTGTTTTAGAAACAATTCCTTTTTCACTTACCATAAATGCAAGCAAGGAATCTAAAAACATTAAAAAAACCAAATGGTCATTTCAGCCCTTAAAAGGACTTTGACTGAGCTTCTTATGATCAATTGTGTTGTGTGTATTGTGAAATGTTTGAACACAAATGATCGAGAACTGGACCTACCAGCTTTATGCCGACTCCGAACGACTTATGTTCTCAAGAAGCTTTTCATGGCAGTTTTTTACTCTCTGAGATTTGCCATTGTCTACGGAGAGGTGACGACCGAACAAAAAATTAATTCAATTGAAAAAATTTTCTGTGTCAGATGTAGGATTCGAACTTGGGTTCTAGGGCGTATGAGCCACACACTCTACCCACTACGACACGGCCTCCACATCTAAAAACATTTACTTTACGTAAAATTATTATATACTTTATAATCGATTCTTGCAGCAATACAGACGAATCAGTACATTTTTTGTTTATTGATTCCAATTTATAGGTTTTGCTGTAATTTTATACATTCTTTGGAATACATTCTTAAATTCAAGCAAAAGAATTAATTCTAATTGATTTTTATTAAAATTAATTCTGATTTTTCCGGTGGGTCCTCCTTATTAAAGTCGGTTAAAAATTGTCGTAAAAAAGAAAATAAATATAAAAAGAAATTTTTTACTGACAATGACTATGAAAATACTTTATTGGGTATGAGAATATGGTATTTAACTAATTTAATTATAATTAAATATCAAGAAATTAGCATTCAGCCCTATTGTGAATAAAATTTCTCCCGTAATTAAAAAAGGGAATTTTTGTAGTTTTAACAATGTTCACGGAATTTTTGAAAAATTTAAATACAACTATTTGCATTTATCGTCAACTTTTAAGATCACAAGAAAAAAAACTGTCTAAGGTTGCGAACATAGTGAACGCTTGTTGCTGAGCCGAGCCGAAAAACTCATTGGAGCAATAAGGAAACCAAGTCATGCATCTCTTTTGCTCCAATGTGTTTTTCGGCTCGGCTCAGCAACAACCGTTCACTATGTTCGCAACCTAAGAAATAAATCAGCTCATTTTTTAAATTTCGGGGAAATTTTATTCATAATAGGGCGATTTTATTCAAGCGATTCCGTTTTTCCATAGCAGTTGCACCAGCTTTGGAAAAAAGCCGTTCTGATGATACAGAAATTCCAATTAAAAAAAAATTTTTTTGCGAGATAGTGTATAGTTTCCACTCAGAAAAAGAAATCCTACTATAAAAAAAATTTACCAAATTTTAAAGAAAATTTTGCTTGTTTTTGCTCCAAAGAGATTTTTTTATATTAAAGTGAAATTTTTCTTTGAAAGAAAAAACAAGATTATTTTTGAAATAAAAAGGAGTATTTTGAATCAAAAAAAAAAAATTCTTAAAAACTGAATATGTATATCAAAAATTTCATTACCCAGCAAAAAATTTCAATGCGCATTACTTGTATGCACATAAAGAGCGCTTCATTCTCCTTGCAAGTAGTGCTGTTTGTATAGCGCTATATTTGTAACACTTTCCATAACAATAACGTTGCACTTGAAAAGAAAGTATTAGATATTAATGTCAAAAAAAAATTGATTTCAAAAATTTTAAAAATTCATTTAATCGTTTCACGTGAATAAACAAAATTTGATTTATTTTATCAAACTTGCTGTTATTTGTTATTAAGAAACAATTTTTTCAATTGAGATGTGGCAGACTGGTTGACGTGTTTGCCTTGTAATCGAAATGCCCCGTTCAAACCTGGCTGGCGGCGATTATTTTTCATTTTTGTTTTGTTTTAAAAAGTTGCTTATAAGTTTTTCTGTTATTATAAACCATATTTTATACCTAAATTGTGGCGGCCATGGCATACTGGTTGGGATGCTTGCTTTGTAAGCGAGATGCCCGGGTTCAAATCCGTGGCTGGGTGACTGTTTTTTGTTTTGTTTAAAAAATTTTAAATATTTGCGTATAGCACCCGGTTCTTGCTACGTTTTTATATCAAATACAAGGAGAACAAAGCGCTCGGCTCTCGCTACGATTTCATATTTTCTACAGCGGGAGCGGAGCGCATACATCTGATGATATGACTATGTTAAAAAATGCGCTACACACAAGGAGAATGAAGCGCTCTACCGTTTGTTTGGAGCGCTTCAGATGCGCTAATGGAGCGCTCGCTTTCCTGTTGAGTAAAGCTAATGGTATTGTGCTCCCGTTAATTTGAGATATTTGGTGATATTTATTAAGAAAGAGTTTATTATAACTATAATTACTAAAATAATAATTAAGTTTATGTTATGTCATGTTTAATTATGTTGTGTTTATATTATTATTATTATTATTTCGTTTATTGGTAGTAAAAATCGTTATAATTATCAATGAATGCTCAATTTACAGAAATTGGTTTGACCTTAATTCTTTAACATTATATTAAAAAGAAAAAAGAATTCAATAAAGTGTTTAGGAAAAAATTCTACGAAGGAAAACTACAAGAAAAACCTACATATGCAATCTTACGAGTAAGGGTTGACTAGATGGAAGGTAATAGTTTATTTAACAGTGTGTAAACAATAAAGAGTTTTAATAAACAAAATAAGATTATTATAACACATATAAAACAATATAACATATTGATGAACATAACTAAATATATAGATGCGTGTGCAATGAATTAATGAAACTATTAATATACTGTATAATTATTATATATATAAAATAGATTATTCACAAAGTCCAGAGACCAGAGGATTATCAGACATGCTACATAGGATGTAAAACTTGGTGGTTAAATCACAGATTCTCTTAGAGATAGGGAAGACGTTTGATTTAAGATGTAATTTTTTTGTTGAATAGTCCCAAGGAACATTCAACATCATCCTCAATAGTTTGTTTTGACAAATTTGCAAACCTTTAATGTGTGTCTTTGCCCAACAACCCCAGACAGGGCATGCATACAAAATAATTGATTGAAATATAATTTTGCATATCAAGACCTTGTTTTCAGTACTTAGATTTGAGGAACGGTTTATCAGTGGATATAGAATTTTGATTGCGATATTAAATTTGTTTTTTATATTATTCACGTGATCACGAAATATAAGCTTTTTGTCAAGGATGACACCCAAGTATTTGACAGAGTTAAACCAAGCTGTCATGATTGTTTATCTTGAGAAGAGAAACGGGAAGGTTGGCAGAACTTCTTTTTCGTGTAAAAAAGATGGATTGTGTTTTGCTGGAGTTTAGACTGATTTTCCATTTTAGCATGTATTGAGCGATGGTGTCTAGTGCCCGTTGTAAATTCAATAGAATATCATATGTAGAGTTATGCGAGAAATAGACAAATACATCGTCTGCATACAGGGCATGACAGCAGCTAGTTAATTGGGGGAAATCTGAGGAGTAAAAAATATACAAAAGCGGTCCGATTACTGACCCTTGTGGAACACCTGCAGGAATTTGCACAATATCGGACAATACGTTATTTATCGAGACGCAATAAGATCGACTATCCAGAAAACTATTGATCAGCTTTTTTGGTCAGCAATTGCTAACAGCTAACATAGGTAAATGTTTGATCAAAACCATTTGAATACAATCCAGACCAGAAGACTTTTTGGTCTTGCAATCGTTCAACAAGAATAGAATATAATTCTCATCGACATAATCAGAGGTCGGTGGTAATTGATAGAGATTTAAAACGATCATAAACAGTATTAACAACGGCATCATGATGATGAGGATCCAGATTAAAAGATACTTTGTGGCTTTTAAGAAACTCTAGAGCTAGTGCATCTGACTTCTCTTTATTTAAGACGGCAATGCCGCTTTGGTGCTTTAAGGACGGAATATGATTGTGTTTTTTTTTAGAAACTTGCAGATATTCCAGAAAGGTTTGCTTTCTTTATCGAGATTAGAAATCCTTCTTTTCCACTCAGTGTTACGATAATGATAAATATCAGAACGAATCTGTGAAGAAAGTCGAATCATAGTATCATATTCATAATTTTGCCTATAGCGACACCATTGCCTTCGAAAATAATTTCTTGTTTTGATGGAGTTTAATATATATTGCGGCAGCTTAACAAAATTTGTTTCTTAGAGAAAGTAAAGTTAAATTAGAGAAAGTATTTTTCAGAAATGTACGAAAAGATTTCCAATCTGGCTTAGAGTAATCATAATTAAGATTTTCAAACATAACTGAATCAATCGAAACGTTAAAGTTAACTGGATGATGATCAGAACTTAATTCGCTATATGGAAAGAGTTGAGAAATAAGATAAGGAACATTACTTAAAATTAAATCCAAGTTTGATGGAGATGAACTACGTGTAGCCGGAAAATACGTTGGTTCATTTGAATAGGAGATGGAAATAGGGAAGAATGTAGTAAACTCAGTTAAAATACTACCCCAAATGTTGGCACGTGAACAGTGCCAGTTACGTTGTTGAGATCACCGTAGAAAACGTATGAACCATTTACGTTAAATAATTCCCTTAAGTCAGCCTTAAACTTGCGCCGAAGAGCGATAGTGGCGGAACCAGGGAAGTAAATACTATAAAACTTTATTTTAGATAAGTTGCTTAATATTATCTCAACACCCACATTTTCAATAACATCCGTGTTAACACTAGGAATTTCAATAATTTTGATTGATTTTTTTATCAATATAGCAACTCCACCACCTGGAGAATGCTCCCTATCGCAGCGAAAACAATTGTAATTACGATGAAACAATTTATCATTGCATTTTAGCCAGGTCTCAGAAAGTAAACAGACATCAATATTATGCTTATCTAAATAAAAAACAATTCGTATAACTTATTACGAATACTACGGCAGTTCCAGAACATAATTTTAAGACGAATTACTTAACATTAGAGTACAGATACTTAAAAGCTAATTGAGCAATCACATTAAATTGATCTTGTTTGGTTTTACCTTTGCCAAGACCTAATACAATATCAAAGGTTAGTTTTGTCATTTCTTCTTGAGAGAACAGCTCATCATTAAGAATATTAGCGTTTGACGAGTTAGTAGGTATACGCCATTGATGACTTGTTGGTGTAGTTAGCGGTACAGGTGATGAAAGAAGAGCTGGAAACTCAACAGCTGAATTGCTAAGCTGGAATTGTGAGCACAGTGAACCTTTTATAGGCTTGTTTGATCGAGATGATTATTGGTGCAATTTCTCTTTAATAGATAGGTAAAGAGAACGATTTGGGCAAGCCAAATCTGTCGACTTGTGGTTGCCGTTACAATTAGCAAACGCGTAGTTGTCGCACTGGTACATTCAGACGTTTTGTGCTTGCCAGCACAATTTGCACATTTTGTTTTGATAAAACAAGATTTCTCACCGTGACCGTACAATTGACAGTTGTGGCATTGTACAGGCTTATTCTTAATTTTGCTCTGAAAGTCCCAGCGAACAATTGTATGAAATAAAGATTTGACATTTTTTTTAAGATCTTGTAACTTAACACTACCAGTTTCAAAATACACAATATAGAGAGTATCAAAAAAGCTCTCTTGTCTTTAGACGATCATTTTAACTTCTCTACATTTTAAGCCAAGAGAGACCAGTTCCGTTTTCACTGAGTCAGCAGAATATAATATAGTTTAATACCGTATAATATAGTTTTAAATGCACGATCACTCTTATTTTCATGAGAGAAGAACTGACATTTGTTCTCAATAAAAATAGTTTTTATAACGTAATATGTATCAAGTGTTTCGCACATGGTTTTAACACCAATTGATATTTTCTTTAAAAGAAAACTATTTAATTTTTTTCCAATAAGAAGATTTCTAATAAACTCAATGTCATGACCGAGCACTACAATTGGCGGAATCTTTTCTTTAGGTGAATGGTCAGACAATATATCGTCATTAAGATCCATATCAGATTCATTATCTGAGAGCGCTTGCAACGGAGTCCAGTAATTCCTACGCGAACCTGATTTAATTGAATTTTTAATGTTTTTATTATTATTTTGGTTTGTTTTTTTAACTTTTAGTGGGGACATTTCCCCCACATCACACGGAACTAAAGTACATTTAGGAATTTTTATACCACTCTTAGAAAAAATTAATTTGGAGGTGCGGCAGAGAACACGACTTGCTCATACGACAACACGAGCCAAACTGTTATTGTGTTGTGTTTATAACTCTAATAATTTTTCAATTATTAATTAAGAGTTATATTTTTGAGCTCAAGGTCTATGTTGCTTTCTGAAGAAAAACATTCAAGACGGACAGTGAATAATAGAAGAACAACTAAACTGCAACATTTCTGTGAGTGGTAAAAAGCTTTGATATATCTTCGAAGCAAGAGCTTACACCAAATAAGTGTGAATCTGAAAATTCGAAGAACTTTAGCTACTTTTCGTATCATTTGAGTGTACAATGTAATTCAGAGTAATTTTCTCTAACATTGACGAAAACAAATAGACATGAACGGCTAGACTTATCATAGCTATCATATAAAGACTACTGATGAGTTGGTGTAGCGGCCAACGAAACAGCTGTCTAGTCTGCTGTATGATTGCCACTCTATACAAAGGGTATTGTTGTTGTTGTTGGTTGTTTTCTTCTGAAAGCAACGTAGACCTTGAGCTCAAAAATATAACTCTTAATTAATTAATTAATAATTGAAAAAAGAGTTATAAACATAACACAAAAACTTATGAAAAGAAGTCGAATAAATTTAGAAATGAATTATTCTTTTATAATCAATTCGAATTATAAATTACCATCGCGGAATTTGAATCTGGGCCGCCCCCGTGTCAGTCTGCCGATTTCCTACGCACTATCTCAGCTATTATCGAATAGTGGCGTAATTTACTACGTTTGTTCTAACATTCAATTACATGCGAATACACATGCAAAAACATTTATTATGCGACCGCTCACACAACCGACGAGTAAAGGGTTGTTTTTTTTATGCGAAGCTTTTACGCCTCGTTCTGTGATTTGCTTGGAGTGAAATCTGAAAAATTTTCGACAGATTTTTTCTTAGAATGTTATATGGTTTCTTTGTTCCTGCGTTTTTTAACCGACTTCAAAAAGGAGGAGGTTCTCAAGTTCGTCGGTTTCTCTGTTTTTTATTTTTTTTTATTTTTTTTTTTTTAAATGTATGTACATCGATAACACCTAAGCCATATGCTTGATTGCCATAATTTTTGGTGAACAGATAGATATCATAAGCACGGAGGTGCACATCTAAAAAAGTGGGCGGTTCTTTAGAACGGGGCGTGGCAATACTAGAAAAACACTGTATATCGAATAATATTGACACTAGGGCACTGCAATTTAGTGTAGGTGTAGACGTAGTTATTACAAATATGGAAAATAGGTGTTATTCTACAAATGGGCGTGGCAATATTAGAAAATGAGTGTATCTCGAATAATATTGATGCTAGGGTACTGAAATTTAGTATTGGTGCAGGCATTATTATTTTAAATTACGATTCATAAAGTGGGCGTTATTCAACAAATGGGCGTGGCCATATTAGAAAAATAATGCATCTCGAATAATATTGATAGTAGAGCACTACAATTTAGTATAGGGGTAGGCATTATTATTACAAATCACGATCAAAAAAGTGGGCGTTATTCGGCAAATGGGCGTGCCAATATTAGAAAAAGAGTGTATCTCGAATAATATTGACACTAGGGTACTGAAATTTAGTTCAAGGGTAGGCATTATTATTTCAAATTACAATCAAGAAAGTGGGCGTTATTTGACAAATGGGCGTGGCAATATTAGAAAAAGAGCGTATCTCGAATAATATTGATACTATGGTATTGCAATTAAGTATAGGGGTAGGCATTATTATTACAAATTATGATCAAAAAAGTGGGCGGTATTCGACAATTGGGCGTGGCAATATTAAAAAAACAATTTATCTCTAATAATATTGATACTACAGTACTACAATTTAGTATAGGGGTAGGCATTATTATTTCAAATAACGATCAAGAAAGTGAGCGTTATTCGAGAAATGGGCGTGGAAATATTAAAAAAAGAGTGTATCTCGAATAATATTGATACTATTGTAATGCAATTAAGTATAGAGGTAGGCATTATTATAACAAATTATGGTCAGTAAAGTGGGCGGTATTCGACAATTGGGCGTGGCAATATTAAAACCAATTTATCTTGAATAATATTGATTGTTGATACCACGGTATTACAATTTAGTATAGGGGTAGGCGTTATTATTTAAAATAACGATCAATAAATTGGGCGTTATTCGACAAATGGGCGTGGCAATATTAGAAAAACAATGTATTTCGAATAATATTTATACTAGGGTACTGCAATTTAGTACAGGAGTAGGTAGAATTATTAAAAATTACTGTCAATAAAGTAGGCGTTATTCGAAACATGTGCGCGGCAATACTAGAAAATTACTGTATCTCAAATAATATATACACTGCGGTACTGAAATTAAGTATAGTGGTAGGCACAATTATTAAAAATTACGGTCAAGAAAGTGGGCGCTTATTTAACAAAGGGGCGTGGCAATATTAGAAAAACGCTATATCTCGAATAATATTGACACTATGGTAATAAAATTGGTTACAGGAATGGATAGAATTATTACAATACACGATCAAGGTCGCTATTAGAAAAAAAACTCAAAAAACACATTTCAGAATTAACCTTAGGGTACTAATATTTGGTATGCATGTAGATTGGTAGGTAGAATCATTACAAATCATTTGCGGGATTATACATAGGGTGTAGCACTTAAGAAAAGTACTGTATATCGGTTCATATTGATACTTAGGAACTGAATATTGGTAGAGGGCTAGGTAGAATCGTTATAAGCTACGATCAATAAAGTGGGCGGGATTTAAAAAGAGCGTAACACTTAATTTAAATGTTTTAAGACAGAAATTTGAAATAACCAACAAACTTTCATAATTTAATAAAACAAATTTTTTAAGAACAAAGTTTCATATTTGAAATTTTTCTTAAGAATAATATTACATAAAATATATCTTGCAAATACTAAAAAAAATCCAAAAGAGTACATGCATTTAAATAAGAAATTTCAGAAAAAATCTATTTGCTATCAGCTTAAAAAATATTCGAACTTCTTAAAAACAACTAATACAATAATTACGAATACTAAGAAATTTTGTATGAAAATGTTTGGAAAATTTATTAAGTTTACTTTATATACATTTTAATTTTCTCAGTCTTTGCATTTCTGTTAACGATTTTCTGTCATGTGGCTTTGTTAATAATTTGCTTGGCTCTAGGTCACTTAATGCAATCCCTTCCAATGTCTTAGCACGACTTATGGCCACGTAAACTTGACCTTTTGCAAAATTTTTCTTGCCAAGACCTCTCTTAAGTAGTTCCTTGTGAACCGTAACAGCCCAACTTAGAATTAAAGGAAGCATCCGTCTTTCAACATCCCCGTAGCATTTGTTTGCTTGAAACGTTGCAAACGTCGGTGTTATTGCCACAAGTCCGTAGGAGTCTTTTACTTTGGTTCCTATTGTCTGGTCATCAAATTGAACCAGAACAGCTTCAGGCAGCTCACCTACTTCCAATTGATCTCGCCGAAGTGCTTGCCATTTAATTTTTTTTATGTTACTGCTTCTCGGGATTCATCTACAGCTCGGACTGTGTACACACGACAGCTTTTTGATAGCAAATTCAGCATACGGTTGTTATATTCATTAACTAACTTCAAAGTGGGAACTATACTAATTGCTTCGCCATCAGCAAAATTCCCAACAAGACTAACACGACGTTTTTCGCACAAGATATCCAGGTGTGTTGTTGTAAGCTCTCCAAATCGCAAATTATTTAACATGTCTACAAATTCTCCATCTGAGCTCGGCCTCATATTAATGGATAATTCACAGAAAGAGAATTGATGTCATAAATGAATTTCCGCACTCATCCAAGAAGGTTGCTCAAAACACCAATGACCTCTTACTGGTGGTAGTTGCATGATATCTCCGAATAACAAAACATTAACTCCACCAAACACTAAATCGTTGTTTTTAAATTCCTGCAATCTTAAATGAATGATTCGTAAATTTTCATACGACACCATGGATATTTCATCAATTATCAGCCATTTAATAAAACGCCATTTACGCTTTTCTCGTTCTAGCCTCTCTCCGGTCATTTTGCGATATGTCATTGTATTTGCTTTCTCTATAGGCAACGAGAAAACAGAATGAAGTGTTCGGCCAAATATTTACCTTGCAGCCACGCCAGTTAAAGATGCCACCTCAACAAAAATTGGTTGTAGTAAAGACTCTACAGTGGGAGAATAACAGCGTTTAATATGCTCAACAATCAATTTCAGAAAAAATGATTTCCCAGAGCCTGCTCCCCCTGTGACGAATAAGATCAAAGGTTGTTGATTTTCATTATCATTACTTAGATCCTTTTCTATACACTCGGACACTTTTTTCATCAAATCTTTTTGTTGAATATTAAGATTATGAATTCCATTTAAAAATACATCATCAGGCAATATCACAGGATAATTAGTTTGATCACAATTATCCAAGTCATTTTGTAAATCAAAATTATCATCTGCCTATATATCTTCCCTCGCTTATACTCCGTTAGAACAATTAACAGCATTTAGAGCAACAGCTTGAGCGAGAGCTTGTTGAATAACAACTTCGGCATGGGCAAACTGCTCTGCGGATATATTCTCGTTTATAGGCTTAACGTAAAAAGCATGTCTCTAGAGATTCATTTTCCATCATCAAATCCTTTTCATTGCGAAAAGGTATGTGCAACACAACCAAATTATAATAAAATCCATCGCGGTCACTGTTAACTGTGAAATATCTATGACGTAAAACGGCTGGTGTATTTCTAATGCGCATGCGTGTTTTGTCGCGTAGTGCTATAAATCGTGCTGGCACACCATTTCTTCACGGAGCTCAATGTCGCCATTATCCTCTGACCACGACACGCCTGTTGTAGTTTCATATCTTACAGTGAACTCAGCTAAACTTAATTCTTCAAGAGTATCGGGTCGAAGTTGATATCTGTCAACTATGTTAAAAAACATAGAGGTTTCTTCATTGTCAAAACTAAGCAGCCTATATCTTTGATCGGGACAACAGCTATTTCTGAATACAGCCTTTCTTGAGCACATTTTCAGTGGTATATGGCTTAAGCGATAAGCAGCTTCTGGACCACTTATTTGTCGTTGACTTAGAATATCCATAGACACTGAAAAAATTTGTTTCCATACATCATTTGATCGTTGCTTTGCTTTTTGTACGGGTTCTCTAACTACGTCACCGCAGTCATTGGGCTCACACTTGCTGGCATATTTGGCTATGTAGTAAGCTACCGCCGTTATATTTCCACATGGCTGTATGTCCATGGTTGCTTGCCACAGTTTAAGCAACAGGGGATTATAATTATTTTTTAATTACTTCTTCATTTCTTTGTAACACGCAAAATCGCCCATTATTTCTCAATGCTTCGTCCGGTCCTAAGCACTCTGTACTTACTTTAGTAGGTCTAGGAAAACCAAATCGGCAACAGACATTATCTCGACCTTTGTAACACGTTGTCGAATGCTTGTGAACTTGTACTCTTTTTACCAAATCTGCGTTTGCGCCTTCTACAGAGCATGTTACAACTTCTTCAATTACCTTTAAACCTTCGTTGGTGCTAAAGTCAGGAACATTGTCGCACCACAGAAGCATATGCAAATGTGGATTTAATCTGTTTTGGAATTCGATTCTGTACCAAAAGTCAACTATAGGACCGCCCAAACAATTATCTTCTTTTTTTATGAACGTCATCAATGCATTAACGCGGACTGTAAATTGCCGCGCAATTACAATCGGATACTTCTGAACCAATTGCAGACGGTCATGGAAGGTCAAGTCTTCTATATTTAAATCAGGACGCCCATCAGCTATAAGCAATGCTTAACACATGTCTGGCCAGTTAAGGTCATTGCAGGAAAATGTTACAAACCATGTCAGTGACCCAAGAGACCGCACCATGACGATAAGCTCAGCACAACAACGTTTCAATACGAAGCAGATCCTCTTTTGTTTCTCAATGTCAAATGCATGTTGTCAACTAAGCCACACGGAATATTATCACCATGTCTCATCCGATAAGACACAGAAACACTTGCCTTTGCTCTGAAGAATTCGACTATTGACAACGCGAAAAATAAATAGTCCACCCTTTGGAAGCGACTATCATTACTCATTACACGAGCTTGAAAATAGTCCAAAGCTGTAATGGGGATGTCTCTATGTTGACCGAAACCATTTTGTCCATCTGGATATAAGAAAAACCAACACAACTCTTCCATTCTTTTCTCCCTTTCGATATTTAAGGGTGGTGCAGTTTTCCTCTGAATATCCACAATTCTTACTTCGGCACTGCAATTATTATTAATTTCTACAACCGTGTCAAGATTAGGTAAGGTTTCCTCTACAAAGTGAAGCATGTTTGCGACAAATATTATGTTAACGTTTTCATTTATACAGGGCGTTTCGGCTCCATGATCTTGAAGCTCACATGCAGTCGATACTGGAACTGATATAGATTTTGAATAGTTCTCAATACTTTGATGATTTGGTGTTGCGTTTAATGAGGCAGGTAATACTGTCGCTGGAATAATGCCATTTGCTGAGTACTTTCAAGCACTTCTATTGAATTTACCCCAACAGAAACTGGCGTTATAGAATAAATATTCAACAAATTTTGTGGACCTTACGTTACATTTAAGTTGCATTGGAGTAATTTAATGATCTGCTGTACATCCTGAAATCTCATACAGCATGATTCTCCAGCAGTCTTTCCGTTATGGCCTTTTGGTCCTCTAGCATGAGAGTCTAGTAGCCAATATGACTGCTCTTTATAAGCGACACAAATTGAGTATAGAATCGCTGTAACAATCCCAAATTGATAGCTTGTGAAAAAGGTCGTTAAAGCAGTTTTAAGATTTGGAAAACCATTTGCACTATAATCATTAAGAATGTGCCTGTTGATAACACAATCGTGTCTGATATTTAGCTGCACACTACAACCATGAAATGTCACCTCTGTCAAAATTTCTGATGTAGCTAAATAATCTGAATTTTCGTCTGCAATATCTTGTTCTGCCCTAGCAATAATGCAACGTCGGTAAAATACGTCACCTGATATATAATATAATCTATATTACTAACAGTCCATGCATTCGGATCAGATTCGGAAAAAGCCACGCATGCTACTGCTACTATAGCTGTACATTGCTTGCCAGCGGAATCAATTCCAAATTTATCGCAGCATTGATGGAACGTACCACGTAATATTGAAGTATTATTCTTGAAATTTTTAAAATAGCTCTTTGGATGATTTTCGTGTTCTTCTATAGCAACAGTATGAATATTATCAGCTTCAATATCATTACAAATATGAATTTGTTCACCTGCTACTTCAACAATTTCACAAATATCAGAACTGATTATATTAGAAAAATTGGGTCGTACGTCTTGATATAAAATATTGTTTCTCAATAACCACTGAAGCGCAGTTCTTAGTCGCTCCGTATTAATACTCTCTTTATATTGGGTCAAATTTTCCCTGCTTTCCACCACAATCAGCAAACCTGCCTGTGTTAAGGACATCAGTAATTGTTCTGCTACTTCCACGACATCTTGAGCAAACAATATTACTTGCCCTTTGCACCACATCTCGCTAAAACGATTTTGTAGTTTTAGAATTTTCATGAATGGTACAACTGTCGATAAAAGTCTTTGTTCAACATCTGATAAACTAGATATTTCTACAGGCAATACTGTTACTTCCATATTATTCCGATAGGATTGCGGAGGAATTTTTTCTTTTTAAGATTGGAACAGGAACGCCTACAGACAGTAATTTTTTTTATCAATACTTGTTCTGACGGAACAAATTTGTCGAGAGATGATGGATCTACAGTCATACGTTGTTTTGGGAATAATAATTTTTCTACAAATCATGCAAGGTACATCTGCAAATTTATTTATGGTCCCGAAAAAACAATTTTCATGCATTGATCGAAGCCTACTCATGGATTGCTGTATCCTCGCAATGCGCCGTATTTTATGATTACCACTCTCAATAAGCCGTGCTACGCGTTCCCGATATCTATCTGTTAACTATCTTCGATTCCGATTTTGTGGACATTCATTGTTCAGGCGTTTATGAATCAAGCCAAGACGATGCTGTCGCTTCTCAACGGACTCGCTACTTAGGCGTTTATGAACTAGGCCAAGACGATGCTGATGCTGTCGTTTCTCAACGGATTCGCTACCTAGGCGTTTATGAATTAAGCCAAGACGATGCTCTTGCTTCTCAGCTGATTCCCTACTTAGGCGTTTATGAATCAAACCAAAACGGTGCTGTCGCTTCTCTACGGACTCGCTACCTAGGCGTTTATGAATCAAACCAAAACGGTGCTGTCGCTTCTCAACGGATTCGCTACCTAGGCGTTTATGAATTAAGCCAAGACGATGCTCTCGCTTCTCAGCTGATTCCCTACTTAGGCGTTTATGAATCAAACCAAAACGGTGCTGTCGCTTCTCTTTGGACTCGCTACCAAGGCGTTTTTGAATTAAGCCAAGACGATGCTGTCGCCTCTCAAATGACTCGCTTTCAAGGCGTTTATAAATTAAGCCAAGACGATGCTGTCGCTTCTCAATGGACTCGCTACAAAGGCGATTATGAATTAAGGTAAGGCGATGCTGTCGCCCCTCAGCGGACTCTCTACCTAGGCGTTCATGCAAGGCGTTCAAGTTCAGCCTTCTCCTATGTTCATATTCTGATGCCGTTTCTTTCCTCAGACGAAAATGTTTTTGCTCTTCCATTACCAGCGTTACCATATGGGCAGTTAATCCTATTTTGGGCAGTATTTTGAGCAGGTAGACAGGATCATTTTCTCCCAGGATTTGGGCAGATTTTTTTTTAATCCAGTTTTTTAATTTTCGTTGAATAAAAAAAATAAAAATTTTATGTTTATAAATTATATGTAAGTACTTATATAAAAGTAGCAAATAAAGTTGCTACTACTTTTTACATCCTTTCAAAAATTTGATCATGTGGCAGCGCTTTTCCTGTCATTGTTGCTATCATCGTTTTTGTTAATTTCTTTTCGCTAGTCTTTTGCAAATTACAAATGTACAAATACTTAACAAAACCTGGTAACATAAGGAAATTGTCGTTTATTTAATGTTTTAACTTAATTTTTAAATTTTTAGACTAGTAAAAAATTTATTTGATGTGCTACATTCAATGTATACGATCACTACAAATAGTTTAAAATTACAAAGTAACAATTTGTAAATTTTGAGTTGTGTCTAATTTGTATTTAGTGTGCGATATGTTCAATGATCTCAACATTGCGAATGAATTGCTTTAAAAACTTATTATTTAATCTATTTTTGTTAATTTTATTACATACCTAATAAGAAAGTGACATTTTTGTAAAATTATAACTTACTTTAAATAAAATATTAAAAATGTAATAATAAAAAAATTTTAAAATATTTGTTTTTAGTCCTTTTATAAGAAGAGCAGTATTTTCTCTAAAAATAGAGGATTTTTTTTTTTTGAAAATTACAGGATTTTCAAAAAAACTTATGGCAAGGCTGTCCATTGCTAACAGCCGAGATTTACGAGCTTCAAGATTCTCTTGAGAGCGAGAAATTTTGTTTCGAGTAGCATTTTTATGAAGGCGTAAATTTTTTTCTGCTTCAGTTTCATGGGAACGATATCTTTTAAGGCGCGAAGCACTTTTCGTTGGCTTATCCATAACTATATTAATAGGAGAATAATAATAACCTTAAATTAATTTATCTTTAAGTACATTTAAAACATACATCTTTTTACTACACCCTGAGCCAGTTTAATATTATGCTTTTTGATTTACTAATTCCTTTATTTCAAATTCTAATAAAATGTCACTAATAAGTCATATTTTTTATTAATTTATTTTCTTATCTTAACCCTTCCATGCCCTAATTCAATTGATTGGACTTATATTTTTTTGTAAGACCATCAATGGATTGATTTCAAAGTCCTATTATTTTTACTTCCTTAGTCTTTTAGGAGATGTTACCTTTAAGCTCAAAAATTCTACTGAGAAATAACTAACATCTTTTCTTTAACAATCCTTACATATGTTTATGTAGTTAATACACTTTTTCGACAATTTATTATGTTCTCTAAAAAGGAAGAAATAAAATCTTTAAAAAAAAAAACTGACTACAAAATCACTACAAAGTAAAAAATAGTTTTAAATAACTTTTCCTATTAATTTCTTTGTCAAATGTGATAATTTATTTGTACAAACATATTATTACATTGGAAATCTTATTATTTTAATTTTTTTCTAATTTGTTGTATTATCATAAATATATTGATTTCTTTATGAATACAAAAGCTTTGTAGTCGGCGCTAAACTTTGCACATAATCATAATCTTATCAAAAATATACTTTTTATTATGGAACGACATTGTTGTTCATGTTGCTTATAGGGGATGTCAAATTGTTTATTGTTTAATTGTTGCGTGAACAACCATGGTAGAATAAAACCAGGTTGATGCAAGGGAGAGAGCGTAGACTCAAAACTGTCAAAGCTCATAGAAAATAAGACAACAGAATGAAAACGAAATAAAAAAAGTATGTGTGTGGCCGCCATGCACGGTAGATATGAAACATCACCGTTATATTATATTGGAATAATATAGTATGGAATATAAGGGATTTTGGAATCAAGAGCAACAAAAAAATACTATTTAATTGAAAATTTTAATTTTAATGTGTCATCTTTCTGTTGCAGTAGCATTCGATTCTATGAAATTTACTACTGGCCGATGATAATTAAAATATGTGATAAACTTCTTAGATCAACCGTCCTGCGCATGGTTGATCATAATCAACTGAAATTCGTTTAGAAGAAAAGTAATAAGTTTTAATGATTTCTCGGCGACAAAATTTATATTGAAAGCTCCTGCTTAAATTAACAGAAGTTTATGGAGATTTTCTGTAGTATCATTGAACCAGTTGGATTGTAAAAAATAACCCGTCGATGTAGACATTTTATGATATCTGCAATTTTTTGATTTGGTGTAATATATACAACAACCATAACGAGCTCTCTTCCGTAGGCCATAACCCATTGAAAAGCACTTAAATCACCAACCTCTGCCTACAAGACACTCGAACAAAATTTGACAAAATTTGAGCTCAATCGGGCTTGTAGTTTTGGAGATATAACATTTTAATTGATTTCTGGGCATCAAAAAGGGGAGTGGCCAAATTTTTACCTAAACCATAGTGGCAACATTTTTTTCCTCTATCATTCTCTAATTAAAGAAAATGAACTGCCAATATTTCAGTAGAATCAGCCCGATAATTTAGAAGATATAGAATTTTTATTAATTTGTGGGCGGCCAAAGGGGGTGTGACCAACTTTTTATTATATTGCATTGTCACCATACTTTCATATATATGCTAAATTTCAACTTAATCGGATACAAACAAGTTGTCGAATATGGTTTGCAAATTTTGACAGACATACTTACATACATAGTGCATACATACGAACGAAGCAAGTTAAATCAAAGCTTCTAAAAACTTTCAATAACTATATATTGAACCAATTTAACGCGAATAATAATGAAATTGCAGTATTATTGCATTAATCTTGCTGAAGATGAACAAAAACTATAACAAACGACAACACGAAAGCAACTGATATGCATTATACACATCCGTATGTAAACATTATATTCATATTAAAAACAACAACAACACCGGGAGTTACTGAGAAATATTCGTACAACGATTCGCATCATGAAACGACACGATGTTGCGTTCATGATTTCGCACAAAGCGTCGCCTAAAAATTTGGCGTCAACTTTTCTCAATCTGCGCAACACGTCATAAAGGCCCAAGCAAAATAGACGAAACGAAACGATTGCAACTTGCCGAACGTCTGACGAGTTGAGACGCTAGCAGTTCGGTTCTTATGGAACAAAATGTATGGACAGCTGTTTCGTTCAGCTTCGTTAAATTACGTTTATTCATTTTGGGCAACAACATTGAATTGCATTAAAGCGAATATTTTCGTCTCTACTCATTACGGAGCAACTCGTCTATTTTGGTTGGGCCTTAAGACGTTTCACATAAAAAATTCCGAAAGTCCGTGAAGATAGCAACGATTTTTTCGTGGACCCCCAGCAACGAAATTTTTTTTTTCAGACTTAGCGCTACGCACACAGGGTGTTTATTTGCAGCAATAATGATCATTAATGAAGTCATTTGTAAATTAAACGTGAATATTAAGCAAAAGACGAATTAATTTAAAAAAAAACTATATTAGACATTACAACTAAACATTTAAGAAACATTTTAAGAAAATAACATATATAACAATTACTCTACTTCTTACGCTATATGCAATAAGATATAAAAAAACTCTGACAATTTTCGGGTATCTAAAAGTTTTCTGCACATATACCACCTATGCACCTCGAAAACAGGTATTTTTCCAAAACTTTCGACACCAAAACCAACTCTCTAACTGCATTGGAACAGATTCCCTACCAGGTCGAAATCCATTTTATAAAAAATCGTTGCTGGCTTCTCAAGCGTTCCAAAAGTTTTCTGCACATATGACACCTATGCACCTCGAAAACGGGGACTTTTCCAAAACTTTCGATACCAAAACCAACTCTCTAGCTGCATCGGAAAAGATTCCCTACCAGGTCGTCATCCATTTTTTAAAAAATCGTTGCTAGCTTCTCAGGCGTTCCGAGAGTTTTCTGCACATATGACAACTATGCACTTCGAAAGCGGATATTTTTTCAAAACTTTTGGCATCCAAATCAACTCTCTAGCTGCATTGGAACAGATTCCCTACCAGGTCGTCATCCATTTTATAAAATATCGTTTCTGGCTTCTCAGGCGTTCCAAGAGTTTTCTGCACATATGACATCTATGCAACTCGAAAGCGGGTATTTTTCCAAAACTTTTGACATCCAAACCAACTCTGTAGCTGTATTGGAACAGGTTCTATACCAGGTCATAACCCATTTCAACAAAAACGCTCTGTCTTCTCAGGCATTCCAAGAGTTTTCTGCGCATATGACACCTATACACCTCAAAAACAGGAACTTTTTCAAAACTTTTGTCTCCAAAACCAACTCTATAGCTGCGTTGGAACAGATTCCCTACCAGGTCGTCATCCATTTTATAAAAAACCGTTGCTGGCTTCTCAGGCATTCCAAAAGTTTTCTGCAGCTATGACACCTATGCACCTCGAAAACAGGTATTTTTTCAAAACTATTGACACCAAAACCAACTCTCTAGCTGCATTGGAACAGGTTCTATACCAGGTCATAACCCATTTCAACAAAATCGTTGCTAGCTTCTCAGGTGTTCCAAGAGTTTTCTGCACATATGACACCTATGCACCTCGAAAACAGGTATTTTTCCAAAACTTTTGACACCAAAACCAACTCTCTAGCTGCATTGGAACAGATTCCCTACCAGGTCGTCATCCATTTTGGAAAAGGCCGTAGATGGCCTCTTAGGAGTTTTCTGCACATGTGACAACTGTGTAGCTAGAAAGTGGATATTTTTTAAAAATTTTCAAAATTAAAATCAAGAGCCTAGCTGCTATGGAGCAGGTTCTATACCAGATAATCCCTATTGAGGTTAGGAACGATTTTGGACACTAGGAAGTTTTCTGCACATATGACACCTACATAGGTTAAGAGAACATATTTTTTAAAATTTTTTAATACCATTACCAACCCTGTAGGTGCATTGGAACAGGTTCTATACCAGGTCATAACCCAATTCAATAAAATCGTTGCTGGCTTCTCAGGCGTTCCAAGAGTTTTCTGAACATATGACAACTGTGCACCTCGAAAGTGGGTATTTTTCCAAAACTTTTGACACCAAAACCAACTCTATAGCTGCATTGGAACAGGTTCTATACCAGGTCATAACCCATTTCAACAAAATCGTTGCTGGCTTCTCAGGCGTTCCAAGAGTTTTCTGCACATATGACAACTCTGCACCTCGAAAGTGGGTATTTTTCCAACACTTTTGACACCAAAACCAACTCTCTAGCTGCATTGGAACAGATTCCCTCCTAGGTCGTTTTTAGAAAAGTATTAAAGCGATGGTGGCCGATCGCTTGCAAAAAAATATATTTTCAAGTTTTATATTGTACTAGCTTAAACCCGGCGCGTTTCGCTGCGCTCAGCGCTTATCCCCTAAAAGAGGGCGTAGCTTTAGTGAAGCCATTCTTTTATAGTAAGTTCTTACCGAGTTTCATTGATGTGTGACTTATTTCGAAAGTTATACCGAAAACTTTGTGTGCGGAAAAAGTACCACGCCCCTCGTCCAACACCCATAAAATGTTACCTGTGGAACGGCATGTGTAAATTGAGGTCGAATACTGAATTCCGAGGCTGTGCGACCTATAATTCCAAAACTGTTCGAAATCGAAAATTTTAGGTGTATTTAAGGTGCCTTTTACGATCGGCACCAGACTTCACAGGAACCCTCTCAACGCTTTGGTATAACAATTGGCTAAGCGGTTTCGAAGTCTTTACGTGATATACACATATACCCACATACGTATATACATTAAGTCGCCTCACGCTCTTTAAGAAAAAAATTGTTCAGTCTCGTTCTTCAAAATTATCCATGGCTAATGTTATGATGATCCCCAAAATATTTCGACTAAAAATATTGGCTGGTATGGTAGTTAGAAAAAAACAAACGGTCAGAAATAAGAGTTCTGAAAAAAATGTTGCATCAAAAAATCTTAAATTTTTTCCGTTGGACCAAAGATATTGCGGATTTTTATGGATTGTTTTAACTTTTTTCATATTATTTTCACTAAAATTCAAACGAATCTTTTCCTATACTACTTTTAGTCAAATAAATTGTGCAATGTAAAAAATGTGTACATTTTTTTGTAATTTCATTCAATTTAGTTATTCATTTTACACTATATTTTATCATCAATAGATAATTTATTTGACTAAAAATAACATGGCAAAACAAAAAAAATATTTTAATTTGAATTTTAGTGAAAATAATAAAAAAAAAAAGTTAAAAAATTAATGAAAATCTGCATTATCTCTGATCCGACTGTAAAAATTTAAAATTTATTGGTGCAGATTGGAAGAACTTTTCCATTACTATTATTTCTGACCGGTTGTTATATTTAACTACCGCACCAGTAAATATTTTTATAAAAAACTCGATTTTTAGAGCATATTTCAAACCATTCCGTGGCATACTGGTTGAGGTGCGTGGCTTGTATGCCATAGAACCCAGGTTCGAATTCCACCTGACACAGAAAGTTTTTTCAATTGAATTAATTTTTCTGTTCGGCCGTCATCTCTATGCAGACAATGGCAAGCCTGACAGAGTAAAAACTGGCATGAAAAGCTTCTTGAGAACATAATCCGTTCGGAGTCGGCATAAAACTTGCAGATCTAGTTCTCGATTATTTGTGATCAAACATTTCACAACACGCTCGCATAAGAAGCGCGGTCAAAGTCTTTTCAAGGGCTGAAATGGCCATTTCGTTTTCGTTTTTGCATTTTTTTTTTTTATTTCAAACCATTCCAGCTCACGGATGGCTATCGCTACAGTCGAAATATTTGGGGAATCATCATAACATAAAGCATTATTTTGAGGAACCTACCCGAACACCTTTTTTTTTTTGTGAAGAGCCATGCATACATTTTTTACAGATAGATAGATGAGCAGAAAAAGTAGGCATGGCAACATTTATATATAAAGTGACCGCCACTTTGACCCATAGCATATACATACCAAGTTTGACTATCAAAACGATCACATCTCAGGAATTAAAATTATTTCTAACCCTGACAGCTAGTGCTTACTTAGTTATAATTTTTAAATTATAATTAACTATAGTACATTAAAAAATAAATAAATACAATAAAATTAGTTCTGAAGAGTGGGCACAGATATAGTGCTGCCATGCACATATTGAGTAAGCGTATGAACTTAATTACCAAATTTTAGTATTTAACGATGAGAATCGTCTGATTAATAGAAGTTCTATTAATTTCTGGGTAAAAAAAACCAAGTGGCGGCCGTGGCGTAGTGGGTAGAAGGTGTGGCCCACACGCGAGAGAACCCTGGTTCGAATCCCACCTGACACGGAAAGTTTTTCAATTGAATTAATTTTTCTGTTCGGCCGTCACCTCTCTGCAGACAATGGCAAGCCCCAGTGAATAAAAGCTGCCATGAAAAACTTTTTGAGAACATAAGCCGTTCGGAGTTGGCATAAAGGTCCAGTTCTCGATCATTTGTGTTCAAACATTCCACAACACGCACAACACAATTGATCATAAGAAGCTCGGTCAAAGTGCTTTTAGTGGTGGGACGTAGATATGTTCCGACCACGCCCATTTTTTTAACAGTTGCCGACAGTGACTATATGAACTAAATTACCAAATCTTAGTCTTCTACGGCAAAAGCCGTCTGATATAAAGCATTTTTACTGGTTTGTGGACGGTAAAAGTGGGCGTGACAACGTTTATATTTACATAGTGACTGTCACTCGGACCTATAGAACCTGCATACCAAGATTCACTATCAACACGTGTACAACTCAGGAATTAGAATGATTTCGGTAGATATAGTGCGGTAAATATAGTGCGGTCATGCCCATTTTTTGGACATTGGCCGAGAGTAATCATATAAGCTAAATTATCAAATCTTAGTCTTCTACGGCAAAAGCCGTCTGATATAAAGCATTTTTACTGATTTGTGGGCGGTAAAAGTGGGCGTGACAACGTTTATATTTACATTGTGACTGCCACTTGTATCCATTGCACCTGCATACCAAGATTCACTATCAAAACTTAAACATCTCAGGAATTAAAAAGATAGCTGAAAAGTGGGCGTAGATAGAGTGTGACTACTTAAATTTTAGTTTAATATGATTAAAACCGTCTGATATATAGCATTTTTTTGGTTTGTGGGCGATACAGCCAATTTGGTTTGTATGGGAGGTACCACGCCCCCTTGTCCAATCAACACCAAACTTCACAGGAACACTTCGAGAATGTTGCTTCAGTATCCCTAAAAATTTAATAAAGTTTGGATCAGTGGTTTTGGAGTCTATACGTGATATACACACATATCCACATACCCACATACATACATTAATTTTTATATATATAGAAGATTCGATAGATTGCACATTTTTGAAAAAAATCTGAGCAAAAACGAATTCTTGGCAATTTGTGAGGAAACTGGACAAAAATTAAATAAGCATTGAAAATTGAAATTGAAATGTCAGACCAACACGAACTTACGACGCAACTGACTTGCGCATATTTTGATGCGTACTAAAATACCACAGAATTCGGCATCAGCTGTCCTGATATGCGAAAAAAGAAGTTTTGATATAAATACACATAAAGAAAAAAAGAAGATATTTATCACCCATTGCGCTTTGCTGCGTCTTACCGTCTTTTATAGTACAGCGCCCTCTGATGTTCAAGATATAATAATATACAAAGAGCCAAAAGACTCACCGCACCCGAAAACCACTTATAAAAATCATACTTATCATATGATTTGGTTTGAGTTTTTTGCGGTATTTGTACAACAGCGCCCTCTGGTTTTCGAGATAGAATAAAAAAATAACGTCAAAGCCATTTCCATACTCGATAATCAAATACTATACATCCGATATACAAATATTTATCTAAATCAGATGAGCGATTTTTGAGTGTTTCACGATTTCTTAAGTGATTTGTACCACAGCACCATCTGGCGTTTAAGATAGCGCAGAAAAAAAAGTCCAAGTACCCACCGTATCCGAAAACTCCTATATAAAAATTTTCACTCAAATCAGATGTTCAGCTAGGAGTTTTTCGACATTTGTTTTGCTGTGCCCTCTGGTGTTCAGTATAGAACAAAATAGATAAGCCATAAAAACTACCGTACCCGAAAATCCCTAAATACAAATTTTCATGTAAATCGGATGAATGGTTTTGGAGACAAACTATAATAACAAAATTCGTGGAACCCGATCGCAGCGCCACCTACCGGGCCCAATTGCAAATCTGAACCATCCAGGGATCTATTAAAGCACGCACAAAAAATTTCATTAAAATCGGTGCAGCCGTTTAGGAACAGTTTTATAACACACACATGTCAAAATTATACAATAGCGCCCAGTACTTTTCGAGACAGAGCAAAAGAGATAACGCCAAAACATTTTCCGTACACGAAAATCCTTTAATAATATTTTTCATCCAAATCGGATGAGCGGCTTTCTACTTTTTCGCGATTTCTTTAAGAGATTTGTACTACATCCATCTGGTGTTCGATATAGTACAAAAAAGATAAGTCCAAAACAGTCACCATATTAGAAAACCCCTATATACCAATTTTCATGAAAATCGGATAAAAACCTTTGAAGTTTCTTAAAATAGTTGTACACAGCCCCCTCTGGTGTTCAAGATAGAACAGAGTCATAAGTCACAAAAACTCACTGTATCCGAAAACCTCTATACACAAATTTGCATGCAAATCGGATGAACGGTTTCGGAGATAAACTATAAAAACGAAATTAATAAAACATGACCGCAGCGCCACCTACCGGGTCCAATTGTGAATCTTAACCATCCAGGGATCCACTCAAACACACACAAAAAATTTCATAAAAATCAGTGCAGCCGTTAAGGAACAGTTTAATAACATACACACGTACAAATTGGACAACATCGCCCTCTAGTTCCGAGAAAGAGCAAAAAAGATAGCACCAAACCCCTTGCTGTACTCGAAAATCGCCATTTACAAATTTTCATCCAAATCAGATGAGCAGTTTTGAAGTTTCTCACGATTTCCTTAGATTTGTACTAAAGCGCCCTCTGGTTTCCAAGATATCACAGAAAAGATAATTCCAAAACACTCACCGTATCAGAAAACCGCCACTTTAAAAATTTCATGCAATTTGGATGCACGGCTTAGGAGTTTTTCGAGGTTTTTCCAAATATTTGTACTACAGCGCCCTCTGGTGTTCGAGAGAAAAAAGAGTAGATAAGTCAAAAAACTCAGCGTATCCAAGAACCTCTACATACAAACTTTCATGTAAATTGGATGAACGGTTTTGGACTTTTTCGACTTTTTAAAAATATTTGTACTACAGCGCCCTCTGGTGTTCAAGATAGAACCTAGTTTATACGTCATAAAAACTCACAGTTTCTGAAAACCTCTACATACCAACTTTCATATAAATCGTATAAGCGACTTAGGAGGTTTTTGACGTTTTTTAAAATATTTGTACTACAGCGCCCTCTAGTGTTCAAGATAGAACAGAGTAGATAAGTCACGAAAATTCACCGTATCCGAAAACTTCTATATACCAATTTTCATTTAAATCGGATGCACGGATTAAGAGTTCTTCGAGGTTTTTCAAAATGTTTGTACTACAGCGCCCTCTGGTGTTCAAGATAGAACAGTGCAGATAAGTCAAAAAAACTCAGCGTGTCCGAGAACCTCTACATACAAATTTTCATGCAAATCGGATGAACGGTTTCGGAGATGAGCTAAAAAAAGGAATGCCTGGAACCCAATCGCAGCGCCCCCTACCGGGTCCAACCTTTTTTACTGGATAAAAAGTATCCTATGTTATGACCGGCGGTATAAGGAACCTAGATGTCAAGTTTCATTGAAATCCATCCAGTGGTTTTCGCGTGATGCTTTAACAGACAGACAGACAAAAATTTTAAAAATGCAATTTTTGGATTCAGCGTCATCCAAAATGCCAAACGCAAAAAGAATTTCAAAAAAATATTTCATGTACAGATTTTTTTTTTTTACAATTTTATATATATACTAGCTGAATTCCCGGCTTAACTCGGGAGTAGATATAAATAATTTTCGATTTCATTCGTCGATTTGAAAAAACCTTTCACAAACTTTAGAAGGAATTTTGTGTGCATCTTTCGGCACTTCGGCGAAATGAGCAAAATGTAGCTTCAACATCTGAGAATTATGGGAAAAAGTTGAGGAAATCGTGATTTGTGTGTGCGTGCCGCCGATCGCTTGCAAAAATATATTTTCAAGTTTTATATTGCATTCGATAGATTCCACATTTTTGAAAAAATTCAGAGCAAAAACGAATTTTTGGCAATTCGCGAGGAAATTGGACAAAATTTAAATATGCATTGGAAATAGAAATTGAAATGTCAAAAAAACGCCAACTTACGACGCAACTGACTTGCGAATGTGTTAATGCGTACTCAAATACCACAGAATTTGGCATCAGCTGTCCTGATTTGCGAAGAAAGAAAGTTGTATATAAATACACGTCAAGATTAAAACAAGATGTTATCACCCTTCGCGCTTTGCTACGCCTTACTGTATTTTGTAGTACAGCGCCCTCTGGGATTCAAGATATAGCAAAATGCATAGCGCCAAAAGACTCACCGCACCCGAAAACCACTTATAAAAATCATACTTATCGGATGAGTTGTTTTGAGTTTTTTGCGGTATTTATACAACGCCATCCTATATATCCGATATAATCAAATCCTATATATCCGATATGCAAATTTTTATCTAAATCGGATGAGCGGTTTTTGAGTGTTTCACGATTTCTTAAGTGATTTGTACTACAGCACCATCTGGTGTTTAAGATAGCGCAGAAAAAAAAGTCCAAGATACCCACCGTATCCGAAAACTCCTATGTACAAAATTTCACGCAAATCGGATGTACAGCTAGAAGGTTTTCGAGATTTTTAAAATATTTGTACTGTAGTGCCCTCTGATGTTCAATTTAACAAAAAAAAAGTCATAAAAACTACCGTACTCGAAGACCCCTAAGTACAAATTTTCATGTAAATCGGGTGAATGATTCCGGAGACAAACTGTAATATCAAAATTCGTGGAACCCGATCGCAGCGCCACCTACTGGGTGGCCACACAAAAAAAAACATCATCAAAATCGGTGCAGCTGTTTAGGAACAGTTCAATAACACACACACGTACAAATTGTACAACAGCGCCCACTGCTTTTCGAGACAGAGCAAAAGAGATAACTCCAAAACAGTTGCCGTACACGAAAATCCTTTAGAAAAATTTTCCTTTAAAATCGGATGGGCGGCTTTCTACTTTTTCACGATTTCTTAAGAGATTTGTACTACAGCGCCCCCTCGTGTTCGATATAGTACAAAAAAGATAAGTCCAAAAGCGTCACCATATTAGAAAACCCCTATATACCAATTGTCATGAAAATCGGATAAACAGCTTAGAAGTTATCTTCTTCTTCTTCTATATATATAAAAATGAATGTATGTATGTGGGTATGTGGGTATGTGGATATGTGTGTATATCACGTATAGACTCCAAAACCACCGAACCAAACTTTGTGAACTTTTTAGGGATACTGAAGCAACATTCTGGAAGTGTTCCTGTGAAGTTTGGTGTTGGTTGGACAAGGGAGCGTGGTACCTCCTATAGAACCCAAATTTGCTCTATCGCCCACAAATCAAAAAAATGCTATATTTCAGACGGTTTCAATCATATAAAACTAAAATTTGGTAATTTTGTTCAGATGGTTACTTCCGGTGACTGTACAAAAAATGGGCGTGGTCACACTACATCTACGCCCACTTTTCAGCAATCGTTTTAATTCCTGAGATGTTCAAGTTTTGATAGTGAATCTTGGTATGCAGGTACAATGGATACAAGTGGCAGTCACTATGTAAATATAAACGTTCTCACGCCCACTTTTACCGCCCACAAATCAGTAAAAATGCTTTATATCAGACGGCTTTTGCCGTAGAAGATTAAGATTTGATAATTTAGTTTATATGATTACTCTCGGCCAATGTCCAAAAAATGGGCATGACCGCACTTTATCTACGCCCACTTTATCGAAATCCTGCTTATTCCTGAGTTGTACACGTTTTGATAGTGAATCTTTATGCAGGTTCTATAGGACCAAGTGGCTGTCACTATGTTAATATAAATGTTGTCACGCCCACTTTTTCCGCCCACAAATCAGTAAAAATAATTTATATCAGACGGCTTTTGCCGTAGATGACTAAGATTTGGTAATTTAGTTTGCATGGTTACTGTCGGCCAATGTACAAAAAGTGGTCATGGCCGCACTATATCTACGCCCACTTTATCGTAATCTTGCTTATTTCTGAGTTGAACACATTTTGATAGTCAATCTTGGAATACAGGTGCTATGGGTCCAAGTGGAAGTCACTATGAAAATATAAACGTTGTCACGCCCACTTTTACCGCCCACAAATAAGTAATAAATGCTTTATATCAGACGGCTTTTGCGTAGAAGACTAAGATTTGGTAATTTAGTTCATAGGGTCACTGTCGGCAACTGTTAAAAAATTGGACTGGTAGCAACATATCTACGCCCACTTTTTCGAAATCATGTGTAATGTTTTTAGCTGTTTCGCGAAAAACTTTTGTCGCGTTTTCGCGGTTGTTTAGGCCGCAAACCTAAAGAAGGTAAAAGATTAATGAAATGAATATACTTCCTTATCGACTCGTTCGAGTATCGATATTCCAGTATCGATCCTCTGACGAGCCGCTCGTTCGGCTCCTCCGACGAGCTGTTGCCGCCTTTTTACTAATCACTTATTGATTAGCATCGGCAAAAGTTGAATTTATAAACGATCCAGTTTTTTGTGCTTCTTTATATATCGTCATATGAAATCAAAAAAAGGCTATTCCTACGTTCCGCCATTATCAAGTAGCATCTTCACTAATTGAAAATTAAAGAAACGTAAGATTCGATGAAATAAACTGTGTATACAACTCTACTTATTTGAGTTCTTTCTTTTATTTCCTCTGCACATAATCTCCGAGCACAAATTTCACGAAATTTATATGCAGATCTAGGCGCTGACGAGTCATCTATTTCCGCCAAATAGCCAAAGTTGACACCAATTGTCACTGGAACAAATCTACCTAGTTTGTTTATGGTCCTTCGAGAGCCTTCTTTGGAACGTCCGCCTACGGAAAATCAATTGAGCACTTCTCAAGCATCCAGTTCATAAATCAACTTTAATTCCCCAGCAAAAACAAAAAAGGTCAGTTGATTGAATTTAAGTGTCTTATGGTAGAAGTATGTGCAAGTTTTCCTTTTTTTTGGCAAAGGTTTATACATTTTTTTTTCACATATAAAAAGCCAACAAGTGTGTGAAAGTGCGCGAATTTTTTCGAAAAAGTTTCCAAAAAGAAAATTAATTTTGTTAAATTGCACCATTTTTTTAAGCCGAAGTTGCACGAAGTGGTCAAAGCAAAAATTTAATTTATGGAAAATTATAAATGTTAACAAGTTTAGTGATTAAGTGATTAAAGCTTTGCTTAATTAATTAAAATATTGGAAGCAAATTCGAAAAAGTTTTCTTTTATTTACACACTCACGCACAGGCTGACAATTTGTCAAAAAATTCGTTTTTTTTTTGGTTTGGTTTTGTTTAAGTAATTTAAAAGCCAAAACTCACAGACACATACGCGTAAGCAGAACAAAAAAAAAAAAAAAAAAGTGAACTTACCAAAAGTGTCCGTCCGATTTCGGTGCAATATAAGTTGTTCTTTATTGTTGTTGCTATCATTCATATATTGATTGAATGCATTTTATTAAAACAAGACTAACTTTATTGAGACTAAATTATCACTCAAATTTAATTTTAACAATTTAATTAATTTTATAAATTAATAAGCACAAACGATAGCAAGAAACTTTAAACTTTCCTTGATATCTTATAATTGCTGAAAAGTTGTTGTTTTGCCGTCGGTACTTTGTTGCATAAACTTACGCGAAGTGTTTGTGCCGTCTGCCCGTTCGTTCTTTTTTTTTGCATTGAACATACACACGCACACACGCACTTTAAAGCAGTTCGATTGCTTTAGCAAAATATTATATTTTTTTTTCCCGAGTACAATAAAAATTTGGTGTAAAGTTACGTTGTAACTTGGTGTGTATTTTTACGCGAAGTGTTTTGCCGCCGGCTTTTTGGCATTAAACACACACACACACACACACACGAATTCTGAAGCAATTCGATTGCTTAAACAAGTATTAGGTTTTTTCCGCGCACATTATTTTTTTTTCGAAAGACTATTGTTAGAATTATTTTATTATTGCGTGTTATAAGTATTTGTGGAGTCTTGATTTTTCGTGGAAAAAAAAAAAAAAAAAAATATACACAAAGAACTGAACAAAAACCCGGAGAAGAACAACAACCAACAAAAAGCAACAATTGAGACCAGTTGAGACAACTTGGGAAACGAGTTGCCAATTCAACAGAAATACCGCACGTATTGCGATTGTCGCTTTTGGCACATTTGCGGCATTTTTTAAATTTTTTAAAATTTTTTAATTAAATCAAATATTTTAACTACATTTCAACAATTTTCATCGGAAATTATTTGTGAAATCTTTTTTACGCTCGTGGGATTTTGGATGACAATTGCAAGAAACAAATAAACATAAATTTGTTATTAATTACAATTAATTACATTAATTGCAAAGAAAAACTATTGAACATTGAAAAAATTTAATAAATATATTGGAAGTTTTTAAAATAAAAGCATTTTTTCACTACAAAAAAAAAAAAATATTTAAACCACTTGTATCTTTTTGGTGAAGTTTCTACAAATAAGAAACAATATTTTAAGCGTTTTTTAGGATTACTGTTTTTGCTCGATTTTTTCCGATTTTATTAATCGTTTTTTGGAAAAAAAAAAAAAAAAGAAAAAGGGTTTTCCGAGTTTCTACGTATTAGTTTTTTTTTCGAATTTCTTTTTTTTAAAAACCAATGCTGAAAGTTTCTACGTATTAGAAACCATTTTTAATTATTCATTAAATTTTAATAAAATTTTCTACTTATTAGAAAATTTTTTCCGATTTTTTTGAAATAAATCGTGAAGGTTTCTACAAATTAGAAACCATTTTTAATTATCCATTAAATTTTAATAAAATTTTCTAATTATTAGAAAATTTTTTTCCGATTTTTTTGAAATAAATCGTGAGGGTTTCTACAAATTAGAAACCATTTTTAATTATCCATTAAATTTTAATAAAATTTTCTAATTATTAGAAAATTTTTTCCGATTTTTTTGAAATAAATCGTGAAAGTTTCTACAAATTAGAAACCATTTTTAATTATCCATTAAATTTCAATAAAGTTTTCTACTTATTAGAAAATTTTTTCTGAATTTTTGAAATAAATCGTGAAAGTTTCTACAAATTAGAAACCATTCTTAATTCTTCTACGAAGTTTAGTAAAACTTGTTACGGAGTAGAAAATTTTTCACTTAACACTATTTAACACTATTTTGAAAACATTTTCTGAAAACTTGTTAGGATTGTTGGAAAATAAATCCCGAGAGTTTCTACTTATTAGAAACAAATTAAAAAGAAAAAAAAAAAATTTCCAACACAATTTTCTATTTTTTTTTCAGAAAATTTCTGGTATTGGATCCCAACCGACATTTTTTTCGGTTTTCGTCGATTTTCATAATTTTTTTATTGCACGTTTTCGATCAAGAAACAAATAATGGCGAAATTAATCTCTTTCATGAGAAATGCCGACACCATTTTTGATATGGAAAAAGATTTCAATGTTATTCCTCACGATGAGCATACAATTTTCGCTCTGAGAATTCAAGAGGATGAATTGAAGTCTCAATGGGCTAACGTAAAGTCTTCTTATGACGGTTGCTTGCTAAAATTAGTGGTAGCGAGTGGCGAAGAGGATGAAAACGTCACCCTAGTCAAAGTCAAGTATCGCTCGTGTTATCAAACATATGTTCGATGTCTAGCCAAGATGAACGAACTTAGCGATAAGTTGTCCACGGCAAAAAGACTACATGAAGTTGATGTTTCGCAAGAGGAGATGACAATGTCTCGTCATAATATCAAGTTGCCACCGTGTGATACTGAGATATTCCACGGTGATTATTTAACATGGCCTTCGTTCAGGGATATGTTTTCCGCCATTTACATTTCAAATAATCGGATAACACCTGTCGAAAAACTTTTCCACCTTAATCAAAAAACCCGCGGAGAGGCCAAAGAGATTGTTCAAAAATCTCCCCTCACGCACGAAGGGTTTGCGACGGCTTGGCAAAACTTGACAGACCGCTATGAAAATAAGCGGATTTTGGTGAATAACCAACTAAAAGTTTTATTTAATCTGCCAGCCGTGAGCAAGGAGTGTGGAAATAACATAAAAAAGTTACAAAGAGACATCAATAACTGCATTTCAGCATTAACTATGCACAAAGTTGACATAAGCAATTGGGATGCGATATTTACGTATCTATGTTCAACGAAGTTGCCAGAAACTACGCTCTCCTTATGGGAGCAATCTATTGAAGACAAGGCAGAGATCCCCAAATGGGCTGACCTTGATAAGTTTTTAACAAGTCGCTTTCAGACATTAGAAACGGTGTCTGACTTCAGAGGCGCGGTGCAAAAAGGGCAAAAACCGATCGCACCTTCACCGAATGTGAAACAAGTCAACACATACCAGACAAATGTGACAAACACCAACTGCAAGCTGTGCAAAAACCAGCAACATGCGTTGAGGTTCTGTCCGAAGTTTTTGGCCATGAGAGTTAATGACAGATCATCAGCTGTACGGCGGTTACATTGCTGCCTCAACTGTCTGTCAACTGGCCACGCTTCGAAAAATTGTAAAAGCGGATATAATTGCTCCTCGTGTGGACAACGACATCACTCGTTGTTACATAGAAATCCTCAAGGTGTAAATAATCATCAAAATGCGGGAGGTCCAAGCACGAATGCAGTACAGTCCACTCAATCATCCGCATTGCAATCGCAAGCAACTGCGAGCACTAGCAGAAATATTCAATCGTGTTATGCCTCAAGCAGCAAAAATATTTTGTTGGGAACCGCGATGATAAATATTTGCTATCGAGGATCTAGTTTCACAGCCAGAGCACTTATTGACTCTGGTTCAGAGGGGTCTTTCATTTCTGAGAGGCTGCAGCGACTTATTCAGCTGCCTACTCACCGAGTTTCCGCTCAAGTTTCAGGACTTAACAATGTGGTTTCGGCTAAAGTGCAAAAAGCTTGCACGTTGGTCATAGGATCACCTATTGATCCAACCATTCAGATCACGACGAACGCCCTAATTCTATCGAAGATAACAGGAAATCTTCCCACATGCTCAGTGGATACCCTGGTGCAGCAAGCTTTTCCAGAGCTTGTTCTTGCGGACAAACGGTTTTACTGCAGTGATCAAGTGGATGTACTATTAGGTGGTGATTTATACCCACAGATCCTTCTTGATGGTATCCGTCGAAATGTTCTTGGGTCACTTATTGCTCAAGAAACCATCTTTGGCTGGATTTTAACCGGTTCCATATCTACCACATCGAAAAATGCACCCTCCTCAACTGTCGTTTCTTACTTTAGTGAAGTTTCGCTTGATCGGCAACTAGCCTCATTCTGGGAAATTGAGGAGGTACCTCAAAAGGTAGTGTCCAATACTACAGACAAATTCTGTGAGGACAATTACGTGAATACGACAAGGCGTAATACCGATGGCCGCTATGTGGTGACCTTGCCGTTCAAGGACAATTTTCCTCAGAGCACCTGTTTAGGTGACTCCCGTTATATTGCGGTCCGCCAGTTTCTTCGAAATGAGGTGAAACTGAGTAAAAATGTGGAGGCCAAACAGGTATACGATGGTGTCTTAAAGGAATATTTGGAGCTGGGACATATGACGGAAGTAACTGCTAGTGTCACTCCGAGACACTGTCAGAATTATTACCTTCCTCATCACGCCATCACAAAGCCGGATAGTACCACTACAAAAGTTCGTGTGGTCTTCAACGCGTCTAGCCCTACATCAAATGGCGTTAGCCTTAACGATGTTCTTCATGCAGGGCCCGTCTTGCAAAGTGATCTGACTTTGCTTATTTTGAAGTGGCGGTTCTTCCAATTTGTTTTTAATGGTGACATCGAAAAGATGTATCGCCAGATCCTAGTGAGTGAAGAGCATCAGCGATTCCAGCGAATCATTTTTCGAGACGCAACAGGGGATCAGCTGAAAGATTTTCAGCTCAAAACCGTCACTTTTGGAGTGAATTGTGCTCCATTTCTAGCAATTCGGACACTTTTGCAGCTAGCCGACGATGTAGAAGGCAACTTACCATTGGCATCTAAAGTTCTGCGTCACCATATGTACGTAGATGACGCATTGGCGGGAGGTCATGACTTGCAGTCAGCAATTCAAGCTCGAACGGAGCTTGAAAAAGCAGCGGAACCGAAGAATTACTACGAGGGATTCCTAGAAGTCATCGGCTGCATGAAGATTTTCTCGAGCTGGAAGACGCGAGCAACGTTAAGACGCTAGGAATTCGGTGGAACGCCCGTTCCGACTATTTCTACTTTCACGCGCGACCACTGGACCAGGAGGGAAGTTTTTCAAAACGAGAGGTTTTGTCGGCAATCGCAAAACTGTTCGATCCAGCGGGATGGTTAGCCCCGATCGTGGTCATCGCAAAAATGCTGATGCAGCAAGTTTGGTTGGATGGCATCGGGTGGGATGATCAGCTCACCCCCTCTACTTTGCAACGTTGGCAAACCTTCTTGGAAAATTATCCTCATATCAGCAGGATCCGGATTCCACGGTGGATCGATTACTCTCCTGATGGCGATGTGCAGTTTCACGGATTTTGCGATGCTTCCGAGAAAGCATATGGAGCTGCCGTTTACATTCGCGTTAAACTTTTGGATCAAATAAGCGTCCATCTTCTCATCGCGAAAACTAAAGTAGCACCAGTTAAGACTGTGTCGTTACCTAGGCTTGAGTTATGCGGTGCGCTGCTGCTAGCGGAAATGGTTGAAATGTTTCTAACAAATTTAGAAACATACAATCATCAGCTGTTCTTATGGACAGATTCAACCATTGTGCTGGCATGGCTGCGAAAACAACCATGTGCCTGGACTACTTTTGTTGCCAATCGCGTCACAAAAATCAGCGAAAAGGTAGGGACGGAGAACTGGAGTCACGTAGATTCAGCGGATAATCCAGCGGATCTAGCTAGCAGAGGATTGGAACCACAGAACTTAAAAGACAGTTCTTTGTGGTGGCATGGGCCCTTATGGCTACAAGAGGAATCGGATTCTTGGCCTAATCACATCGATGATCACGAGACCACCATGGAAGCAAGAGCAGTAAAAGCCCATGTGGCTTGTACACAAAATGTAGGCATGTTGGAGCGTTTTTCGTCACTGCCTCGAGCCTTGCGGGTTCTATCGTACGTATTACGATTCTTTCATCGAACCCACAGGGCACATAAAGGTAATTTCTGTTGTCCATCTGTTGTCATATCACAACAAGAAATCAAAAAGGTAACAAGAAGACTCATTATTGAGAGTCAAAAATGGGGGTACCCCTCAGAGTACGCCCACTTATCAAAGAAAACTTTGATCGAAGCGAAAAGTTCGCTGTTAAATTTGAACCCTTTTCTCGACAATGACCAAGTGCTCCGAGTTGGCGGAAGGTTGTCACAGACCGAGCACATCTCTTATGATGAACGGCATCCGGTTATTTTACCGTACGACTGCTCATTCGCCAAGTTGCTCGTGAAATTTACCCATGAAGTTTCCATTCATGGTGGGAACCAGCTTGTATTGCGACTTATTCGGATGCAATACTGGATTCCTAGGGTAAAAAATATGATTAAATATATCATCCACAATTGTAAAGTCTGCGTTATCGACCGCAAGCGGTTGCAGACTCAGATTATGGCCTCATTGCCTCCAGAGCGCACAAAACTATCTCGCCCATTTGCGACTACTGGAGTCGATTTTACTGGTCCATACGACATTAAAAATTATACGGGACGCGCTTGTCTCATAACTAAGGGCTATGTTTGCGTTTTTGTCTGTTTTGCTACCAAAGCTATTCATTTAGAGGCTACTAGCGATCTCAGTACGGTTACTTTTATGGCCGCATTTTCGAGATTCGTTGCACGGAGAGGATGTCCGGAGAAAATGTACTCCGACAACGGAACTAACTTCGTTGGGGCCTCACGTGCCTTTAAAGAAGATTTTAAGGCCTTTTTAAATGATTCTAGAGAGAAGGTGGTGTCGAAATTTGCACACCAGCACTTAACTTGGCATTTTATTCCGGCCGGTGCTCCCCATATGGGAGGTTTGTGGGAGGCAGGAGTTAAAAGTTTTAAGTTGCACTTTCGCAAAGTAGCGTCAGACTTAAAATATACGTTTGAGGAGCTCTCAACCTTGCTTTCGCGTATCGAAGCATGCTTGAACTCACGCCCTCTCAGTCCAATGTCATCAGATCCAAATGATCTAGCGCCCTTAACTCCAGCGCATTTCTTAGTAGGTGGGCCTTTACTGGCACCTATTGAACCTGATATTGTTGAAAGCCCAATGTCTATTGTCAATCGTTGGCAGAAATTGAAAGCATTGAACCAGAAATTCTGCCGCATATGGAAAACAGATTATTTAAACGAGCTTCACAAAAGATACAAGTGGAAACGTCCCCGAGTAGATTTAAAAATTGACGACTTGGTGGTTGTCAAGTCAGATAATCTTTCAGCTAACGAATGGCGTTTAGGTCGAGTTGTGAAAGTATATTTAGGCTCTGACAACCGTGTCCGTGTCGCCGATCTGCGCACTGAACGCGGGATTATTACTCGGCCGGTGGTAAAATTGATTAGTCTGCCACCAATTTCGTAGCTAGTTGTTTTCGTTAGTGTTTTTTGTGTGCGTGTTGTCGTAATTTCGGATGCGAGGAAATTAACAAATTTAATTTCTATTTTTTTCTAGATATCAAACAATGTCGAGCGTCGAGAAATCCGCCTGTAAGGTCGCCCAAAAATGTCGGGTGTGTTTGGCTCGTCACCCATTGCGCTTCTGCAAAGCGTTTGTCGCGGAGAACGTAGCAGATCGGCTGCGACTAGTGTTGTTGTTCCGGTACTGCTCCAGGTGTCTCTCCCCGAATCACATGACCGGCGAGTGTTCCAGCGGGGGGCGATGCGGAAGATGCGATGGAGCGCATCATACCATGCTGCACCTTGGCCGGAGTAAGAACGGCGGGAAGTCGTCACCGCCCAAGCCGCAAGACGTAGCCAGGCCTCGTTTGCCTGAGTCCTCTCGTCAGCGCGGGACGGGCGTCGAGGGGAGTGTTGCTGCCCGGCCTAGCTTGCCGCAGGAAGCATTGAGCGTTGAGGGGGATTGCAGGTCCGAAAAAGGAGATGACGAGACGCGATTGGCGCGATGCATTAAAAATGCTGAAGAATCGCGCGCGTTTCGTCCACCGCTGCATGGCAGCACTCAGAAAGCTCGCACTACGCGGCGCTCAAACCGAAGATCTCGCGTATCGAGAGATGAGCGTCGCAATCGTTTGCAGGGACGTCCTCGAGCAACTCATTGCCGCTCCTATAGTGGCGCTCAGCGCCTGCCCTCGCCATCACCGTTGCCATGTCTGCAACAGGTGACTTCGCTCCTCCCCACGGCGGTCGTCAAGGTGATCGATAAGGGTCACATCCATCGGGTTCGTGCTCTGATAGACCCGTGTGCAGAAATGTCAATCATGTCGCATCGCCTCGTTCGACAACTTGGGTTGTCATCGCGGATGGTTGACTCGCATGAGGTTTGCTCCCTAACCCTCCGAGCTAACTACGAGTCGAACCAATCGGTAACAGCCCAAGCGAAAGTGTTGCGTCATTTTACGCGAATCACTCCACGACAAAACAAACTAGGTAGATTTGTTCCAGTGACAATTGGTGTCAACTTTGGCTATTTGGCTATTATAAATTTCGCGATTACTTTTCTTTTTTTTAATTTAGGACCTGCCTAAATATATGCCAGCGCTTCTGCGGCACAGGCTCTAAGTTTAGATAGCCAAAAAAAAACGCCTGAGCAAATTAAAACTCAATAAGCTTTTTCTTCGAAAATCGTTTTATACATTTATACATTATACATAATATACATTTTGAATTCTCTAATAACTAATATAAAATTTAACTTATATAATAACTTAAAGTAAACATCAACATATGTTAGAAAATGTAACAACAAAAAAAAATGCGTAGACAGAAAAAGGTATGCAAAAAAAATGCAAGCATATACATACATATAGTGTGTGTGGGTGTTCAATGATCTTAAAATATTGTGGCAGAAAAAAAACAGTGCGTAGAAATATGTAAAAAAAAAATGTGTGCAATAAAAATGCAAGCATATATATATAGTGCGTGAGTGTAACAAAAATTAATGACATGATATAAGTTCAACGTACTTTATAAATAGCAAGTGTTAACTTAGTTTAGGTGTGTGTTACAGAAATTATAGTGGAGTGCACTACATCCCCATCCTTAAGATGAAAATTATTTAGTAAAATAATTTGAGATGATTTTTTTTTTTTTTTTTTTTTTTTTTTTTTTCTTACTTATGTACTTCCATTTCTGATATGTTTTTATAATTCATTTCATAATGAGCTTAGTGTCTTACAATACAATTATAGTAGTTTCTACTATGTATATTTAAATAAAATAGTGGGTTTAAATTTACATTTATTATTTTCGTTAATTCCATTTTTTTAATAAATTGTTATGAAAGTCTTTAAGTTTTCCATTTACGTTTATTGTAGAATTAACTCCATTTTTATTAATTATAGTATAAGGACCATGATATGGTGGTTGATTTTTCTTCCTATTCATCTTCTTTATTAAAACAGAATCACCAATATTTAAATTTAATGGTTGTATGAAATTGTCAGTTTGAATTCTCTTTGTTTTTGCTATCTCTATTAATTCTTTTGCTTTTTGTATTGAATATTTTAATCTCTGCTTTAATTCTTGCGCATAATTTTCGGTTTTGTAAAACTTTGATTTTGAATAATTATCGCTTGGAAGATTAGCCAATCTGCCAAAAATAAGCTCGAAAGGAGTATAGTTTGTGTCAACATGAGGTGTTGTGTTATGCGCAAAAGTGAAGTATGGGATCCATTGGTCCCACTCGTCATTTTTGCAAAAATTTAGTAAGAATTCATTTAATACGCGATGGTTTCTTTCAATTGAACCCAGAGTTTCATGATGATACGGAGTGCAAAAAATTTGTTCAATGCTCAAGAGAGTACATACTTCAGACATTAATTCATTAGTGAATTCTATACCTTTATCCGATTTAAGTGTTTTAAAGTGACCCTATACTAGAATTACGTTTTCTACTAAAGCCTTTGCTATCGTTCTCGCGTCTTTTGTTTCTATTGGGCATGCGATGACATATTTTGTCAAATCGCATTGTATTGTGAGTACGTATCGGTAATTGTTTGAATATCGTAGAGGACCTACTGTGTCTATCGATAACACTTCAAAACTGGTCCCTGGCGTGTCTGTCATTGTTAGTTTTTCTTTCGTATGTCTTGTTTGTTTGTTGATTTTACACTGTTCACATTTATTTATGTAGGTTTTAATCATTTTGTTCATATTTTTCCATATATACCTTTGTTTTATTTTCAAAATCGTCTTTCTTATGCCCACATGACCTCCATGTGTCGAATTATGGTATTTTTTTATAATTTTCTCCTGTATTCCTTTCTCTAATATTCTTTCCGGATTTTTATAAATTAATATTTTTAAATTTTTTTTCTCTTTTTTTAATTTGTTATATGTGTTTTTAAAATCTTCAACTGTAATTATTTTAAATATATTATCGTTTTTACTTAACGCAAGTTCTTCTATTTTTAAATTGTTCATTCTTGATGACAGCTTCTCCAACGTCAGCGGTGTGAACAAAGGATTGTCACTGCATCGAACAATTACTTCCTTATCTTCAATAAATATTTGGGTACCCTTGTAATTGTTTTGTGTTAAAAATCTAAGTTTTTTAATTTTGTGTATATCCGAGAGTGATGTACATTCCCAGGCAAAAAGTTGATCAGACTTCCTGCTAGGACTACATTCTGAATTTTTAAAATCAATGTTTTGTTTGTTTTTTTCTGTATTCATACTACGTGTTATTGCAAGTATATTCTGTTTATCATTTTCTGTTCCAGTTGGAATCATTGCTTTTAGAGATTCACTGTTCAGTACAATTCTTGATAATGCATCAGCATTAGTATTCATTTTACCTTTTTTGTAAATGATGTCGATATCGTAATCGCATAAATCTAATCTTATGCGTGTCATTTTTGATGACGGGTTTTTGTGTGAAAAAAAAGACACTAGCGGGCGGTGGTCTGTTAGAACCGAAAATGTTCTACCATAAAGGTATGGTCTAAAGAAATTGATTGTCCAGTGTATAGCCAAGAGCTCTTTTTCAATTATTGGTTTATTCATATCGTGTTTTGCGAGAGATTTGCTCGCATAGGAAATCGGTAAATCTGAACCGACTTCACCTTGAGACAACACAGCACCGAGGGCATAATTCGAGGCATCTGTGGTGAGTACAAACGGTCTCTCGAAATCTGGGTATTGGAGCACCGGGGGATTTAAAAGTTTTGTTTTTAGAGTGTCAAAAGCTTGCTGGCAACTTTCGTTCCAGACGAATTGTTGGTTTTTCTTTAAGAGTTTAAAACTAAAAAAAAAAGACAATGAAAATATAGTGTTGTGTGAATGCGTGTTTTAAAAAAAAAAATAAAAATGCAACAACAAGTGCAACCACAAAGTGGGGTGAAAGTAATTCAGCTTTCAAACAAATTTTAATAAAAAAATGGAGGTAAAATTATATTCTTTTTATTAATACTTCTAAAAAAGTTCGTATATTTTTTTTTTTGATATAATTTAATATAATAAAATAAAAAAAATTTAAGTTTGATGTTGTTGTTGTTGTTGCGGCTGCTTGTTGTCTCTAATTTTTTGTAGCTGCAGCTCCAGCTCACCGATTCTCACCCAAATTGCGGCTGCTACCGGGTATGGTGGTGGTGGTTCTACTTTGACCATCCTTTTCAGCGCTGCAATTTGGCGTCTCAGCCTTGCTTGCTGACCGCCTCTTCTCCTGCGTGGTCTTTCCACTACCGGGATCCTTGTCAGGCGCTCCTCACTTACAGCCGCCTGTCTTCTTTTGTACTCCTCTATAGAAACTGCTCTTGGGCCGATGTGAGCAGGAGTATACTTTGGAGCGATGGCTTCGATGGTGCCTCCTTGGGGCACGTATTCGTCCAAATTTAAGTCCGTCGGGGGCAGGATCGCCATGTAATGTCTTTAGCTGTTTTCGCGAAAAATTTTTGTCGCGTTTTCGCGGTTATAAATTTCGCGATTACTTTTCTTTTTTTTTAATTTAGGACCTGCCTAAATATTTGCCAGCGCTTCTGCGCCACAGGCTCTAAGTTTAGATAGCCAAAAAAAAAAAGCCTGAGCAAATTAAAACTCAATAAGCTTTTTGAAGCTGAATTTATGATTGATTTTATTTTCAAATTGTTCGACCTTTTATAGTCGAGCAAAATCGTTTTCTTCTTATTTAATAATATACATTTTTAATTCTCTAATAACTAATATAAAATTTAACTTATATAATAACTTAAAGTAAACATCAACATATGTTAGAAAATGTAACAACAAAAAAAATGCGTAGACAGAAAAAGGTATGCAAAAAAAATGCAAGCATATACATACATATAGTGTGTGGGGGTGTTCAATGTTCTTAAAATATTGTGGCAAAAAAAAACAGTGCGTAGAAATATGTAAAAAAAAAATGTGTGCAATAAAAATGCAAGCATATATATATAGTGCGTGAGTGTAACAAAAAGTAATGACATGATATAAGTTCAACGTACTTTATAAATACCCTGTAGGAAAATCAACTAATTTAAAAGTAGTTGATAAAGTAGTTTTTTGTCAACCACAACTAGTTGAAATTCTGACTTTTTTCCATAGAACGAACTAACTTATTTTGTATGGTGATGTCCGCTAAATAAGTCAATTGACTTTCGTCTGCATATATTTTCAACTAGTTGTTAAATTAGTTACTTTTAAACTATTTTTTTAATTGCTTTTAAATAACCAATTGAAAACTATTACTGATGGCCTAAAGTTAATAATATTTGATTAAATAACATGGTTAAATATATATAAACTTGTAATCTAATAAAAATTTGCAATTAAAACATGTCAACATCAGAGTAGTTGCCGCCTTAATATAATTAAAAGTAGTTCATATACTGCTTTATTTTATATTAGTTATTTAATTAGTGTTTTTAAAAACAAGTTAGTTACAGTGTGTTACAGAAATTATAGTGGAGTGCACTACACATGCTTATTCCTGAGTTGAACACGTTTTGATAGTAACAGTTAATATTCAGGTGCTCTAAGTGGCATTCAATATATATACAGTGACGGACAAAATTATTGGCACAGTAAGAGTCTAAGAATAAAACAACAAATTTCAATTAAGCGAAATACAAAATTTCAGAAACTTTATTTAAAAGTTATTAACACACTTATATTTCAACTTATTAACGGCACTAAATTAATTTCTTATGATACCATATAAAAAAATAAATTAAAAATTAAATTCCCATTTCGTTTTAGCATGGACAAAATTATTGGCACACACATGATAAACTTAAAAAAAATCAAAATTAAAAGCATAATTAATATTTCGTAGCATATCCCTTTCTCTTTATTACTTCATTAAGTCTTTTTGGCATTGAACTTACTAATTTTTTTGTATAGTCTGCTCCGATATTTTGCCACTCTTGGCTTAAGATTTCCTTCAGTTGGTTTTTATTAGAAATATTATGCGTTCGAATTCGCCTCTCAAGCTCTTCCCATAGGTGTTCGATCGGATTCAGATCAGGAGATTGTGGGGGGTGTGGCAGAACATGAGGAATGTTATAAATAACCCACATGCGAACATCATTAGCCGTGTGCTTGGGGTCATTATCATGTTGAAAATAGTAGCCGCTTCCTAAATTGAACTTTTGCACACTTTTTTTTAAATTTTGCTTCAATATATTTAAGGATAGCGTCTTATCCATAGTTTCTTCGATGAATACCAGCTCCCCGACACCCGATGCAGCCATACAACCCCACACCATCACCCCCCCTCCACCATGTTTCACCGTACCCACTGTGTTGTTTTTATCAAATTCCGTATTAGGTTTTCGCCACACCAACATTCTGCCATCCGACCGAAAAATATTATATTTACTCTCATCGGAGAATAGCACATTGCTCCAAAAGTCTTCAGATTTATTTTTGTATTCCTGGGCATACGCTATCCTTTTTTTTCGATTGACATCGCTTATAAAAGGCGAGGTTTTCGCCTAGCAACTCGCGCATTATACCCAGCGCGATGCAGTGTTCTACGGATGGTTTTTGGGTGAATTTGTTTAATAAATTGTTCACTTACTTCTGCTGCGATCTGTGTTGATGATACTTTAGGATTTTTTTTTATTTTTCTGACGATCTGCGCCTCTTCTCTAGCACTAAGTGCTCGTGGTCGACCACTGTGCTTCTTACTTGAGAAGTTCGTCGTGCTCGAATAACGTTTAACAATGCTGCGAATTGTATATCGGCTTCTTTCCATAATTTCACCGATTTCTGCGTAAGATTTGTTTTGTTTATGCAGATGTAAAATAATTTTTCGCTCCGCTTCCGTCGTCTCCTTCTGTTTTCGTCCCATACTTGCAATTCAATAAGATTTTTCGAAGTTCACAGCTAACAGTTCACAGAGTAATAAAATCGATAAGCGCGTTATTGATACATACGGTACCTATTAAACGATCTCACGATCTGTGCTGCCAGATCAGAAGAAATAAGCGAAAAAAGTGGATTTAAGGGTTGCTGTGTCAATAATTTTGTCCATGATAAAACGCAGTGTGAAACAATTTTTTTATTATTTTTTTTAATGGTGACATTAGATAACAATTTAATGCCGTTAATAAGTAAAGATATAAGCGAGTAACTAATTAATCAATAAAATTTCAAACATTTTTATTTTTTTTAAATAACACTTGTTTCTTTTATTCAAGAACTTCTACTGTGCCAATAATATTGTCCGTCACTGTATATATAAAATTTGCCACGCCCACTTGTGCCACCCACAAAAAAAACAAAACGAAATGGCCAATTTCAGCCCTTGAAAGCACTTTGACCAAGCTTCTTATGATCAATTGTGTTGTGCGTGTTGTGGAATGCTTGAACACAAATGATCGAGAACTGGACCTACATGTTTTATGCCGACTCCGAACGGCTTATGTTTTCAAGAAGCTTTTCATGGCAGTTTTTATTCTCTGAGGTTTGCCATTTTCTGCAGAAAGGTGACGGCCGAACAGAAAAATGAATTCAAGTGAAAAACTTTCCGTGTCAGGTGGGATTCGAACCAGGGTTCTCTCGCGTATGGGCCACACACTCTACCCAGTACGCCACGGCTGCCACTTGGTTTTTTTTACCCAGAAATTAATAGAACTTCTATAAATCAGACGATTCTCATCGTTAAATACTAAAATTTGGTAATTAAGTTCATACGCTTACTCTCGACAGCTTTGCAAAGCATGTGCATGGTAGCACTATTTCTGTGCCCTTTCTTCAGAAATAATTTTATTTAATTTATTTATTTACTTATTTATTAATGTACTATAGTTAATTACAATTAAAAATTATAACTAAGTAAGCACTAGCTGCCAGGGCTATCGGTTAGAAATAATTTTAATTCCTGAGATGTGAACGTTTTGATAGTCAAACTTGGTATGTAGGTGCTGTGGGTCAAAGTGGCGGTCACTTTATATATAAATGCTACCACGCCTCTTTTTACGCCCACAAATCCATAAAAAGGATATGTATCAGACTTTTTTTACAGTAAAAGACTAAAACTTAATAGAGTAGTTCATATGGTTACTGCCAGAACCCTTAAAAAAATGGGCGTGTCGCACTTTATCTACGCCGACTTTTCAGAAATCATTGTAATTTCTGAGCTGTACGCGTTTTGATAGTGAAACTTGGTATGTACGTGCAATGGGACCAAGTGTCGGTCACTATATATATAAATGTTGCCATGCCTACTTTTTCTGCTCATCTATCTATCTGTAAAAAATGTATGAATGTTTACTAAGGCTCCTCACAAAAAAAAGGTGTTCGGGTCGGTTCCTCAAAGTAATGCTTTATGTTATGATGATTCCCCAAATATTTCGACTGCAGCGATAGCCATCCATGAGCTGGAATGGTTTCAAATAAAAAAAAAAGAACAAAAAGGAAATGGCCATTTCAGACTTTGACCGAGCTTCTTATGCGTGCGTGTTGTGAAATGTTTGAACACAAATGATCGAGAACTAGATCTACAAGTTTTATGCCGACTCCGAACGGCTTATGTTCTCAAGAAGCTTTTCATGCCAGTTTTTACTCTCTGAGGTTTGCCATTGCCTGCATAGAGATGAAGGCCGAACAGAAAAATTAATTCAATTGAAAAAACTTTCTGTGTCAGATGGAATCCGAACCTGGGTTCTATGGTATAAAAGCCTCGCACGTCAACCAGTATGCCACGGAATGGTTTGAAATATTCTGTAAAAATCGAGTTTTTTATAAAAATATTTACTGGTGCGGTAGTTAAAAATAACAAACGGTCAGAAATAATAGTAATGAAAAAGTTCTTCCAATCTGCACTAATACATTTTAAATTTTTACAGTCGAACCAGTCGATGATGCAGATTTTTATTAATTTTTTAACTTTTTTTTTTATTGTTTTCACTAAAATTCAAATTAAAATTTTTTTTTTTTTGTTTTGCCATGTTACTTTTAGTCAAATAAATTATCTATGGATGATAAAATATAGTGTAAAGTGAATAGCTAAATTGAATGAAATTACAAAAAAATGTACACATTTTTTGCATTGTACAATTTTTTTGACTAAAAGTAGTTTAGGAAAAGATTCGTTTGAGTTTTAGTGAAAATAATATGAAAAAAGTTAAAACAATCCAAAAAATCCGCATTATCTTTGATCCAACGGAAAAATATAAGATTTTTTGATGCAAAATTTTTTCCATTACTCTTATTTCTGACCGTTTGCTTTTTCTAACTGCCATACCAGCCAATATTTTTAGTCGAAATATTTTGGGGATCATCATAACATAAGCCATTAATTATTTTGACTAACGAGACTGAACAATTTTTTTTTTTTAAAGAGCGTGAGGCGACTTAATGTATGTACGTATGTGGGTATATGTGTATATCACGTAAAGACTTTGGAACCGCTAAGCCAATTTTTATACCAAAGCGTTGAGAGGGTTCCTGTGAAGTCTGTTGCCGATCGTAAATACACCTAAAATTTTCGATTTCGAACAGTTTTGGAATTATAGGTCGCAAAGCCTCGGAATTCAGTATTCGACCTCAATTTACACATGCCGTTGCACAGGTAACATTTTATGGGTGTTGGACGAGGCGTGGTACTTTTTTCGCACCCAAAATTTTCGGTATAGCTTTCGAAATAAGTCACACATTAATGAAACTCGGTAAAAACTTACTATAAAAGCATGGCTTTACAAAACCTGCGCCCTCTTTTAGGGCATAAGCGCTGAGCGCAGCGAAGCGCGCCGGGTTTAAGCTAGTATATATATAAAATTGTAAAAAAAAAAATCTGTACATTAAATATTTTTTTGAAATTCTTTTTGCGATGGACGTTTTGAATGACGCTGAGCCCGAAAATCGCATTTTTAAAATTTTTGTCTGTCTGTCTGTCTGTTAAAGCATCACGCGAAAACCACTGTATGGATTTAAATGAAATTTGGAATCTAGGTTCCTTATATACCCGGTCATAACATAGGCTACTTTTTGTCCAGTAAAAAAGGTTGGACCCGGTAGGGGGCGCTGCGATCGAAATCCAGGCATTAGTTTTTTCAGCTTATCTCCGAAACCGTTCATCCGATTTGCATGAAAATCTGTATGTAGAGGTTCTCAGACACGCTGAGTTTTTTTGACTTATCTGCACTGTTCTATCTTGAACACCAGAGGGCGCTATAGTACAAATATTTTGAAAGTCCTTGAAAAACTCATAAGCCATTTATCTGATTTACATGAAAATTGGTATATAGAGATTTTCGGATGCGGTGAGTTTTCATGACTTATCTACTCTGTTCTATCTTGAACACCAGAGGGCGCTGTCGTACAAATATTTTAAAAAAACGTCAAAAAACTACTAAGCCGTTTATCCGACTTGCATGAAAATTTGTAAGTAGAGGTTTTCGGATACAGTGAGTTTTTACGACTTATTTACTTGGTTCTATCTTGACCACCAGAGGGCGCTGTAGTATAAATATTTTGAAAAAAATATTTGTAAATACGGTTTTCTAATATGGTGACTGTTTTGAACTTATCTTTTTTTTACTATATCGAACACCAGAGGGCGCTGTAGTACAAATCTCTTAAGAAATCGTAAAAAATAGAAAGCCGCACATTCGATTTGGATGAAAAATTTAATTAAAGGATTTTCGTGTACGGCAACTGTTTTCGCGTTATCTCTTTTGCTCTGTCTCGAAAAGTAGAGGGCGCTGTTGTACAATTTTGAGGTTCTCAGACACACTGAGTCTTTTTGACTTATCTGCACTGTTCTATCTTGAACACCAGAGGGCGCTGTAGTACGAATATTTTGAAAATCCTTGAAAAACTCATAAGCCATTTATCTGATTTACATGAAAATTGGTATATAGAGATTTTCGGATGCGGTGAGTTTTCATGACTTATCTAATCTGTTCTATCTTGAACACCAGAGGGCGCTGTGGTACAAATATTTTAAAAAAACGTCAAAAAACTACTAAGCCGTTTATCCGATTTGCATAAAAATTTGTAAGTAGAGGTTTTTGGATACAGTGAGTTTTTACGACTTATTTACTTGGTTCTATCTTGACCACCAGAGGGCGCTGTAGTATAAATATTTTGAAAAACGTCAAAAAACTCCTAAGCCGTGCATCCGAATTTCATGAAAATTGGAAAATCGGGGTTTTCTGATACGGTGAGTGTTTTGGACTAATCTTTTTTTGTGCTATCTTGAAAACAAGAGGGCGCTTCAGTACCAATATTAAGAAATCATGAAAATCGTGAAAAACTCTAAAACTGCTCATGCGATTTGGATGAAAATTTGTAAATAGCCATTTTCGAGTACGTCAAGGGTTCTGGTGCTATCTTTTATGCTCTTTCTCGAAACTAGAGGGCGCTGTTGTCCAATTTGTACGTGTGTATGTTATTAAACTGTTCCTTAACGGCTGCTCTGATATTGATGAAATTTTTTGTGTGTGTTTGAGTGAATCCCTGGATGGTTCAGATTCACAATTGGACCCGGTAAATGGCGCTGCGATCGTGTTTAAGGTATTTTGATCTTATAGCTTATCTATGAAACCGCTCATCCGATTTGCATGAACATTTGTATATAGAAGTTTTCGGATATGGTGAGTTTTAATGACTTATCTACTCTGTTCTATCTTGAGCATGAGAGGGCGCTGTGCAAAAATATTTTAAAAAACTTCTAAGCTGTTTATTCGATTTTCATGAAAATTGGTAAATAGGGTTTTCTAATATGGTGACTGTTTTGAACTTATCTTTTTTTTACTATATCGAACACCAGAGGGCCCTGTAGTACAAATCTCTTAAGAAATAGTGAAAAATAGAAAGCCGCTCATTCGATTTGGATGAAAAATTTAATTAAAGGATTTTCGTGTACGGCAACTGTTTTCGCGTTATCTCTTTTGCTCTGTCTCGAAAAGTAGAGGGCGCTGTTGTACAATTTGTACGTGTGTGTGTTGTTTAACTGTTCCTAAACAGCTGCACCGAGTTTGATGAAATTTTTTGTGCGTGTTTAAGTGGATTCCTGGATGGTTCAGATTCGCAATTGCACCCGGTAGATGGCGCTGCGATCGAGTTCCACGAATTTTGTTATTATAGTTTGTCTCCGAAACCATTCATCAGATTTACATGAAAATTTGTATTTATGAGTTTTCGGGTGCGGTAGTTTTTATGACTTATCTATTTTGTTCTATATTGAACACCAGAGGGCACTGCAGTACAAATTTTTTAAAAATCTCGAAAAACTCCTAGCTGTACATCCGATTTGCGTGTACATTTGTACATAGGAGTTTTCGGATACGGTGGGTATATTGGACTTTTTTTTCTGCGCTATCTTAAACACCAGATTGTGCTGTAGTTCAAATCACTTGAGAAATCGTGAAACACTCAAAAACCGCTCACCCGATTTAGATAAAAATTTGTATACCGGATATATAGGATTTGATTATCGAGTATGGAAAGGGCTTTGACGTTATTTTTTTATTCTATCTCGAAAACCAGACGGTGCTGTTGTACAAATACGGCAAAAAACTCAAAACAACTCATCCGATAAGTATGATTTTTATAAGTAGTTTTCGGGTGCGGTGAGTCTTTGGATGGGGCTGTACTACAAAATACAGTAAGGCTTAGCAAAGCGCGAAGGGTGATATATATCTTCTCTTCTTCTTTATGTGTATTTATATTCAACATTCTTATGTTCGCATATCAGGACAGCTGATGCTAAAAAAAAGGTCTATAATATTTAATGTTTTCTTAAAAAATGGCGCAAAAGTTTATGTTGCAAAAATAATGTAAATTTAAAAGTTAATTTTTTACTCATTTTCATAGACACATCAAACGCTACAGTAAGATTATGATACGAGGTCAAAATAGAGCATTTATGTATTAGAAAATTTACATAAGTGATTGCTTGAATTATTTTCTGCTCTGAAGTTTTTAAAAATGTCCAATCTATTGAATAAAATATAAAATTTGAAAATAAACTTTTGCAAGCGATCGGCACGCACACACACATCACGATTTTCCTAACTTTTTCTTATAAGTTTAAGATGTTGAACCTACATTTTGCTCATTTCGCCGAAGTTACCGATTCAAAAGATGCACATAAAATTTCTTCATAAGTTTGTGAAAAGTTTTTTCAAATCGACGATTGAATTCAAAAATTATATAAATTAACTCCCGAGTAAGGCCGGGTATTCAGCTAGTATACATTTATATATATATATATAGATAGATATAGATTTTTTTCTGTCTGTCTGTCTGTCGAATACAATCTATCGAATACAATATAAAACTTGAAAATATATTTATGCAAGCGATCGGCGGCACGCACACACAAATCACGATTTCCCAACTTTTTCTCATAATTTTCAGATGTTGAAGCTATATTTTGCTCATTTCGCCAAAGTTACCGGTTTGAAAGATGCAAACAAAATTCCTTCTAAAGTTTGAGAAAAGTTTTTTCAAATTGACGAATGAAATCGAAAATTATTTATCTCAACTCCCGAGTTAAGTCGGGTATTCAGCTAGTGTGCAATATTTGATTATAATAAATAATAATAAATAAATAAAATTTAATATATATATGTTTTTCTCCTTGTTTTTATTTTGATTCGTTCTATATGAAAATTAATTTCACTAGAAAATTACAAAGAAGTATACAATGTTGTTTGAAGTGCCTTGTTATACCTTGAAAGTAAAAGTTTCCTTTTTTCATAAATTTAATAAATCACAAAAATTGATCATAAAACTTTTAAAAAAATATTCGCTAAAGTGACGAACTAACAATAAAAGATTGATAAGAAATACTTTTCTTAAAAAAATTTTTTCATATTGAAAAGTCGGTTCCGTTATGCATTTGAAATGAATTCGAAAAACTTTCTTTCTTCCATTTCAGCTACCCACAAACATGCATGCGAACAAAAACAATAACAAACTTATTCAATGAATTTGCCTTTTTTTGTTTGTATCATCGTAGAAAAAAATATTTTAGCACTTGTTAATAATGCAAATTAAATAAATAAATTTATTAATTTTCTAATTAGAAATATTGAAAAAAAACATTTCACATACAAACCTGCAAGTGGATTGAAAACAAGTTAATTCAAAACCTTATATCTAATTGGGAAGTTGAAATAAATATATGCAAGGAAAAAGCGGCTAAATAATCTAAACATTGTGCTGAAAGGCAATTTATTTGAAGGTCTAATAAATTGCATTGAATGAAGCATTTTATTTGACTTGAAATAAATAACATATAGGTTAGAAACATCTAAAAATAACATTTAATTTTCCATACTTCAATTTGCCAATTAAATACCTGCAAGTTAATTGAAAACCTTTGAAAGTTGCAAATATCTAATTGGGAAGTTGAAAAAAAGGAAATGTTTTCCTTACAACACGTTCTTTTCAGCGTATTTAAATTTGTCTAGGAAAATTTTGATTTGATTTCATCAAACTTGCTGTTATTTGTTATTAAGAAATAAATCCTTCAATTAAGTTGCGGCGGACACTGGTTAACGTGTTTGCCTTGTAATAAAAAATGCCTGGGTTTGAAGTCCGGTGGCGGCGCATTTTTTTTTTTCTTTTTAAATTTGCTGCTATAACTTATTCTGTTATAAATTAAATTTCACATCTAAATTGAAATAACTTGAAATAAGTATGAAATGAAATGAACTCAATTGAAATAAATCTATGCAAGCAAAATTTGGCAAAAACAGCTAAAAAATGTAACATTAAAATTCTTTTAATTCAATTTATTTGAAAATATAAATTGGATTAAATGAAAAAATTCCTATTTGACCTAAAAAAAATTAAATTACATAGAAATATTGGAAAAGAAATCATTTTTATACTCAATATTTTCATATTGAATAAATGCATGCAACAAACAAGCAAGCCAGGCAAAAAATGTGGTCAAAAAAAGTTTATTTGTTCAACTTTTTTTAAAATTACAATAAGTTTGATTAAGTTCAGATAATTAAAAACTTATCTAAAGCTAAAAAATGTAACGTTAAAATTAATGTAAACCAATTTATTTGAAATTTCAAATTTTCATTCAAATACCTGAATCTTGCAAATATCCAATTGGCATATTGAAATAAATCCATGCAAGTCCGTCCAGCCAAAAATGTAAACATTGTGCTATTTCTATTAATCTATTTCAATAAAAGAAAAAACCAGTCAAACCAGTTTCATAAATTCTGAGAGCGCACAACAGTCATGGCAGCGACTGCACAAATACCGATAGCGCTGTTTTCGAAGATAAAATCTTTCGAAGCACAAATACCGACTGCTCTGTTTTCGAACATTTTTCGTGGACTGATATTTTTGAACCAGAATTGCAATGACTTAAAACTCCAGAGCGAAAAAAGTTCTCTGCTATATATATACTCATTGTTTATTGACTCAGTTTTAACTGCAACTGAAGCTATGTTGCAGCACATCCAATAATCTATTAATGCATTTGTGTGGTTTGGATAACTGCTAAACCACTTCAAGCTGCTACAAGGATCATCAGTGTTGTCACTTTTCCACAATTGTGGTAAATCTAGCACTTTTTTGGTTTCTACCACTTTTATCACCCACTATTTGCTTTTTTCCAAAATCTATCACTTTTTGATATATTTATATAAAAATTACTGTATTTTAATTAAAATTTTAGAAATTTTATTACATATAATATTTTGTTTATTATTTCATTTAATATTTTATTTTAGTACTGTTTTAAGAACATTATATGAGAGTTGTTTGCAATAAAACTAATTAAAGTGAAAAAACTTACTTTATGGTATACTTCTTATGATTTGTTTTGTACTGTAGGACTTCAGTCGAATTTTTCCTTAAGAAGAAAAATATATTCCAAAGTTTTTTAAAATTCACCACTCATTTAAGACTCAACCTATAACTATTTAAAATTTGCAAGTGGCAACACTAGTCATCATCCTCAATTTGTTAACGCCATCTGTTAGCAACTGTTAACATAGCTGGAGTTATATATTTAGGGTGTGTGCGAATTGAACCAAAATGCTGCCTAAACTAAATTGTGTCGATAAAGCAGTGTTCTCTAAATTAATTTAGGAAAATTCCGAGCCACCTAAATGCTTGCTAAATTAATGACATTTCTTAAGAGAAGAGAATAATGACATTTCTTAACCTTTAACCTATTTGTAATTAGCCTTAATTAGCTTTAATAAACCTTAACTGCTTTACCTTAATTTAGTTTAGGTAGCAATTTAGTTCAGTTCGCACACACCCTTAATATTAAATCAACGTCAAAATTTAACAGATTTGTTTGGATTGGTGGAAAGAGTGTGGGGTTATTAATCAATGGGTCACGGGACCGATCCTCACGGTGGACACAGTAATATTTTTTTATGTGAATGCGTTTCTACTGTTGTTGGTACATGCTTTTGTTTTGATTTTGCATGGTGCGAAGGAAAAATTAACAATTGCCCACAAGTGCTTTGAAATAACAAAGACTGTAGCATGTAATAAAATAAATAAAATAATGATGAAATGTAATAAAATTTACTGGTGTGAATATTAACGTGTTTTTTAATTTATTTAATGTTGTTTTAAATTTTAGAATTTAAGATATTTAAAAAAAAAAACCATGAAATTATCAAATCTATGACACTGTGAAAAAGCTTCGCTTCTCTCGTTTTTTGTTTTCATTAAAGTTAAAAAAAAACAAGCCGATAAAAATAGAAAAAAATCATGCCGCCATCAGATTTCGAACCCACTTGCGACAATGTCGAGGGTCCGAAGGTCTATACTGCAGGTTATAGAACTGTTGTCGACAAGTAAGTAAAGAATCAATAAGTCAAACTATCTATTTTTCTCTTACTCGACAGCATATATTTTAAAGAAAATTTGACTTTTAACCCTCATCGGTCCCCGAGGAATGCATCGAATCGGTCCCATTGTATCAATTTGATACACATTCAAAAAAAAAAGTTAAGAAAATCGTTTTAAAAATTAAAAAACTGAATGTTTTATATGTTTGTAGTTCTTTTTTATTGTTTTTATAAATTTAAATTTAGAAAATACATTTATAAGTAATGAAAATTTGAAAGACAAAAATGTCAAAAATGCTTATTTTCGTGGCTATGTGCCTATATTAGCACATTTTTCGCAGATATTATAATGATGATCATTACAAACATAATTCTTACAATTATCACAACGACTTGAAGACAAATTTTTATTGTTTTTATATGTACATTAAGGCGCCTCAAAAAAAAAAGTTGTCCGGGTCACCTCCTGAAAACAAACTTTGGTTTATTTTATGATGATTCCCAAAATATTGCAACTCTAGCTTTAGCCGTTCGTGAGCTGGAATGGTTTGAAATAACCTCTAAAAATCGCGTTTTTGATTAATACTATTTATACCACACTACCTTCGGTCAAAAAAATTGTCACAAATAGTGTAAATCGATGAATTACATAGTTTTGTTTTTTTATTTTGTTTTTAATCTGCCCACACACTTAGTTATTGAGTTATTTGCAGTGATTTTTTCAATTTTTTTTAATGCAGTTTTTATAAAAATATATATAACTTCCCCATTTATAGCCTGATTTACCATTCCGTGGTATCATTGGAAAGGTACAACAACAACAAAAAGAAACAAACACTGAATATGAAGCATAAAACAAGAAGGGTAGGTTTTTTACCTGAAACAATATTATTAGCACGCCTATATGAATTTCTTCGGTTATTTTCAAATGGCTCCGTTGAATATTGAATTTTTTTATTTTTGACAAATATTTTGCTGTTGCATTTCTGGCAATTTCTTCTGCCACATTTTGTTCCAGTGGCTCAACATCGCACTCATCAGAATGCTCACTCATTTCTGCAAAGCATTCTTCCTCCATTGTGAAATCATCGTCACTATCTACTGGAGATTCTTCTGCTTCACTTCCAGATTCGGTATCCATATCATATTCGTCTCTTTGACGGTTTTCACGTAGATTTTTTTCCATTTTTTGAAATCAATTGAATGTATGTATAACGCAATGAAAGTATGCGGCAGATAAAAATCACTTCAAAATTCACTAAAATCACTTATCACTTCAAACAAATTCAATTCAATCTTCACTCGTGTGTTTTCAAGAACATACTGAAAACAAAAAAATTAAATAAAACGAGCCTAACCCAAAAAACAACTGCAATAACCATCGGCAGATGTATTTCGATTCGTAACTATTTCGTCTCAGGTAAAACCAGAAATGCCCGAACATTCGATTCTATAGGCAAAATCAAGCTATTTTCCCAAAAACTGGTTCTTTCCATCGGGCAGTTTTTTTTTTTTATTCAACTTGAAAGACAAATTTGTATCAAATTGATAAGAGGGACCGATGAGGGTTAAACGAAAATTCTTAGTTTCTTAAGACAAATGTCAATATTTTTGTTTTAAATATAAATATACTTATAACTAAGGAAATTTTAAAAATATTTCCGTTACATAACAATTTTCAAAATAAAAACTGGTGGTTTTTGATTTTAAAATTATTTTTTTTCTGAGGGTAGGTTACACGGATTTCATTTCTTCCTAAGCGTCAACCGAGAAAGAAGCTAAGTTCGTCTTGAGGATTGTTGAGGATTCGTCTTCATTTGTGGACCAAATTCTTATGGTGAGCCCACAAATCAATTTCGTTATCGCCAGTAGAAGACGTTTTCTTTGGAAAAATGCCTCCAAACTTCGATTCTAATAGGTGACATTGCTTTTTTTATTTTTCTTTAAATATGCGCCAAATGTGTTGCTTGTTTAATTGCTAGTGAAATTACTGAAATCATTTACTAGTGATGGTTTTTATTCGATTTTTTAATTTTTCGATTATTTTTTTCGGTTAATCGAATGGGAAATTACGATACAATTGAATCGTTAATCGAAAGAAAATAACTGATTAATATAACATTTTAGGTTAATTGTCCCATGACTAGTTGGACACTTACAAACCATTAACGACGGGAAAGGGAATCCTGAAAATAGTTTTCTTGAAGTTGAGGAATTTATACATTTTAAAAATATTCCCTCTATCTAAGCAGGGTCAAAGCCTTTTGTGTTCAATTAGACGAAATAAAGTATGACAATTGCATAAGAACGTGATTTATTGAAAGAAATGGTCTGAAGCCAAGCTGAACATTTTTTAGGTTGTTATGTTCATTTATGTGTTTTTTAACTTCTCCTTAACTTTTGTTAGACAACATTGAAATCGGGTTAAAAAGCTGATTGATTGTTTTGGATTTAAATTAAGTTTAAGGAGCAGAATAACTTTTGCATTTTTCCAGTTTTTTTTTTAAATTTATTTAGCAGAAAATTAGAAAATTTACTATATTGCATATTAGATTGAACAGAGTTGCTAAAAACTTTCCAAAAAAAATTTGCATAAGCACGTTATATGCTTGTGCCAAACTACTATTTCCTTGCAGAGAACCATCAGCAGTAAGTACATTATCAAAACTGGTAATGGGATCATTAATAATTAAATAATTAATTAAATCTCATATTTTACAAAGTCAGTAAATTGTGCTGAGCCTATATTTAAGTTTTGCCTATGAATTCGCTCAAAGCTATCGGCTGAAAAATTTATTTTGCAGACGCCATTACCAATAATATTACTCTCACCTTCAAGCAAATCTAATAAATTTTAGATTTCTTGTTTAATTCAGATTTTTTTTTTTTTGTTGCTAATTTTTCTTGTTTTGTTGGTCATTTTAATTTGTTTAAAAAAATTGTCCAGTATTTCTCATCATTTATAGTAATAAGGTCTTGAATTATTTTATCCAATTTTTTATCATTGCTTTGAGAGCGGCCTTAGCTTGGAAATGAACAGTTCATTATGTTTATTGATCAAAATTTTTGTTTTACAAGGTTCTTATTTTAGTTAGTCTTTGAGGTTTTCCTAAGATAATTAATGTTTAATTTAATATCCTGTATTGAAAATAAATATGTTTTCTTAACATTTATTTATTCAAAGGTAATTTTTTTATATTAGATAGTATTTTTTCCCAAGAAAGTTTTAAAAATGAAATTTAATTTTGTTTATATTCCTTACTATTAAATAACATCTGTAACTAAATCTTTAAACTAGATAAATTGAGGTACAAAGTCTTTGATATTTTTAAAATCAAAGTTTCTCAATTTTGCCCATGCTGATTTGTGTCATACACAGTATTTGATATATTATAAGTACTATATCGTCTATGATAATATAGTAATTTATTATTTGTGTATAAATTTTCTTTTTTATAAAGTAAATAATAATAAATTGGTGATAAATACCTTTTAACAATAGGATATTGAACTTCATTTTCTTTATTTATGGTGGTAAACCCACATGCAATCTTTAAAAAATCGATTTTTTTACATTTTTTTGGTTCAAAAACACATCAAGAATGTGGAAAAAATTTTTATCAAGATATCTTTAATAATAAGTCCGTTTTCGAAGAGTAAGCGAGATATGTATAATATAGATATAATGTAATGAGACGTATAATAGAACATCGTATGCGGTGCCCTCTTTATGCTATTATAGAAAAGACATATATTATAAAAGAAAATTTCTTCCTTTTACATTTGTCATCTGAGATGTGAAATCAAAATATTTTAGTTAGCATGGATAACTAAATGATAAGTAACAATTTTCTTCAAGTTTTCATTCATCAAAACTTTAAATGCATTTTTCTAGAAACTAAGTTTTTTGAGTATGCGTAGTTTCTAACTCAAACAAAAACTAAGATAGCTTCCTTTAATTTTGGCTACAGTTCTCTAATATAATTCTCTTACATGTTGATGTAATTGATTTTTAAAGTAGTGTGCTTAAATTGATCTATTGCTAAAAAACTCATTAAAAATCTTCTTAATTAAATATTTTTTCGTAATTCAAAGACATCATTATGGAAAAAAAGATATATAAAATTATAATTCTTACAATTATATACATTTTGGCCTGTTTAAGGTGAACGCTATTTTTTTTCGTTAAAACCTAAGCTAACCTAACAAATTTTGAAAAATGGAGATGACTTATTTTAAATTACAGAAGTTGAAGAACCTTTATTGAACTGTAGATATCATTGCATAACTTGAACGATATACAACATAAATACTCCTCAACAACCGATTCCCCTTTGACGACAGAATCCATTTAAGACTCCATCAATCAAAGGACATCATCTTATCTAAATTTAAATCCACAAAGATCCCCACAAACAATTCTCTAACGCGTAAAAGACTATTGTGAGTCAGAAACTATAGTATGACCTTTAATCTTACATTAAATCTTGTCGTATAAAAACCCCAAAAATTATACTCAAGATATTGCAAGTCAGGGCATACCAGCTGATAGCCCTTCAACCCCTAATGAAAATCTTATACTTAACTAACCTACTTAAGAGACATTACTTAAATACCTGCCAGATGACCTCAGTACAGTACAGTCTCAGTCAGTGTTGTGCAGAAATATGAATGCATATCTACTGACATTTTCCACACTAATTTGTGGAAAGAAACAATAAACCTCACAAGCATACCCACACGGAGTTACTGTTGTAAATGTCCGTTTTTTTGTCAGAAGTACTGTTCACAGTGAATTCCTACAGTGTCAACACAAACCCCACCCCCCTAATCTACCATAAAAATCCTAAAGTCCATCTTTAGCTCAGTCAAACTAACTCAATAAAAATTTTATAATAAAATAGTAAAAAAATAATAACATGTATACATGCATTATATACGGAAAATTCATATATCTAACAACATGCACCTTTCCACAGCACATATATGCATATACATAATGTACCATTAATTGTAAAATCAAGCAATTTATAAGTTCTATAAAGCTTACCTACACACTGAACCAAAATATAAACCTTTCAAATAACTTAGAACTGCCCATGCCTGGCACAATCGCAGCTCTAATCACACAATCTACATGTGCTCATATACAAAAGACAATATCTATATTAACATTATATTGAATTCAAACGGTGGTGTCTTCCGTTTCAAATCAAGCAAAAACACAGTAAGATTAGAAATTCTAAGTATTCCCAATCAAAATGCTCTTATGATTCCTACCGAAAACCATCACCAATTGAAAATAAATTCATAATATAAATAAAATAATAACAATACAATAATAAAAAACTGGAACAAAATGCTGAAAAACCTGAAAAAAGATAAAAGAAATACTTCCCGATGCTAAAAAGTGAAACCGACCTAAGACTTAAACCTTGCCGTGTAGGAACGAGGGCTACCTTGAAAACGTGTTTTCGCTTACCGCCAAGTAAGCTCATCAGAAGGATTTCTAATTTGAAATCCCTACCACAACCTCTAAAGCCTGAATGGTACGCATTCGAAAAAGATAAATCTACTCAAAAAATTAACAAAAAATTCATTTATAAACAATTGCAAGCCTCCTATTATTCACTCAATCGCGAATAATTGGATTCTCGCAATCATTTACCACAATCATACATTCACACGCATAAAGAAACATACAACCAGTCAAAAGAAAGAAAAGAGCGAAAGAAGGAAGAAGCAAGTAGAAAAACACATCAAAATATATTAATAAGTACAAAAATATAAAAAATAAAATATATAAAAACATACCACAAAGCACAGCCCCTCAGCCCCCCGCGACAAATTACGTTGAGTTTTTAATTAAAAATTGTAATAACGAATCGCCAAAAATCATTTATGCTTATGAAGCACATTCCTCACAGACGTATAATTGATGTCTATGTAGCACATTCTTCATAAACATGTTAAGGAACTATTCTAAAACATGTACCGCACTCAACCAGTCACGCATGAACAGACAAGCTGTACACCGGCATGCAAAACAATTAATCAATTAATAATTAAATAAATAAAACAATTAATCAAAACTAATAAATAATCTTCATATTTATAACATAGAGGTCCCTTGCCATCTATGGGAGCCGCATCTGAACCCGCACTAAATAATAATAAGCATTGCCGGGAATCCCAATTAAACTGACAAGAAATGATTGAGAACTAATAACCATAGCTCCCAAACACTCCTGATACAATTCGCCGCCCCCACTATGTCAAATTTTCACGGTTACACCGCTACAATGCTTTTTAAGACCAACACAAACGAAGAGAAAGTTATATGTATATTAGTAAAATAACATACACAAACCATTGTGCATTTCTGCAATGGTGTATTTAGTTTTGATTAGGAGGCAATGTGGCGTTCTGTCGTGTTGCATCGTGGCTTGCATTTTCCTACATAGAGTTTATCGTATTTAAACTCTGAGGGGTATCCCTCATTGGAAATGCATTATCTCGGTTTTAACGTGTTTTTATAGATGTTGACTAGGTTATGCATTTGGAATAAAAACACATTCGTATGTTATGTATGTATGTTATTTTACTAATATACATATAACTTTTCTTCGTTTGTGTTGGTCTTAAACAGCATTGTAGCGGTGTAACCGTGAAAATTTGACAAAGTAGTGGCAGCGAATTGTAAGAGCAGTGTTTGGGAGCTATGGTTATTAGTTTTCACCATTTCTTGTCAATTCAATTGGGATTCCCGGTGATGCTTATTATTATTTAGTGCGGGTTCAGATGCGGCTCCCATAGATGGTAAGAGACCTCTATGTTATAAGATATTAAGATTATTTATAAGTTTAATTAATTGATATAGTTAATTTCATTTAGTTCAATTTGATTTATTTGTATTTGATTTGGTTTGATTTGTTTTAATATGAGTTTAATTTGATTTTATTTGGTGTAATTGAGTTTGATTTAATTTGATCTGATTTAATTTGACTTAATTAAGTTTAATTTGGTTTAATTTAATTTAATTTGATTTAATTTAATTTTGTTTGATTTGATTTAGTTTGGTTTAATTTGATTTGAGTAATTGGTTTGAGTTAATTCAGTTTGATTTGATTTAATTTGGTGTTAATTGTTTTTGTATTGAGGTGCGGCTACTCAGTTGATGCGTGAATTTGGTCGAGTGCGGTACGTGGATTAAAAGTAGTTCCTTCATATGCTTGTAAAGAATGTGCTTCATAAACATTAATTGTATGTTTGTGAGGAATGTGCTTCATAGGCATTAATATAATTTTTACGCTTCGTTGTAATAAAAAAAACTCGTCATAGATTGTTGCGCTGACTGAAGGGCTGTACTTCATGGTAAGTTTTTATTATTTTTGATATTTTTATTTGGTATAATTTTGTGTATATATAAATTTTGATATGTAATTTTGGTTTTCTCCTTTTTACTGGCTGTAAGTTTCTGAATGTACGTGAATGTATGATTGTAGTAAACGATTGCGAAAATGCAATTATTCACGATTGAGTGAATGGATGCAGGTTTGCGATTGTTTATGAATGAATGTTTTCTTAAATTTTTGAGTAGACTTTTACTTTACAGACTTTAGAAGTTGTGGTAGGAGATTTAAAGTAGAAATCCTTCTGTTGAGCTTACTTGGCGGTAAGCGAAATTCAGTATAATGTTAATATAGACATTGCCTCTTGTATATGAGCACATGTAGATTGTGTGATTAGAGCTGCGATTGTGCCAGGCATGGGAAGTTCTAAGTTATTTGAACAGTATTTGTTTTGGTTACAGTTAGTGTGTAGGTAAGTTTTATAGAACTTATAAATATTTGACTTTATAACTAATAGGATTATTGTATATGTATATGTATATATGTGTTGTGGAAAAGTGCATGTTGCTAGATATATGAATTTTTCCATATATAATGCATGTATACATGTTATTATTATTATTTTACTATTTTATTATAAAAATTTTTATTGATAGTTAGACTGAGCTATAGATAGACTTTAGTATTTTTATGGTAGATTAGGGGGGTGGTACAACATGAGCAGCTGCAACTAGTTTTGGTCCTACAACAACAACAAAAAGAAACAAACACTGAATATGAAGCACAAAACAAGAAGGGTAGGTTTTTTACCTGAAACAATATTATTAGCACGCCTATATGAATTTCTTCGGTTATTTTCAAATGGCTCCGTTGAATATTGAATTTTTTTATTTTTGACAAATATTTTGCTGTTGCATTTCTGGCAATTTCTTCTGCCACATTTTGTTCCAGTGGCTCAACATCGCACTCATCAGAATGCTCACTCATTTCTGCAAAGCATTCTTCCTCCATTGTGAAATCATCGTCACTATCTACTGGAGATTCTTCTGCTTCACTTCCAGATTCGGTATCCATATCATATTCGTCTCTTTGACGGTTTTCACGTAGATTTTTTTCCATTTTTTGAAATCAATTGAATGTATGTATAACGCAATGAAAGTATGCGGCAGATAAAAATCACTTCAAAATTCACTAAAATCACTTATCACTTCAAACAAATTCAATTCAATCTTCACACGTGTGTTTTCAAGAACATACTGAAAACAAAAAAATTAAATAAAACGAGCCTAACCCAAAAAACAACTGCAATAACCATCGGCAGATGTATTTCGATTCGTAACTATTTCGTCTCAGGTAAAACCAGAAATGCCCGAACATTCGATTCTATAGGAAAAATCAAGCTATTTTCCCAAAAACTGGTTCTTTCCATCGGGCAGTTTTTTTTTTTTATTCAACTTGAAAGACAAATTTGTATCAAATTGATAAGAGGGACCGATGAGGGTTAAACGAAAATTCTTAGTTTCTTAAGACAAATGTCAATATTTTTGTTTTAAATATAAATATACTTATAACTAAGGAAATTTTAAAAATATTTCCGTTACATAACAATTTTCAAAATAAAAACTGGTGGTTTTTGATTTTAAAACTATTTTTTTTCTGAGGGTAGGTTACACGGATTTCATTTCTTCCTAAGCGTCAACCGAGAAAGAAGCTAAGTTCGTCTTGAGGATTGTTGAGGATTCGTCTTCATTTGTGGACCAAATTCTTATGGTGAGCCCACAAATCAATTTCGTTATCGCCAGTAGAAGACGTTTTCTTTGGAAAAATGCCTCCAAACTTCGATTCTAATAGGTGACATTGCTTTTTTTATTTTTCTTTAAATATGCGCCAAATGTGTTGCTTGTTTAATTGCTGGTGAAATTACTGAAATCATTTACTAGTGATGGTTTTTATTCGATTTTTTAATTTTTCGATTATTTTTTTCGGTTAATCGAATGGGAAATTACGATACAATTGAATCGTTAATCGAAAGAAAATAACTGATTAATATAACATTTTAGGTTAATTGTCCCATGACTAGTTGGACACTTACAAACCATTAACGACGGGAAAGGGAATCCTGAAAATAGTTTTCTTGAAGTTGAGGAATTTATACATTTTAAAAATATTCCCTCTATCTAAGCAGGGTCAAAGCCTTTTGTGTTCAATTAGACGAAATAAAGTATGACAATTGCATAAGAACGTGATTTATTGAAAGAAATGGTCTGAAGCCAAGCTGAACATTTTTTAGGTTGTTATGTTCATTTATGTGTTTTTTAACTTCTCCTTAACTTTTGTTAGACAACATTGAAATCGGGTTAAAAAGCTGATTGATTGTTTTGGATTTAAATTAAGTTTAAGGAGCAGAATAACTTTTGCATTTTTCCAGTTTTTTTTTTAAATTTATTTAGCAGAAAATTAGAAAATTTACTATATTGCATATTAGATTGAACAGAGTTGCTAAAAACTTTCCAAAAAAAATTTGCATAAGCACGTTATATGCTTGTGCCAAACTACTATTTCCTTGCAGAGAACCATCAGCAGTAAGTACATTATCAAAACTGGTAATGGGATCATTAATAATTAAATAATTAATTAAATCTCATATTTTACAAAGTCAGTAAATTGTGCTGAGCCTATATTTAAGTTTTGCCTATGAATTCGCTCAAAGCTATCGGCTGAAAAATTTATTTTGCAGACGCCATTACCAATAATATTACTCTCACCTTCAAGCAAATCTAATAAATTTTAGATTTCTTGTTTAATTCAGATTTTTTTTTTTTTGTTGCTAATTTTTCTTGTTTTGTTGGTCATCTTAATTTGTTTAAAAAAATTGTCCAGTATTTCTCATCATTTATAGTAATAAGGTCTTGAATTATTTTATCCAATTTTTTATCATTGCTTTGAGAGCGGCCTTAGCTTGGAAATGAACAGTTCATTATGTTTATTGATCAAAATTTTTGTTTTACAAGGTTCTTATTTTAGTTAGTCTTTGAGGTTTTCCTAAGATAATTAATGTTTAATTTAATATCCTGTATTGAAAATAAATATGTTTTCTTAACATTTATTTATTCAAAGGTAATTTTTTTATATTAGATAGTATTTTTTCCCAAGAAAGTTTTAAAAATGAAATTTAATTTTGTTTATATTCCTTACTATTAAATAACATCTGTAACTAAATCTTTAAACTAGATAAATTGAGGTACAAAGTCTTTGATATTTTTAAAATCAAAGTTTCTCAATTTTGCCCATGCTGATTTGTGTCATACACAGTATTTGATATATTATAAGTACTATATCGTCTATGATAATATAGTAATTTATTATTTGTGTATAAATTTTCTTTTTTATAAAGTAAATAATAATAAATTGGTGATAAATACCTTTTAACAATAGGATATTGAACTTCATTTTCTTTATTTATGGTGGCAAACCCACATGCAATCTTTAAAAAATCGATTTTTTTACATTTTTTTGGTTCAAAAACACATCAAGAATGTGGAAAAAATTTTTATCAAGATATCTTTAATAATAAGTCCGTTTTCGAAGAGTAAGCGAGATACGTATAATATAGATATAATGTAATGAGACGTATAATAGAACATCGTATGCGGTGCCCTCTTTATGCTATTATAGAAAAGAAATATATTATAAAAGAAAATTTCTTCCTTTTACATTTGTCATCTGAGATGTGAAATCAAAATATTTTAGTTAGCATGGATAACTAAATGATAAGTAACAATTTTCTTCAAGTTTTCATTCATCAAAACTTTAAATGCATTTTTCTAGAAACTAAGTTTTTTGAGTATGCGTAGTTTCTAACTCAAACAAAAACTAAGATAGCTTCCTTTAATTTTGGCTACAGTTCTCTAATATAATTCTCTTACATGTTGATGTAATTGATTTTTAAAGTAGTGTGCTTAAATTGATCTATTGCTAAAAAACTCATTAAAAATCTTCTTAATTAAATATTTTTTCGTAATTCAAAGACATCATTATGGAAAAAAAGATATATAAAATTATAATTCTTATAATTATATACATTTTGGCCTGTTTAAGGTGAACGCTATTTTTTTTCGTTAAAACCTAAGCTAACCTAACAAATTTTGAAAAATGGAGATGACTTATTTTAAATTACAGAAGTTGAAGAACCTTTATTGAACTGTAGATATCATTGCATAACTTGAACGATATACAACATAAATACTCCTCAACAACCGATTCCCCTTTGACGACAGAATCCATTTAAGACTCCATCAATCAAAGGACATCATCTTATCTAAATTTAAATCCACAAAGATCCCCACAAACAATTCTCTAACGCGTAAAAGACTATTGTGAGTCAGAAACTATAGTATGACCTTTAATCTTACATTAAATCTTGTCGTATAAAAACCCCAAAAATTATACTCAAGATATTGCAAGTCAGGGCATACCAGCTGATAGCCCTTCAACCCCTAATGAAAATCTTATACTTAACTAACCTACTTAAGAGACATTACTTAAATACCTGCCAGATGACCTCAGTACAGTACAGTCTCAGTCAGTGTTGTGCAGAAATATGAATGCATATCTACTGACATTTTCCACACTAATTTGTGGAAAGAAACAATAAACCTCACAAGCATACCCACACGGAGTTACTGTTGTAAATGTCCGTTTTTTTGTCAGAAGTACTGTTCACAGTGAATTCCTACAGTGTCAACACAAACCCCACCCCCCTAATCTACCATAAAAATCCTAAAGTCCATCTTTAGCTCAGTCAAACTAACTCAATAAAAATTTTATAATAAAATAGTAAAAAAATAATAACATGTATACATGCATTATATACGGAAAATTCATATATCTAACAACATGCACCTTTCCACAGCACATATATGCATATACATGATGTACCATTAATTGTAAAATCAAGCAATTTATAAGTTCTATAAAGCTTACCTACACACTGATGGTAACCAAAATATAAACCGTTCAAATAACTTAGAACTGCCCATGCCTGGCACAATCGCAGCTCTAATCACACAATCTACATGTGCTCATATACAAAAGACAATATCTATATTAACATTATATTGAATTCAAACGGTGGTGTCTTCCGTTTCAAATCAAGCAAAAACACAGTAAGATTAGAAATTCTAAGTATTCCCAATCAAAATGCTCTTATGATTCCTACCGAAAACCATCACCAATTGAAAATAAATTCATAATATAAATAAAATAATAACAATACAATAATAAAAAACTGGAACAAAATGCTGAAAAACCTGAAAAAAGATAAAAGAAATACTTCCCGATGCTAAAAAGTGAAACCGACCTAAGACTTAAACCTTGCCGTGTAGGAACGAGGGCTACCTTGAAAACGTGTTTTCGCTTACCGCCAAGTAAGCTCATCAGAAGGATTTCTAATTTGAATTCCCTACCACAACCTCTAAAGCCTGAATGGTACGCATTCGAAAAAGATAAATCTACTCAAAAAATTAACAAAAAATTCATTTATAAACAATTGCAAGCCTCCTATTATTCCCTCAATCGCGAATAATTGGATTCTCGCAATCATTTACCACAATCATACATTCACACGCATAAAGAAACATACAACCAGTCAAAAGAAAGAAAAGAGCGAAAGAAGGAAGAAGCAAGTAGAAAAACACATCAAAATATATTAATAAGTACAAAAATATAAAAAATAAAATATATAAAAACATACCACAAAGCACAGCCACTCAGCCCCCCGCGACAAATTACGTTGAGTTTTTAATTAAAAATTGTAATAACGAATCGCCAAAAATCATTTATGCTTATGAAGCACATTCCTCACAGACGTATAATTGATGTCTATGTAGCACATTCTTCATAAACATGTTAAGGAACTATTCTAAAACATGTACCGCACTCAACCAGTCACGCATGAACAGACAAGCTGTACACCGGCATGCAAAACAATTAATCAATTAATAATTAAATAAATAAAACAATTAATCAAAACTAATAAATAATCTTCATATTTATAAAATAGAGGTCCCTTACCATCTATGGGAGCCGCATCTGAACCCGCACTAAATAATAATAAGCATTGCCGGGAATCTCAATTAAACTGACAAGAAATGATTGAGAACTAATAACCATAGCTCCCAAACACTCCTGATACAATTCGCCGCCCCCACTATGTCAAATTTTCACGGTTACACCGCTACAATGCTTTTTAAGACCAACATAAACGAAGAGAAAGTTATATGTATATTAGTAAAATAACATACACAAACCATTGTGCATTTCTGCAATGGTGTATTTAGTTTTGATTAGGAGGCAATGTTTACTCATTTGTTAGTAGCTTCATGTTGGTCACTTATGACCAATATGTTGTGGCTTTCATTTGGGTTGCATCGTGGCGTTCTGTCGTGTTGCATCGTGGCTTGCATTTTCCTACATAGAGTTTATCGTATTTAAACTCTGAGGGGTATCCCTCATTGGAAATGCATTATCTCGGTTTTAACGTGTTTTTATAGATGTTGACTAGGTTATGCATTTGGAATAAAAACACATTCGTATGTTATGTATGTATGTTATTTTACTAATATACATATAACTTTTCTTCGTTTGTGTTGGCCTTAAACAGCATTGTAGCGGTGTAACCGTGAAAATTTGACAAAGTAGTGGCAGCGAATTGTAAGAGCAGTGTTTGGGAGCTATGGTTATTAGTTTTCACCATTTCTTGTCAATTCAATTGGGATTCCCGGTGATGCTTATTATTATTTAGTGCGGGTTCAGATGCGGCTCCCATAGATGGTAAGAGACCTCTATGTTATAAGATATTAAGATTATTTATAAGTTTAATTAATTGATATAGTTAATTTCATTTAGTTCAATTTGATTTATTTGTATTTGATTTGGTTTGATTTGTTTTAATATGAGTTTAATTTGATTTTATTTGGTGTAATTGAGTTTGATTTAATTTGATCTGATTTAATTTGACTTAATTAAGTTTAATTTGGTTTAATTTAATTTAATTTGATTTAATTTGATTTAATTTAATTTTGTTTGATTTGATTTAGTTTGGTTTAATTTGATTTGAGTAATTGGTTTGAGTTAATTCAGTTTGATTTGATTTAATTTGGTGTTAATTGTTTTTGTATTGAGGTGCGGCTACTCAGTTGATGCGTGAATTTGGTCGAGTGCGGTACGTGGATTAAAAGTAGTTCCTTCATATGCTTGTAAAGAATGTGCTTCATAAACATTAATTGTATGTTTGTGAGGAATGTGCTTCATAGGCATTAATATAATTTTTACGCTTCGTTGTAATAAAAAAAAACTCGTCATAGATTGTTGCGCTGACTGAGGGGCTGTACTTCATGGTAAGTTTTTATTATTTTTGATATTTTTATTTGGTATAATTTTGTGTATATATAAATTTTTATATGTAATTTTGGTTTTCTCCTTTTTACTGGCTGTAAGTTTCTGAATGTACGTGAATGTATGATTGTAGTAAACGATTGCGAAAATGCAATTATTCACGATTGAGTGAATGGATGCAGGTTTGCGATTGTTTATGAATGAATGTTTTCTTAAATTTTTGAGTAGACTTTTACTTTACAGACTTTAGAAGTTGTGGTAGGAAATTTAAAGTAGAAATCCTTCTGTTGAGCTTACTTGGCGGTAAGCGAAATTCAGTATAATGTTAATATAGACATTGCCTCTTGTATATGAGCACATGTAGATTGTGTGATTAGAGCTGCGATTGTGCCAGGCATGGGAAGTTCTAAGTTATTTGAACGGTATTTGTTTTGGTTACAATTAGTGTGTAGGTAAGTTTTATAGAACTTATAAATATTTGACTTTATAACTAATAGGATTATTGTATATGTATATGTATATATGTGTTGTGGAAAAGTGCATGTTGCTAGATATATGAATTTTTCCATATATAATGCATGTATACATGTTATTATTATTATTTTACTATTTTATTATAAAAATTTTTATTGATAGTTTGACTGAGCTATAGATAGACTTTAGTATTTTTATGGTAGATTAGGGGGGTGGGGTTTGTGTTGACACTGTAGGAATTCACTGTGAACAGTACTTCTGACAAAAAAACGGACATTTACAACAGTAACTTCGTGTGGGTATGTTTGTGAGGTTTATTGTTTCTTTCCACAAGTTAGTGATGAAAATGTCAGTAGATATGCATTCATATTTCTTCACAACACTGACTGAGACTGTACTTTACTGAGGCCATCTGGCAGGTATTTAAGTTATGTCCCTTAAGTAGGTTAGATAAGTATAAGATTTTCATTGTGGGGTTGAAGGGCTATCAGCTGGTATGCCCTGACTTGCAATTATCTTGTGTATAAGTTTTGGCGGGTTTTGTACGACAAGATTTAATGTAAGATTGAAGGTCATGCTATAGGATAGTTTCTGACTCACAATAGTCTTTTACGCGTTAGGGAATTGTTTGTGGGGATCTTTTTGGATTTCAATTTACACAAGATGATGTCCTTTGCTTGATGGAGTCTTAAATGGATTCTGTCGTCAAAGGGGAATCGGTTGTTGAGGAGTATTTATGTAGTATAACGTTCAAGTTATGCAATGATGTCTACAGCTCAATAAAGGTTCTTCAACTTCTGTAATATAAAATAAGTCATCTCCATATTTCAAAATTTGTTACATTAGCTTAGGTTTTAACGAAATTTCTACGCAATGGAAAATGGGGACTAAATTCAAGTAGCTGTACTCAGCGCCATTTTGAAAATAATTTTTAAATGTCAAATTTTTGGATTGATTATTGGTGTTAACCCTCAAACAGCTGACTGTTTCCGATTTCGACGGACTGGCTTACATTTGTTAACCCATTTATAATTCCCATTCACAGCAAACGAAAATATCGAAGGATGGTACTACATGGGCTAAAAATTCACTGTCCAATACCCGAACACGATTGCACAATATCCTACGAGAAAATGTTAATTATTCGTTAATTCAATATCTTTTTCTCTAATTTTTTTTTTAATTTCGTTTTTGTTTTGGGTAGGTGGCCCAACCAATTGAAACATTGAAACTTCACTGATGTCATGAAAAATATAATCCTTCGGCAAGCGATTTGGAGCGCCAAGGATCCAAATAAACTAGCTCGGAAGTGGGAAATTGATGTTTTTAAGGTTGATGCCGATTTGCGGGGAATTTACAACATATCGGGGAATTATAATACTTTTTCAATTTTTTTGATATAAAATTATGTAACCACTTTTTTTTAAAATTAATTTGTGTTTTCACCTCTGAAAAATGAGCACTTAAAAAATGTTTGGCTTGCGACATTTAATAATTGCTTAGAAATTAGCACCTGTCATTTTATAAACTGTCATTTGCTTGTACGCCACTTGTCAGAACCTATCGCTTGTTTGTGCGCCACTTTTCAAGAGTAAGTAATTTATTTCATTTGATATATTTTAACTTATTTACTTATATTTCACTTAGCCATGCCAAAGCAGCAATAACCAAAACACGTTTTATATCAAAACTCTTGGGAGAATATGGATGATTTCAAAAAGTGGATCATGCCAAGCAAGCAGGGTAGCGACACTATCATTGCAGTATTTGCAATATCCATATTAGTGCACTCCACAGTATACATTGAAACATTTATTTAATTGTTATTTACGCAACTATTCATTTATTAAATACATTTTAATATTTATATACATTTAGTATTATAAACTAAAATTATCTATATTAGGCACGTAATCATTTATTTTATTGTTATTTAAAAATTAACATTGAACTTAGTCATGTTATTGCACTCACGCACTTATATATTTAAAACGCACATTGAACTCTGTTACATTAGTGCATTTTTGTTGTTACATTCACGCACTTATTTATTTAAAACCCACATTGAACTTAGTTAATCATTTATTATTATTTAAAACGAACACTGAACATATGTTTGTTGTTGCACACACACACACTTGATAATTATGTCGCGCATGAACATTTGTATTTATTTTTGCTCTAAGACTTTTCCATATAAGTATTAAATAATTGTCATTTAAATATTAAATATGAAAAATCCTGTTAGCTTACTATAAAAGAAGAACATTTTCTGAAATAAATTCAAGTTTTAAGCTTCCAAAGTTCCTCCTTTTTTTATTTTCAACTTTTGCTGCCAACCATTTTTGGACCACGGCACCGCAAGTCTTTTTTTTTTTTTTGTTAACAGGCCAACAGCGTTTTTAAGCGCTGGCACTAAAAATCATATTTTTCGCGCACTAAATATTATTTTAATAAAGTCAAATTTTTCCGCGAAAATTAAATTTCGTTCACGCCCGAAAAACCACCTCACCATGCAAAGGCACATCTATCTGATATAAAAAGGCACGCGGATTCTAAAGTTCATAACAGAAACTGCGAAGCCACTGCACAACAACCTACAATATAATTTTCTATCGTTGATAATAACGATAAAATTAAGCGAGCAGAGCTGTTTATTGCTGCATTCATAGCCAGACACAATTTGGCTTTTGACTTGTCACCGGAATTGTGTGAACTTATCAAAAAACTAAGCAGAGATGTTGGTCCAGATGATCCAGTTTGAGTGAGACTGCTGTTGGGCGAACAAAGGTAACTATGCTTGTGAAACATGTCCTTGGAGAAGACATGAAAAAGATTTAATTGTTCTTATGAAAACAAATCAGTTTTCAATTCTCCAGGACGAAAGCACTGACCGATGCAATATCAAGACGCTCGCTGCTGTTGTGCGTTTTGTTAATAAAGCAATGTACCCAGAGGATCCCTTCCTTTTTCTCAAAGAGGTAGAAGACAGCACAGCTGAGGGTTAAATAACATTGTTTCAACATTTTTTTTAGCTTAACACGATCCCATTCAAGAATTGCATTGGCTATGCAACAGATGGTGCGAACGTGATGTGTGGAGGTAATAATTCGTTATTGACTTTCCTTTAGGGCAAAAATCCACAAATTTTATATTTTAAGTGTGACTCTCATTCTTTGCATTTATGTGCACAGAAGTCAGCAAGGATGTTACCAAGTTATTTGGAAGAACTAATGCGTTTGATGCACAATTATTTTTCTCACAGTCCTAAACGGGCATTTGATTTTGGGGGCCACTAGGAGCTTTGGCGTGTTAATCGGGTTAAATTAATTCATCCATCGCTCACACGATGGTTGGCTATGAAAGATTGTGTTATAAGGATTAATAGACAATGGAAAGCACTCCAAAGCTATTTTCGAACACAAGCCGAGTTCTTTCCAAACCTAACAAACCAGATAATTGATAAACATCTTAATGAGTCAGTTACAAAATTATGTTTGGATTTTTTATAATATATTTAACCTATTTTGACGGAGAAATGCAAAGTGAAAAATTCACTTGTTATATTCCAAAATTAACATTTTTTTCGAATTTTGGCTAGCAATTTTATGAAAGTAGAGTTTTATAAAGGCAAAGACATTAACGATATTGATTTTACTAATGTGTGTACATATACGTATTCACCGCATGAAGACTGTTACTTTGGCGGAAAAGTTCAATTTTCGCTATTACATTCTACTGCTTCCGTAGAAAGAATTGTTTCTAAAGTAAATTTAAACAAGTCAACCTTGACTAATCAACTTTCTACAGAAACGGTAGAACTGATTTTGCATTGCAAAAAAAACAACGTTTTTTGAAAAAGAATCTTTTATTATTGATATTAAAAAATCTTTTTTAACTGAGTTTAACCAAGAAATTTTGAACATAAAAATTAAAAAAAATCCAATTTCGGAAATTATAAAAAATATATATATGTAGTACAGTAGCGAGCATCAAAAACGCAGCGATCATATTATGAGCCGTATTATCAATACAAAAACGAAGTCGCTTTTTAATTTTGAACCTTTAAATTTTGAACACTTATATTGATCTCCTTTTTTGCATTATCCTTACTTTAAATGTACAAATTCAAAAACAACTGAGTTTTTAAGATGATCGTTGCGTTTTATATATTCACTGTACAAATATATACTGTACTACATATATGTATACATATTATTATACATATTGTATATATACATATTGTATATATATTGTATATATATGAAAAAAGTTAAATTTTAATTTTTTCTTACCAGAAATAAGTGTTTTTAATCAAAATGGTTTTTTATATTAGTTTTAAAATATAATATAATACAATTAAAAGTATTGTATAAATCATTTAATAATATTATACATATATTATTTCTTTAACATAATAAATAAAAAATATAACAATAATTTTTTGTTTAACTTGTAATCTAATTTTTTTTTTTTTTGTTTTAATCAAAGTGAATTTTTCTTTTAAAATGTATTATAATAAATAATGGATCTAAAAATAATAAACCTATATTTTTATTTTTGGGGAATTTAGGAAAAATCGGGGCATTCTTTCAAGAAAATCGGGGACCATAAAAAATGAGTTGGCATCCCTGATAACTTCTTCAAAGAAAAAAACGAAATGGCCATCTCAGCCCTTGAAAGGACTTTGATCGAGTTTCGTATGCTCGATTGTGTTGTGTGTGATGTGAAATGTTTGCACACAAATGATCGAGAACTAGACCTATGTTTTACGCCGACTCCGAACGGCTTATGTTCTCAAGAAGCTTTTCATGGCAGTTTTTACTCTCTGAGGTTTGCCATTGTCTGCAGAGAGGTGATGGCCGAACAGAAAAATTAAGTCAATTGAAAAAATTTTCTGTGTCAGATAGAGGATTCGAACCTGGGTTCTCTGACGTAAGGGTCACACCCTCTACCCACTACGCCATGGCCGCCACACACATGATACTTTCTTAGTCTTTTTAATAAACGCTGCCGTATAGCGCCAAACACCTTTGAAGCATCAATTCGTTGTTGTTTTTAGTCGACTGTGAGCTCACGCGGCACCCACTTTGCACAGAGCTTTCGCATACCCAAATGTTCGTGTAAAATGGTAAAAACGCTACCATCTGATATCTTTACAATGTCACCTAGCTCGTGCACCTTTCAATTTGCGATCGTTCGTAACCAGTTTCTGGATTTTTTGATGTTTTGTGGAATAACAGTCTGATTTGGGCGTCCACTGCGCTTTGCATCATTTGTGCTCGTACGACCACGTTTAAATTCAGCAACCCTCTTTTCTACCATTTGTCTCGATGGAGCAGAGTCTGGATAATGTTTATCAAGCCATGGTTTGGTTCCCATTGTATTTTTTTTTATCAAAAAGCAATGCTTTATCAAAACTCCATTCCACCAATTTTTTTCCATTTTTTTTCCAATGGCAATGGTTGTACACAAAATGAAATAACTCACGAATCAATTGCCAGATTTCAAATTTTTATACATATCGTTAGAAGGTTGGTACTAAATAAAAATCATGGAAAAAATCTAGTAACGCTATCTATGTGTCATTTTATGCACTTTTTGAACGTACTGTTATTTTGGGCATACCTTAATGGAAGTACTATCTTACGAATGATACCAAATTTGTACAATCCCGAGAGCAAAAATTTCTTTATTTCCACTGCACAAAGCACTGCGCACCGTATAGTGTTCAACATACACGTTTTCATTTGCATTTACAACAAAAAACATTTTCATTTTGAAATATTTTTTTAATTTTATTAAAACATATTTAGCTGGCCAACTGCAAATGATGAAGATTATCTTGATGGGAATGATGATATGATTAAGTATCATAACAGTACTGAAACATGACATCGTTAATGCTTATGTATTATTTTTGTTACAAATATAAATAAAAATTAACTATTTTCTTTTAATTGAATACCAGATAACCCTGTTTATTGTTAAAACAACATAAGTCAGCAACAAAAAAAGTTTTCCTGCCTTATCTTTTTTCATTATTCAAAAACTTTCAAAGGTTTTTTGATATTTCATTCTCTTAAGTCCATACCTAAATATTAAGTCCAAAAAAGTTTGTTCCTTCCTTTTCCTTTTTTTGTGAATTACACAGTTTTTATTGATTCCTGAAAATTCAATTTGAGTGACTTATGTTGTTCCTGAAATAAATGATTCAATTTTGCTTTCGATGTGGTGCATGCTGAGTGATAATTGTTAAAAATGTAATTATTTTATAATTGTTTTTTTGCTTTTTGACGACTACAAACTAATTTATAACTATTTTTCAAAGGTGGTGAGCAACAAATCGTAGAACTTTTGCCAATTTTGATACGCTTTGAGTGGATTTTGCTCGTGCGCATTGATTAAGCAGTTCGTCTACTTGGACAGTCGGAAGTTCTATAGAAATCTGTATCAAGTTTTCTTAATGTTGTGGATGTCAAAACTTCTATGAAAGGCTTCACTGACGCGGTTGAACTCATTTCAAAAGGGTTTGAAGCGTCCCTCAATCGTTTTCTACTTCTAACCAGTTCTGTTAAGCTTTCATCCTCTTCTGATAAATCGGCGAACCATAATTCCGTCGAAGTCATAACTACTTTGCTCTTCTTTTCAAAGTGTAGTTAGTTTTCAAAATGACGATTAATTGTTAGGAATAGACTATCATGAGCAAGGGAAATGAACGAAGTTCACAAAGGCGCTATTCTTTATCGAAACCCCGTTATAATACCAAATGCAAATTCGTTCGATCAGACCATTCGACTACAGTCGAAGATCGAACGCAGCTTATAATAAGGGCCAATATCATCAGCATACATAGACCAATCTGATTATATCAGAGTTCGCCTCCTGCAAATCAGCTAAGAATATATTATAGAGCATAGGACGTAAAATAGATCCTTGGCGAACTTCCTCAATTGGTTTTCATATCGAGTTTTCGTCTTTGTTTTGAACATAAAATGATCTATTTATTAGATAGTCTATAATAGTTTTACAATATGCTCATTTAAATTAAACATTAGACCTGGCGTAAAATTTTTTTCAGGTTTTTAATTGCGGGTAGTGACTAAAGTATGCCATTTGCGTATGCCAAGCCGTGCCCCAAGGAGGATATGTATGGACATATATTAAGATATTTGAGGTTTTATTAAAAAAACCAGTGAAATAACATGGAAATATTTTCTAAAACTATACCAAATACAGATACAAAATATGGTGTGATTACGTTTAATAATTTGGTTGTTACAAAATTTTTTGTAAGAGGCATGCATTTTAGGAAATTTCGAGTTTGAGTATTTTAACGATAAAAACTCGCAAAAATCAAAAAATTAAAAAAAAATAATCAAGAAATAAATTTAGAACAGCTCTGAGCCATTTTGTGCAAGAAATTAGAAAAACCCAAAATTGGATCAAAGAGTTATAGCTGTTGAAACTAAACTTTTTTTTCAAAAATCATTAAAGTGCCTTTTTCTGACATATCGAACACAGAAAAAAATCATAAAAAATCAAAAAGCAAAGATTCATCATTTTTTTTTTTCGATTTTTTTTTTCATATTTCTATTGCTCAGATACTCAAAAACATTTTCCCAAAAGGATTTTTCAAAATTCGAAATAGTTTAGGAGATACAGTCATTTTTGTGTAGGTATGTTTTCGTCAAAATAACGCATCAGCAAAGTTGTTTATTTGCCTGCAGTCATTAGTCGAAAATTCTGTGGAATTCTTCCAAAATATGTATTGATATTACAAAATATACACACACAGTATGTATACATGCAGTATGTATACATGCATGTTTTGATTTAGGGGTTGAAATGATTTTGAGCCCAGGTGTTCACATGAAAGAAGCAAACGAACGAGATTCAGTTTATTTTCGAACGCTGAAAGCTACGCGTGCGCGATAACTGCTGTTGTAAAATAAAAGAAAAATCGTTTTGTGTTTTTTTTTTTGCTATGGATAAAAAAAGCCACCCAAACGCGCCAAAAAAGAAAACAAAGGCATCGGTGGAAAAGGCACTGGCAAACTGACAGACAAAGTCATAAGCGAGCTGACTACTTACTATGGACTTGCTATTCGACGTAATAAGGACTCTGTGGAAAACATGAGAAAAGAAATATGGTCAACATATTATCACAAAAGTTCAAGTGATAGTAATCCACAACATATGTATTGCCCACCTGGTGAGTCCAGCTGGTGCGCCTATCAAAAGTCAGCAGCAGAAGGCTCATTAGCCTCATTTCACCACACGTACGCCCCACTTGATGGAAAGGTTCTGCAAGTAATGAAGCCCATATACGAAGCGTTATCATCCGACGATCTACTCAACCGATGCACTGGAGGTGAAACGCAAAATTGTAACGAATCGTTCAACTCGCTTTTGTGGACCTTTGCGCCGAAACATATCCACTGTGGTGCTACCACAGTCGAAATCGCAAATTTTCTGGCAACCTGCATTTTCAACGAAGGCTTCACAAGTATTTTAAAAATAATGTCAACAATGGGTATTGTCATCGGCCCACAAGCCGAGATGTATGCTGAATCTCGCGACGGAAAACGACTTCAACGCTCAGAGCTAAAAACGTACGCATCATCGAAAGAGGGTCGCACAGCCCGCAGAGCCCAAAAAGCCATGGAAAACTCGTTTTATGAGATGGAGGAAGGCACACTTTATGGGGCTGGAATTGCCGATTAATATTCGTAAGTATTGTATTAAAAAAATATGTGTTAATGTCATTTGTGTGCCTCAAAATTGAAGTCAAAACTTTAAACGGGTTTTTCTCGAAACCATGTTTTTCAAAACTTTGCGCACGATAACTCAAACAGTTTTTGACCGATTTTGATATATGAGGCATGAAACGACGCAGAATTTACGCCGCTATAGCCCCTACCTCAAACTTGCCGAAAAAATAATGTTTACTATTTTTTTTCTACACTAGACTACAAAAAAAAAGGTCGAAATTCGATTTTTCAGTTTCAAAGTGGCGGCTCCCCCCCTAAAAAAATTTCGATTTTTGTTTCCGAGGTAGGGGCTATAGGGACATTCATTCTAAGTAACTGAATATTTTTTTTTTTCAGACGATGTTTACACTTGGAATCGTGCGCAATTTGGACCCACCTTTTTTCCGGAGAACCTCGTTACCAGGCCGAGAACTTTCTGAACGGTCCATAAATTCACTTTTTCAAAATTTTGTATTTTTTTCAATAAATTAAGCTACCCAAATCAAAAAACGGAACTAAAATATCTTTACTCGTTCTCTTTCCACAATATTTTGAAAAAAGGCTAAAATTTGGCATAGATTACCAGAGGACCCCCTTAAATGACTTAAATAATTCTTAAAACTAAATATTTCTGATGTTCTCTCGCAAAATTTTGGAATTTCAAGGTTCCCAAAATATATTTAGGAAAATTGGGTTGCTGGGCAGAGTTATAAAAACCTCAAAGTCAGTTTTGGTCATTCGACAAAACTTTCGGGGGCTTTTTTCAAAATCAAATTTTTTTATGATTTTTTCTGTCTTCAGATATGGCAGTTGTTGATTTGTCAGAAAAGGGCACTTTAAAGATTTTTTTGAAAAAAGTCAAGTTTCAACAGATATAACTTTTTGATCCGATTTTTGGTTTTTCTAATTTTTTGCAAAAAATAGGTCAGAGCTGTTCTTAATTTATTTCTTGATTATATTTTTAAAATTTTTATTTTTTGTATTTTTGACAATTTTTATCGTTAAAATACTCAAACTCTAAATTTCCAAAAATGCATGCCACTAACAAAAAATTTTGTAACAACCAATTTATTAAACGTAATCGCACCATATTTTGTATCTGTATTAGGTATACTTTTAGAAAAAATGTCCATGTTATTTCACTGATTTTTTTAAAAATTTGGATTTTTGCGATTTTTTTAATAAAACCTCAAATATATTACTATAAATATGTCTATATATATCCTCCTTGGGGCACAGTTTGGCATTCAACGATGGTTCTGAAATTGAAACACGTTAATTTTGGCATCAAATGGCATACTTTAGCCGCTACCCTCAGCAAAAATTCAAAAAAAAAAATTTCATACAACGCTGCTGTTAGCGAGGGCGCACTGTATCTGCCCATAAGAGAGCGCTAGGTAACGGGCCTAGAATAATACCGAAGAAAAACACAGACTGCAAGCCTAGCAGCTGCAAAATATTAATATGAAACTTGAGTTGTTAATTGGCACCCGAACCCAGCAGACGCGAAATAAATATCCAAAAAATCCATAAAACATAGCGCATAAAACATTGAATCGTAACATACATTTTTTTATTTGTTAAATTTGTTTCGTGACTTTTCCGAAATTAAAATTAGATTCGTTTTCACGATTTCTCGTGCTTCTGGGTCGGAAACAATTCGACAGCGAAAAAAGTACACGAACTTTGAAAAGCTGCAGCCGCAACGGGAGCGCTGTTGCTAAACATATTTAAAGAAAAAATTTGCCCTTGTATTTGAGCAGAAAGGTTGCCGCCGCTTAGCAACATTTTGGTTTTGTATTTTGAGCGGAGTGGTCGCCGCCGTTTAGTAACATTCACTCAACAATTTGGTTGTGTGTCGTCGCACACATTATAAGGTGCTGTTATTGCTGCTAACGGCCATTATAACCAAATTGAGCTGTCGATATTTTGAGTTGCGCCGCAGCTGTGCACATCTATATTTTCATGAACTTTTAACAGAGCCGTCGCGCTACAACAACAATTGTTGATACACCTTTTTTTACATTAAATTACGCTTGTGGAACGCCCTCGTTGCTGCCCACAGTGTTTGAAGCTGAACTTATTTTGGAGTTAAGCAGTCATTGCTACTTGACAAAAGGTACCGGCACGACAGTTAGGCAGAAATGTGCCACATTTTAATTTTTTTAAACGGGGTCGCCGCTGCTGCTTGACATCATTAAATTGCGCTTGTGGACCGCCGTCGCCTACATTTTCAGGGAGCCCAGAAGAGTGGCCGCTTTTTTATACGAACTTCAAGGACTCCACTGAAACATTCAGCTATAACAATCGACAGAATCTCATGAGGCTGCAGAAATGTCTTACTGGACTTGCAAGGAAGACTGTTACATCGTTGTTGATCTATCCAGATGATGTGCCCAATGCGATCAAAGAGCTCGAGTTCAGATTTGGACGGCCTGATTTGCTCATCCGAGCGCAACTCGTAAGGTGCAGCAATTTCCAGTTATCAACCAGCATAGAATGGGTCAGGTGATAGTTTTCTCCACAAAGGTGAGAAATATGGTAGCATTTTTGAAGTCAACCAAAAGTGAGCAACATTTGGCGAACCCCACGCTTCTCGACACGCTGGTGAGCAAGCTACCATAGAACAATCAGTTCGAATGGGCACGCCGAGCAGTCGCAATACAGCCGTATCCCACTATAAACGACTTTTTTGAATGGCCAACATGATGCCACCAACAACAACATCCAGAAGTATTGCGCAGCCACGGAGTGTGCTCCATGTAGAGGACGCCGCGTCAAACGAAACCATGAGCTGCTTACAATGTGGAGGACATCATTTCATTGCTTACTGCAAAAAGTTCGGCCAGACACTTACCCCCAAGGATAGATGGAAAAAGGCCAAGGAGTTGCAATTATGTTTTTCGTGTGTGCACAAAGGTTACAGGTCCACGAAGTGCAGATTTAAAACGGCTTGCGGTGTTAATGGTTGTCAAATGCAAGCTGCAATCAATGCGCCTGTCCTCAACTGTCGCCCGTCACAAACGGTGAGCACGCAACTGTTCAAAATATTGCCGATAGTTATTTATGGACCAAAGGGAAAAGCAGAGGTCTTCGCAATGTTCGACGAAGGTTCAGCGATTTCCATTATAGAAGACAACGTAGCTAAGGCACTAGGCCTGAAAGGGCAAGAAGAACCCCTCATGCTGCAGTGGTTTGGCGACAAGGTTACTACAGAACCATCTGCAAAAGTTAGAATTGAAATAGCTGAGAATGATAAATCTCCTCGGTTTGCAGTTAAAAATATTCTAACGATAAAAAATTTAAATTTGCCAGAGCAATCATTTAATAAGTCTCTTTAAGCCATTTTGTTCCACTACCAATAAAAAATTATGAGAGCATTCGACCATCGATGCTGCTAGGACTGGACTGTGTGCATCTTCTGTGTGCAACAAGATATCGTGATGAAATGAACAAGTATTTCAACAAAGGCTATGCCAGAAAAACATCGGATAAGGAGCTACAAAGTGTTGGACAATCGGTGTGGTACCTGCCACATTTTAGTGTGCAGACAGTTCACAAGCTAGAGAAACTTCGTATCGTTTTTGATGCAGCCGCTGAAACGGCTGGAACCTCCCTCAACTCGATGCTGCTACAGGGGCCAGAGCAGGCCAAATCACTGCTTGGTATTTTGTTTAAGTTTCGCCAAGGAGCAGTTGCTGTCACCGCTGACATACGCGAGATGTTCTCACAGGTGAACATACGCCCAGCCGATCAGCATGCTCAGCGCTTTTTGTGGCGCAACGGAGACCAAAACCAGCCAGTGCAACACTATCTCCATTTGATCTCCATGCTGTGCTGAGTTTATAAAGAACCAACATGCTGAAAAGTTTAAAGCTCTGTTTCCGGAGGCTGCAAGTGCGATCATCAACAAACACTCGAGAGTCATCAAAAGGCCGAGCTGATTTGCAAACAAGTGGTGGGCATACATAAGGAAGCTGGTTTGGAGCTGCGCAGTTTTGTATCCAATTCTGCAGAGTTGCAACAAGCCATGAACTTGAGAGATGGAGAGAGCGCAGTTAACATGGAGTGGCGGGCGACCACCGAGAAGGTGTTGGGCATGTATTGGCATACATCGAGCGATACATTTAAATTTAAAACGAAATTCCATCGCATTTCACCGCAAGTTCTACAAGGTAGTCGACCACCAACCAAACGAGAGTTGCTAGGAATCGTTATGGCGATCTTCGACCCATATGGTTTATTATCCAATTTTGTCATTTTTGCACAGGAGACATGGAAGCAAAAGGACGCATGGTGGAGCGAGTTCAAGAAGGTGCAGGATTTCAAGACCCAACAATGCTATACACCAAATATTTCAAGCTGTCTACAAGTAGAGCTGCACATGTTTGTTGATGCCAGCCAGGCTGCATTCGCCACAGCAAGTTACTTTCGATTTTGCTATGCTGATGAAGTGGACACCGTCTTTTTTTGTGGCAAAACGAGGACAGCCCCACAGAAATTAATGTCTATACCTCGTTTGGAACTCCAAGCTGCAGTGTTGGGTGTGCGGCTCAGCAAGGTGATATGTGACAATCATGACCAAAAAATAGCACGAGCTACATTCTAGAGTGACTCACAAACCCTCCTGCAATGGATTTATTCTATTAACCGGAAGTACAAACCATTCGTCGGTCATCGAATTGCCGAAATACTAAGGTCTTCAGAAGCATCACAATGGCGTTGGACACCAACAGCAGAGAACGCTGCCGATGCTGCAACAAGACCAAAATTTCCGCCGAAGTTTGAAACCAAAAATATTTGGACCTCAGGTCAGGTACTGTCACTATGCTGGTTATACGTCTCTACCATGAAAAGATGCACCATCAAAATGTGGCACTGACAATCAACGAAATAAGGCAGAAATTCTGGGTGCCACAGGTCAAAACAGCTCTCAAGACGACACAGCGACAATGTTTCACATATACAGCGCGATAAATAAAATAAACAGCGCGAAGCCTACACCCCTCTTATGGGCCAGCTGCCAACCGATCGGGTGACACCATACGTTCGGCCGTTTACTTATACCGGGGTAGACCTTTTTGGCCCACTCAACGTTGCTATTGGTCGACGCAGAGAGAAGCGATGGGGTGTGATTTTTACTTGCTGGATGTCGGCAAAATAAATGATGAGGCTACAAAGCGCGGAATTGAATGGATATTCAATTGCCCCGCTAATCCAAGTTCAGGCGGGTGCTGGGAGCGGATGATAAGAGTAATAAAAAACTTGCTGAATAAAACACTTAAAGAAGTCGTTCCACGCGTGGAGACTCTACACAGCGTGCTGATAGAAGCAGAAGGTATTATTAATTCACGCCCTCTTACTGATTTACCTTTGTCTTTCGCAGACGATGAGCCTTTGACACCCAACCATTTTATATTAGGATGTGTTAATTCAACGCAGACATCACATCCAGAAGAAACTAAGATTTGCTTGAGGAAACAGTGGCGAATGGCTCAAAGTCTAAAGGACCGATTGTGGAAACGGTGGACAGTTGAATATTTGCCACAACTACTTAGGCGCACGAAGTGGCATGAGAAGACAGAGCCACTAAAGGTCGACGACTTGGTCATAATTTGCGAGCCCAGTCAACCACGCAGTCACTGGCAAAAGGGTATGGTCACCAAGGTTTTCCCGGCGAAAGATGGCCATATACGTTTCGCAGAGGTGCGTACCACGACTGGAGTACTTCGACGTCCCACTTCAAGGTTAGCCACCTTAACTTTAGAGGGTGAATCCCAAGGAATTCACGGGGGGAGGAGTGTTAGCGAGAGCGCACTGTATCTGCCCATAAGAGAGCGCCAGGTAACGGGCCTGGAATAATACTGAACAAAAACATCGACTGCAAGCCTAGCAGCTGCAAAATATTAATATGAAACTTGAGTTGTTAATTGGCATCCGAACCCAGCAGATGCGAAATAAATGCAATCGTGGAACATAAATTTTCATCCATAAAACATAGCGCATAAAACATTGAATCGTAACATACATTTTTTATTTGTTAAATTTGTTTCGTGACTTTTCCGCAATTGAAATTACAACTGCGCCAGGTCTATTAAACATCCTCAAACTTGAAACTATTGCTTTGACCTGATTTGTGAATTGGGTACTGCCTAGTAGGGATGGGAGGATTTTATAAAAAACCCGTTTTTCAGTTTTTTTTATCAGTTAAACCGACCGGTTGAAACCGAGACAAAAAAAAAGAATTTTTCAAAGTACGGATTGGTTTTATTAAATTTTTTATTTAAAGAAATACAAAACATGAGTTAATTTTTTTACAAGTAAATAAAATCTTATTAATACTTAAGCTAATCAACTCAGTATTAACTAGAACTCTGATTTGAGTTTGTTGTAGTGCTGCCACATAATAAGATGGTATGACATACAGGGGCGTACCGAAGCCATGTTTGTTGGGGGGTAGTTACGTAATTTCGCCGACTGAATACCCTCAAGTCCAGACTTTTTTTAATACAAAATGATCGAAAAAATAAGTTACTCATCCGCTTGATCAATATTTATAAATCTTAAAGGAAAATAAAATTTAATAATTTATTACGAGTTCTTTTGTGTTTTGGTTTTCTGATTCGGATAGCTCAGACAGGCAGATGATGCTGAAAACTTAAGAATTAAAAGAATAAAATTAAGGGATAGCTCTAAGTCGTTAGAATTGCGCGATGGAGTGTGAGTTCAAAATTTAAATATTTGTTTATGTAGCTTTTCAGATCTTCCTTTCTTTTCAGTTTTTAAGCTATTTCAGAGAATTGTATACTCTAGAAGCTTTTGTTTCTTTACTGAACATAATTGATAGTAAATTAAAGCCTCCGAAGAGAAGTTTCGTGGTGCTTTCAATTATAAAGTTAGCTGCCGTCTTACTTCCTTAGCGGCTGAAGGAAGTTATGAAATAAAGTGCTGGCAATGACTTTAACGTTGTTTTGTTTTGGTTTTTTTAGGTGATGCAGCATATCCACTGAAGCCTTATTTAACCTTATTTACGCCGCTTAGGCTGGATTCACTGACCACCTTCAGTGCTGAAGGTAAACTAAACTTGCTGAAGGTGGTCAGTGAATCCAGCCTTAAGGCGCACCGCGATAGAGGTAAAAACAGCCTTGAGGAAAGGTTCAATGAGCTTCACTCAAGAGCACGAAATGTTACTGAGAACAAATGGCTTTGTTAAAAATACATTTCGGTGCATGTTGGGCGCTAGGCAGCTCCACTACACACCCGAAAAGACATCGAAAATTATAAACTTTTGCTGTGATTAGCATTATTTAAGAATAATGCCCAAAATGCATGCAATATCAGGATGCAATAGCGTTACCTGATAACATTGGGTATGTAGGCTTGCCAGAGGATGACGACGAAGATGGCTATTCTATAAGAAATAGTATCATGAATTCCATTCTCAATAAATTCTATTATATGCGCTTAAGCAATGAAGTAATGTTTATATTTTGTTTATATTTTCTTAAAAGTATATAGAAGGACAAGAACAGGAGGTGAAAGAATTCCAGATACTTATTATTAATTAAAAATAAAAAATAAACTAAAAATATTATATTTTTAAGATATTTATTTTAAAAGGAACTTCTATTACTTAAAAATAACTATTTATTAACCCTAGGGCATATAACCGGGTACCCGTGTACCCACTAGCGACTTGAAATAACTGCAGCTGAATAACCACTAATAGTAGAGCATTGAAACTTCGGTTCTCCAAAATTTAAGTCTTTCTGCGTCGTTTCAGTGGCGTCTTTTAAAAATCGGTTCAGTGGTTACAGAGCTATAAGCTCCCAAAGTCGACACCTACGCAAACGCATAACCGGGGTACCCGTGTACCCTTTATGAAAAAAAGAACGAATGACAAGATATTCATAGGTATAGTGAAATTTTTATTAAAAACTCTTAGAAATACGTTAAGAAATATGTCTTATATATATTATAAAAGTATAAAAATAATATAATAATAAAAATTTTTATATTAAATATACTAATTATTCCGGTCACAAAGGATGCAGAAACAATTAGTCACCGAGTGTTCCAGGCACATTGGTTTTTTGCAGGTGCTGCATGATTTTCGCGTTTTCCTTCGTAATTTTTTTTCTTGCATGTAGCATAAGTAGCAAGATCCTGTTACTTGCTTTCTAGGACGTGCTGCAGCTGATGTTGATGGAACGCTGTCGCAAATAGTTTCAAGTGGTTGGTTAAGATAACTTTCAATCGCTATTTTCGTCGTGAAGTGTCGAGTGATTTGATGATTACGTGCACGTTCCTCAATCAAAGGCATGCACATTTCTTCAGCCAACTTCCGAAGGAAAAGCTTTCGCCTATTGGAAGAATGCGGTATCATGTCGTTGTTCATGTAGTACAATTTACATTCAGCCAAGGCCGTAATATCCAAGATGTTGAAAAATAGTGATAGAGGCCAACGTTTTGTCGCTCGCTTTGTAGTGTACTCTGAAAATAACTGGTCCATAATGTCAACTCCACCTTTGGTTTTATTATAAAACTCGATAATTTCAGGTTTGCCACTCTCACCTATCTCGCCATCATCGTGCATCGATGAAAGCAGCACCACAGCTTTGTTCTTGCGAGGAACATACGAACAAATTGTTACATTTTTCCGGAAACCAAACAACGTTGAATTTATTTGTCTGTCTTTGTGTGCCTTCATTTCTGCCGGAATATAAGTTTTATTTTTCCTGAGCGTTCCAACTAGTGTTAAGTTCCAGGACAGCAAATGCTCTGCTAGCGGCAATGTCGTAAAAAAATTGTCCATTGTTATATTTCGGCCGGTTCCTCTGTACTGACAGCCAGATCCTTCACCACTCGTTCGCCTTGTCTTACTTCTCTTCCAGTTTCAGCTTGGCCGGTATATATCTGACCATGCAGTGGAAAAGAATTCATGGCGTCGCAAATCCACCAAACCTTAATCCCATATTTTGCAGGTTTTGATGGGATATACTGCGTGAAACGAGTGCGGCCACGATAAAGAAAAAGTTGTTCATCAATGGTCAAATTTTCACTGGGCTTGTAGTACGAAGCAAGATTGGAGTTCATCATGGTCCATATGTCCCTTATCGGTGCAGCTTTATCGGTTTGTATGCGTGTAGCCCGAGTGTCTGCATTGTCAAACCGTATGAAGCGCAACAGTGCACAAAAGCGGTTATGGCCCATTACTGCGCGATACAAAGGGAAACTTCTTGCGGCCCACAAATCCCGAACGCTTTCATTATTGCTGCGGTTTGCGCCTGCCATAATCAGCATTCCAAAAAATGCATATAACTCTGCTACCGTCACTTCGTTCCATATCTTTGGAGTTGCGTTGGGGGGACTTGCGTTCCATGCGTTATAAGTATTTTGTGCTTTTTTATTGGTGTAACGCATAATAATGTCCACCATCTCTGAACTCATAAAACATTTGAACGTTTGTTCGATGGACATCATTTCGGTGTTTCTCGATGGACCACAACGTTGTCGCAAAATATTCTGCCTCAATGTTTGATGAGCTAAATTTGGTAGGGCACTCCATTCAGTATCGTCACGCGCCACGAATTTATCGGCTCCTAAATTGATCGGTGCTGCTTCTTCATCCTCTTCTTCTTCGTCGTAAGATTCATTATCTGCAAAGGCTACTTCTTCTAGTTCTGCATTTTCAGGAAGCTCTTCCACATCAGACATTTCGACATCCCTTAAATTGAGCTCCTGATTTTCTTCGTCCTCAAATACAGAGTCTTCTCCATCATCCACATCGTTGTCCAAAATTGACTGAATATATGCCTCTTTCTGTACCTCACTCAATCTGCAAAAGAAAACAAAATTATAAATAAATTAAAATTTTCGGGAATATTTCCCTATTCTATGTTCTGTTACCTTTTATAAGCCCTGCAAGACAGATTTTCATTGAATTTTGAAGCCATTTCTTTTAAATTATTAACTTTACACGTTACGTAGATGTTCCTTATGCCACATTAGCAGTCGAAGTGTCTGACAAGACCCACAAACATATTTTTATATTTAAAATGCAAATTTATAAAAGGAAACATAGCCTACTCAGCAAATGATATAAAATGCAAAAGAATTTGAAATTTGCAAAGGCATTGCACAGCCTACTTACGATATAAAATTCAAAAATCAACCAAAAATAACTGATAAGATTTTTCTCATATTTTCAAAATATTTTATATATCTCATGTCCGGGGGCAAAGCCCTCTCCCCTTCATAATCTACGTATCTACGCCCATTAAATGTCTCCATTTATATATATATATATATATACATATATATATTTATATTTATTTATGCGCATATATGTGTAGTACAACTGTAAAACTTAAAAAACTAGTATGGGGTACAAATGTACCCGGTTATGCGCTTGTGTGGTATTTTTTGGTTATGTGTCCTACGGTTAAATAAAAAAAACAAAGCAATTAAAAATATCAAAATTTTTAATATTTCGATTTGAAGCTTTTGACTCTTTAAGCGGGCATGAAACTTAAAAAAAAAATGTTTAATGGTTTAAAATGCGTGTAAGTTGAATAAAAACTAAGATATATAAAAACCAAGACATGATATCCTATTTTTTATTGAATTTTAATGCATTTTAATACATTAAAAAACATTTTTTTGAAGGTGTCACGTCCCATTAAATTCATTATTTCCATCCTGAGATCCATTTCGTTTTCTTTTTTTTTCTGCATTTTTTTATAAATGTTTAGCTTCTTCTCTATGCAGTTCGAAATATTTTTTAAATATTTATTTGTTTGCTCACTACTCATATCCATCTTGACGTCGTCGTTTTGACCGTGCCTCTTTCTCTTTCGTTGCAATTGTGGTTGTGGTCGTTCCGGAGTTGGCTGTGTGAGTTCTGTAGTTTGAAGTTCTGCAGTTTGAACTTCTGCCAGTTCGACCTCCTCCCCTGGTTCTGCAGTACCGGTGATGGGTTCTACTTGGGCCGCGTCTTCTACACCGAACACAACCGCTTCACTCTGTGCAACCTTGTGAAAATGCAGTACATTTGACACTTGCTCTACCAATGCTGAAAGGTGAGTTAAATGAAATGGCTCTCCTCCGGTAGAGTTTATCTCCTTTTAGTTGTGCGCTAATTTTTTGCGGAGCTTCAGCTTGTAATCGCTCTAAACCTACAATAATTTCAAAGAATTTAATAACATTTAAAATATAATCGTCTCGCAGTTATAAATATAAACGCAGTTATGCTGTTGCTATTGATGTGCGTCAGCATAAATTCAAGGCGACGACTCATGAATAGCAAATCATACCGGGCTTGTTTCAGACACTCAATGTTTCAGCAACACTGCACAAAAACAGCTATCTGACCTCACTTAGCCGGCTTTCTTTTGCATGTGTAATGAGGCCGGTGTAGTCAGCTCCTTTTGTGCAGTGTTGCAGCATTAAGTGTCTCGAACAAGCCCACCTTTTGCCATCCTGCAGCATTCCTAATTGGAGGGCCCAAACTATTAACCTTTGAGGTCAGCAAATTCCATTTACCGTTAAAACTTTGTTTATGAATGCAGGAATTTTCTGTGGATTTTAAGCCCTTGGCTATAGATGGGTTTTTGGTCATGAATGTGACCATCTCTTCAAATAGCCTCCTGGTGGTTATTTTTAAGCTAAAAAGAATGGGTTATAAACAATTTCCGTTAATAAACTACAATTTTTGTTCATTTACCTTTTATGTGCCTCCATCTTACTTCAAAAATTACGGCGCCTCATTTTCTCACTTGAATGCGACACAGGACTTGGTCAAAGCAACTCAAGTTACTAGCCTATGTATTTATATCGGAACCTTCAGATTAAGCAACTTGCACGCAACAAGTTCTCGACATGTTCTCAACTTGTTCAACGCAACGCGGCTTTCCGCAATTCTCATCAACGTCTTGTTGCATCAGTTCGTTTGTTTTGTGAATTCAATTATTTGTAGTGCAGTATGCTATATATTAATCAAGGTGAAAGTTAAATAATTAGTTCCTTTTTTCATTAATAGAATATAAATGAGCAAGCAACAGTATAAATGAGCAAGTGTTAAATATTAAATTAGTGATTGCCCAAGTGTAGAAAAGGCCTTACAGTGACAACTAAATGTTTAAATTTATTTACTTTTTAAATTTAAATTTTTAAGTTTTTTAAGTTTAAATTAAATTTTTAAGCTTAAATATAAATAAAAATAAAAAAAATTACAATATGATGGAAAAGTTATTTGGCTGTGTTTAGTTACTCAAACACCTGTTTAGTTACCTGTGACAAAAGTCGCTGTTCAGCGACTACTAGAATATGGCTTAGAGTCGCAGTGACTTATGTCACCTCACTCCGCCAACTAGAATAGCAGTCAATGAGACCTACTTTATCCTTTTCTGATCAAAGCATTAATGGCGACGATTCCACCAATGCCGCCCATCGAGAGCACAGTGCAGTGCCACCAATCGACGATGACGGAGTGGAAGTATCACCACCTAGCCATGAAGAGGTTCGAGTTGCTATCCAACGACTCAAAAACAATAAAGCAGCGGGTGCTGACGGCCTGTCAGCTGAATTGTTTAAAACCGGCGGCGATGAATTGATAAGGCGCATGCATCAGCTCATCAGCAAAATATGGCTAGCAGAAAGCATGCCCGACGATTGGAACCTCAGTGTACTGTGCCCTATACTTAAGAAAGGAGACCCTACAATCTGCGCAAGTTATAGAGGTATCAGTCTTATTTCCATCGCATATAAGGTTCTCTCAAGCGTACTGTGTGAAAGATTAAAGCCAATTACAAAAACACTGATTGGACCTTATCAGTGTGGCTTTCGACCTGGTAAGTCCACCATAGACCAGATTTTCACGCTACGACAAATCCTGGAGAAAACCCACGAGCATCAAATTGACACACACCATCTCTTTGTCGACTTTAAAGCTGCTTTCGATAGCCCGAGAAGGGATTGCCTATACGCAACAATGTCTGAGTTCGGTATACCTGCAAAGTTGATTAGACTTTGCAGAATGACGTTGAGCAACACACGCAGCTCCGTCAAGGTAGGAAATGACCTCTCCGAAACCTTCAATACCGAAAGAGGTTTCAGGCAAGGCGATCCACTGTCTTGCGATCTCTTCAACATCATCATGGAGGGGATCGTACGAAAGGCCGGTGTGCATCGTAATGGCACCATTTTCTATAAAGGTGTCCAGCTCCTTGCTTACGCTGATGATATTGATATTGTTGGCAGAACCAAGAGAGATGTTACCGCTGCTTTCGCCGCTATCGAAAAGGAATCAGCCAAAGTGGGTTTGACGATAAATGAGGGTAAAACAAAGTATATGCTGTCTACAAACAAGGGAGCTCGGCGTTTAGACTCCCACGTTTCATCCGGCAGCTATAACTTTGAAGTAGTCAAGGAGTTTGTATACCTTGGCACCGCCATTAATACTAACAACGAAATCAGCCTGGAGATAAAGCGAAGAACAATAATTGCTAATAGGTGCTACTACGGGCTCAGTAAGCAACTAAGTTCCAGAGCCCTCTCTCGATCGACAAAACTAACACTCTACAAGACGCTCGTTCTACCTGTGCTGCTTTATGGCGCTGAGGCATGGGTAGTTTCGCAAACTGACGCAGCCGCTCTGGGGGTGTTCGAGAGAAAAGTTCTTCGCAAAATCTTCGGTCCTGTTCGAGTCGGCGATGACTATCGCATCCGAATGAACCACGAGCTGTATGAGCTCTACGGAGACATTGACGTAGTTCGGCGTATAACTGTGCAGCGACTACGCTGGCTGGGTCATGTCCATCGTATGGACGACGAAGCTCCAGCGAAAAAGGTGCTCGAAGCGAGGGTCGCTGGTCAACGACGACGAGGGAGACCATGCCTCCGATGGATGGACCAGGCTGAGGAAGCCCTAACCGCACTTGGTGTATCCGATTGGAGAAGGCGCGCGCAAAGCAGAGGCGCCTGGCGAGAGCTGATGAGGTCGGTCGAAATCCGGACACGGGTTGTCACGGCCACCTAAGTAAGTAAGTAAGATCAAAGCATTAGTAAATCATTAAGACTTGAGTCAGTTTGCGTGCTTCGTAAATAATTTTTACCTAATTGTAATTTGCTGAAAGTTCTCTCATTTCCTGCAACAGTAACTGGTGCTGTGCACAGTAACCGAGACATTTTGTTAACTGCAGAGAGTGATTTTTTTATTGTTTTCTAAAACATTAACTGCACCCAATAGAATTTCCACGCCTTCGCAGAGATCATAGAATACTTCAAACTCCGCTTTTAATTGAAGTGGATCCACACAACAATGCTTTGGTCTCGCACCAGTGAGGTTAACTCATCCAACGCAAGTTTAAATTCTCTTCTTTAAAAACAGTTCATCGAAAAATTAGTCGCGTTTTGTATTTTTTTTATCCAAACGTTAAGGCGCTAGAAGACGGCGATGACGAATTGAAAATTTTTTTCAGCATCGACATTAAAAGATTTTAGCAATGCAACCCTACTATAAATTAGGCTATTCATACCAACAGAATCAGAATTTTTTTCTAGCGATTTAAGGGTACATGATATAAATTTCATAGCATCTAAAATATTTAGTTTAACGGCTTCAAGAACTGTTTGCACATTTTTCATAGAAAAAAAGACTAACAATAAAGTATACAGAAATGAGTCGATTTGAAAGCGAATATGTAGCACTTCGGGTCCACTTGTCAAATTTTTCAGAGCTTTGGGAAATTTCGTTTAGAACATCAATAATTACATAAACGATGCCCATATAGATTGCAATGTTTTAGCCCGCGCTGCCCATCTTGTTTTTGACAAATTACGTAACTTAAACGCATTTTCAATATCTGAAAGTTTGCATATCAAAGGTGAATATCTTTTTGTACTGGGCTCTTATCACGTAACTTTCAAAACGATAATCGTTCAAACGATACTATCTGACGATATCACTTTAAGCTTGCTTCATGTAAACTCACCTATCGTCTCGTCTATCGTTTTCTGAAGTTTAAAAGCCACTGGAAAACATGTTTCAAATGACATTTAATTTTATTTCATTGTGATAATTTTTACGTGCTAACGAGCTTTGCCAATATGTAAGTATTTTTAAAGCGTTATTAATGTATTTACTAACTTTATTATGTTCACTTTTTAGGGCAGCGACACCAAGGCAAATTGTGAACTTCGTCGAAGAGCATCCGCAGCTGGCCAACAACTACGTTGCCAAATCGGTACAGGGCCGGCAGACCATAACCATGCTTTGGATGACGTTGGCGAACAAACTGAATGCTAGTGGTCTTCCAAATAAGTCTACTACAGCTTGGAAGAAGATAATAATCGATTACATTGGCTAAATTTGGTTATACTACTTATATTTTTACAATTTTAGGTGTGGACTGATTGCAAGTACAGAGCAAAAAAAAGTGCAGCCAATATTTGCAATCTTTGCAAAAAACTGAAGGGGGGCCGTCAAAGGAGGTTCCACTTTCCCCTATGGAAGAGAAGCTTGCATCGCTGCGGGAAGTAGTAGCAGGAAGCTCGTCACAATGCTTTGGGGCTCCGAAAATGTCCGCCCCCTCGCATGAGGACATTACTGCAAAGGATGCAATAGTTCCTGCCTCAAATGACGCTTTTTTGCTCCGCTTTTCACTAAGTGAAAGTGATGATTCCCAGTCGGAAAACACGAGAAAAATGTAATCAAATTCATTGTAACTTAGCTTAAAGATTTATTTAAATAAATTTCAGAAATGCAACTGAATATACGAGCGCCTCCACTCCTAAGCGCAAGCAGCAAATGGCCGAAAATGAAGAGGTTGCACCCACTCCAAAGCGCAAGGTTCAAACACGGCCAAATAAAGGCGTTGCTCTCACTTCAAAGAGAAGGCATCAAACCCAGCACAATGAAGGGGTTGAAGTGCTGCAAAGACGGTTTGAAACAGACAAGTGCTTCCAAAAAAATGTATTGACTGTTTTAATGAAAAGAAACCTGCAAGAGTCTTCCTTCTAAGAAAAAGTTCTAAAGTTCTAAAGCTTTTGGAAAGGAGCAATGAAATAGCTGAAAAGCAGTTGGAGCTGGAGAAAAGGAAATTGAACCTTCAATAGAATTCTTTGAAGTTAGACTCTTGCTGATTGACCACGGTTAAAACAGCCAATATAATGATTTAAGTGACATGTCTGTTTCAAACAGCTTGGCAGGCGAGTGTTTATTTTTTTTTTATTATTTTTTATATTGTCAATGAAGACTGGCCTTGTTTTAAGCTTGTTTTTTTTTTGTTTTTTGTTTTTTTTTACTCTAATACCTTAAAAATCAATGAAGACTGAAAGTATTTTTTATTAAATGTTTTAATAGTATGTAATAAGTATACAAAATTACTTTATGGAAATGAAATGAATATAAAATATACGAAAAAAAAAAATTGAATTTAATTAAAAGGAGAACTTTATGTTTCTTGGATTTATTGCCGTAATTTGCATTTTATGATCACAAATCTGTTGAGGAAATATATGGATATTTGTTGATAGTATCTTACGATAGTATAAGAACATATTTATATACTTACAATCATTGCATTTAACCTATGTTTGCCCTTTTTGTTGAAATACATTTGCTCATTTTCTCGGGGCCTTTGGGAATATAAATGCGTACCATCTATGCAACCGATTACTAAAAGCAGACATGTTATTTGAACTTTATTTTTATACATAGTTTTGTAATACCTCCTGGTACGGAATATTTCTGATAAAAAAACTGCTTTGTCTCCTCTCTACTATCTTCTCTTCCAGTCTCTTCCATTGAATCCACATTGGGCATATCCTTGCTTCCAGGGCCTTCTTGGTATCAGAGACAATTTTTTAAAGCGTGCTTTGGGCAACAGAGATCCCACAATCGTTTAGCCATTGGTAGCCCCCGCTTCCAAGAATTGCTAAAGTTGCACATAATCTTAAAATTTCTGGTATATGAGTTGACCGACAACCACTATCTAGGTTAATTTACTCCAATACATACAAAAATGCATCCTTTGAAAGCCGGTAGCGTTGAACAAAGCTAAATTAGTTTATATTATTATCAAAGATTATTAATACACTACATTTTTAATAGAAATTTACACTTTCTTGATGGAAGAGATAAAGGATCAGATTTTTCCCTGAGAATCCTTCATTGTCGTATTAATTTATTTTTTTCTTCACATTCATCGTCGTTGAAAAAAATAATTAGATTTCGGGCCCGAAACATTTCCAAACTCTTTTCTTACGATTTACAATAAGAAATTCCAAACGATACCTAATCACCTATCGCGCCAAATCAATCGTTAAGACGATAGCACTTGGCAGTTGTTTGCAATACATGAAGCAAGCAAAACGATATCGTTTAGGCGATACTTAAAATCGAAGGTTGCGTGATGTTAAAGTATCATCAAAACGATATCGTCAAACGATTCTTGTCATACCTGATGAGAGCCCTGGATGAAAAAAAGACAAAGCTCTTGAACTATTGAAAACATATCAACAATAATATGACTAGACACAGCCGTGTTCTACAAAAGTATTCATTTGATTAGCTTGGCATGGAATATATGGTATCTTTCGCACAAGAAGCTCAGACAATTTTTGCTGAGCGTCATTAAGAACACCTGCCATACTACTGGCAAAGTCAGATGACTGGAAAACAATATTTTGAGTGCTAAGTTCATTATGCTATATCGCTCCTAATATCCCTTTTGCCATTCCTGCGCCAGTCTTGTCAAGAGCCTCAGCTACTTCTAATACTCTCTCTTCTGAGCCGACTTAGGTTGGTTTAAGGTACGAGTGAAAGTGAATTGGCCGACTGAAGTTGGCTTTGGGTATAATGAGAAGCAAAACAGCCGACAACAGTTGGCTTTGGGTATGACTTAAAGTGAAATAGCCGTCTTAAGTTGGTTTTTTATAAGGCTGATGATGAAAATGACAAAAAGTTACGACTGACTTTAATCCGTTAATAAGTTTTGTAAATAAAAATCAATATTTTAAACAAATTTCAGCAATAAATATCCAAAACGCCGACTGTAAAAAATAAGAGAATAGAGTACGCCCTTCTCCGACCGCTAGTTTTGCCCCTGGTGACACAGAACTAGTGTTGTAAAGTGTTATTCATTTCAAGAAAAAAATTATGAAAATATTTTTTGTGCTTAACATATATTTTTCGTTTTTATTTCTAGCTTTCGGTTTTCTTAAGAAACAGAAGGTTAACTGGTTTAACCAAACTTGAATAAAAACCTAAAAAACCCGGTTTACCTACAGAATAAAAACTAGTTTACAGTTAAATCGATCGGTTTTCCCATCTTTACCGCCTAGATTGTGATTCGAGGCGTGAATCTTCAAAACAGTCCGCTAGTGCATTGATCTTATCACAATTTTCACAAAACACCTCACTATTATGCTATTGGATCAGAAGCTGAATCGCCTCTTCCGTGAACGAACAGCTCGTCACGTAAAATTGTGTTAATTGAATGCGAGCTGAAGACGGTTCTGTGACAAGTTGTTCGGCCCCAGGTATAGCCAGTTTCTTATTAATACCATATGAACCTTTTTGTATATGTTTTATTATTCATTTCTATGTTTTTATAATAATTGCACCAAAAGCTTTCTTAATGAATTCTATTAAATCTTATCTAGATTTCTTATAATTACTTTTAATGTGTTTTTTTTTTTCTCAGGGCCAACACATCTGTTAGCAGTTTTACGCAATCTTTTTTGTTCAGCTATAAACTCTAAAATATTCTGTGGTAGATAAATTGGACCTCTCTTTGCGGCGTTTTGCTTTGGTATGGACCATTTATAATATAATATTCACGCGGTGGATTTAAAAACAAATTCACTTATATCAGTGCCACAGCAAAATGATCAAACTCATAATCTAGTGTTTTAAAAGAATTCGGAAGAGAATCCTCACATACAACCAGAGATTGGAAGCAAACTGTACGAAAAAACCAACCCTACAGCTGCGTAAGCAAACAGTTTCTCTATCTCCTTGCGTTTGGCTCTTTGCTACAAACAGAAATGCGAACCAAAGAAGAGAGCAGAAAATAAATAGAAAAAAAAGAACATTGTGTTGGTACAAGGTTGATTCATAAGGGTGTCGCAAGGGAGAGAGCGAGTACCCATAATTGTCAAATCGAAGTTGACAGCTCATAGAAAATCTGCAAGTGCTCTCTATTATCATCCGATTTTCTTTCGTAGTCATTCGCAAAATTGGCTGGTTTTGACAATTATGGGTACTGAGAAGGGAGTGCGATCAGCCCTGCGACAAACTTATAAATCAACCTTGTGTTTGTGTTATACGAACACAACATGTATTTCGTTATTTTGATTTTGTTGTCACGACCGCAAACACAACAAGAAACAAATGTTGCCTTCGTTTTACTATGGAAATTCTAAAAGAATTATAAGTTTTGTGTAGAGTTTGTTTTTAATCGAATGCAAACAATTAAAACTCTTTAGTTATTTTAACGTTAAAATTTATTGATAAGAAAAATTTGTTTCATTAGATGTAAATAATTAAGAACATAAAAAAAGCAACATTAAAGAATTCATTATTTAGGGTAAAAATAACACGTAAGTGTAATTATTTCAAGTTATTCATAATTAAAATCTCCATTTACTCTTACTAACAAAATTTATTCAAAATTGGACTGAGAAAGCCTGCTTCGTTGATACAAAAATATATATTTAAACGATGAGAATAATCGTTTCGTAATAATGTCTGTAATTCAGTATACTTAGTTTTTTTAAATTCCAACAAAAAATATTTTTTGACATTTGTCAGCAGCCGCGACACTGTGTCGTCAGCAACATGCTAAAGATCGCTAAAGATATTTTTCTTTTGTTGCTTTTGTGTCCGCGATTCAAAAGCATAACAGTGAGAGGAAGTGTTTTCTACTTCAAAAACAAATCATAGCATTTTGCTTTTCTCTCCATCTCTGCTTGCTTCGGTTTGTGTTAATGTTTGGATCGGAGAGCGAAAACAAAAAAAAAAAAAACAAAAATACTTGTGGTCTTAAGGAGAAACAAAACAGAACACAAAAATACTCCTCTTTAGAGTTTGTTTGCAATTCCTGCATACAACATTGACATAGACGAACGTTACAATTAAATCTATAAAAGATTCACAAGTTGATATTCTTGTATGTGTTTTTGTTGCGACGACTTACATATCAGGGCATTTTTGTAGCCAGTTTTTTAAAATATTGCCACTATGATTAGAACTCTGACCATCCCATTCTGGATTATTTGCATTTAAGTCACCTCCCAGCAAGGCTTGTATTATGTTTTCCTAATCTCACTCAGCAATTGTAAGGAAAGATTTTGTGTACATTGAAATAAGGAAAATTGTACTACCATCACTAAGGTTTATTTGTATTGCTGAGTTTTCTATGGTATTAGTATGAATACGCTTGTGGAATTCTATCTGGTCTTCAAAAGTTCATAACCTTTAAAATTTAATTTATAGTTATTGTTAAGCTTCGTTTCAGCTATAAGGACTATATCATGTTTATGTTTTATCAAAAATAAATTAAAATAGTGTCTCCTTTGCTTAAAATTTAAGAGTTACCATTGATGAGAATGTTTCTAATATTTCTACTCATCAAGACGCAGACTAATTAATAAGTTAAAATGAGCTTGAGATGTTTGCTCATCATTAGATAGTTTTTTTATAGTGATTTGAAAACTCGCTAACTTTATTAAGGCACTCATAAAAGCATCTACCTAATAATCGTTTGCAGTCGGTATTAATATCCTCAAACTAGAGTTGGGTCGTTCCGGACATGTATAGTTCATGGAACTATGTTCACTCCCGGACATAGTTCCAATCGTTCCTTCTGTACGATTTAAGCATGTCCAAACAGTTCCGATTGAAATGAAATTTTTTTTAATGAGCAACATAAGCCGACATCTCTTTGGCACTTACCGCACACATATTACTGCTTAGACGAATTGTTTGAGTGATGGCAAGCAAAACGATAATGCTTGTGAGAGAGAATGAATGAAATAATAGACTATATGATATATCGTCATTCTTGTTGTATGCACTTTTCTGTTTGTTTTTGCTTGTAACAAAAGAAAGAGAACAATCATGAAATGATATTTAGAATGCTTTTGTTACATTTCCTCTAATAAAGAGAACTGCCGGAACTGATAGTTCCGCGGACATGCTTATTATGTTATAAAATAAGCATGTCCGCGGAACTGTTTTGTTTTATAACATAATAAGCATGTCCGCGGAACTGTTCGCAAAACTGTCCGCGGATCTATTAGATAATTTTTATATATTTTCTTATGCTACAATTTTGTTACTTAATATTTGAACTATATGAATTTTTTTAGCAAATTTTTAAAGTTTCTTTTTTAAATAATTTATGAATATTTTCCTTTATTTTTTTAATTTTGAAATGAAAACACTAAAAAAAACAAAAATTGTGTTCATTTTGGTTTAAGGCTAGTCAGCGTTGTGTTAAAATTATACTTAGAATATTACAAATTTCCTCTACAGTTCAACAAACAACCAGCTCAAACAGATAAATAAAGGAACTAGATAGTTCTGTGGACATGTTTTCATTTATTAGTTCCGCTCTATAAAAGAGACGTTCAACAAACAAGCAGCTGAAGCAGATCAAATAAACAAAGGAACTAGATAGTTCCGCGGACATGTTTAAATGAACTAGTTCCGCTCTCTAAAGGAAACGTTCCATGTCCGTTCCGTCTCCGGAACTGTTAAGCACAACCCTACCTCAACCTAATTTTGCTTATTAACCATACTGGGACTTGTCACTACTTAAAGAACGTGAATTTCTCAATTAAGAGGCAAAATTTTCCATAGTTCTGTATGATGAAGTCATTACCGGTGACGCTAAAAAATTATTGTTGCTTATATTAGATTCAATGTCTTTAATTTTATTAAGAATTTCTAACAGTTTTCGGCAATTTTTTGCATTTGCCGTATGGCCTTCTTTATCACAGTTTGCGCATTTGACAGCTAGACCAATACGCTTGACTAACTTACCGGAGGCCGGCTCCGTATATACCACTCTTCAACATTTAAGTCTTTTTGTGGAATGTTACAATTTTTAGGTCCATGGGAATCAGCACATTTGACACAACGATATGGCATGTTGCAGTTACTTGCAACATGCATAAATCGTTGGCAATTTCTGCATTGCATGGGTACCTAAATACCTAAAAATACCTAAATACGCTTGGGTAAAATACGAATACCCGTATGTTCAATACTTATTCTACAATTTAAGATATAGCGAATGTTTTGAATTCAAACAACTTATTACTGCCTACTGAGTATTTAAATACCCAAGTGTTGTCACGTAACAAATTCTAGCGCGGGCTAGATGAAAGATATTGTGCTCATGGGTCTTAAAAAAAAAATGGAACAGTCTAATTTTTCGCGGTTCACCTTTTGTGAAACCTTTTTTTTGTGAAAATCTGAGTTTTTTTTGGTCGAAAATTGCTCAGGAAAAGTGCTGTCAAAAATAGGAGAATGGAAAACTAGAAAACGTAAGTAAAAAAAACGACAGCGACTTCTCAACATTCCTGAAAATTTCACCTGTAATTTTACCTATGTCATATCTCAGGTGTGTGCTCAGGTAAATTTCTTTGTATTTTCTCTCAACTTCTATGGTCCCCCGGGCACATATTACAGAATTGCATCAAAATTGTACGAGCCCATCTATAGGCAGGCTTTAATGAGTTGGTTTTGAATCATTACTTAATTTAATTAGCCATTTATAATCAGTTATTTTTACAAGACTTAAAATTTTAAAATCAAGTTTGAGATCATTTAGATAATCCAAGATTTCACTTTTTCGTAAGTTGGAGATAATTTATTAATTATTATGCAATGAGGTTTAGAGTCTGTGGATTGAAAGTATAAAAATGTACTTTAGTTTGTACTTACAATTCTTTGATTTTAATATAGTCAGGCATAGTGGAAGTATTTATGTGCATGACATTCTTATTAATAATGTTAAATGGAAAGTTTTCGTTTTAAAATATTTGAAATTAGAATATTTACATTTTTTTTACAAACATACCAAGTTAAAATTGGAGGTAAATTTTTCTTTTTTGTTTACCTTCAGCTTGCTTCATTTCTTGAACTTGTTGTGTAGCTGGAGTCTTTCTTGTGATTGCCCTCTTATGTGGATGTTGTTGCAGCGTAGGATAGTCTTCGATGCCTTCAACGTAAATTCTGTATCTGTAGTGATTACATTTGATGTCATCTTAATTGGGCGTTGATACATTTGCGGCAAGCTATCGACGTTGTGAACAGTCGAAGATAAACATGACGGCACAGCATTATCATCATCGTCAAAGTTGCCTTCCATATCGACTTCGCTTTCGACATCTGAATGAAAAAGCGGTGTATTTTCAGCAATTTGTTTTAAAAGTTCATCTTTACCATTTTGTATCTGATTTTTTTCATCTTTCATAAGCTAGTAATCGCTCTTCAGCTCTTCGAAATGGTTTGCTAGTATTTTGAATTTGCTTACTAAGCTTTTGTATTCGTCGACGTCTGAATTTGAATTTGCAGGCGCATTTGAACGTTTTCTCTTTTTTTAGTTTTTTTCTTTGAAGTATCAGTTTCAGTATTTTCAGATGCCTCACTGCTAAATTTGCACTCATTTTGCTCGTCCTTTTACCTTATTAGGCACTCTTATGCTTTTACCTTATTAATATACTTACTTGATTTACTAATATTAATACTTACTTGATAATTTACTTGAACTTTTGGCACCACATAAAACGTGAATTTCTCAATTAAGATGCAAAATTTTCCACAATTCTGAACTATGAAGTCATTACCGGTGACGCTAAAATATTATTGTTGTTTATATTAGATTTCATGTCTTTAATTCTATTAAGAATTTCTAATCATTTTGGGCAATTTTTTGCAATCGCCGTATGGCTTTCTTTATCGCAGTTTGCGCATTTGCCAGCTAGACCAATACGCTCGAGTAACTTGCCGGAGGCCAGCTTCGTATATACCACATCTCCAACATTTAAGTGTTCTGGTAGATTTTTGCAACATTTAAGTCCACGGGAACCAGCACGTTTGACACAATGATATGGCATGTTGCAGTTACTTGCAATTGCATGCAACATGCATAAATCGTTGACAATTTCTGCAATGCAAGGGTAACTGTGTTTTCGTATTTTCAAAACTTATACAACTTTAAATATAGCTAATGTTTTTGAATTCATTTAAATTTGTGTCATAACTTAATTGAATTAGCCATTTATAATCAGTCAGCCTTACTAAAAAATTACTAAAGCTTTTTAATTAGTTGCATCTGAAGCCTCTGCTAAGCTTATGCTTAAAATCTTTTTAGAGCTGGCATTAATTAGAGTCAGCACTAAATTATTTTTTTGGGAAGACTGAGTTATTTTTACAAGACTTAAAATTTTAAATTCAAGTTTGAGATCATTTAGATAATTCAAAATTAAATTTTTCTCATAAGTTATATGAGATAATTATTATTTCATAAAGCTATAAATAATTTATAGCTATAATTTATATATTTTATCTATAGATAATTTATTAATTATTATACTATGAGATTTCGAGTCGTGTGCAGTGAAAGTATAGAAATTTACTTTAGTTTGTACTAACAAATCTTTGACTATAATGTAATCAGGCAGAGTGCAAGTATTTAAATGCGTGAATTTCTTATAAATGATGAAAAATTTTTATGTTTTAAAATATTTAAAGTTTGAATATATAAATTTTTTAACACACATTATAACACGTTTAAATTGAAGCTAACTTTTCCTTATTTTTTGTTTACCTTCAGCTTGCTGTATTTGTATTTACTTGTTGAGTAGCTGGAGTCTTTCTTGTAGTCGCCCTCTTAGGTGGATGTTGCTGCAGCGGAGGATAGTTTTCGATGTTGTTGAGGTAGAACCTGTATTTGGAGTAATTACATATGATGTCATCTTAATTGGACGTTGATTCAATTGCGGAAAGTTTTCGATGTTGTAAACAGTCGACGAAAGACATGACGGCACAGCATTATCACCATCACTAACCATAGAGTACTAACTTACGTAAAATTTACTTACTCCTTACGAGTAATATAACGTATGGTGGTTGGTATTCTAGGGTTAAAGTTGGGTTTCATATCAACTTCGCTTTTGACTCCTGAATGAAAAAAACTGTGTTTTTCAGCAATTTGTTTGATAAGTACATCTCTCTCATTTTGTATACGATTTTTTTATCTTTCATAAGATGATAATCGTTCTTCAGCTGCTCGAAATTGTTTGCAAGTATTTTAATTTTGCTTTAAATTTATTTAAATTTTAATTAAATGGCTTGCAACAAATATAATTTTATTTAATTAAGATAGTAAAATAATAAAGAACATACATACAAGTTTTGCAAACAAATTTTATTTAAAAATGCGAGTAAAGAAAAAAAAATTGTATATTGAATTAAGAACATAAATTTGAGAAGGTTCTAAGTATTGTATATGAAGGAATAAATTACTAAAAATTAGTAATTACTAATTTTAAACGCCCTTTAATACATATAACGAAAATAGGATTTCTTAAAGTAGGTATACATTTTTGACAAACATTATATTTTCTTCCATTTCCAATGAAAGTCTTTTATTCTTATTGTTTTTAGTAAGTTCCAAATCTGAAAGGCTGCAAGGCAGACTTATAATTTTTATCACAAAAATTTTAGAGTTCCTTGGAGAGAGGTTTTTGTAAAGCATTTTTCAATAAGTTAATATTACCCAAGGTTGATTTATAAGGTTGTCGCAGAGCTGATCGCACACTCTTCTCAGTACCCATAATTGTCAAAACCAGCCAATTTTGCGAATGACTACGAAAGAAAAACGGATGATAATAGAGAGCACTTGCAGATTTTCTATGAGCTGTCAACTTCGATTTGACAATTATGGGTACCCGCTCTCTCCCTTGCGACAACCTTATAAATCAACCTTGATATTACCCCACAATGTGTTTTAAAATGAGCAAACATTTTCATAGTTTCTTTTTATAAAGGGTGATTTTTTTGAGGTTATGATTTTCATGCATTAGTATTTGACAGATCACGTGGGATTTCAGACATGGTGTCAAAGAGAAAGATGCTCAGTATGCTTTGACATTTCATCATGAATAGACTTACTAACGAGCAACGCTTGCAAATCATTGAATTTTATTACCAAAATCAGTGTTCGTTTCGAAATGTGTTTCGCGCTTTACGTCCGATTTATGGTCTACATAATCGACCAAGTGAGCAAACAATTAATGCGATTGTGACCAAGTTTCGCACTCAGTTTACTTTATTGGACATTAAACCAACCACACGAATGCGTACGGTGCGTACAGAAGAGAATATTGCGTCTGTTTCTGAGAGTGTTGCTGAAGACCGTGAAATGTCGATTCGTCGCCGTTCGCAGCAATTGGGTTTGTGTTATTCGACCACATGGAAGGTTTTACGCAAAGATCTTGGTGTAAAACCGTATAAAATACAGCTCGTGCAAGAACTGAAGCCGAACGATCTGCCACAACGTCGAATTTTCAGTGAATGGGCCCTAGAAAAGTTGGCAGAAAATCCGCTTTTTTATCGACAAATTTTGTTCAGCGATGAGGCTCATTTCTGGTTGAATGGCTACGTAAATAAGCAAAATTGCCGCATTTGGAGTGAAGAGCAACCAGAAGCCGTTCAAGAACTGGCCATGCATCCCGAAAAATGCACTGTTTGGTGTGGTTTGTACGCTGGTGGAATCATTGGACCGTATTTTTTCAAAGATGCTGTTGGACGCAACGTTACGGTGAATGGCGATCGCTATCGTTCGATGCTAACAAACTTTTTGTTGCCAAAAATGGAAGAACTGAACTTGGTTGACATGTGGTTTCAACAAGATGGCGCTACATGCCACACAGCTCGCGATTCTATGGCCCTTTTGAGGGAAAACTTCGGAGAACAATTAATCTCAAGAAATGGACCGGTAAGTTGGCCACCAAGATCATGCGATTTGACGCCTTTAGACTATTTTTTGTGGGGCTACGTCAAGTCTAAAGTCTACAGAAATAAGCCAGTAACTATTCCAGCTTTGGAAGACAACATTTCCGAAGAAATTCGGGCTATTCCGGCCGAAATGCTCGAAAAAGTTGCCCAAAATTGGACTTTCCGAATGGACCACCTAAGACGCAGCCGCGGTCAACATTTAAATGAAATTATCTTCAAAAAGTAAATGTCATGGACCAATCTAACGTTTCAAATAAAGAACCGATGAGATTTTGCAAATTTTATGCGTTTTTTTTAAAAAAAAAGTTATCAAGCTCTTAAAAAATCACCCTTTATTTGCTTTCGACTATGAAAATAACAAATACCAACAGCAACAGCGAGAGACCGGTTTTCGCAGCTGCGTACTTTTAACTTTAATAAAACTCGTTTGAGTTATTTAAAGAATAATTTTTTATTGATTTCACTTTTGAATCTATCTTAAGACTGAATAACTTATAATTCTAACATCGGTATTTAAATTAAACTATTTTTTCTACGAGGGAGTCTCAAAATAACTTTGTGTGCTCTTTCGGCAGAGTCTTTTGGGTAGGAAAGAAAGTGACGCAAAATTTGTATAACACTTTCTTTCAATTTTTATTGGTTCTTAATTATTTCTTTCGTTGTGAATCGATGATTGGTCAGCGTATGTTCGCTTATACAATTTACCTGCACTTAGCGGACTAGGTCAGTAAACAATTGCTTTGCTTGCATATTTCTGCCTGCGCTTCTTTCTTTGGGTCAGCAAGTGAGTTTGACTCGCTTGCGCAATTCTGCTTGCGCTTCTTTCTTTAGGTCAGTAGTGAGCGATTGGATAATTGTGCAAGCGTTGGTTCGTTTGTATAATTATGTTTACGCTCACTTTTCTTTCCATGGAATTTTATTAAGGCAGTAGAATGCACTTGTGTTGACTGACTAAGTTTTTGGTTGCTCAAGTGGATTCGACAGAATTCGCTTGAGCAATCTGTAAGTAATTTTTAATAATAATTTATTATTGCCACACAAGTTGTGACTTTAAAAAGAAGTGCGGCATGTTTGCGACACTTACAAGTGGAAATGCAAACATGCAGTTTTCGAGGAATTATATTAAAAATTGAAATTATATTAAATTATATTACCACACAAGTTGTGGCTTAAAAATGTTTGCGACACAATAAGTTGGTCGTAAAATAGAAATCATGAGTTTAAAAAACGTACGGTAAAGTGTACTTGGAATTACACCAAGTATACTTTACCAGGAGATAATTTATTATTTGCGTGTAGGGTTACGGGTTCTATTGTAACTCTGCGTCTGTTATGCTGCTTTAATTTTTGAACATTTACAAATTGATACAACAGAAGCTGATCGAATTTTAAATTCGTCTACTTGCTGCTGCTGTCTCTTTCAAACATGTTTCAAGCAAGAGGCACAGCATCAGCATATATTTTGGCTAGCGGTGCTGTGTGCTAAAGGCAGCATTGTACTGTTACTTTTTGCAGTCGCTGCTGCTATCGTTTGTAAAATTTTTTAGCAGTTGCTGCAGAGATCAAACAGTCGGTTGAATGTTGCTTTTAAGAAAACAATATTAATTCATTGAATTTTCAAACCTTTAGGTAAGTAAGTCTTAATAACGCGTCTGTTTAAAACAACTTTCATATAATGAAATTTTATGTAAAAATTTTGTAATTCACCCGGGAAGATGAATTTGAGGACCTGAATTTCAACCCTCATTCAAACAAAAGAAAAAATGCTTTAACGTCAGCGCCAGCTCTTAGAAATTTTTTTTGGAATCTTCGGTAGAGAAGCAAAAAATAATTTTCAGAAATGAATTTTATACGGTTGTTGAAAATGTTTGTTTATGGTTATGCGATGTGTTTTTCGTGAAACGCTCTCATTTTGTTTTAATTTTTCAGACTTCAGAAAAGACAACGTGTGCTAAGTGTGTTGGATGCAACCGAATTATAAAAGGAAGCTGTGAAGTTGTTTTCAAATTATAAAGCTCAGAAAACAATAATTCCTCATGCCAATTTTTCCCAAAATGTTTTTGATGACAAACTCCTACACGCGATTGTCGACTCAACGTTGCCCGTTTCCATTCTAGAAAGAAAATCCTTCAAAGATGTTTTTGCTGTTACGGGAATGAAGGTGATGAGCAGGCAAACAGCTGCAAGGAAATTGGAGGACAAATATAGCAACATGGTGCAAAATATTAAAAAAAACTTCGGTAAAATACTTTTGTACCACGGCTGACATTTGGTCTGGAAACCATCGAAGCTTCTTTGGGTACACATGTCATTGGCTTACTGACAATTTTGAGCGCAAGACAGTTGCCTTAGCTTGCAGAAGAATTTTCGGAGTACACTCTGCTGAAAAGATTGCACATATGATCACCGAAATCAACACTGCATTCGATTTGAACAGCTCAAATTACATTACATTACAGACAATGGGTAAAATTTTGTAAAGGCTTTTAAAGAATACGGCGTGGATAATTACAACCTTTTTGAAGAAGACACTGATGACGTCGTGCCAATATTTGAAAATCAGTTAATGTTGTCCAAACATCAGAGATGCTGCAGCCACACTCTTAATTTACTACACAGAGCAAAAAGTACCCTGTAAACTAGAAAAAAGTTAAGATGATTCCTCTATAGTTTTTACTCAAAAGGAAAGTCTTATTATTATTAGCGGGAAAATCTTCTTATTAAAATTAAGACGAAATCTTAGAATAAGCGGAAGTCTTAAAAAATTAAGATGAAATCTATTAAAAATAATATGAAATCTTCTGAATTAAATCAAGCAGAAAACAATTTAAAATTAGCCGAAATCTTCTTAATAAAATCGTAATGAAATCTACTAAAAATAATATGAAATCTTCTGAAAAAAATCAAGAAGAAAACTATTTAAGAATAGTCGAAATCTTCGTAATAAAATCAAGATGAAATCTATTACAAATAAGATAAAATCTTCTAAATAAAATCAAGAAGAAATCTATAAAAAATAAATGCAATAACAATAACAATAGAGTTCAGCTACAACAGCTATATCGCACTTCCTCAGCATTAACCCATCTAAAGCCACTACCCAGTAATCATTGAAAAATATCAATGTTATGGATACCCGTGACCAGATATATTATAATAAATGTATATAATATTATAATAAATGGAAATCTTCTTAAAAAATCAACTTCTTATCGATTAAAAATGCATTTAAATAAAAACAGTGTTAAATTTGTCGGTAAAAATGTTATTGTCAATATTTTTAGTAAAATTTTAGGTAATAATGTAACAATGTTTTCAACATATGATAATATATATATACGGAAATGATATATAATACAATATCAGAGCTCAGCTCTCTACAATATAATAATGGCAATGAAAATATAGATTACTAATAAAAAAAACGCTAGCATTTTTTTTGGCCTTATGGCCTAAGACCATTACATAAAAATTTAAAAATGAATTGGTGGACCATCTATTGATATAAAATTAATGACATCGCATGTATCAGTTTTATTTCAAATTAAGTAACATTGGAATCATTCAGAAAAGCTTGAGCAAATATGCTTCTTAACTACCATTCTAACATGAATATCTCTTATTAAATCGCATATTTCATATATACTAATATCTTCTTCAGTTATTGTGACAATGTGTCAGTAAATGTGTCAGTTCGGTTATTTGCATTCAAATCTCCTTAATGCGGCCCATACACGCTGCGACCAAAACAAAGCTGGAAATGTGACCTGAAAGCGATATTTTGACAAATTTTGCCACACACGCTGCGATGGTTGCAGTAACCAGCGTTGCCTGCGAGCAAAATATTAAATGATTTTAATATTGGCGTAACCTGAGTTGCGTAACTTTGACACACACGCTGCGACTTCATTCTGATAAACGTCAAAAACTTCCAGGTTACACTTCTAGCTTTGCTTTGGTTGCAGTGTGTATGGGCCGCATAATATTTTGAGAAAACGTACAAACTATTTTCAATAATAACTGGACTGATATTGAAAATTATTCTTGTTGAAAAAAGTTGTTTTGTAAAATAGAATTGGAAAACCTTAAGGACGATTTAATGGATAATGCTAATGGGGTGTTAACTCTTGATGTTATGCTTTGTGCATATTTTTTATGAATTTGCTGTTCAAACACAAACCTGAATGAGCATAAGCACTTAAGAGGTCCCAGTTTTTTTATAATTGAATGATAACGATAATAGAAATTAAATTGATCAATGATTTTTACAAAAAGAATTAAAAACTTATAGACAGCATCATTTTGATCAATAAGATCACCTATTATGAGAAGAACAAAATGAGTAAAAGTTTTCATTTGTTTTACGCTCATTTTAAATGAAGCAGTTTGAATGTGCTGTTTTTGAATAAGAGGACTTATGTTACCAATTTCGGTTTTGCAGTATTGGAACATCTGCTTTCAATAGTTGAAATACTATTTCATAAATGAAATACTTTAAAATTTTAGAAAAATGTTTTATGTTTAGAACTCTAATAATTTTTCAATTATTAATTAAGAGTTATATTTTCGAGCTTTTATGAAAGAAGTCAAAATTAATTTACAAATAAATTTTAGAAAAATTGTATTTACAAACTCCGCTGAACAAGTCGTGCATGATATCACATGATATGTTATCGGTTACATGAAAATCTGGGAGAGAGTTAGATAAAGAATAATTTTTGACGCCAGTTTGCGCAGGGTTATTAAGTAAAATATCAAGATCATAGTTAGTTTTATTTCTTCAGGAATCAGATATTTCGGTGCAATCAATGTGCGTGTTTGATCCTCATTTCTCTGACATATTCTGCAAAATAAATTTGATGAAAATTAAGTAATATATTCTAATGCTGTGTTATATATATATATATATATATATATATATTATATTAAGTATTAAAATTTGCGTCAAATTTCATATATGTCAATGTTTCTTTTAACACGCGGATTTCTGCTGATGTTTAAAATATTGTGCCTTTCCAACTCTAAGAAATTTGTATTCAGAATTTAGATCCAAAAAATATTACGTATTATTCCTTGGTGTAATAAATTCTTTTTATTGCCTTGAATTCAAGGTTTTATAATTTCAGATATGGGAGCAGCGATGTGCTCAGTTATAGACTTTTGAATTTTTAAAAAGCTTCTTATGGAAAATGTTGAGTTGTTCTGAAGTTCAAGAATAAAAAAAAATAATTGATTGCTTAAAAGAGGAGGAAAATGTTTCCAAAAAATTATTGTGGCTCTGTGATGACATCATCCCAGATGTTGTGTAAATGAAGTATCACATACGAGTTCATTATTTTGAGGAGAATTCAAGTCTTTCGTATGTTTGTATGTTTGTTAGAATTTCAAAGAAATTTATAGAGGTTATGAAATATTTGCTTACAATTATCTGCATTACAAACAAATTTGTAAATACTTGGTACACCATGATGTTTTTTAAATGGTCAATAGCAAAAAATAAAAAAATTCTGATATATATTGCTATAATCTGAACCTACAATAATTATCCGTGGCCGAAGTGTCTGCTTTCTGTCACTGTACTCTTTGATGAGGGAATTTATTTGTGGAATAACATCGTCTGGAGTCTACCAAATATAAGAAGTCTGCTCGTGCATCAGCTATCCTCGGCTTGTGCGTTTTACTTCTACGCTGCGGCTGGAAGAGGGAATGCAAAGGAAGACAGGTTACACAGTATTTCGAATCTGAAAAAATATATAGAGCACAATTTTAAAATTCATACACATTTCAATGTAAATTCAAATATTATTATTTATTTTTATTATTATTTATTCATAAACAACAATTGTTGAGTTTCGTACCATTTGAAATTTTTTCATCATACAGTTTAGGCAGCAGCATTTCTCGGCTTCCTTGGGACAATTTTTTTGAAAAAATCATCCAGCTTCATAAATATATTGTTTGCCTTCCCAGGGAACATAAAACCAAAATCAATTTCAATCTTAAAGTAAAATTGTTGTTAAAAACCATAACATAGAATGACGGTTTTTATGAAACTTACTAATTCGTACCCGCTTGAGTCATTTAATCGGGGCCATTCATGCAGCAAATTAGAAAACGAGGTATCACTCGTTACTCTTAAATTCGAAGTATCCCTCCAATATAGCTGAACTTGCTCCCAAGGAGTACAGTTATGGGCCAGCCAGCACTTCTTCTCAATCAGCTCTTCTGTAAATAGTAAGATAATGACATTTAAATGTCAATGACATTCAATCGTTAAAACTTTAAATGTTAAACTTATCTAACTCAATCAATGCATCCTTTAATTCCATTGTTCCTTCAATTGATTAGTTATACGCTACCGTTTGTCTGCCAGTTACATGTAACCTTGTTTTGATTGACCATTAGACCACAAACTTCAAGAAACTAACGCAGATTACCGAACATTACAGCAAAGTAACAATTATTTAAGGATATTTCATTTTAAAAAGGAATGTAACGATTTATATGATAAGGATTCTCATCATAACCGTAAAGTTTTAAGAAAGCAAATTATTGAATATTGGTAAATTTTTTTACAAAAACGTAATTTCGTTCTTGTAAGTTGCGAAGTTTCCTCAGAGTTTTAATTTTGAGGCAGTTAGCCCAACGTGAAAATAATTTTCCAGTGGGGTTTTTGCATCGCCTTCTTGCCAAGAAATAAGATTCTTTTCAAAAAATTTAAATATGTAAACGTAAATTTATTATTAATTTAATTTTATTGTTAATTTAATATATTGTAAATTTAGAATTAAATGTAAAAAATTACCGGTTTTTCTTTAGGAAATATATCACAAATAGCATTTGCCCACTCTTTCATTTGTGTTTGTGTTTCATTCCGTGTAACTCATTTTACGGCCAGAACCGATGTAGGCATCAACAATAGAATGGGTTAAGGTTTTCTGGCATTTAGTGTTTAAATAACCATGTTTGCCGTGGAATATTAAAACTAGTTGGCCTTTAACCGTTGATTTTAAAAGGATAGCTACATCATAGCGAGCATTCAGTGAACAATCAGATCGAAAAGATATAGGTGTGGATTCTCTTGATTTCAACACATTGAAATCATGGGAAATTTTTTCCAGCCAATCAAATATCCGACTGTTCGCTGATTCGGTGTCTGTCACAATTAAGTGGAATATTCTATAAAAAAACTATTTTGGCACATATTGATGCTACCTAAAGTTACTATTAAAGTTAATATATATATATATTTCTTTCCTCCACTACTTAAGACCAGCCTTGAATTTGAAACGTTCTCCAAAATATTTGTTTCCTAACTTTTCAACACACATCTACATCTTCCAATTCAATTTTTTTTTTTTTAACAAATATTGTGCTTATGACATGTTCGGATAAAGTTGTGAGCATTTTATCTGTTAAGCCCCAAGATTTATGCCATGTTTAGGTAAAACAAACGATACGTGTATTTCACGAACGCATCGTCAAACAGGCGAGAATCAGCTGTTTCGAATCCATGTATTAAGAATGTCAGACACAAACGAACACAGCTGACTCAGTAACGGACGAAGACGTAACCTCAGTGTGTAGTTGGATCTTTGTAAGAAAAAAAATCCGAACGAAACGTCAAAATTTGACGAGAGTAAAATTATTATCGTTCTGGAGATGGATGCTAAACAACGTAAATTTTGTCTTATAAGTATATTTAAGAAAAAATTATCAATTCTAATCTTCTCAGTACAAAGAAAACAACAAATGTCACTATCACTTGCGTCCACATTAAAATTGTAGAAGGCAATTACCGAAAACATTTTTTGCATAAATTGTCTCAAACTATCGCAATCAATTTGAAAACAGTTTCCTTTCCTCCAAAAGTCAACAACCAAAACAGCTGATACAAAAAGTGTTGCCACCTATTAAAGAATGCCAGTAATAAGCATATAATTTTCAAGATTTTTGTCAGTTTTACGCTAAATGCTCAACTTTTACAATCTGGTAATATATTTGAGAAACGTAAGCCACGTAATGTTGGACGATGACGCAAGAAAAAAATACAAAGACCTAATTTTGGACGATCACGTCGGAAAACGAACGAATCTTGTCACGAAGGCTTCGTTTTACCTAAACAGGGCATTAAACAAGAAAAATGCTTCGTTGCTTGATTCATCATCTTGCGATGGGGAAAAAATATCGCTTTCTTCCGAAAAAAGCATTATTATAAACTATTAAAAAGTTTATTTTTAAAATGACTTCCTAAAATTATTTGAGAATTTTTATTATATTTTTTTTCAAAATTTTAGAACCAATTAAAATAATTTCCTTTTTTCAAAAAAGATTAAACAACTTATTCAAGCTGTAACAAACTTTTCAAAACTTTTTTAGAGCTTTTAATAGTTTTTGAAATCTAATTAAACTTCAAAAGCTTCTTAAAGGGCTATAAAAACATTCAAAAAGATTTTAAAACTTTTTTCAAAAGCATTCAAACATTTTTTTGAAAATCTTGCTGAAAGTTTTTAACCCTAGAACCACAAACCGGGGTAGATATCTACCCTAAGCAAACTTTGAACTACTTTTCTTAGTTGTTTACTGTGACGGAGTGAAGACGTGATACTTTTGATATCTAGCTGATATCTAGTCTGTAGTTCTTGTATGAGTATGATTTTATTATAACATCATATAACATAACAGTGCAAAAATATAAAATGGAGCGAATAAACAAAATTATAAAGTTCATAAACTTGTATAAACAATTCGATTGCTAAAAGGACTATAATAGTTACAAATACATATAAGCGAGTTGATCTTAACCAATCTGCTTGACGCCATGTTTAAAATTAAATTTTATGAAATGAAATGCCCACCTAAAAATTATATAGTGAAAGATCGAATGCAAAGAAATATTGCAAGTGGAGGCGGCCTGTAAGGAATAAATTGATACGAAATTCATTTAGGTTAACTACTTGTTTCTTTTTATTTTCCGAACTTTAAAAAAAGAAATATTTGAAAAGAAAAAAGAAACCCTTCTTTTGAATTTATTGATAACCCGTGCATCTGGAAAGTAGTTTTTCAAATTAAAGTACGTTGACAACTATGATTTAAATCAAATATGCTATTTTTGCTATTTTGAATAAAAAAAATTCATAAAATTCGGTTTTAGGAAAATGATTTATTTCAATCACTGCAAAAGTATGTGTTTTCAAAATCTTGGTTCATTTCGTTGGAAGATTATTCTTAGATTTGTATTGATAACGTATTCTAATAGCTGTAAGCACAAACATTTTTAAAGGTTACAAATTAATCTTGTTTTGGTGCTTATCTGGGTTGTTTCAACTAAATTGTAAAAAAAAAAATTTTAAATTTAAAAAAATTTATTTTTAAGCCCATTTTATTTTCGTTATCATAATCAGTTAAATGTTTAAATTTAAATTTAAATGTTTAATAATTAAAATAGTATTATAAAATGTAATTCAAATAATCTTATGAATTCAAAGAAAAAGGTTCTCTTATCACACTTTTAAGCCATAGAAATCAAATTGCATGCAGATACATTTCCATAAAAACTAGTGTTCGTATACCTAGAGACAGCTTTTTTAAAAAGGATTTTCAAACCTTAATATTTGAATTAACTTTTCGATTTTATTAAATTTAGTGACTAATAAAAAAATCTTCAGAAATGCTATTATTTAAAAGGAAAACTGCAAACGATACAACAACGCCTTTAATTTTGACTGTATTTTAAAATATCTGAAAAATTAATAAAACAAAACATGGTTTTTTCACAAACTAACATTAAATAAATTAAATTAAAAAAAGGAAGATACGTTGTTTTGTCAAGCGAAATTTGTTTAAAAAATCAACTTATATCTTTAAATTATTTTTAACCGACTTCAAAAAGGAGGAGGTTCTCAAGTTCGTCGGTTTCTCTGTTTTTTTTTTTTAAATGTATGTACATCGATAATTCCTAAACCATATGCCTGATTGCCATAATTTTTGGGGAACAGATAGATATCATAAGCATGAAGGTGCCGTAAAAAAGTGGGCGGTATTCGAGAACTGGGCGTGGCAATACTAGATCTCGCAATACTAGATACTACTGTATCTCGAATAATATTGACACTAGGGTACTGCAATTTAGTGTAGGGGTAGGCACAATTATTACAAATTACCGGGAAGAAAATGGAAGTTATTCGACAAATGGGCATGGCAATATTAGAAAAACCGTGTATCTTGAATTATTTTAAGACTAGAGTACTTTAATTTAGTATAGGGGTAGGCATTATTATTACAAATTATGGTAAATAAAGTGTATCTCGAATAATATTGACACTAATGTACTGCAATTTAGTGTAGGGGTAGACACAGGTAATAGAAATTACGGTCAAGAAAATGGGCGTTATTTGACAAATGGGCGTGGCAATATTAGGAAAAGAGTATATCTCGCACAATATTGATACTATGGTACTGCAATTTGGTATAGGGGTAGGCATTATTAGTACAAATTACAGTCAAGAAAGTGGGCGGCACTCGACTACTGGGCGTGGCAATATTAGAAAAACAGTGTATCTCGAATAATATTGATACTAGGGCACTGCAATTTATTGTAGTACAGGGTTAGGAATAATTATTAAAAATTGCTATCAATAAAGTAGGCGTTATTCGATAAATGGGCGTGGCAATACTACATAAACACTATCTCAGATAATATTGACGCTGGGGCACTGAAATGAAGTACAGGGGTAGGCACAATTATTAGAAATAACGCTCAAGAAAGTGGGTGCTTATATAACAAAGGGGCGTGGCAATATAAGAAAAACACTATATCTCGAATAATATTGACACTCGGGTAATAAAACTTGTTACAAGAATGGGTATAATAATTTCAAAACACGTGACATGAAATTTAAATTTAAGAGACATATTTGAAATAACCAACAAACTTTCAGAATTTAATAGAACAAATTTTTTAACTACAATTGTATTTATATTGTTTATACACTTTTTTTCGAAAATTTATCATATTCTCTAAAAAGGAAGAAATAAAAACTTTTTTAAAAAAAAACATCCGATTACAAAATCACTACAAAGTAAAAAATAATTTAAAATTACTTTTCCTTTTAATTTCTTGGTCATATTTGATAATTTATCTAAACATGTTATTACATATGAAATCTTATTATTTTAATTTTTTTCTTATTTGTTTTATTATCATAAATATATAAATTTCTTAATGAATACAAATGCTTTGAAGTTGGCGCTTCTGATTAAAAGTCTGATTATATTAGCGCCGACCTTAAAAGCTTTTGTAATCATATAGAAATTAATATATTTATGATAATAAAATAAATAAGAAAAAAATTAAAATAATAAGATTTTTGAGTCATTTAATCGGGGCCATTCATGCAGCAAATTAGAAAACGAGGTATCACTCGTTACTCTTAAATTCGAAGTATCCCTCCAATATAGCTGAACTTGCTCCCAAGGAGTACAGTTATGGGCCAGCCAGCACTTCTTCTCAATCAGCTCTTCTGTAAATAGTAAGATAATGACATTTAAATGTCAATGACATTCAATCGTTAAAACTTTAAATGTTAAACTTATCTAACTCAATCAATGCATCCTTTAATTCCATTGTTCCTTCAATTGATTAGTTATACGCTACCGTTTGTCTGCCAGTTACATGTAACCTTGTTTTGATTGACCATTAGACCACAAACTTCAAGAAACTAACGCAGATTACCGAACATTACAGCAAAGTAACAATTATTTAAGGATATTTCATTTTAAAAAGGAATGTAACGATTTATATGATAAGGATTCTCATCATAACCGTAAAGTTTTAAGAAAGCAAATTATTGAATATTGGTAAATTTTTTTACAAAAACGTAATTTCGTTCTTGTAAGTTGCGAAGTTTCCTCAGAGTTTTAATTTTGAGGCAGTTAGCCCAACGTGAAAATAATTTTCCAGTGGGGTTTTTGCATCGCCTTCTTGCCAAGAAATAAGATTCTTTTCAAAAAATTTAAATATGTAAACGTAAATTTATTATTAATTTAATTTTATTGTTAATTTAATATATTGTAAATTTAGAATTAAATGTAAAAAATTACCGGTTTTTCTTTAGGAAATATATCACAAATAGCATTTGCCCACTCTTTCATTTGTGTTTGTGTTTCATTCCGTGTAACTCATTTTACGGCCAGAACCGATGTAGGCATCAACAATAGAATGGGTTAAGGTTTTCTAGCATTTAGTGTTTAAATAACCATGTTTGCCGTGGAATATTAAAACTAGTTGGCCTTTAACCGTTGATTTTAAAAGGATAGCTACATCATAGCGAGCATTCAGTGAACAATCAGATCGAAAAGATATAGGTGTGGATTCTCTTGATTTCAACACATTGAAATCATGGGAAATTTTTTCCAGCCAATCAAATATCCGACTGTTCGCTGATTCGGTGTCTGTCACAATTAAGTGGAATATTCTTTAAAAAAAATATTTTGGCACATATTGATGCTACCTAAAGTTACTATTAAAGATAATATATATATATATTTCTTTCCTCCACTACTTAAGACCAGCCTTGAATTTGAAACGTTCTCCAAAATATTTGTTTCCTAACTTTTCAACACACATCTACATCTTCCAATTCAATTTTTTTTTTTTTAACAAATATTGTGCTTATGACATGTTCGGATAAAGTTGTGAGCATTTTATCTGTTAAGCCCCAAGATTTATGCCATGTTTAGGTAAAACAAACGATACGTGTATTTCACGAACGCATCGTCAAACAGGCGAGAATCAGCTGTTTCGAATCCATGTATTAAGAATGTCAGACACAAACGAACACAGCTGACTCAGTAACGGACGAAGACGTAACCTCAGTGTGTAGTTGGATCTTTGTAAGAAAAAAAATCCGAACGAAACGTCAAAATTTGACGAGAGTAAAATTATTATCGTTCTGGAGATGGATGCTAAACAACGTAAATTTTGTCTTATAAGTATATTTAAGAAAAAATTATCAATTCTAATCTTCTCAGTACAAAGAAAACAACAAATGTCACTATCACTTGCGTCCACATTAAAATTGTAGAAGGCAATTACCGAAAACATTTTTTGCATAAATTGTCTCAAACTATCGCAATCAATTTGAAAACAGTTTCCTTTCCTCCAAAAGTCAACAACCAAAACAGCTGATACAAAAAGTGTTGCCACCTATTAAAGAATGCCAGTAATAAGCATATAATTTTCAAGATTTTTGTCAGTTTTACGCTAAATGCTCAACTTTTACAATCTGGTAATATATTTGAGAAACGTAAGCCACGTAATGTTGGACGATGACGCAAGAAAAAAATACAAAGACCTAATTTTGGACGATCACGTCGGAAAACGAACGAATCTTGTCACGAAGGCTTCGTTTTACCTAAACAGGGCATTAAACAAGAAAAATGCTTCGTTGCTTGATTCATCATCTTGCGATGGGGAAAAAATATCGCTTTCTTCCGAAAAAAGCATTATTATAAACTATTAAAAAGTTTATTTTTAAAATGACTTCCTAAAATTATTTGAGAATTTTTATTATATTTTTTTTCAAAATTTTAGAACCAATTAAAATAATTTCCTTTTTTCAAAAAAGATTAAACAACTTATTCAAGCTGTAACAAACTTTTCAAAACTTTTTTAGAGCTTTTAATAGTTTTTGAAATCTAATTAAACTTCAAAAGCTTCTTAAAGGGCTATAAAAACATTCAAAAAGATTTTAAAACTTTTTTCAAAAGCATTCAAACATTTTTTTGAAAATCTTGCTGAAAGTTTTTAACCCTAGAACCACAAACCGGGGTAGATATCTACCCTAAGCAAACTTTGAACTACTTTTCTTAGTTGTTTACTGTGACGGAGTGAAGACGTGATACTTTTGATATCTAGCTGATATCTAGTCTGTAGTTCTTGTATGAGTATGATTTTATTATAACATCATATAACATAACAGTGCAAAAATATAAAATGGAGCGGATAAACAAAATTATAAAGTTCATAAACTTGTATAAACAATTCGATTGCTAAAAGGACTATAATAGTTACAAATACATATAAGCGAGTTGATCTTAACCAATCTGCTTGACGCCATGTTTAAAATTAAATTTTATGAAATGAAATGCCCACCTAAAAATTATATAGTGAAAGATCGAATGCAAAGAAATATTGCAAGTGGAGGCGGCCTGTAAGGAATAAATTGATACGAAATTCATTTAGGTTAACTACTTGTTTCTTTTTATTTTCCGAACTTTAAAAAAAGAAATATTTGAAAAGAAAAAAGAAACCCTTCTTTTGAATTTATTGATAACCCGTGCATCTGGAAAGTAGTTTTTCAAATTAAAGTACGTTGACAACTATGATTTAAATCAAATATGCTATTTTTGCTATTTTGAATAAAAAAAATTCATAAAATTCGGTTTTAGGAAAATTATTTATTTCAATCACTGCAAAAGTATGTGTTTTCAAAATCTTGGTTCATTTCGTTGGAAGATTATTCTTAGATTTGTATTGATAACGTATTCTAATAGCTGTAAGCACAAACATTTTTAAAGGTTACAAATTAATCTTGTTTTGGTGCTTATCTGGGTTGTTTCAACTAAATTGTAAAAAAAAAAATTTTAAATTTAAAAAAATTTATTTTTAAGCCCATTTTATTTTCGTTATCATAATCAGTTAAATGTTTAAATTTAAATTTAAATGTTTAATAATTAAAATAGTATTATAAAATGTAATTCAAATAATCTTATGAATTCAAAGAAAAAGGTTCTCTTATCACACTTTTAAGCCATAGAAATCAAATTGCATGCAGATACATTTCCATAAAAACTAGTGTTCGTATACCTAGAGACAGCTTTTTTAAAAAGGATTTTCAAACCTTAATATTTGAATTAACTTTTCGATTTTATTAAATTTAGTGACTAATAAAAAAATCTTCAGAAATGCTATTATTTAAAAGGAAAACTGCAAACGATACAACAACGCCTTTAATTTTGACTGTATTTTAAAATATCTGAAAAATTAATAAAACAAAACATGGTTTTTTCACAAACTAACATTAAATAAATTAAATTAAAAAAAGGAAGATACGTTGTTTTGTCAAGCGGAATTTGTTTAAAAAATCAACTTATATCTTTAAATTATTTTTAACCGACTTCAAAAAGGAGGAGGTTCTCAAGTTCGTCGGTTTCTCTGTTTTTTTTTTTTAAATGTATGTACATCGATAATTCCTAAACCATATGCCTGATTGCCATAATTTTTGGGGAACAGATAGATATCATAAGCATGAAGGTGCCGTAAAAAAGTGGGCGGTATTCGAGAACTGGGCGTGGCAATACTAGATCTCGCAATACTAGATACTACTGTATCTCGAATAATATTGACACTAGGGTACTGCAATTTAGTGTAGGGGTAGGCACAATTATTACAAATTACCGGGAAGAAAATGGAAGTTATTCGACAAATGGGCATGGCAATATTAGAAAAACCGTGTATCTTGAATTATTTTAAGACTAGAGTACTTTAATTTAGTATAGGGGTAGGCATTATTATTACAAATTATGGTAAATAAAGTGTATCTCGAATAATATTGACACTAATGTACTGCAATTTAGTGTAGGGGTAGACACAGGTAATAGAAATTACGGTCAAGAAAATGGGCGTTATTTGACAAATGGGCGTGGCAATATTAGGAAAAGAGTATATCTCGCACAATATTGATACTATGGTACTGCAATTTGGTATAGGGGTAGGCATTATTAGTACAAATTACAGTCAAGAAAGTGGGCGGCACTCGACTACTGGGCGTGGCAATATTAGAAAAACAGTGTATCTCGAATAATATTGATACTAGGGCACTGCAATTTATTGTAGTACAGGGTTAGGAATAATTATTAAAAATTGCGGTCAATAAAGTAGGCGTTATTCGATAAATGGGCGTGGCAATACTACATAAACACTATCTCAGATAATATTGACGCTGGGGCACTGAAATGAAGTACAGGGGTAGGCACAATTATTAGAAATAACGCTCAAGAAAGTGGGTGCTTATATAACAAAGGGGCGTGGCAATATAAGAAAAACACTATATCTCGAATAATATTGACACTCGGGTAATAAAACTTGTTACAAGAATGGGTATAATAATTTCAAAACACGTGACATGAAATTTAAATTTAAGAGACATATTTGAAATAACCAACAAACTTTCAGAATTTAATAGAACAAATTTTTTAACTACAATTGTATTTATATTGTTTATACACTTTTTTTCGAAAATTTATCATATTCTCTAAAAAGGAAGAAATAAAAACTTTTTTAAAAAAAAACATCCGATTACAAAATCACTACAAAGTAAAAAATAATTTAAAATTACTTTTCCTTTTAATTTCTTGGTCATATTTGATAATTTATCTAAACATGTTATTACATATGAAATCTTATTATTTTAATTTTTTTCTTATTTGTTTTATTATCATAAATATATAAATTTCTTAATGAATACAAATGCTTTGAAGTTGGCGCTTCTGATTAAAAGTCTGATTATATTAGCGCCGACCTTAAAAGCTTTTGTAATCATATAGAAATTAATATATTTATGATAATAAAATAAATAAGAAAAAAATTAAAATAATAAGATTTTTGAGTCATTTAATCGGGGCCATTCATGCAGCAAATTAGAAAACGAGGTATCACTCGTTACTCTTAAATTCGAAGTATCCCTCCAATATAGCTGAACTTGCTCCCAAGGAGTACAGTTATGGGCCAGCCAGCACTTCTTCTCAATCAGCTCTTCTGTAAATAGTAAGATAATGACATTTAAATGTCAATGACATTCAATCGTTAAAACTTTAAATGTTAAACTTATCTAACTCAATCAATGCATCCTTTAATTCCATTGTTCCTTCAATTGATTAGTTATACGCTACCATTTGTCTGCCAGTTACATGTAACCTTGTTTTGATTGACCATTAGACCACAAACTTCAAGAAACTAACGCAGATTACCGAACATTACAGCAAAGTAACAATTATTTAAGGATATTTCATTTTAAAAAGGAATGTAACGATTTATATGATAAGGATTCTCATCATAACCGTAAAGTTTTAAGAAAGCAAATTATTGAATATTGGTAAATTTTTTTACAAAAACGTAATTTCGTTCTTGTAAGTTGCGAAGTTTCCTCAGAGTTTTAATTTTGAGGCAGTTAGCCCAACGTGAAAATAATTTTCCAGTGGGGTTTTTGCATCGCCTTCTTGCCAAGAAATAAGATTCTTTTCAAAAAATTTAAATATGTAAACGTAAATTTATTATTAATTTAATTTTATTGTTAATTTAATATATTGTAAATTTAGAATTAAATGTAAAAAATTACCGGTTTTTCTTTAGGAAATATATCACAAATAGCATTTGCCCACTCTTTCATTTGTGTTTGTGTTTCATTCCGTGTAACTCATTTTACGGCCAGAACCGATGTAGGCATCAACAATAGAATGGGCTAAGGTTTTCTGGCATTTAGTGTTTAAATAACCATGTTTGCCGTGGAATATTAAAACTAGTTGGCCTTTAACCGTTGATTTTAAAAGGATAGCTACATCATAGCGAGCATTCAGTGAACAATCAGATCGAAAAGATATAGGTGTGGATTCTCTTGATTTCAACACATTGAAATCATGGGAAATTTTTTCCAGCCAATCAAATATCCGACTGTTCGCTGATTCGGTGTCTGTCACAATTAAGTGGAATATTCTATAAAAAAAATATTTTGGCACATATTGATGCTACCTAAAGTTACTATTAAAGTTAATATATATATATATTTCTTTCCTCCACTACTTAAGACCAGCCTTGAATTTGAAACGTTCTCCAAAATATTTGTTTCCTAACTTTTCAACACACATCTACATCTTCCAATTCAATTTTTTTTGTTTTAACAAATATTGTGCTTATGACATGTTCGGATAAAGTTGTGAGCATTTTATCTGTTAAGCCCCAAGATTTATGCCATGTTTAGGTAAAACAAACGATACGTGTATTTCACGAACGCATCGTCAAACAGGCGAGAATCAGCTGTTTCGAATCCACGTATTAAGAATGTCAGACACAAACGAACACAGCTGACTCAGTAACGGACGAAGACGTAACCTCAGTGTGTAGTTGGATCTTTGTAAGAAAAAAAATCCGAACGAAACGTCAAAATTTGACGAGAGTAAAATTATTATCGTTCTGGAGATGGATGCTAAACAACGTAAATTTTGTCTTATAAGTATATTTAAGAAAAAATTATCAATTCTAATCTTCTCAGTACAAAGAAAACAACAAATGTCACTATCACTTGCGTCCACATTAAAATTGTAGAAGGCAATTACCGAAAACATTTTTTGCATAAATTGTCTCAAACTATCGCAATCAATTTGAAAACAGTTTCCTTTCCTCCAAAAGTCAACAACCAAAACAGCTGATACAAAAAGTGTTGCCACCTATTAAAGAATGCCAGTAATAAGCATATAATTTTCAAGATTTTTGTCAGTTTTACGCTAAATGCTCAACTTTTACAATCTGGTAATATATTTGAGAAACGTAAGCCACGTAATGTTGGACGATGACGCAAGAAAAAAATACAAAGACCTATTTTTGGACGATCACGTCGGAAAACGAACGAATCTTGTCACGAAGGCTTCGTTTTACCTAAACAGGGCATTAAACAAGAAAAATGCTTCGTTGCTTGATTCATCATCTTGCGATGGGGAAAAAATATCGCTTTCTTCCGAAAAAAGCATTATTATAAACTATTAAAAAGTTTATTTTTAAAATGACTTCCTAAAATTATTTGAGAATTTTTATTATATTTTTTTTCAAAATTTTAGAACCAATTAAAATAATTTCCTTTTTTCAAAAAAGATTAAACAACTTATTCAAGCTGTAACAAACTTTTCAAAACTTTTTTAGAGCTTTTAATAGTTTTTGAAATCTAATTAAACTTCAAAAGCTTCTTAAAGGGCTATAAAAACATTCAAAAAGATTTTAAAACTTTTTTCAAAAGCATTCAAACATTTTTTTGAAAATCTTGCTGAAAGTTTTTAACCCTAGAACCACAAACCGGGGTAGATATCTACCCTAAGCAAACTTTGAACTACTTTTCTTAGTTGTTTACTGTGACGGAGTGAAGACGTGATACTTTTGATATCTAGCTGATATCTAGTCTGTAGTTCTTGTATGAGTATGATTTTATTATAACATCATATAACATAACAGTGCAAAAATATAAAATGGAGCGAATAAACAAAATTATAAAGTTCATAAACTTGTATAAACAATTCGATTGCTAAAAGGACTATAATAGTTACAAATACATATAAGCGAGTTGATCTTAACCAATCTGCTTGACGCCCATGTTTAAAAATAAATTTTATGAAATGAAAATGCCCACCTAAAAAATTATATAGTGAAAGATCGAATGCAAAGAAATATTGCAAGTGGAGGCGGCCTGGTAAGGAATAAATTGATACGAAATTCATTTAGGTTAACTACTTGTTTCTTTTTATTTTCCGAACTTTAAAAAAGAAATATTTGAAAAGAAAAAAGAACCCTTCTTTTGAATTTATTGATAACCCCGTGCATCTGGAAAGTAGTTTTTCAAATTAAAGTACGTTGACAAACTATGATTTAAATCAAATATGCTATTTTTGCTATTTTGAATAAAAAAAATTCATAAAATTCGGTTTTAGGAAAATGATTTATTTCAATCACTGCAAAAGTATGTGTTTTCAAAATCTTGGTTCATTTCGTTGGAAGATTATTCTTAGATTTGTATTGATAACGTATTCTAATAGCTGTAAGCACAAACATTTTTAAAGGTTACAAATTAATCTTGTTTTGGTGCTTATCTGGGTTGTTTCAACTAAATTGTAAAAAAAAAAAAATTTTAAATTTAAAAAAATTTATTTTTAAGCCCATTTTATTTTCGTTATCCATAATCAGTTAAATGTTTACATTTAAATTTAAATGTTTAATAATTAAAAATAGTATTATAAAATGTAATTCAAATAATCTTATGAATTCAAAGAAAAAGGTTCTCTTATCACACTTTTAAGCCATAGAAATCAAATTGCATGCAGATACATTTCCATAAAAACTAGTGTTCGTATACCTAGAGACAGCTTTTTTAAAAAGGATTTTCAAACCTTAATATTTGAATTAACTTTTCGATTTTATTAAATTTAGTGACTAATAAAAAAATAGAAATGCTATTATTTAAAAGGAAAACTGCAAACGATACAACAACGCCTTTAATTTTGACTGTATTTTAAAATATCTGAAAAATTAATAAAACAAAACATGGTTTTTTCACAAACTAACATTAAATAAATTAAATTAAAAAAAGGAAGATACGTTGTTTTGTCAAGCGGAATTTGTTTAAAAAATCAACTTATATCTTTAAATTATTTTTAACCGACTTCAAAAAGGAGGAGGTTCTCAAGTTCGTCGGTTTCTCTGTTTTTTTTTTTTAAATGTATGTACATCGATAATTCCTAAACCATATGCCTGATTGCCATAATTTTTGGGGAACAGATAGATATCATAAGCATGAAGGTGCCGTAAAAAAGTGGGCGGTATTCGAGAACTGGGCGTGGCAATACTAGATCTCGCAATACTAGATACTACTGTATCTCGAATAATATTGACACTAGGGTACTGCAATTTAGTGTAGGGGTAGGCACAATTATTACAAATTACCGGGAAGAAAATGGAAGTTATTCGACAAATGGGCATGGCAATATTAGAAAAACCGTGTATCTTGAATTATTTTAAGACTAGAGTACTTTAATTTAGTATAGGGGTAGGCATTATTATTACAAATTATGGTAAATAAAGTGTATCTCGAATAATATTGACACTAATGTACTGCAATTTAGTGTAGGGGTAGACACAGGTAATAGAAATTACGGTCAAGAAAATGGGCGTTATTTGACAAATGGGCGTGGCAATATTAGGAAAAGAGTATATCTCGCACAATATTGATACTATGGTACTGCAATTTGGTATAGGGGTAGGCATTATTAGTACAAATTACAGTCAAGAAAGTGGGCGGCACTCGACTACTGGGCGTGGCAATATTAGAAAAACAGTGTATCTCGAATAATATTGATACTAGGGCACTGCAATTTATTGTAGTACAGGGTTAGGAATAATTATTAAAAATTGCTATCAATAAAGTAGGCGTTATTCGATAAATGGGCGTGGCAATACTACATAAACACTATCTCAGATAATATTGACGCTGGGGCACTGAAATGAAGTACAGGGGTAGGCACAATTATTAGAAATAACGCTCAAGAAAGTGGGTGCTTATATAACAAAGGGGCGTGGCAATATAAGAAAAACACTATATCTCGAATAATATTGACACTCGGGTAATAAAACTTGTTACAAGAATGGGTATAATAATTTCAAAACACGTGACATGAAATTTAAATTTAAGAGACATATTTGAAATAACCAACAAACTTTCAGAATTTAATAGAACAAATTTTTTAACTACAATTGTATTTATATTGTTTATACACTTTTTTTCGAAAATTTATCATATTCTCTAAAAAGGAAGAAATAAAAACTTTTTTAAAAAAAAACATCCGATTACAAAATCACTACAAAGTAAAAAATAATTTAAAATTACTTTTCCTTTTAATTTCTTGGTCATATTTGATAATTTATCTAAACATGTTATTACATATGAAATCTTATTATTTTAATTTTTTTCTTATTTGTTTTATTATCATAAATATATAAATTTCTTAATGAATACAAATGCTTTGAAGTTGGCGCTTCTGATTAAAAGTCTGATTATATTAGCGCCGACCTTAAAAGCTTTTGTAATCATATAGAAATTAATATATTTATGATAATAAAATAAATAAGAAAAAAATTAAAATAATAAGATTTCATATGTAATAACATGTTTAGATAAATTATCAAATATGACCAAGAAATTAAAAGGAAAAGTAATTTTAGAATTATTTTTTACTTTGTAGTGATTTTGTAATCGGTTGTTGGAAGTGAAGCTTTTTACTCCTCGTTGTGATTTGCTTGGAGTGAAATCTGAAAAATTTTCGACAGATTTTTTCTTAGAATTTTATGGTATATGATTACGTTTATTACAACAATAAAATTACAAATATTACTTTGCACCCGTGGGGATTCGAACTCGCATCCAGTTGATCACGAGTTCTATGCACTAACACCGGGCCACCAAACTATATTAGAAACATTTGTTGATTCAATGTTAACAATCTATTAATAGATAGATGATTATATATTGTCTTATGCCACTAAGATGTCACCAGGGTTGGTGTGTTTTGTTTTTTCTTGATGTGAACGTGCAAAGGAAAACTGTAGACGTGTTACCACTACAATATAAAACTCTTTATTATTAAAGAAACTTAAACAATTATTACATTAAATCCAAAGTAAGTTTATTAAAAAAAAGATAAAGTACGGAAGCCAGCCGTTTCTTTTCGTCTCTCTATTCATTTTCTTCTCTCTTTTCGTTCATTCCAACCAATACACTAGAACTGCCATATCGATCAATGCAGTGCAGCCCCAAAACACCGATTGTGGTGACATCTTGTAGCAAGTAGAAGCAAATTTGTTGTAAAAACGAAAACAAAATTCCCTTAAGAAGTACATTGAGTTTTTTGACAGCGAATAGGCAGCGGTATTTTATTTCGCTAGGTAGTCCGCTGTAGTCCGCTGGAAAAAATTGTTCAGTGCAGCCAAGTTTACAACTACATATGTGTGGAGAGTTAAAATGGAGAGTCGCTGGCATTATATGCCCGTATATGCAATTGGCGTGGAAATTTGACAGTCAACAATAAAAAATAAGCAGTATGTTTTGTGTATATATGCACTTTATTTTATGTTATTTTAAATTTTTGAATTTAAAAGTTTATTTATTAAATAGAAAAAAATGTTTAAGCTATCAAATCTATGTAACTGCGAAAAAGCTTCGCTTCTCTCGTGTGTCCAACGACGCACCAGTGTTTTTTTTTTAAAGTTTTGTCAAATTCATTTTTCGCAAGAATATTGGAATTATTGCACCTTATGTCGAATTAAGTTACCTCTTTTTCAAATTTTGCATTTGACCAATGAATTTAATTCTAATTAAGATATTTTGTCAAATGAATTTTTGAAAAAAATGTATACATTAATTTTCTCAAAATGACGTTACATATTTTTCTTTGGAAAATATCAACTTGTGTGGAATTAAGTTCCTTTGTCACATGCGATGACTTAAAAATTTGAGATACCTTGATTTGACGCATTCCGTAGTTTTTTGATCTATAAATCCTAAAATAACCCGGATAAGACAATAATAACCAAAAGTTGTCTCTATAACAAAAATCCTGGAAAATGTTCCTATCTCGAGATAAGTTGTTTTGTATTCATTTTACCTCTTGACTGACTCCCACTCAGCGTTACCATCTGGGCAGTTAATCCTGTCTTGGGCAGTATTTTGAGCAGGTTGACAGGATCATATTTCTCCCAGGATTTGGGCAGAATTTTTTTTAATCCAGTTTTTTAATTTTCGTTGAATAAAAAAAATACAAATTTTATGTTTATAAATTATGTGTAAGTACTTATATAAAAGTAGCAAATAAAGTTGCTACTACTTTTTACATCCTTTCAAAAATTTGATCATGTGGCAGCGCTTTTCGTGGCATTGTTGCTGTCATCGTTTTTGTTAATTTCTTTTCGCTAGTCTTTAGCAAATTACAAATGGACAAATACTTAACAAAACCTGGTAAGATAAGGAATATTAAAAATGTTATAATAAAAAATTTTAAAATATTTGTTTTTAGTCCTTTTGTAAGAGCAGAATTTTCTCTAAAAATACAGGATTTTTTTTTTTAAATTACAGGATTTTCAAAAAAACATATGGCAATGCTGCTCCCACTCCTCATAAAATATGAAAGTTAGGTTTTTTTATAAAATTTTTTTAACACTAATGTATATTATCAAACACATGTATTGTATCCAAATTGTTCAATTAGTTAAAAAACATTAATAATATTTATGGTCTTGCTGTAGGATTTTAGTCGAATTTTTACTTAAGAAAAAAAATATATTCCAACGTTTTTTAAAATTCACCACTCATTTTAGACTCAACCCACCACTATCCAAAATTTGCAAGTGACAACACTGGTATCCTCAATACCATATGTTAACGCCATATGTTAACAACTGTTAACATAGCTGCAGTTATATATTAAATCAACGTCAAAATTTAACAGACCTGTTTGGCTCGGTGGAAAGCCTGTAGGTTTATTAATCAATGGGTCATGGGATCGATCCTTACGGTGGGTGAAGTAATATTTTTTTTTATGTAAATGCGGTTGTGCTGTTGTTGGTACATGCTTTTGTTTTAACAATGACTGTAAGATGTAATAAAACAAATAACATAATAATGAAATGTAATAAAATTTATTGGTGTGAATATTGACGTGTGCTTTTTTAAGTTTTTTAATGTTGCTTTAAATTTTTGAATTTAAGGCGGTCTTCTCATTCAAAACCCGTTTTTGGACCCTTTTTAAAAAAATTCTTATTTGAAAACGCAAAGAATAATTGAAAACTTTTTTTATTTATTGTATTACAAAAGGTTCAAAGTAAATAAAAAATTTTTTTTTGCTTCGATACGTGGGCTGTTCAAAAAGTAATGAGACTTCAAAGTTGGTGGTGAAAAAAAAGGTGTCGTCACGGCGGCCACGATTCCGGGTCTCCGGAGCGTCTGAAATGAAAAAAAAAACGGGGTTATAATCAGTATAGAGGTAATTCTCGGGTGAACCTCAAGCTTAATTTTGTGATTTTTTTTGATAAAATGGCGGCCATTCAAAAAAAAATTTTCAATTTCGGGTTTTATTTTGTAGTTTAGTGTAAAAAAAAAATAGTAAAAAATTTTTTAAAATTATGGTCGAGGTTCACCCGAGAATAGTGACAATTCTGCGTCGATTCCACTTTGTTTCATGAAAATCGGTTCAGTTGAACTGGAGATATCATGGCCGCCAGTTCGAAAAACGTGGGTTTGAGATAAACGCGTTTAAAGTTTGAAGTAATTTTTTTGGGAAAAAAAAAAAAAAAATCAAAAATGTTTAAATGCAGTTTTAAAGAGCTGACAATTTTTACTTACAAATATTAGTCGGCGATGCCAGCTCCATACAGGACACCTTCCTCTTTTTCGTAGAAACTGCTTTCTGCTGCCCTCTCTGCTCTGCGAGCCGTTCTGCCAGCTTTTGATGATGCCGCAGCTCGAGTCTCTGATCGGTTCAATCTGTCTTCATTGCGAGATAGTGCGTATTCGTATGCGTTTTTGCCAATCGCAATACCCATCAAACCCATAATTTTAAGTATGGGTATAAAACCGTCGTTGAAGAGGCACGTTGCAATGAAATTGGCCACTTCAATGGTGCGTGCGCCTGAGTTGATGTGTTTGGGCGAAAGTGACCAAAGAACAGAATTGTAGGACTCATTGGAATTCTGAGTTTCAGATCCAAGGCATCTTTCAAGCAAATTATCTGCCGACAGCGCTTCGTAAGCTGGTTTTATTACCTCCATCACCTTCTTGTCGAGAGGTGCATACGTGTGGTGAAAGCTATCTAACGTACCTTCAGCAGCTGCTTTCTGCCATGCGCACCAGCTTGACGCACCGGTGGGGCAATTTTGGTGTTGCGGTTTATCATCGGTGGAGCACTTATGGTAAAAAGTGGCCCAAATTTCCTTTTTCATATCCTCCACGGAGTCAGGATGACGGCGGATCGCAAGGCCATAATATGTGGTCAACTCGGATATTAATTTGTCGGTGAGCTTGCCCGCACCTTTGCCTCCAATGCCCTTATTTTCTTTTTTTATTTTTCGAAGTCGCGTGCCCATTCGCTTTTGCACATGCCCAATGCATTCTTTCTTTTCCACTATAGGGTCACCGTCATAGGGGTCGACATCTAATACACCTTTGAAGGTCTGCGAATCACTATCGCCGATATACTTTACATATTTTATGCCGTGTGTTTCAAACGACCTGGAGAACATCTCCATTACAGCGTCCACCTCCATTTTCCCAGAGCTTCCTTCATGGTTTATGGTGCATTCTTCGTCATGAGTATCAAGCCAAATTTGGTAAGCCTCTGGCTCTTCTTCCTTCTTGGCTTCCCAATATTTGCAGCTGTTACACAGACGAGATTTTACGACAGTGTCAACAATTTTTTTGGTATGCTTGGCAATCAAAGTTGTGACACCATAAAGGGAAGCAAAGCCACGCTTCTTCTAAAGTGGGATCGCACTCCGGATTCGCTTCGATCATAGCCTCTTTTTCTTCTCCAATAGCTTTTGAAATGACATGTTCGTACATGGCTTTTCCAGCAACGTACAAATTTTGTAGGATAGTATAGTACAGATTGTTGGACAAACTTTGTCCGAGGTCCATGAGGCCACAAAACATGGTTATACCTTTTGGCCCAATCCCTAAAAGCCGCATGGCAACAACCAAGCGTCGATTAATTTCATATGATTTTCCGATCATAGGTGACGAAGGAATATATGTTGTGCGTGGGCAGGCGCAGTTCAAAGCGATTTTAAATCCAACTCCATTTGGTAAGGCTTCTGAGAACTCAATTTTTTGCTTGCATGAGGCACAAATTACCAACGCTGACAACGTGGTAAACACAGAACAGAACTCGAGAATGCAATACTTCAAATTGTTTTTGATTGATACTTCGTCGTCTTCGTTATTCTTGAATTTCTTGGCCGATGTACTGGTATATTCAGAATCCTCTGGTCTAAGATGCTGATTTCCACTAAACCCGCGTTTTTTAGCACGATTCTGACGCTCACTTGGGCGTTTTTTTTTTTTTTTATTACTTTTCCGATCCATTTTACAAAAATCACAATAAATTTATGAAAAATTTACTTTTCCGTTCACTGAAGCGCACGCGTCTGTTGCTCAACTCGATACAAACTGAACTAAATGATGCTTTCAGTTGAACACCTGGACTCAAAAAATGCTTCAACCCCTAAAATAAGCAGAAATGTGTATTCGTAGGTTTGTATGAATATGTGTGCAAACACGTTTTTACCTAACAATAAACATTTTCAACGGAATTCGGTGGTTACTTTATGCCGCTTCGTTCGAAAATGAGTCGAAAAAAAATAGCTCATTTTGACGAAGACCTTGCTTCACAAAAAAGGCTGTATCTTCTAAAGTATTTCGAATTTCTAAAAATCCTTTTAGGGGCAAATTCACAACTACCCAAGCTATAAATAAATTTAAAAAAAAGTTGCTCAATGAGAAGACCCCCTTAAGTTATTAAAAAAAAACCAATAAATTATCAAATATACACACTGAAAAATACCAACGGCGTCTTGCCTTAAACGACTTGGGTAACTATTTTTGTATGAAGCCTAACAAATTTGTGCAAATTTCATAAGTTTTTTGTCGACTTGGTCATGCCAACATTATATAAAATGCCAAAGATGCATGGGCAAAAGCAAATAGGGGTTCTTACAATCTTTTCTCCCATTGCTACTCTTTCTGTCATACGCGGTCATTATTTGCTTTCCTTTTCTTATCTTATCTTATTTGTACTAACGTGCATGAATTTCGCAGCAATTTATTCGTTACACTGACGAAACAAGTAGAACATAAAGCTGCTTAGTGTACCACAGCGGGAACTGTATAGAATGTACTGAATATAGAAATTAATATATTTATGATAATAAAACAAATATGAAAAATATTATGATAATAAGAATACATATATAATAATATGTTTAAATAAATTATCAAATATGACCAAGAAATTAAACGGTTGTTTTTTTTTTAAATTTTTATTTCTTCCTTTTTAGAGAATATGATAAATTTTCGAAAAAGTGTATAAACAACATAAATAAAATTCTTCCGAAAAACTTTGTTCTATTAAAATCTGAAAGTTTGTTGGTTATTTCAAATATCTGCCTCTTAAATTTAAATTAGATGTCACATGTTTTGGAACTATTATACCCATTCTTGTAACGAGTTTTATTACCCTAGTATCAATATTATTCGAAATATAGTGTTTTTCAAATATTGCCACGCCCCTTTGTTATATAAGCGCCCACTTTCTGGACCGTTATTTCCAATAATTGTGCCTACCCCTGTACTTTATTTTAGTACCCCAGCGTCAATATTAACTGCGATAATGTTTATCTAGTATTTCCACGCCCATTTATCGAATAACGCCGACTTTATTGACCATAATTTTTAATAATTCTGCCTACCCCTGTACTACAATAAATTTCAGTGCCCTAGTGTCAATATTATTCGAGATACACTGTTTTTCTAATATTGCCACGCCCTGTAGTCGAATCCGCCCACTTGCTTCACCGTAGTTTTTACTAATAATGCCTACCCCTATACGAAATTGCAGTAGCATGGTATCAATATTATTCGAGATATACTCTTTTTCAAATATTGCCACGCCCATTTGTCAAAGAACGCCCATTTTGTTGACGGCAATTTGTAATAATTCTGCCTACCACTACACTAAATTTCAGTATCCTAGTGGCCATATTATTCGAGATACAGTGTTTTTATAATATTGCCACGCCCATTTGTCGAAAAACGTCCATTTTCTTTACCGTAATTTGTATTAACTGTGTCTACCCCTACACTAAATTTCAGTACCCTAGTGTCCATATTATTCGAGATACAGTGTTTTTATAACACTGCCACGCCCATTTGTCGAATAACTTCCATTTTCTTTCCGGTAATTTATAATAATCGTGCCTACCCCTACACTAAATTGCAGTACCCTAGTGTCAATATTATTCGAGATACAGTAGTACTAGTATTGCGAGATCTATTATTGCCACGCCCAGTTCTCGAATACCGCCCACTTTTGTACGGGCACCTCCATGCTTATGATATCTATCTGTTTCCCAAAAATTATGGCAATCAGGCATATGGCTTAGGAGTTATCGATGTACATACAATTAAAAAAAAAAAAAAAAAAAAAAAAAAACAGTGAAACCGACGAACTTGAGAACCTCCTCCTTTTTGAAGTCGGTTAAAAATGAATGTATGTATGTGGGTATGTGTATATGTGTGTATATCACGTTTAGACTCCAAAACCACCGAACCAAACTTTATTAAATTTTTAGGGATCCTGAAGCAACATTCTGGAAGTGTTCTTGTGATGTTTGTTGTTGATTGGACAAGGGGACGTGGTACCTCCCATACAACCCAAGTTGGCTCTATCGCCCACAAACCAAAAAAAAAAAACGCTATATATCAGACGGTTTTATTAATATAAAACTAAAATTTGGTAAATTTGTTCAGATGGTTACTTTCGGTGACTGTACAAAAAAAGGGCTTGGACACACTATATCTACGCCCATTTTTCAGCAATCATTTTAATTCCTGAGATGTTCAAGTTTTGATAATGAATCTTGGTAGGCAGTATGGATACAAGTGGCAGTCACTTTGTAAATATAAACGTTGTCACGCCCACTTTTACCGCCCACAAATCAGTTATAATGCTTTATATCAGACGACTTTTGCCGTAGAAGACTAAGATTTGATAATTTAGCTTATATGAATTCTCTCGGCCAATGTACAAAAAATGGGCATGGCCGCACGATATCTACGCCCACTTTTTCGAAATCATGCTTATTCGTGAGTTGTACACGTTTTGATAGTAACACTTGATATTAAGGTGCTCTAATTGGCAGTCGATATATATATATAAAATTTGCCACGCCCACTTGTACCATCCACAAAAAAAAACCAAACCAAATGGCCAATGTCAGCCCTTGAAAGCACTTTGACCGAGCTTCTTATGATCAATTGTATTGTTCGTTTTGTGGAATGTTTGAACACAAACGATCGAAAACTGGACCTACATGTTTTAGGCCGACTCCAAACGGCTTATGTTTTCAAGAAGCTTTGTATGGCAATTTTTATTCTCTGAGGTTTGCCATTGTCTGCAGAGAGGTGACGGCCAAACAGAAAAATTAATTCAATTGAAAAACTTTCCGTGTCAGGTGGGATTCGAGCCAGGGTTCTCTCGCGTATGGGCCACACACTCTACCCACTACGCCACGGCCACCACTTGGTTTTTTTACCCACAATTAATAGAACTTCTATAATTCAGACGATTCTCATCGTTAAATACTAAAACTTGGTAATTAAGTTCATACGCTTACTCTCGACAGCTTTGCATAAAATGTGCATGCCTATTCTTCAGAAATAATTTTATTTAATTTATTTATTTACTTATTTATTAATATACTATAGTTAATTACAATTTAAAAATTATAACTAAATAAGCACTATCTGCCATGGCTATCGGTTAGAAATAATTTTAATTCCTGAGATGTGAACGTTTTGATAGTGAAACTTGGTATGTGGGTGCAATGGGACCAAGTGGCGGTCACTATATATATAAATGTTTCCATGCCTACTTTTTCTGCTCATCTATCTATCTATAAAAAATGTATGTATATATACTAAGGCTCCTCATGAAAAAAGTGTTCGTGTCGGTTCCTTAAAATAATGCTTTATGTTATGATGATTCCCCAAATATTTCCACCGTAGCGATAGCCATCCGTGATCTGGAATGGTTTAAAATAAAAAAAAAAACAAAAATGAAATGGCCATTTCAGCCCTTGAAAAGAATTTGACCAAGCTTCTTATGCGTGCGTGTTGTGAATTGTTTGAACACAAATGATCGAGAACTTCTCAAGAAGATTTCCATGCCAGTTTTTACTCTCTGAGGTTTGCCATTGTCTGCAAAGAGATGACGGCCGAAAAGAAAAATTAATTCAATTGAAAAAACTTGTGTGTCAGGTGGAATTCGAACCTTGGTACTATGGCATACAAGTCACGCACCTCAACCAGTATGCCACGGAATGGTTTGAATTACGCTCTAAAAATCGAGTTTTTTATAAAAATATTTACTGGAGCGGAAGTTAAAAATAACAAACGGTCAGAAATAATAATAATGAAAAAGTTCTTCCAATCTGCACCAATAAATTTTAAATTTTTAACAGTCGGACCAGAGATAATGCAGATTTTTATTATTATTAATTTTTTATGATTATGATTAATTTTTTAACTTTTTTTTTTTGTATTTTTTTCAAATTTTAAATTCAAATTAAATTTTTTTTTGTTTTGCCATATTACTTTCAGTCAAATAAATTATCTATTGATGATAAAATACAGTGTAAAGTGAATAACTAAATTGAATGAAATTACAAAAAAATTTAAACATTTCTTACATTGTACAATTTATTTGACTAAAAGTAAATAGTATAGGAAAAGATTCATTTGAATTTTAGTGAAAATAATATGAAAAAAGTTAAACCAATCTATAAAAATCCGCATTATATTTGGTCCAACGGAAAAAATTAAGGATTTTTTGATGCAAAATTTTTTTCATTACTCTTATTTCTGACCGTTTGTTTTTTTTTAACTACCAAACCAGCCAATATTTTTAGTCGAAATATTTTGGGGATCATCATAACATAAGCCATGGATTATTTTGATGAACAAGACTGAACAATTTTTTTTCCTAAAGTGCGTGAGGCGACTTAATGTATATACGTGTGAGGGTATATGTGTATATCACGTAAAGGCTTCGAAACCGCTAAGCCAATTTTTATACCAAAGCGTTGAGAGGGTTCCCGTGAAGTCTGGTGCCGATCGTAAAAGGCACCTTAAATACACCTAAAATTTTCGATTTCGAACAGTTTTGGAATTATAGGTCGCACAGCCTCGGAATTCAGTATTCGACCTCAATTTACACATGCCGTTCCACAGGTAACATTTTATGGGTGTTGGACGAGGGGCGTGGTACTTTTCCGCATCCAAAATTTTCGAATATAGCTTTCGAAATAAGTCACACATCAATGAAACTCGGTACGAACTTACTATAAAAGTATGGCTTCACTAAAGCTACGCCCTCTTTTAGGGGATAAGTGCTGAGCGCAGCAAAGCGCGCCGGGTATAAGCTAGTATTAAATAAAAATTGAGTTGGTTAAAAACTGAAAAATAAAAAACTGAAAAAGGTGTTAAACAAAGCTGAAGAGATGAAAAAAATAAACAAATCCTAAGAGAACAACGCATGCGCTTGTTACAAAGGCCTTAGGAAATCTTCACTAGTATAAGTATAGCTTACCTAAGGTTATGATACCCAAATTCCATTTTTAATATTGCCTTAAATCTACAGCAACCAATTTTAGCAGAAGGACTTCAACAGAACACACAAGTTCTAGCATAAATTGCATAATGGCAAAATAATGCGATTCCCTAAATTCCCTTTGTTGTATTAAAAAAATACTTAGATAACCCATTCTGGCCAAAGGTCTTAGGCAAATTATACCCGGAAATTTAATAATTTTATATGTTTCCTCTGTGTGTATGAAACTGTGAAAAAGATTCGCTTATCTCGTGTGTCCAACGACGCACCTGTGTTTTGTGTAATGTTCTTAAAACAGTACTAAAATAAAATATTAAATGTTATAATAAATAAAATATATTTCAAATAGACAAACTATTGATAAATAGGCTTTCCCGAACGTCGACAAAATTTTTTTTATAATTTCACGATGAGTTAAGACATCATTTTTGTTGAATGATAAAAATAATTTTAAAAAAATTAAGATCAAATCTCCTCCGCTTTAAGTTTTTATTTTTATTATTTTTTCAGTGTTTTCTTGAAAAAAATTTGTTAGTCCTGCGACAAATATTTCCCTAGCTACGGCCCTGTATAAGAATATATATAATTTGTTTGGTTTTGCTTGGTTTTATTTGGTTTCGTTAATAAATGGACTTCTATACTTTAATATAAAAAGTTGCTGATGCTTATTTCTTTCCATAAATTATACTTACATATACTTGGTAATGTCTTACTAATAGGAAACTTGCACGAGCATTGGACAAGTGGCTGTGGCGCCGCTCATATAAGTAAAATTTTTGTTATCAAATATCATTGGAAGTAAAAATCACAGAACATTGGAACTCAGAATGGAGTTACAACTTGATGATTTCTTTCTAATAGAAAACTTTGGCGAGCATTGGACAAGAGGGTGTTCCTCCGCCCAAACCAGCCAAATTTTTGATATCGAATAGCTTTGAAAGTAAAAGTCACAGAACATTGAAACTTAAAATGGAGTTGCCACTTCTTGATATCATTCTTATAGAAAACTTGGGTGAGCATTATACAAGTGGGTGTGGCTCCGCCCATTAAAGTCAAATTTTTAATACTGGATAGCTTTGGAAGTAAAAGTTAGGAAACCGCCGTGTGACACACGAGATGGCAGATGCGTAAACCGCATAAGTAAATTGAGTGCACTAAATTCGGCGATTTACGGCGGTGTTGTAAATTTTTAAATTTGTCAATATTACTTGCGTTTGTATTACATATGAGTTTGATTTTAGTAAAGTTTTTTAATTAATATAATTTGGGCTTACTTCTACTTACTTACTTAGGTGGTCGTAACAACCCGTGTCCGGGTTTCAGCCGACCTCATCAGCTCTCGCCAGGCGCCTCTGCTTTGCGCGCGCCTTCTCCAATCGGATACACCAAGTGCGGTTAGGGCTTCCTCAGCCTGGTCCATCCTTCGGAGGCATGGTCTCCCTCGTCGTCGTTGACCAGCGACCCTCGCCTCGAGCACCTTTTTCGCTGGAGATTCGTCGTTCATACGATGGACATGACCCAGCCAGCGTAGTCGCTGCACATTTATACGCCGAACTACGTCAATGTCATCGTAGAGCTCATACAGCTCGTGGTTCATTCGGATGCGATAGTCATCGCCGACTCGAAAAGGACCGAAGATTTTGCGAAGAACTTTTCTCTCGAACACCCCCAGAGCGGCTGCGTCAGTTTGCGAAACTACCCATGCCTCAGCGCCATAAAGCAGCACAGGGAGAACGAGCGTCTTGTAGAGTGTTAGTTTTGTCGATCGAGAGAGGGCTCTGGAACTTAGTTGCTTACTGAGCCCGTAGTAGCACCTATTAGGAATTATTGTTCTTCGCTTTATCTCCAGGCTGATTTCGTTTTTAATATTAATGGCGGTGCCAAGGTAAACGAACTCCTTGACTACTTCAAAGTTATAGCTGCCGGATGAAACGTGGGAGTCTAAACGCCGAGCTCCCTTGTTTGTAGACAGCATATACTTTGTTTTACCCTCATTTATCGTCAAACCCACTTTGGCTGATTCCTTTTCGATAGCGGCGAAAGCAGCGGTAACATCTCTCTTTGTGCTGCCGACAATATCAATATCATCAGCGTACGCAAGGAGCTGGACGCCTTTGTAGAAAATGGTGCCATTACGATGCACACCGGCATTTCGTACGATCCCCTCCATGATGATGTTAAAGAGATCGCAAGACAGTGGATCGCCTTGCCTGAAACCTCTTTCGGTATTGAAGGTTTCGGAGAGGTCATTTCCTACCTTGACAGAGCTGCGTGTGTTGCAGGTATACTTTGCAGGTATACCGAACTCAGACATTGTTGCGTATGGAAATAAGACTGATACCTCTATAACTTGCGCAGATTGTAGGGTCTCTTTCTTAAGTATAGGGCACATTACGCTGAGGTTCCAATCGTCGGGCATGCTTTCTTCTAGCCATATTTTTCTGATGAGCTGATGCATGCGCCTTATCAATTCATCGCCGCCGGTTTTAAACAATTCAGCTGACAGGCCGTCAGCACCCGCTGCTTTATTGTTTTTGAGTCGTTGGATAGCAACTCGAACCTCTTCATGGCTAGATGGTGGTACTTCCACTCCGTCATTGTTGATTGGTAGCTCTGAACTGCGCTCTCTATGGGCTGCATTGGAGGAATCGTCGCCAGTAAGTAAATTGGAGAAGTGCCGTTTCCACAATCTCAGCACACACTGCGTATTCGTATTCAGATCTCCATTTTCGTCTCTATAAGTGGATGCTCCGGGCTTCAAACGCTTAACCTGTTGATAGAATTTTCGTGCATCCTTCTTGCCCTGGTATACCTCTAGGTCCTCACGCTCACGCTTTCCCTGCACTCTTTCTTGCGTCTGAAAAGGCGCCTCTCTTCCTTCCTCTTTTCGCGGTAGTTTTTTCGCACGGCTCGCGTTGCAGCTGACTGCAGCGTTTTTCTATATGCGGCGTTTTTTACTGCAGTCGCAATGCGACACTCCTGATCATACCATTGGTTCCGAGGTTGCGGGCGCCAGAAACCAATGACTTCTTCAGCGGCAGCGCGCATGGAGTGGGATATGTGCGCCCAAAGTCCGCCGGCGTCGTCGGGTCCAGAGGTTGGTTGGTTGAGCTTAACCGAGAGTTGAGCGGAGTAGGCTTCGGCAGTCCGTTGTAATTACAGCTTAGCAACATCTAGCTTTCGTTGCATTCCTGTGCGTATGTTCTTCGCATTGCATAATCGCATGCGGATCTTGGCTGCAACAAGATAATGGTCAGAGTCAATGTTGACCCCCCTAAATGTACGCACATCTCCAGTTGTTCGTGGAGGTCTCATGAAGACTGAACTGACCGACAGTGGGGCCAAAGATGCTTTCCCTTCCGACTTTCGCATTAAAATCGCCGAGGACTATTTTCACGTCATGGACTGGAAGGTGGTCGTATATGTCCTTAAGACTAGCGTAGAAAGCGTCCTTGACGGCTTCGTCCTTTTCCTCCGTCGGGGCGTGCGCGCAAATAAGGCTGATGGAGAAAAATTTTGCCTTGATGCGGATCGTGGCCAATCTTTCGTTCACAGGTGTGAACCGGGAAACAAGGTGGCGTAGTTTCCGGCTAACAACGAATCCACATCCAAATTCGCGCCTCTCCGCATGGCAGCTGTAGTAGATATCACAGTGTGCTTGTTTAGAGCAGCCTTGCCCTTTCCATCGCATTTCCTGGATGGCGGTGATGTCAGCCTTTATTGTTTTGAGGGCTTCCGCCAGTTGGATAATGGCAGCTTCCCTATAAAGGGTTTGGACATTCCAGGTGCATATCCGTAAATCATTGTCCGTTTTTCGTTTGCGGTGGTCGTCAACGTAATTGGGGTTCTTATCCGAGGCTGGTTTAGTTTTCATTGGGCAGTAGTAATGTGGCGGGACCCAAACCCTGCGCACATTCCATGTTTAAGGTCTATGGAGTGACCCGCCGCTCAAATTAGCCGTCAAACTGACGGATGCCAGTTTACCGTTGCCCAGGGAACACCACGTGGAGGTTTGAGTCGACTTGAGACGATTTCGACATGGATAATGCTGGCCTCGCCAGGGTGAGGCGGTCAGACACGTTGCAATGTGAAGGTTCGCCTCCTGTCCCCCTTACCTTGGGCTTACTTCTGCTTTAGTTTAAAAAGCGAAGAACTGTTTAGTTAAACAAAATTTTAAGATCAGTCAACCCATTGCTGGGATCTGATTCCAATAATATTCTGCAAATGGTAGCATCGTTCACTCGCTGCAGGAACATTTTTTTAAAGACCAACAGCAAAAAAATCAGTGTTGCCGGAGTAAACTTCTTAGCCAGAACACAAAATAAAAATTGCCAAAACATAAAAAAATAGCCAAAATATTTATTCATGTATTTAAAGAAAAAAAAACATCCATGCTGATTTTCTTAACTTTGCTTAAGCCATCATTTACTGCGTTTCCATAGCGAGTTTACTCGGGTTTAGGGTTTTCGTTGAGTTGACAAAATGGCGTTGCTAACTCGATTAGGCCAGTTCACATTATCAAATATTTTGTCAAATTGTTTGTCAAACACAATAGAACAACGTGGGAATTCCATGAAATTTTCACGTTGTTCTACAGTAATTTCTGGATATAAGCCCCCCGGTTAATGGATTTCCCCTCTTATAAGTTAAAAAAATTAGGTCAAGAAAAATCTCCATAAGCAATACATAGGAAAATTCCCGTTTAAAGTATTTCCCTCTTAAAAAATCGCCCCGCTTATAACGTTTCAAATTTGTGAACCATTTGAAAAAACTCATACAAAAATCCCCGCATAATATAAAATATAAAGTTGGCAGCGTTGTGATGATTCCTTTTTATTTATATAAATGTGAATTAACATTTCTTTTTTTTAACATAAATACATATTAATTTAAAAAGTTATTACAACATAATTTTTTTTATTAATATGAGTAGGGTGTGTATGCAGTTTCCTATAAGAGCGGTTGTTTCTTAGGGCGAATTTTTTATGTAAGCCAAAAATGGTTCATTAAACGGGTTTTTCGTATAAGCCCCAAAACTCTTTTAACCGAGATTTTCATAAAAGACTTTCCCGGATCAAGAGTTTGAATTTTGAGTATTTTGCTAAGTTCTTATATCCGGAAATTACTGTATTGTGTTAGACCAACAATTTGACAAAAAATTTGATAATGTGAACTGGCCTATTAGCGTTTCCATGCACAACATCGAGTCGAGTTGAACTCGTCAATGGCCGCATTCAGCGGAGTTAACTGTTGTAAACTATTATGATAGCGATACCATCGTGAGCGATGTTTTTCTCTGAATATGTTGTCATAGGCATAAGAGTCAGAAAAAATGTCAAAGCTTAGAGTTTTTAGAGTTTAGAGTCAAAATTTAATCAACACTTAAATCGTGTTGTTATTTAAGGCGTTCCTTGTAAAAAAAAACATAAACTTGTAACTACATTTTTTGAGGTCTACCAGTTAAGCGTTAAAGCACTCAATAGCTGTGTTCATGTATCATAGAATTTTTTACTCGATTGCATAATAATTTACTCGAGCGCTTGCATAATTGTACCATTTAGCGAATTTTTACAAAACTGTTGTCAATTGTTGACTCCACTGAATGCGGCCAATTTCTTTTTGCAATTTGTGTCTTCCACTCGCCATGCAATTCACTTTGACAGATAGAACCCAGTTAAATCTTAAAAGTTTCGTGGAGTTTATGTGGATTTAACGAAACTCAACTCAACTTGCGTTGCTATGTCGAGTTAACCCCGAGTAAACACAAAGTAAACTCGTCATGGAAACTCAGTAATTGTTGCCTACTCTTTAGTGACAAGTGATTTGAGTTGCCACATCTCAAATTATTGCTGTGTTCAAATTGCAACTAATTCAGCAACAATTCGCAAAAAGAGCTGTCCACACTGGCCTCACTACAAACTTCAAAGAAAGTCGGCTTAGTGAGGTCAGTATAGCTAGATCTGTTTGTGCAGTATTTATGAATTAGTTGCAATTTTGAACACAACCTTATTGCGTTGTACTGCACGATTGACATTACTGGTATGTCGTGTTCACATGAAGGAAAAATTCACCATCGCGAAATATTTTAAATTGTTTAGGTAAGGACAAAAAATTAATTTTCGCCAAAATAAATAAAAACTACCGGAATAAAAAAATAGCCAAATGAAAAATAAAACCGCGAAAAATTTACAGTGGAAAAGAAAATAGCCAATTTTGGTTATAAATAGCCAAAACGGCAACACTGCATTGCATTTGCGTCACCGCACAAGTTACCATTATTGTAGACACTGGATTCGGCGAATTACAGCAAATATTAAATTATTTAAGTTGTTGTAAATATTATTTGCATTTAAATTTATGCAGCAAATACAACAAAACAACAAAAAACCATCAATGGCAGCGTTTGTGGCATTCATATGCTAATATTTTTTAGGACATTAAATTCCGCGAATTACAATACATATAAAATGTTTGATTTGATTCTAATAAAATTTTTTTATTAAAGGCGCGACATGACATTCGCGGAAGAGAATACAGACCTTAGTAGATACAATACAGGGTTTCTGGCGCAGGAGGCGCGGAGGCGCAAGCCGATGACGTCACGCCCGCACCCCAACACCACCAAGTGGTGGCTTTTTTAACTAATCTGCAAGTTTGGGATATGTCATTGTTTTAAACTTTTAAATTAGCAAGTTTGGGGTATGTCTTCGCTTTAAACTTTTAAATTGGCAAGTTTGGGGTATGTCTTTGCTTTTCAACGTTGATCATAATTTTATACACTACATTATCGGTAGTGGTAGTCAAGCGAGTTCTTATCAGTGTTTGCATGTTTTGTTTTTTCTTAACCCTCGAATTCGTTATAGCAATGACTCAAATTCTGCTGGTTGACTGTAGCTGAAATGATATGACTTGCTTTATGAAAATATATGCATTAATATGGGTTGAAGCAATTTAGGTATGGAGAAGGTTGAAGTTGAAATAAATGTTTATAAATTTAATAAAGTTGGTAAGTATAAGGTGCGTGTATTAGATTTGTATAAGTAGTTTGTGTATTAGATGACAACCATTTAAAACATAGGCGTATATATAAATATATATTTATCAGTTGGGGGGGCCATCGGGGTAACAAGCCCCCACTTAATAACCATCGGCCAAGTCGCTTATACCCAGCAACTTCTCCGCCGCTGTATTTTATTTTAAGTAAACGAAATACACCGCAACCAAGAAGAGTCAGGAAGTTTCTAGAAGCTTCGAGATGCAGAAACGTCGAGAACAATTTAGAAGCCGACGTAGCTATAAAAAAGAATTCAAGGTTAAAGTGATAAGAGCCAAGCTTCATAAAAAGCATAGCAACTTTTTGTGGGTATTTTATGGCACCTTCTTAAGAAATGCGAGTTTTATGCAACCATTTTAACAATAAAGGTATCACTGGAATGCACCGCAACCCTTTTAAAAAATTAAGGTATCACTGTGACACAATTGCAGATCCTAAAATTGCTTGTGTGCGTTTTTAAGCCACCACAAGACACAGCAGGTAGAATTGAAATTACCATTTCATTCTTATTACCTCGTCTCGTAGACCATATATAACGCAACAGTTTTTGTGAATGCATTAAGTCGTTGTGAAGAACTCAAAGTGTGAAGTGCTAATTTCAGATAAATATTAAAAAAAAAAAATAATAAGTGAAGTTGACCATTCCAAATCAAAAAGTTTACAATGAATCCACCATCCTCTACACCGCAAGATGAAGCAACAACAACATCAACAACTATCGAAAACCCAATGAGTCATATACCCAAGCACGATGCTACTGTTTTTGGTGTGTCTACTGATTTGACTGATCTTAATTTACCAACCCATCTGGATATCTTGAGATATTATTTTTACTTAAGCGAACTTATGATTTTCCCATAAATCATTCACTATTCAAGTACAAGATAAGTTGAATGGAATTTGGGAAAAACTTGGTATGGAAATAATGCTGAAAAAAAGTGTATTTAATAAATTGAATAAATTGCTTGACAAGTATCAAGAGCAAATCAAGAGAAGAAACTAAACCCAACAATTTACAGAGTATGTAAAATCTCTGGAAACAATTTTTTACATTGGAAAATGTAAATGCGATTTGAAGGCAGCTCCATGTGCATGCGGCTGGGTTCCCGAACGCCTCAAAGAGTTCATGCACGATCAACATAATCAGAGAAGACTAACAATGGATGCATTTGTGATGGAAACTGAAGAGCAAGGAGCAACGTCTATGTCATCAATGCCAACATACCAAGATCCCGATGATTCAACATACGCACCGCCACCGGTTCAAGAAGATATGGATAGAAGCACAAGTTCACAATACATAGAGAGATACGATTGTTTTAACTTTGCCTTGGTATGTGACAGATTTGGTGTGCCTGATAGAGTAGCATCGGCATTGGGAACCGCTCTTTTCCAAGATTTTAAAATGAAAGATAAGCATGGCAAACCTCTCATCATGGATAAATCGAAAGTTCGCAGAGAAAAAGAGAAATGCAGACAAGAAGTGGTTCGCAAACGGTTAGATCATACCAATTTGTTAGAGTTTTCATTCGATGGCAGAAAAGATGATACTTTAACGACAGTATCATACTAGGATGGTAAAAGAACCTCATCTTGTTATTTTGAGAGAACCCAATTCTGAATTGATTGGTTACGTAAGACTGGAACATGAAACCGCTGAATACAAAACAACCAAATTAAATGATTTTTTTAACGATAAAAATATATCACTGGATGCATTAATTGGAATATGCACTGACGGTGAGCCAACAAACACTGGCCCACACGGTGGAATTATACGACGATTCGAATTGCTGTTAAAAAGACCATTGCATTGGTTCGTTTGCCTTCTACACTTCAACGAACTTCCGTTTCGGCATTTGTTTGAAGCTCTGGATAAATCAACCAGCACTGGACTAGAGTTGGGTCGTTCCGGACATGTATAGTTCATGGAACTATGTTCACTCCCGGACATAGTTCCAATCGTTCCTTCTGTACGATTTAAGCATGTCCAAACAGTTCCGATTGAAATGAAATTTTTTCTAATGAGCAACATAAGCCGACATCTCTTTCGCACTTACAGCACACATATTACTGCTTAGACGAATTGTTTGAGTGATGGCAAGCAAAACGATAATGCTTGTGAGAGAGAATGAATGAAATAATAGACTATATGATATATCGTCATTCTTGTTGTATGCACTTTTCTGTTTGTTTTTGCTTGTAACAAAAGAAAGAGAACAATCATGAAATGATATTTAGAATGCTTTTGTTACATTTCCTCTAATAAAGAGAACTGCCGGAACTGATAGTTCCGCGGACATGCTTATTATGTTATAAAATAAGCATGTCCGCGGAACTGTTTTGTTTTATAACATAAGCATGTCCGCGGAACTGTTCGCAAAACTGTCCGCGGATCTATTAGATAATTTTTATATATTTTCTTATGCTACAATTTTGTTACTTAATATTTGAACTATATGAATTTTTTTTGCAAATTTTTAAAGTTTCTTTTTTAAATAATTTATGAATATTTTCCTTTATTTTTTTAATTTTGAAATGAAAACACTGAAAAAAACAAAAATTGTGTTCATTTTGGTTTAAGGCTAGTCAGCGTTGTGTTAAAATTATACTTAGAATATTACAAATTTCCTCTACAGCTCTACAGCGTTGTGTTAAAATTATACTTAGAATATTACAAATTTCCTCTACAGTTCAACAAACAACCAGCTCAAACAGATAAATAAAGGAACGAGATAGTTCTGTGGACATGTTTTCATTTATTAGTTCCGCTCTATAAAAGAGACGTTCAACAAACAAGCAGCTGAAGCAGATCAAATAAACAAAGGAACTAGATAGTTCCGCGGACATGTTTAAATGAACTAGTTCCGCTCTCTAAAGGAAACGTTCCATGTCCGTTCCGTCTCCGGAACTGTTAAGCACAACCCTACACTGGACCAAGATCGGCAACCGGAAAACTGAGCCGTCAAATCGAAACTTGTGAAACTCTTCCGGTAAGTTATTGCTATCACTCATTTATTATAATTGTCAACCATTTTTAATTATTTTATTATTATATATTTTCAGGTGGTGGACGGCTTCCAGAAAATTGAGTTGCAAAATATGCCCCCGCTCCAGAAAAAAATTTAATTTTCCACCGATTCGAAGTACTTATACGACATGGCCCATGCAATTTCTAGCGGCGTGGTTTCGGTGGATCTGGCTAACATCAAGCCAGGGAAAATTGTACATTCTCGGTGGCTCACCAAGGCCGCTAGATTATTACGATTATATGTGACAACGGAAAATCCAGATGCAAATTTACGAATTCTGGTTGAATTTATAATTAAATGTTATGTGCCAATGTACTTCAATATCAAGTATTACAGCTCTGTCATGTACGGCAGTGCATTATTTTTCAACTTAATTAGTTGGTCACGATTTCTAGAACCTCGTTTACGCAAAATTGTCAATCAAGTAATTACAGACAATTAAAATAATTAAATAAACAATAATTTTTTTAGTTTATTTTCTATAACTAACTTAAATTAATTTTTTTATTTACATATGTTCTGAATAAATAAATTTCAAAAGAGAAAAAATAGATATTATTATAAATAAATAATAAATATTATTATAAATAAATAAATAAAAATAAAGAGAAAACATAGCCATATCGCTGATTTTTTCATGTAAAGTGCCAAAACGGGTGATTTTTTGAAATGTTTGTATAGGGAACCCCACAGGGGGGTTCCAGGGGGTGTGCCACTGGCATGGGTGGATTAAGCCTCCAAAGTTAGTGGAGGTCGGTCATACATTTGGACTCGATTGGAGCACTCTAAATGGGTCAAAGTGGGATTTTTCAAAACTTGCCCCTACCCAAAAGTTCGACCCAAATTGGGGGACATCAGAATTCGTTTTAGAGGTATGGTTCCTTCGGCAAAGTTTCTTATTTTGATCCCTAGAATACGATTTTCACAGAGCATTGAGCGATTTTTAAATCGACCCGCCCTAATATATATAAAATAATAATAATTATGGTATTCCCTTAACGACTAAAATTTCCCATTTCGTAAACTCGTAAAATTCCGAGCCAATGTTAAAAGAAGGACGCACCTTTGGAAATCTGATTAATTTATCATGCTTTGTCAAAAAAAAAAAACTAATAAAAAAAAATTAAAAATAACACTACATACACATTTATCATGCCGAAACAAAGCAAAAAGAAGGAATTAATAAAATATTCAAAACAATCTGCTTCTCAGCAATTACTAATTTTGCAAATAATAGATGCAGTTGATGGTAAATGTTAAAACTAACAAGACAAAAAATCAATGTTTACTTTTTTGCAGCTACGTTTGAGGAAGCAGATGAAGAGAATTTTATGGGATATTTCCTTGTGCATTGCAATTGTTGATCATTTCAGATATGCCGTACCAATGGTTTTAAATTCCGTTCCCAAATCGGAATATGCCGTACCAATGGTTTTAAATTCCGTTCCCAAATCGGAATACTTTCTGTTAAAAGTGTTACCCACTCTAGACGAAACTAGGTTTAAGGAACTTGTGCGCGTCAACTGGAACACTTTTGAAGTTATTTTAGACCTAATCAAGGATAATGAAGCTTTCCAAGGACCGCGCTCATGTGAGCAACTTCCGATTACAGTGCAGTTAATGATAGTATTGCGATTTCAAATACCGCATCTTGTTCTTCATAACATCGGATGCAGTTGATTAATTTGAAGTGAGCGACCGGAAATTTTTTCGTAAAATCTGTTTGCTGTCGGTTTCTGAAATGGAAATAGTTTAGTTAGCTGCCAAGCCTGATTTATTTGTACTTATTTACCTCAAACTTTTCGGGACAGTCCTTAACCTCATCCAACACCAATTGCAGCAGTTCAACAGTTTGACAGAGCAGCCAACGATGTGTCGAAGTTTTCCTCTTCCTTTTTGGAGTAATGGAGCTGCCCACTTCCATGCTTACTAATTCGAATCCCAAGGCAAGAATACAGCGACCTTTTTAAAATGCAAATGCTTCCAATTGAATTAAATAAACATTTTCAAAATTAAAAAGTTTTGTCAGTCTGACAGCTGAAAGTTTTAGCAACCTTGTTTGCATGGTTTAAGTACTGAAATTGTAGCTCAAACATTGTAAAAAACGTTCATACAAAATATTTTCAAAATTCCCAATTTGCTTAAAATTAAGTACTTTACGAGGTTTAAGCAGTTTCCGAGGCGTTAAGGGAATACCATAAATAATAGTAATAAAGAAAAATTTAAATCAATTTTTATCAGAATTTCACCACAAACATTCGTTTATTTTAGCGTTAAACTTCTACACTACTCCCTTATCTTGAACTTGCGGTTTTTTTTTTTTTTGAGTACGCTTGCTATGCTTTTTATGAAGCTTGGCTCTTATCACTTTAACCTTGAATTCTTTTTTATAGCTACGTCGGCTTCTAAATTGTTCTCGACGTTTCTGCATCTCGAAGCTTCTAGAAACTTCCTGACTCTTCTTGGTTGCGGTGTATTTCGTTTACTTAAAATAAAATACAGCGGTGGAGAAGTTGCTGGGTATAAGCGACTTGGCCGATGGTTATTAAGCGGGGCTTGTTACCCAGCAGAGCTTGGGATCGCAATTTTTGCAAAAATTGTAATTTTTTCCAAATGTTCGCATCTTGTACGAGACGATCGCCTGGTCGTGGGTTCGAGTCCCACGGCTGACATGCAATTTTTTTTTTATTCTTTATTCTTTTTTAGAGCTATTTATTTTTTTATGAACGAAAATTCCATACAAAAATATTGTGTTTCATTCAGTTTTCGAAACATTATTTTTTTTATTGAACTTTGAAATCCTAACATTCAAATCAATTAACATAACATTTTAACATTTAAATAATGTATAAAAGAAGAAAATTGTACCTCACTTCCAAACGTATATCGGTGGTTCGACGTCAAACCGGACGCTTTTCGAAACTCACATATTTTTTTAAACATTCAGGTACTTTGCACTCTATAGTACTTAAAAAAATAAAAGTATTTGGATATATCTTTTTTAATTTTTTCCAAAAATCAAAATTTGTCATTAGGATATGTAGTAAAGCAACTATATCTTCAAAACTGTTAGTTCTAAAAAAAAAACTGATAATATACTTCAAAGACCATGAATTGATCTTCTTTGTCTGCAATTTTACCAACACTTTTATGAAAAATTTTATCTTTTTTGGCCACTAAAAATTTCATTTATTTTTATCAAGGTCAGCACCATTATTTTTTGTCGTTTTGAGAGCATTGTTATATTAGGCATTAAATTTAAATGCATTTTCAAAATTTCATCTTGGAGAATCAATGCTTACTTTTTTAAGCATTAAGCCAAAATATAAAATTTTTTTATTTGTTTAATGTGTTCTTTAGAATATTTAGAATATACATACATGTTCTTAGGTCGTAGTCTGGCATTGCAGATTAAATAATAGTAAGTGTTATTAGGCGATAATTTTAAAAATATATGCAAAATTTTGAAAAACAAAAACTTTAAACGACTTCATCGAAACTAGTTTTCTTAAAACGGTTCGATAGATAACTCGAAATCCATTAGTTCAAATTCAATGAATCTTAGTGCATTTTGTTTGTAATTTTGTCCTTTAAGCATCCTCCCTAAATTCAAGTACATATAATTGTTTTTTTATAGACAAAGGAGCGGACGAGAATCTATCTCTTTTTTAACTTTTTACTCTCACTTTCGCCATTGTTTAAAAAAAAACCCCTCTAGTCATGCGTAAGGGGAATACCGAATTACTAGTCTGTATTTTAAAAGGACATTTGATTTTTTTGTTCCAGATACATGGGAAAAGCCATATCCATCCAACCATTTTGGATGTATTTTTTTTAATGTCGTTTTCAGCTCCCTCTGTATAAAAGTCATAAAAAAAATTATTTTTAAAAAAAAAAGAAATAGTTATAATGTATTTTTAATGTACAATAAGCCGTATAAATTTTAAAAAATGTTATTTTTTTGTTGTTACACGTATATTAAACACGTATATTATTATACGTATATTATACCTTAAGTGTTGGTTAAACTGTATACCACAAACAAGATCAATTCAAGGACTTCAAAATATATTCTCAACATATTTTTTGTAAGACTAACAGTATTGAAGATGCATCTTGTTTGCATTCATCTTGCGCATTTTGTTTGTAATTTTGGCCTTTAAGCATCCCTCCTGAATTCAAGTACCTATACTTTTTTTATAGACAAAAAAGCGCGCGAAAATCTACTTTTGTTTTAACTTTCTACTCTAACTTTCGCCATAGTTTTACAAAAACACCCCCGGGGCTGTGCGTAGGAGGGATACTGAATTACTGGCCTGTACTTTAAAATGACATTTGATTTTTTTTTTTTCAAATACTTGGGAAAGGCCATGTCCATCGAACCGTTTTGGATGTATTTTTTTTATGTCATTTTCAGTGCCCTCTGAGTAAAAGCGAGAACATTATTTTCAAAAAAAATATTTATAAAGTACTTTTAATGTACAATAAGCTGTATATATTTGAAAAAATAATAGCTTGTATCTAAAAAAAAATTAAAAAAAATGCTTTTATTTCTATTGTTACACATACCTTAAACGAGTTTTTTAAAAACTACTCTTTGATTTTTACATACAAAATACTTTAATTTTAAATTAAAATGAGATTTTTTGCACTTCTTATACTATTTTATAATTTTAGATATTACTTTAAAAAATAAAAATGTTTGCATACTTTTTTTACTTTTGTTTTATATATGTCATTTGGACATGTAGTAAAAAAACCATGTCTTCAAAACCGTTAGTGCTAAAGCTGTTGGAGGTATACTACTAGCTTAACAATTATAAAATACTATATGAGGTGTTCAAAAATCTAATTTGTAATTAAAAATGAAAAAAACTTTCATGTATGCAAAAATTGTGCAGGCAGTTTTTGAAAAATCCGTTTAACAAAGTAAGCATTATTTCTCCAACGTAAAATTTTGAGAATGCACAAAGAATGAATGTTTTAATACGACAATCTTTTCAAAACGCCAAAAAATAGATTTACTAGCCTTGAAAAATGTGAATGAAGTTTATAGTTGCCAAAAAATTTGAATTTTTCAATAAAGTGTAGTTAAAAAACTACACCACAAAAAAGATCAGTTGAGATCTCTAAAAATAGTTGTTTTACTACTTGTCCGAATGACAAATTTGGATTTTTTTTTACCTTTGCCTTGTGTATAACTTGAAAATGCAAACACTGATAAGAACTCGCTTGACTACCATAAGCGATAATGTAGTGTATAAAATTATGATCAACGCTTAAAAGCAAAGACATACCCCAAACTTGCCAATTAAAAAGTTTAAAACGAAGACATACCCCAAACTTGCTAATTTAAAAGTTTAAAGCAAAGACATACCCCAAACTTGCCAATTTTAAAAGTTTAAAGCAAAGACATACACCAAACTTGCTAATTTAATAGTATAAAGCAAAGACATACCCAAACTTGCAGATTAGTTAAAAAAGCCACCACTTGGTGGTGTTGGGGTGCGGGCGTGACGTCATCGGCTTGCGTCTCCGCGCCTCCTGCGCCAGAAGCCCTGTATTGTATCTACTGACCTTCTTTTAAAAATTCATAACTCAGTCAAAAACAAACATTTTTCTAAAATTTTTTTTTATTATTGTAGAGAATTGAACAAATTACAAGAAAAAAATTCTTATGAAAATTTTATGAAAAATATATTTTTTTTAAAGAGCTCCAAACTGGCGGCAGAGAAAAAACGGGGCCTCGTGGTTGCAGCGCTGGGAGTTGCAAAAATTGTCCGATCTGGAAAAAAATTACTTTTTTAAATCTTAACAAAATTGGTTATCGTATGACACGATCTTTTTTTTAAATTTTTTTTCAATTTTTGGTGATGTTCCAAATTTGAAAGGCTGTTTTTTCGAAAAAAATATTGACTTTCAAAATTCATAAAAAATCGAAAAAAAAATTTAAAAAAAGCTCGTGTCATACGATAGCGAAGCAAGTTTAAAAAAGTAAAAAAAAAAAAATTTCGTCAAAAAATGATAGCGGGTTCATTTTTGCCGCAACCAGTACGAAAAACATGGTTTCGAGATAAACGCGTTCAAAATTTGTGAACAAAGCAAAAAAGGTTACCTTCAATCTGCCATGCCTGCTTCGTATTGTATGCCTTCGTTATCTTGTGTTGTGCTGTTTCTTATAGTTTTTGCAATCGTTTAGCAATTCGGGCTTCACCCTTCAAATAGGTACGAAATAACAACCACCAAAACTCAGGTAGCAAGTAAAACAAGTAAATATATACCAGCTGCCGTACGTAGGTAGCGCAAAAATTAAAAATGCGCTCTCACTAATCCGACTCTTACTTTTGAACCCGTAGGAATTTTTCCATGAAATTTTTTTCTTCTTAAGAATATCTTAAGAATATTTACTAAAATACAAAATTATTAAAAAAAAAATGTAAAAAAACTGCCAATGTCACCACGTAACCCCTTAATAAAATTTCTATTAATCATGTTCTATATTTAAAAGCAAAGAACTGTTCAGTTAAAAAAATGTTAAAATCGGTCCACACATTGCTGAGATATGATTCCGATAACGCTTTTTGAACAAGCTATACCATGGGAAATATAAAATGTGATACCACGTTAACACAATTGTAAGTTTTTCGACCTATTGGCTTCCATCACTTTTAACACCTATGATATTGTTGTTTTGCGAAGCGTTTCGGTACTTTGTACTAATTAGGGCTGTTTATATTCGGGGTTTTTCGAAGCTTTGAAGCAAACTTCTAGGTTCTTTAAGGCGAAGCTTCGAAGGCTACTATTCAAATAGGAAAAACTTCGAAGAATTTAAAACATGAAAGCTTCGAATGATATGCAGTTTGAGATACATATGCTGTATCTATTTATTTATTTTTGTCATATAATTTTTGATCACTTTCTAAATGATAGAAAATTCATAATTGTTGAAATTAAATACCGCTACTTGTTTCAATCAATTTTAGTGGGACAATGAACGCGTTCCATAAGTTCTCTGCAATGTACTTACATTGACCCATGCACAAAATAAAAGCTCAAATTCAATGGTAGGACTCCAAGTAAAAATTCTATATTGTTTTAGCTAAATTGATAGCTCAAATTGCGTAAAAATATTTTTAACACGTATCTATTCTGTTTATATTTCGTAGACAAATTTCAAAAATAAGGAAATGCATTTTAGGAAAAAGGTTTAGGTTTTGCAGGCAGTCTCTTTTCCAACTTCTTCAGGAATGAGAGTAGCTTTCAGCAAAAATATAGTGGAGTATTTCACAAACTAGCTTGAAAGTAAATTTTTGGATTAATACGTACAAATACTGATTTGCAAATTGTGGAAAATGTTTGTCTCTTGACTTCCGTTACTTAAGAGGATTCATATTTACATGAATTTGTGGCCATGCCAGGTAATAGTGGAACTCCAATTCACTAATTGAAGGTCTCTCTATGCAATGTTGTTGTTTCAAGCAAACAACCGAGTTAACTTCCTCCGCAATTTTTTTCCTAATCGCTGTTCTTTGTGGATGCGATTCAGCTTGAAGATCTTTGTGTCGCGGGTTCAAAAATGAAGCTAGGTGGGAGAGGAAAATTTTTGGGTGTCAATGGCAAAACACAAGGACAAATCCACAGCTAACATTGTGGCGATTTCGTATTGATTTTCATAATATTTTAAGTAGTTAGCAATTATCGTTCTAATAATTGTCGGAACCATAGACAGCGATCCTTCATATAGCACCGTCGATGCCACTTCGATAGGTTTAAGGATTGGGATAACGTTCTCAAATGCACTTCAATCGTCTTCGTTAAGCTCAAGCATTTTGGCTTGGTCCAGAGAACTTCACAACTTCTAGTAAAATAGATCCACACCCAGGATCTCATATATGTTGTTTTTTGCTGATGTGCTTATAATTATCAAACGAAGCTTAAACAAGGTCCAAACGAAGTTTATTACAGAGGCACACACAAATTTTTAAATATTTTTGAAAAAAGATTTCGAAGCTTCGAATTTTTTTACTGCCTATTATGTTTAACGAATAATCAAGCATCGTATCGTCGAAGTTTTTTTTCCTATTTGAAGATTTGAAACGAAGCTTCGAACTTTGAAGCTTCGAATATTTCGAAGTTCAAAAACTTAAAAATAATCATTCGACAAATCATTCGCTAATGCTACTATCTGACTACGTATAGTCAACTCTAAATAAAAAAACACAGGTGCGTCGTTGGACTCACGAGAGAAGTGAAGCTTTTTCGCAGTTACATAGATTTGATATCTTAATAATTTTTACTTTTTAATAAATTAACTTTTAAATTCAAAAATTTAAAATAACATAAAATAAATTACATATACACAGAAAACATATTTACTGCTTATTTTTTTATTGTTGAATGTCAAATTTCCACGCCAATTACATATACGGGCATAAAATGCCAGCGACTCTCCATTTTAACTCTCCACACATGGTTGTGAACTTGGCTGCACTGAACAAATTTTTTCCTTTATCAGCGTACTACCTAGCGAAAAAATCTTTCAGATTTCACTCCCAGCAAATCACAGAACGAGGAGTAAAAAGCTTTGCTTCAAAAATTTATATTAAAGAACTCACACGAAACAAAATTTAACAAACATTTTAGATACTTTGACGATGTCATGCATGCGTTTGTTAATTAATTTTTTGACACTTAGAAACGCACTAGTCAACGCACTTGTGGGCATTGCTAATTTTCTTCGAGCCAACAACACCACTAACGCATTCACAATACAAACACACCGATGCTGGAGACACCTTGTGGCAAATTAAAGCAAATTTTTGTTAGTTGTAGCATAGTAAATACACAATCCTCTATCTATTGATAGATGGTGACTATCTACTGCAGCATAGCTTCTGTTATAATTAGTATTGAATAAACAACTGTTTCTATCAAGTCTTTGTGGCCTGATGGATAGTGTGTTGGACGCTCACTTAAGAGAACGCGTGTTCGATCCCCACAGGCGGGTCAAAAAACATTTTTAGTATTTAATATTAAAGTATTAAATTTTCTTATTGTAATAAGCGCTACCAACAAAGAAACCATCAAATTTCCAAGAAAAAATCTGTCGAAAATTTTTCTGATTTCACTCCAAGCAAATCACAGAACGAGGAGTAAAAAGCTTCGCTTCAAAAAGTGTGCCACATTAGCTGTGAGCCTTGATTTTGAAAAAGCGTTTGATACTGCATGGTTTGAAGCGATTACTTATAAAATGTATAAAATTTTTAATTTTGATAGGAACATCTGTAGAATAGTGTTAAATTACTTGACAAATCGTGCCTTTTTCGTATGTAATCGAGATGAGAATTCAATTTTAAAAGCGATGTTGGCTAGTGTTCCGCAAGGTTCAATCTTAGGTCCTGTACTCTACAACATTCTGTTGGCAGAAATTCCAGATACAGGTCCAAACCTACTTACCCTGATATATGCAGATGATATTTTAATATTATGATCTAAAGCGTCAATGCGTTTGTCTAACAGAAAGATTAATCAATATTTGTCTTCTCTTATCGATTATTTTCATAAGTGGAAACTTCAGTTAAATGCCGACAAATGTGAGTGCATTGTATTTAAAGGCGTTAAAAAACATTTGTTCCCAACGCTAGGAAATTTGTTCCAGCAATAAAAATAAATAAAGAAACAATTATTCACAAAGGTTGCATAAAGTACTTCGGCGTTATTTTAGATGGCAAATTTTCCTTTATTCGACGCATTGATAAAATCGTAAGTAAGGCGAAAAAAATATTTTTTAGTTACTCTTACTTGCTTAAAAAATCGAAAGACCTACAAAATCGCATCAAGCTTAACTGCTATAAACAAATTATTAGTCCAATCTTGGCATATGCTTTTCCGTAGTGGTTTACAATTTCGTCTTGCTAAATGAAACGATTGACAACTTTTGAGAGATATATCTTTCGGATATGCACCGGTACAAACAGAGAACTTCTTCGAGATGGCGTCAAGAAAAGATCCTCTAACAAAAAATTATATAAAGCTTCAATTAGCGCGAATTGATTGTTTTCTGGTAAAATCTGCATTGAAATCTTTGAAAAAAATACAGTATGTTGAAAACGAGTTACTTTCCGCATATTCGGATAAAGAGTTGCAAATTGTATATAAAAAAAAATAATAATAATTTATATTTAGATAATAAGCTTTTGTTTTATCATCGGAAATTTAAAAATTCTGATATTGTTAATCATGTATATAATACATACCAATACAATAAAAATCAATAATAATTAATTATACCTGTAATTCTTATTGCCCAGCTCTGGTATTTACTATCAATGAGACTGTATATGTATGTAATAATTACAATCTTTTTGCGTTTCTTGAATTGATAAACGCATATGATATAATTTGGCAGCCGTGGCGCAGTGGGTAGAGTACGTGGCCCATTCGCCAGAGAACCCTGGTTCAATTCCCACCTAACAACGTAATTTTTCTGTTCAGCCGTCACCTCTCTGCAGACAGTGGCAAACCTCAGAGAGTAAAAACTGCCATGAAAATCTCATTTGATCATTTGTGTTCAAACATTTCACAACGCGCACAACACAATTAATCGTAAGAAGCTCGTTCAAAGTCCTTTCAAGGGCTAAAATGGCCATTTATATATATATATATTACAGCGAGTCAAATTTGTTTTCGGTGTTGGCCCCACCCTAACGGTATTCTATGGGTAATTTTAAGAAACGTTGGCCAAAAAAATAGGGTTCTACCTTGAAATCGGAGCCTCCCACTTTTTCAAAATAAGTATTTTTTATAAATATTTAAGATTTGGCTAAGAAATTTCATTAAAAAGACAAGAAAACAGTTTTTATGTGTGTGTGTGGGGTCAAAGAATCCATTTCTGATGTTAATTTTTATTTATGAGAGCCGCCAGAGGGCGCTTTGCTACTATCTTTGCTAAGAAGAAGCGCTAAAATACTTTTTTGGGAAAATTGTAGAATATGTTGGGAAAATTGACGAATTCTTGACTTTTCCATATTTCAGTTACAAATTTCAAATATCCCAAAATGTTCAGAGTTCAAAATTAAGGTAGGTACCCATACACGACCAATGTTGATTTCAAAGTCGATTTAAAGTAATGCGAAATTAACTAAATTAACCACAAAAAATAAACTATTGTGAAAATTAAAAAGCATTAAGCAAATACAGGAACGTTTTAAAATATAGGGGAAATTTTCCTATAAAATATAGGGGAGAAGTGGACATTCTCCTAAAGTGAACTTCTTTAATAACTTTTCTTATTTTCATCAAAGTGGCTACAACACTGATTATTGTCAAAAATTTGACTTGTTGAGAGAAAAATTTTCGTAGAACTCCGCAGAGTTACCACGTGATCTAAGTAAATGCATACAACGAAGTGATAAAAGATTAGAAACAAGAGTGAATTGAATAATTCTTTATTAGCCAGCGAACTAACTAATTAACTTCTCTTACTAATTATACACTCTAACAAAAATCCACGGGATTTTTCCAGTAATTAAAAGCAATTATTGCTGGCAACAGATTTCCTTCATTCAATATAGTTTAATGAGGGACATGACATTGGCAGTATTTTGAAAAATTTTTAATAATTTTGTATTTTAGTAAATATTCTTAAGATTCTAAGAAAAAAAATTCATGGAAAAATCCCTACGGGTTCAAAAGTTACAGCCGGATTAGTGAGAGCGCATTTTTAATTTTTGCGCTACCTATGTACGGCAGCTGGTATATACTTGTTTTACTTGCTACCTGACTTTTGGTGGTTGTTATTTCGTACCTACTTGAAGGGTGGGCTTTAGTTATTTGCTAATGTTTCAACTACTTGGTACAGTTCATCGTGTGCTCTCTTTGCGATCGGTTGACACTTGTGATTGCTCACTTCTCAAACTATTCTCGAAGTCTCACTTTATACCCAATTTCGAATTAATATATAATTGATTAAACTAACAGGAAAATCAACTAATAGTTCGTTTAAAATTACATTTAGTTATTGAGGCGGATAAGATGAATCGTCCACCTGACTTACCCAACCGTAACCCGTCGCAGTCATTAATTTCTGTTGACAAAACGAAAACTTTAAAAAGAATTTCGCAAGGTCCGAAATATTTAATTATGTCTCGCGTAAAAAGTGGTGACTCGTTGACCGATGTGTCTCCTTTTTTAATTAAAAAAGTGGTCGACTACACGTGCGGTGGAGAAATAGAAACCTGCAAGAAATTAAGAAACGGAACTATACTAATAAAAACAAAAAACTACATCCAAGCAACAAAATTGATACAGCTAACATCTCTTTCACCTACTATACAAGTAGCACTGTCAAAGCACAATTCTCTTAATCATTCAAAAGGCATAATATACTGCAACGAACTGAGAGGCATGGAAGAAGAGGAGATACAAAAAGAGCTCAAATCCCAAAACGTAAGCGAAGTAAAGAAAATAATGAAGAAGACCGATGGAAACTTACGAGAAACCGGCTTGATCATCATAACTTTTGCAACAGCTACTCTTCCAATAGAATTATCGATAGGCTATGAAATACTAAGAGTTCGCCCTTATATACCATTGCCGCTCCGATGCATCAACTGTCAACGCTTCGGTCATATTGCAAAGAGTTGTCAGTCTGCAAAAATTTGCCCGAACTGCGCTAACGACTACCATATTGATTACGAGGAAAACCAAGAGTGCATTTTTTCAACTATTTGCATTAACTGCAAAGAAAACAACAACGATAACACCAAACATATGACATCAGACAAAAATTGTCCAATTTTTCTAAAAGAAAAGGAAATACAAGCAATAATAACACTGAACAAAGTCGACAGAAAAAACGCTGTCAAAACATATAAAGAGCGCCATCAACATCTCTCCCCATCATATGCAACAGTGACAAAAAATAGGTCAACCAACCCGAACCAAAGTCAAAACGATCAACAAATAAACTCAAAGCATGCAGGCAGCAACGATAAAGCCAAAATTTTGGAAAAAACTAATTCCGAACGCCCGATTATTAACTACGCTGGATTCCCTCATGACATCGATTTAAGCCTACCTGCACACTCATCAGAATAAAAGCTAAACATATCCGACACTGAACTTGACACGAAAGCTGGCCCATCCAACACGGCGCTCCAGCCGAGCAAGAATGTTACTATACTACCTAAGAACTCCTCCAACAAACTAAGACAGACTTTTAAGAAAACACTAACTAAAACCAAAAAAATTAACACTCTACAAACTTCAATAAGCAGCCTTAACCGAAATCACGCAGAATCCATATCTATAGATTCAGATTCAGAGATGCACTAGTTAGCAATACTTACATTACCTATAATCATATCAATATACATATTAATATATTTATTAAAATTTATTACGTATTTATACTTTATATATGTCAAGCATTCTTCTCATATAACTATGTTTACAAAAAAACCATACTTTTATTCATATACTATATTTACAAGCGTATGCAATGGCCCTTAAAATAATTCAATGGAATATACGAGGCTATTTTAATAATTACAATCAGTTATTATTACTTATAAAAACACACAACCCAAAGGTGATATCTTTACAAGAAACTCACCTTCACTCTATTATTAATATTCCTATTCCTGTTAACTACACTTTTTACAATCACAACACATCGTCGACCAGATACGGAGGTGTAGGACTTTTAATACACAACTCGATTCAACACAAGGAAGTTATATTAAACAAAGACTTTGACGCTCTAGCGATAGAGTTGAAGTCTCAAATTAAATTCAATATAATATCAGCTTACATCCCTCCTCAAAACAGTTTTAACCAAACCAATTTAAGAAACGTATTCAATACTCTCAATAGTCCTTGCCTTATTACTGGAGATTTTAACAGTTGGCATCTAGACTGGGGTTCAAAAAGCAATAATAGTAAAGGAAATATATTAGCTAAATATATTAATCAATCTAATCTCATTCTGCTTAATGACGGCTCCCCAACTCATTTTAGTTCTCACAACACCTTTAGTTGTATTGACCTATCCTTTTGTTCTCCACTTATCAAGACTCATGCAGAATGGTATATTGAATCAGACCTTTCGGGTAGTGACCATTTCCCTATAATAATTAACCTTTTTTCAATTCAGCCTCAATTACGTGTGTTTAGAAAACCGAAATTTTTAACAGATATTGCAGATTGGCCTATCTTTACCAGCAAATGTGCACAATTTAGTTCTATACGCCCAATTAGTGAAAATATAAATAAAGAATCCGCAAATTTATGTAAAATAATTATCCAGTCAGCTAATGAAGCTATACCCCAAACCAATACTAAATATTACGCTCGCAAGGTTCCCTGGTGGAACCACAATTTAGAAATACTAAAAAAACCAAAAAATAAGCTCTGGCATATTTTCAAAAGAAATATTACTCAAACAAATATGCTAAACTATAAAAAAGCGAATGCTCAACTCAGACGTGAAATAAAATTAGCCAAAGCGGTTGCGATAACAAACTTCAGTTCTACCATTAACCCCTCAACACCCATCGGTAAAATCTGGTATCATATAAGAAGCTACTCAGGATACAAGTCTTCCTTCGGAATACACTCCATTTTATCCTCCAAACCTCCACACACTTCTATAATTGACAGAGCTAAAATAGTAAATGAGTTTTGTGAATTTTGGTCGGAGAATTCTCTTGAAAATAAATACTCTCAGAACTTTCAAACTAGAAAAACTTAGTTCTTAACCAATACTATACCAGTGTTCCATGCCCAGATGCTGTTTCAATAGAAACTGATATCAATTACATAGAATTAAACTCATCATTATCGTCACTTAAAGGCAAGATACCAGGATTTGATCGGATATCATACCCCATGATTAGGAATTTACCCTATGTAACAAAACTAAGGCTATTGAAATTTTACAACAAAGTCTTGAGCGTATTGATCCCTCAGCAATTCAAAATAGGAATTGTTATTCCAATATTAAAGACAAACTCGGATAAAACTTTAATTAAATCTTACAGGCCAATATCTCTTAATCCATGTCTAGCAAAAGTATTAGAAAAGATAGTCGCTAATAGACTTTAGTGGTTCTTAACCAATAAAAAGTTAATTGATTTCCATCAGCTTGGTTTTAGGAAAGGTAAATCAACTATGGATACTCTACTGCATGTGGATTATCAGTTAGCAAATTCCCTTTCCCTTAGGAAACATCTTACTATCATCTCTCTAGACTTTGAAAAGGCATTTGAAAAAATTGGATTGCATACAATTATTGATCAATTTTCCGAGTGGAACGGCTCGATCTGGTTCTTTTTACTCAAAAACCAGACCTTTAAGCAATGGTATACCACAAGGATCGGCTCTGTCGGTAATATTATTTCTTATGGCTTATAATAAATTATGTGGTATCATATCCTTGCATAAAGAAATTGACTTTACAGCGTATGCTGACGACTTCAACCTAATTGTCAAATCAAATAAGGATAAGAACCCAATTCTGAATCTTAACCAACTTTTCATTGATATCGACACATGGTGCAGTTACTCAGGTGCTATCCTATCATCTTCAAAATGCAAATATATGCACATATGTAAAAAAAAAAATTGCTCATGCCATATATTTTCAAATAATATTGTTCTCATTGAAACTGAGCATCTTTCTATCCTTGGTCTAACATTTAATAAAAGAGCTAATTGGGATACACATATTGAAAATTTAAAATCTAAATTGTCAAAACCACTTAATGTTATTAAATGCGTCTCTAGTCACAAACTCAATTGTAACTCTTCTACTTTGATAAACGTCACAAAAGCACTCATTCTATCGAAAATTAATTATGCCTTATTTATTTATGGTCACTATTCTAAATCTATTTTATACAAGCTCAAATCTATAATAAATTCGGCGGTAAGATTTTCCCTAGGAGCATTTTACTGTACAAGAATAAACAACTTGTTATTTGAAGCTAATATACTACAACTGGAAGAACAAAGGAATTTTCTTACTGCCAAACTCTTTAAACCCTTATTACACAGTGAACACACTTCCCTATTTACCATAACTAAAAATATCAATAAGACTAAAAAAATACCAAAAATACCCTCTGCCATCTACAGAGCAATAAATATCTGTAAAGACTTACAAATACCATTCCCAATACATACATTCCCAATACCGTACTAAACCAAGCTGGAAATGGAATGATGAAACATGTAATACTTCGCTACAAAAATATGTTAAAAACTCCACACCGCCTGAATTATACTATTCTAGCTTCTCAGAACTCAAAAATACATTAAAAAAGCACTCCTTTCTTTTTACAGACGGCTTAAAAAGAATTATAACACTAGTTACAGTGTCACCACTACTGATAAAATAATAAAAATTTCATCTTTACCCCATTATAGCACTGTATTTTCAGCTGAAGCCATTGCCGTGTATGAAGCAATTAAATATACCAAGTGCAATAAAGGTAAATTCGCAATATGCTCAGACTCGCTATCTACACTAACAGCTGTTAAGAACATTCACAACAATGGCTATTATACTTCACATATAAGAAATGAACTAATTGCACTCTACCCCAAAATAACAATAATATGGGTTCCGGGTCACTCTCAAATTTTAGGAAACGAATTCGCGGATAAGATGGCAAAACATGCCAATAGGGCTCCTCTTGTAGCAACTCCAAACTTTAACTTCAGAGACATAAATAATTTTCTTAAGTCTCACTTTTCAAATATACAGAATCAGTTTTTTTTATCAACCTCCTCTTGGTATCAACTAGTTAATTACAACAAACTTACAATCAAAGACATCCTGAAATGCAATACAAAAAACACCTTCCAAAGAAAAGATATAATAAAACTTCAGCGGCTAAGACTCGGTTACTCACGTCTTTCGCACGGATATTTAATTAATAACGAATATAGACTGCCATGTTCCTGTCTTCTAAGCACAAATTATATAAGCCACATCCTAACCTCTTGCCCATACTTTAGAAAAGCTAGACAACAAGTTTTTTATGCAACAGATCCTATTATTTGCCTCTCAAATCCATCCATCGGCAATATTTATAAAATTATTAAATTTCTTAAAGTAAGCAATATATATCATCTAATTTAATTATTTAATTACAATATAAATAAAAACAATATTGAATAGTTAATAACGCAGTTATCCAACATTGCATTTACACACATATTGTATTAGCTGAAGGTCTTTGCTACCATTGCTTTTATGTATTGATTTAATCTATTTATAATTAAGTTCAATATGTTCAATAAATAAATAAATAAATAACTACTTGGTATCACCATAGGAGCTACAGCATTGAATTTTTCCAAAGGAAATGCGCCAGAGTGAAGGCATATGAAGCTTCAAAAGAAGCCCGAATTGCTAAACGATTGCAAAAAACTATAAGAAACAGCACAACACAAGATAACGAAGGCATACAGCACGAAGCAGGCATGGCAGATTGAAGGTAACCTTTTTTTCGTTGTTCACAAACTTTAAACGCGTTTATCTCGAAACCATGTTTTTCGTACTGGTTGCGGCACTAGCGAGTTCATTTTTTGACGAAATTTTTTTTTTTTGTATTTTTTTAAACTTGATTCGCTATCGTATGACACGAGCGTTTTTTAAATTTTTTTTTTCGATTTTTTATGAATTTTTAAAGTCAATGGCCCTGAGTAATAAAGAAATTCTAAGTCGAATCTTTCTTAAACTCGACTTTAGCTTTCAATCGGTAGTAATAATAACAAAAAAGTCACTTCTAAGTTAGAAAACATCTAGTTGTGGCTCGCCTGAATCTAAGTCAATTTTAAATTGACATTTAAAACAATTGTAGTGAATATGGACGATGAAATATTTCGGGATCTAGAAATAATAAATGATGCCAGAAGCACAAGTGTAAAGAAAAACTACAAAAGCCGATTAAACGCTTTATTCTACAATGATGTAAAATTTAAAAAAAATACAGGTAGATATACTATATTATATAAATAAGCAATTAAATAAATTAGCAATAAAGAAAACAAACAATAGCATAAGCAGACAAAAGAAGAAACTTACTTTTATAGCGGCTTCCATGTATTTTGCTTTGTGTTTAAAAAATAAGCAAATAATAAAATCAGCTGTTAAGCAAACTGAACAAATGGTACGTTCAGACACAAAATTTAAGATCAGTTCACAGTAGAAGCACTGAAGTCGACTTTTGTAAGATTTGTTTTATTACTACGAAATCTTAAAAGTAGCTTAGAATCACCTAACAAAGTTTGAGTTTAAAGGTGAGTTTTTACGTTTCTATTACTAAGGGCCATTGGCCCTTAGAAAAGAAATTCTAAGTCGAATCTTTCTTAAACTCGACTTTAGCTTACAATCGGTAGTAATAATAACAAAAAAGTCACTTATAAGTTATAAAACATCTAGTTGTGGCTCGCCTGATTCTAAGTCAATTTTAAATTGACATTTGAAACAATTGTAGTGAATATGGACTATGAAATATTTCGGGATCTAGAAATAATAAATGATGCAAGAAGCACAAGTGCAAAGAAAAACTACTAAAGCCGTTTAAACGGTTTATTCTACAATGTAGAATTTAAAAAAACTACAGGTAGATATACTATATTTTATAAATAAGCAATGAAATAAATAAGCAATAAAGTAAACAAACAATAACATAAGCAGACAAAAGAAGAAACTTACTTGTATAGCGGCATCGATTTATTTTGCTTTGTGTTTAAAAAATAAGCAAATAATAAAATCAGCTGTTAAGCAAACCGAACAAAGGGTACGTTCAGACATAAAATTTAAGATCAGTTCACAGTAGAAGCACTGAAGTCGACTTTTGTTAGATTTGTTTTATTACTACGAAATCGTAAAAGTATCTTAGAATCACCTAACTAAGTTTGAGTTTAGAAGTGAGTTTTTACGTTTCTATTACTAAGGGCCAATATTTTTTTCGAAAAAACACACTTTCAAATTTGGAACATCACCAAAAATTGAAAAAAAATTTTAAAACAAAAATCTCGTGTCATACGATAACCAATTTTGTTAAGATTTAAAAAAGTAATTTTTTTCCAGATCGGACAATTTTTGCAACTCCAAGCGCTTCAACCACGAGGCCCCGTTTTTTTCTCTGCCGCCAGTTTGGAGCTCTATAAAACCATGTTGGAGTGAAAAATATATTTTTTTTAATGTTTTTTTCTTGTAATTTGTTCAATTCTCTACAATAATAATAAATTTTGGAAAAATGTTTGTTTTTGAATGAGTTATGAATTTTTAAAAGAAGGTCTGTTTTCTCTGCCGCGAATGTCGTGTCCCTCCTTAATTTCAGAGAGCGAAATTAAAAACTTTTCACGCTAGAAATGCGTGCGTCTCCTACAATAATTGCTCTTGCACTTTTGTTAAAAATCTCTCTCCTAAAATTGTCTCTTTCTCTTTTGCCTTCGTTAATAAAAAAACGCTCAAAATGCGTGATACAGAGTTTCCTTTTGCTTTTTTGTTTTGTTTTAATGCGGGATTTTTTGGTTATAGTTGCAGAATGAAAATTGTATAAAATTAAATGGAACTTTAATTGAATTGTTGCTATTTTTGCCGTTTAAATAACAGTTAAAAGTTTAAATAACAGTTAAAAGTTTAAAATTTTCAATAAAAGCACATTTTGTTGATATTTCATGTGTTGTTCACATCAAACTGACGAAAATTATGTATCTGTTATAAAATATGCTTTATACTATCACCCATGGCAGAATTATAAGGTAGGGCCGACTCGGAGAAGAATGGAGTAGACAGCAGAGAAAATGCCGGCTTGTTGTCAAAATCAGCTGTTCATCTTGAGTTTCTTTGTGTTCACAGTTGATTTGAGGTTAGAATTGCTATAAGTTTTCTTGCATTTTTAAGACTTCTTCCACATTTTATAGTTTTTATCACATTGTTTTTATAATATGTTCATTCAAATGAACACAAATTTAACACACGCTACAGAACAGTTTACAATTTGTAAGCATTTTATATTTACTTCGTTTGCAATTTCTACGAAATTCGTCGTTTTGTCAACTAGCCGGCATTCTTATTATGCACTATTCGTTGACGCGTGAGGGCACTAAGCGACTCGGCCCTACCTTATAATTCTGCCATGCTATCACCGAGAGAGCATAACACCTGCTCCAATAAAGTGCTAGGGGATTGAGGGAAAATCCCTTTTTGTGGAAATTTTGACCCCTCGAAGGGAATGAGAGAATTGTGGTGATTTTGTGGGAATTTTCGGTGCTTTTTGTTTTTTTTTAAATTAATTTTTCTGCAGTGGCAAAACTTTGTAAGGAATAAAAAAATTTTTTTTTTACGATTTCACTTACAGAATCTTATCATAGTTGTAGAATCTAGCCGCAAAACGAGATAAAACACAATTCATCTAGTGTTTTTGTACTATGGGAGGGTTCCAAATAATATCAGAAATGTTACCCTGCTAACGTAATAAGAATATTTAAAGAAAGCTACTTTGCAAAATTTGTTGACGAAAGCACAGATATGAGCAAAAAAAAATTTATTTATTGACCGCCCAATTTATTGACCGTAATTTGTACTAATATTGCCTACCCCTATACCAAATTGCGTACCTATTATGCGAGATATACCCTTTTTCTAATATTGCCACGCCCATTTGTCAAATAACGCCCATTTTCTTGACCGTAATTTGCATTAACTGTGTCTACCCCTACACTAAATTGCAGTACACTAGTGGCAATATTATTCGAAATACATTTGTTTTTCATACAGTGTTTTTCTAATATTGCCACGCCTATTTGTTGAATGGCGCCCACTTTCTTGGCCATCATTTGTAATAATAATGCTTACCCTTATACTAAATTGCAGTACTCTAGTCTCAAAATTATTTAAGATACACTTTTTTCTAATATTGCCACGCCCAGTTCTCGAATACCGCCCACTTTTACAGGCACCTCCATGCGTATGATATCTATCTGTTCCCCAAAAATTATTGCAATCAGGTATATGGCTTAGGAGTTATCGATTTACATACATTTAAAAAAAAAAAAAAAAAAAAAAAAAAACGGAGAACCGACGAACTTGAGAACGTCCTCCTTTTTGAAGTCGGTTAAAAACAAAACTTGTTTAGATCACAATATTTAAGATCGACACTACAATATTTTTACAAATGAGATCTATGAAGCTCAAAACTAATTAATGTAGCTTGAAATATTTATTAAATGTGATTATTTTTAAGAACATGTTTTAGAATAGTGCTTTTATTATATTAGTTTATATAAAAATAATTTCAGCACAACTTTTACCTCGAGATCTGTTTTTTGTTTTAAATGTACAGAGGCTTTTTTAAAAATGTACAGTTGAAAACTGATAAATATTTGTTCATTTTTTGTTATGTTCTTATTATATAGCAAACTATTAAAAAACGAAACTCGCTTATTTCACAATATGTTGTGTGGGAGAAACTGAGGGAAATCTAGTTTGGAAAAGGGAAAAACATGGGAATTTTAAGCATCATTTATGGGGCTTAAAAAAAAAATATGCCCCCCAGCACTGCTCCAATAGCGCAAAATATCGCTGTTGAAGCGTTTTTGGGACTCTCTGAGCGACAACACGCGTGAAATAGCGTGAAAAATAAAGAGAACATACCTATTTTGAAAATAACGGTGTTTTTCACAAAATTGAAAAAACCCAGCTACATAGCGTCTTCATTTTTCAAAATCGCCAATAAATGCCGTGAAATTTTACAACATTTATTGTAGTTCAATCAGTTTTTAGAGTTTAGTTACTTTTTATAGTTAAGTGAAATTCTACAATGGATCCAGTGCCGTCTACATTCAACGTCAACAAGTTCCGAATTTTATTTTATTCGAACCACCGTTTACGCAAAGCATTTCGTATGATCATTTGCAACAATATTTACATTACAACGATCCACCGCTGCCTGATCCAAAAATTCCGTTACACATACAAGGAACGGAAAGACGCGTTTAATTGCTGGCGAACGTTTCTAAACGAGTTTGGGAAGAGAATCGAGAAGGTGTTTTGATGGCAACATTAGAGAGCCGTAAGATATTACCCAGACTTGGACGCAAAAAAGACTTCACCCTAAACAAACTCACTCCTATTGTTGACATTATTTGCTTCTTCTTATAATAAATTTAAGTTTTATGCAGCCATACTATTTCGAACTATTTTAAATTTACATATGTTTTTCTCTACTGAAGAATTAAGACGAATTTCTGCAGAAAGAAATAAAGTTCAATAAGAGCAAAAAGTTGCTCTATTATCTTTTATCTCTATCTCTATTATAAAATCGACATGTGGTAAGTCGTGTATGGGTATCTACCCTAATTTTGAAGGTTGAGCATTTTGGGTTATTTGAAATTTCGAATTGCAATATGGGAAAGTAAAGTATTCGTCAATTTTCTAACATGTTCGACAATTTCCCCCAAAAACAAGCGATAAAATATTAGCAAAGCGCCCTCTGGCGCCTTTCATAAAAATTGATTCATTGAAAAAATGGATTCCTTGACCCCGAAAACCCCCACATAAACACATAAAAAAATGTTTTGTCTTTTTAATGCAGTTTCTAAGTCAATTCTTGAATATTTTAGAAAAATACCTATTTTGAAAAAGTGGGAGGCTTCGATTTCAAGATAGAACTATATTGTTTTCGCCAAAGTTTCTTAAAATGACCCATAGAACACCGCTAGGGTGGACCCAACATCGATTTTTTTGCTCCATACAATTTGGCCTGCTCTAATATAAATGTATATGTATATATTATTTTGGACGTTACTCTTACTGAAAGCAGGAAGAAAACTTTCAACTGAAAAAAAAAACAACGAAAGACCAATTTTATTGAAAATAAAATTTATAAGCAACGTAAAAAATTTTTTTAAACGAAGCTTTTTACGACTCGTTCTGTGATTTGTTTGAGTGGAATCTCAAAAACAACACTTTTATTTTTCGACAGCATAAATTGATGTTTCTTTGTTCCTTGCGTCTATTATAACAAGAAAATGTAATTTCAATATATTAAAAATATTTCTTAGATACTCAGCGTGAAATTGAACTCGCACCGCTGTGAGTAGAAGTTCTCTACACTATACACTGATCTAAAAGCCTCTGTTTAGCAGAGCTGTTGATTCAACATCAAGTATGTGTTACTAAAGCTATGTTGCAGTAGATCACAATAATCTCTTAATATATAGAGGATTGTGTATTTGCTATAAATACATTCCACAACATATTATAAATACATTCCACAAAAAAGTGCTTCTACTTGCTACAAGATGTCTCAGCATCGGCAAAAATTAACAATTGCAAACAAGTGCGTTGAAATAACAATGAATGTAGAACGTAATATAATAATAATGCAATGTAATAAAATTTACTGGTGTAAATATTAACGTGTTTTTAATTTACTTTATGCTATTTTAAATTTTTTAATTTAAAAGCTATTTTATTAAAAAAATCGATTAAATTATCAAATCTATGTAACTGCAAAGAGCTTCTCTCGTGTGTCCAACAACGCACCTGTGTTTTTTGTCCATATCTGTTACGAAGCAACGTAAAATTTTTTCCGTCCATAACTGCTACGAGTCGACGTTAAAAATATAAATTGAAAATTGACGTTATCAGCAACGAAAAAAAATATTATTTATAATTGTTATCACAAAGAAAAATAAATTTCTGTTGAAAACAACAATTGCTTATAGAAGAAAAAATATGTTTTTTTAATATCACAATTTTACCCGTTTTAAAAAAAAATATATTGTAATAGTTATGTCTCTCAAATAACATATTAAGATATAAAATCCTCACCGATTGAAATACTTAAATAATTTAATACAATAAGATACAATAAATACACATCCGACTTAAAATCCTAGTGGACAATTAATATACATAGAATTCATATTCTATAGTACACCAAAAAATACTGCAATAAATTGCAATATGATACACTGCACCACAACATAAAATTTAGGCAATTCACAATTTAAACGTATATTAACAAAGCGTATTTATAGCAATTGTTATTTTTGAAACTGTGAGCACCTCAGAATGTATTTGCCGTATTCAATGATTTTGCAACGCTGTTATGTATGCTGTAGATAGGGCATAAAAATATGAGACACAAAAATACGTCCAAGGACTACTATTATTTACGCGTCTTTGCGTATTTGCGTTTGCATCCAAAATAACAACAAAGAAAATTACGCTTACGTAAGTTGGCGTAAAAATAACGAATTGTAAATTAAACAGGCCTGCGTACTCAAACTGTGAATAGTCTAATTATGTAATTGAAATAAATAAAACATAAATGTAAATAAAATAAAACACTAACTACAAATGTGCTACATAAAATCAATAATTACATGCAAAATATAACAAAAAAATACAAATGTGCTACATAATATCATGTCAATATATCGCAACATGATATGATGCAACACAAAATAAAATTAAAATAATATGCTGAAAAATTTAAAAAAAATACGAAAAAATGCTAAACAACCTGAAAAATTTAAAGATATACATTCCGATATAAACAGTGAAAAATACCTAATGTTCAAGCCTAGCCGTGAATACATAAGGGCTTCCTTAAAAACGTTTTTCCGCTTACCGGCAAGTTAGCTCATCAGAAGGATTTCTTAATTTTAATATCCTAACGCAACCTGTAAAGCTGAATGTTACGCATTAGAAAAAAGCTAAATCTACTCAAAAAATTAGGAAAAATTCATTCATTAATAATTGCAAAACTGCAACCACAGATCATATACATTTTAACCTAAATTATAATTTTAGTAGATGCAATTTTGAAGAATTAAAAAATGCTTAGCTAGCGATAATTGGGAGCATAATTTGAAGAATTTGAGTATTTGTGACGCATTCTTATATTTTAAGTCAAACATTTTTGATATTTTTAGCAGTAATATTCCACAGTTTTGCAATAAAGTTTTTAAATTGCCATGTTATACACATGGTCTCAAGAAGCTAAAAAATTTAAGAAATAAATTCTTTAAACTTATAAAGCCACTAACAATATTGAATACCATCAAAAACATCAGCATTACTTGAGAAAATGCAACTTTCTACACAAATTCCTATACAGACAGTATATAAGTAAATATGAGCCGAATATAAAACGGAATCCTAAGTATTTCTGGTAGCTTTATAAATTAAAAAAATCTTCATCTGGTTTTCCGACTAATATTTTGTATGATAATAATTCATCACAGTCGCTATCCGAATCAGCTAATTTTTTTGCAAAAATTTTTTTTCCTCTAACTTTAGAGGACTTAGATTTAAATTTTGAAACTAATATTAACTTTGGCTCCTTACAAATTTCGGATATTGATGTGTTATACTCTATCTATAGTTTAAAAAAATTCACAAAAAATGATATTGATGGCTTTTCTACATTTTTATTAAAGATATTTAAATGTTTAATAAGTCTTTGAAATTTGGTGCTTTTTTGGATGCATGGAAGATTGCGTATATTACTCCAGTTTATAAAAGCGGTTCTAAAAATGATATTTCCAATTATAGGCCTATATCCAAACTTTCAAACATCTCAAAACTTTTTGAAAGTATTGTGAAATTAAAACTATCTTTTGAAGTTAAAAGCATCATTTCCACCTCTCAACATGGCTTTATGCCAAATCGCTCTAAAGTATCTTGTAGTATCTTGGGCCCCCTTTTTTATTATTTTTATAAATGATATTAGTAACTGTTTTTCAAGTTCACAGTTTCTGCTGTTTGCACATGACTTGAAAATTTTTTCACGCATTGAAAATTTAAATGATATGCTTGCTCTTCACAAAGACTTAAATAATGTATATAACTGGTGTTGTAAGAATCGTTTACTTTTTAATTTGAATAAATGTTACCATGTGACATTTTCTAAATTAAATAATCCTCTTCGAACTGAAGTCAAGTTGAATCAGCCTTTAAAAACAGTTGCATTTATAAAAGACTTAGGTGTCATATTTGATTTCAAATTCACTTTTATACAGGATCTTAACTATATAATTCCCAAGTCATACTCTCTTTTAACCTTTATTAAGCTAAATATTAAAGAGTTTACTGACCCATATACTCTTAAGCTGATTTACATAAGTCTAGTGAGCTCAAAGTTGGAATATGCGTCTTTCATTTGGAGTCCCATTTATAGAAACCGAATTGATCGCCTGGAACGTGTTCATCGCAAATTTATAAATTCTCCGCTCTCCGATCTTTAAATTTTTTGGATCCTCTTCCTTCCTACGATGCTCGATGTAGGCATATAATCCTGATTTCATTAGAGAATAGAAGAACTATTGTGTCCTTGTTATTTGTATATAACATTGTTTCTGGTATAACGGATTGCCGATACTTGCTGGGACTAATAAATTTTAATGTTCCATCCAGAATATTAAGATTTTATCAATTGTTCTATATAGGATTGCATAGGACAAATTATGCTTCCAATTCTCCAATTACAAGAGCTTTGAGTGAATTTAATAGAATATCAATTATGTATCCGAATGATTTTACTGTATCAAGGACAGTATTTAATAATCTTCTTTTTATATTTATAGATAAGAATCTAAATTTTGTGATATATTGTATGCGTATCTAGTTTTTAACTATTAATAGTGTATAGTCAGTAAGGATAAAAAATCCATTGATTAAAATAAATGAAATGAAATGAAATGAAAAAAAAGGTCAGTTAATTTATGTGTGAAACGCAATTAATTTTGCTAAAGATCGTAAGACTGGTTCTCTTTAAGACTAAGATTAAGGTCCCTTTTAAGGGCTCAAGTCATCCGTTGTAGACTTCCGTTTCTCTGGTCCGTTTGTCGCCACATGCTTGGTAACGACTTTGGTCGAAAAATTAAAATGATTGTGTGTCAACATTGACGAAATAATCATCTAGGGAAGAGCGGGACGTCACCCTTCTTGGGCCGCTATTATGAATTACAACTCAGCTAAGTTGACTGGATTCAACTCAATTTTTTTCATATAAAGTATTACAAACATTTCAGCTGAACCATGTAGTTTGCCTTAATCTTTTTAACTACATTTTTCAGCTGAAATGTTTGTATGGGAGGTGGTGGTTAAAACTAAGGATGCAATAACCTAATCTAAGACGCAAGTAATACACGTTTAGATTTGTACAAAAGTCAAAGAAAAAAAACAAATAAACAGAAAATTAATCTTATTAATATAGAATTTGGAAATATTTTTAAGTTACAGTAGTTTTTGTAAGAAGTCATTTTAGTCGTTTCGGTTTTTTGCATAATTTGTTTTTTTTTTTTTTTGGTTATGTAAAGTTAAGTTTATTATCAAAAAATAAAATTTTCTTGAAAAATAAAATACAAATAACATTATAGAATTTTTTTCATATGTTTTTTTTTTTTGCATTTTTTATGAACTTTGCGTTAAAATGGTGTTGGGGTTGATTTCACCCCGTGTAACCGAAAAGGGTTAATATACGGAAGCACTGTATTTTATGACTTAGACATTAACGATCTTCAACTTTAGCATGTTAAATTTTTTCGAGTACTTTTTAAACCATTTTTAAATGGTATGAAAATAAATTGAATGCAATGCACTTCGGCTAACAAAACAATTTGTAAAAAACACAATTTGTAACTCAATTATATAAAACTCGTATTCGATAATGTAAATTCGATAATGTTTTGAAAGGATATGAATACTTATTAATTTACTAACTTATAAAAAGTTCATAACTTTTTAAATATAAATTTACGTTTTATTAAATGATTTAATAATAATTTTTACCACTTTATAAATAAAACCAAATCAAGTAAAAATGTCTTATATCAGTGAACGAATTTATACACAAACGCTATGTAGGCCATAACAATATTCTAAAAAAATCCTTTTGTTTTGCATTCAACCCATACCAATGCGCATCTTCAAAGCAATGTAATTTGCAACGCACGGCGTTTTACTTTAAGCTAAAATTGTTACCATAAAATTGATGTACTTCTATTTTCCAGCTTAGTCCATTTTTTCCAGCGTTGCGTATACGCAATGGTTTACTTTTCTTAACCTGGAGGTCATACCGTGAAGATTTTCATGATCTCCAAAAATAATATAAAATTTTTAGAATTTATCTAATCGACCTGGGGCCGAATCGCCGCTTCCGTGAACGTACAACTCGTCACGGAATTGTCTTTAACTCCTCATTGAATTGCATTCAACTAACACAATTTTACGAGTGACAAACTAAATATTTTTGGAAAGTTTCATCATTCTAGCTCAACTGGAACATGGGTCAGTCTATAACGGGTTAAGGGGACTGTTCCGGTCCTAGGCGTGTTTTTCAAACGATTTTTAAAGGCTGATTAAAAAAAACTACTAAAATTTTTGATAAGAAAATTGTTTGAGCTCAAAGTTGAAAGGCCGAAAATTTATGCAATTTTTAATGCATTTTGAATGAATGGAAAAATTCAAATCGGGCCACGGCGATCCTAAGAGTTAGGTTTTTAAATTAACCCCAAACTTATTATTACATTGGAAAACGTATTATTTTAATTTTTTTCTAATTAGTTTTATTATCATAAATATATTAATATCTTTATGAATATAAAGCTTTTAAGGTCGGCGCTAATATAATCAGACTTTAAATCAGAAGTCCAACTTCGAAGCTATTGTATTCAAAAAGAAATTAATATATTTATGATAATAAAACAAATTAGAAAAAAATTAAAATAATAAGTTTTCCAATGTAATAATATGTTTAAAAAAATTACTAAAAAACCAAAAATTTAAAAGGAAAAGTTATGTTAAAAGTATTTTTTACTTTGTAGTGATTTTGCAGTCAGACTTTTTTTTTAAGTTTTTATTTCTTCCTTTTTAGAGAATATGATAAATTTTCAAAAAAAAAAAAAAATGTATAAACTAAATAAATACAATTGTGCTTAAAAAATTTGTTCTATTAAATTCTGAAAGTTTGTTAGTTATTTCAAATATCTGTTTCTTAAATTTAAATTAGATGTTACGTGTTTTGAAATAATTATACCTATTATTGTAAAAAATTTTACTACCCTAGTGTCAATATTATTCGAGATATAGTGTTTTTCTAATATTTCCACGCCCCTTTGTTGAACAAGCGCCCACTTTCTTGACCGTTATATGTAATAATTGTGCCTATCTAGTACTTCATTTCAGTACTTTTGCAGTCAATATTAACTGAGATAGTGTTTTCTAGTATTTCCACGCCCATTTTTCGAATAACGCCTACTTTATTGACCGTAATTTGTAATAATTCTGCCTACCCCTGTACTACACTAAACTTCAGTGCCCTAGTGTCAATATTATTCGAGATACAGTGTTTTTGTAGTATTGCCACGCCCCTTTCTTGAATATTGCCCACTAATATGGCCTTAGATGGACATGGGTTTATGATATCTATCTGTTCACAAAAAATTATGGCAATCAGACATATGGTTTAGGAGTTATCGATGTACATACATTTAATAAAAAAACAAAAAAAACAGAAACCGACGAACTTGAGAACCAACTCCTTTTTGAAGTCGGTTACAAATTTCTTTTCCTACTATTTTTGAGGGTACTTTATATAATGCAATAGTTGAAAATCTCAAAAATTTTATTAACAATTTGTAATTGACAAAAAAAAAACAGTTTCTGTTTTTTCGGTGGCTTTGAAGAGTTTAAAACATATTTTCTTAGTGTCGGTAACACAACTAAAGATAGTGACAATGCTTTAATTTAACAGCTCTGGCTAATATTTTGAATATGATTTTTTTCTCACAGAATGGTGGCCCAAAAAGAAAGACTTTCTTTTTGGCCATTAGAAAACAATTTCTAATTGTTTCCATTGCAAACCTGAATGAAATATTAAACAATTTATTACCAAAAAGCCAAAAAATTTAAATTACTATTTTTCTTACACAATTTACGTTATCAAAAATTGTATTCTGCTTCGTCGACTCCATAATAAAATGTTTATCTCATGAGAAAATTGCAACCTTCTGCTAGTTGCAAGCAATGACAGCGTCGAAGCGAATCAACAAATGGCTGCTTGCAAGAAATTGATTAAATTTTTCACTAAAATATAACTTTTACGACAAAATTATTGATCCTAGATGTATGACACCTATGACTTTTTTGTTGGAATTGCAAAGATTTTTCATTTCTCCATACATCATATTGACATAACCTTTTTTGTTTAGGCAGGACATGGCAGCAAAGATCTGAATTTGATAAAAATTCCACTTACGCCAGATTATTGGCCAAAAACTTCTCAGCTATTTAAAATATAAAAACTCTGAGTTTACATGAACACTACAGTAAATTATTGTAAGAATAGTAAAAATTTCACTAAAATCAGTGCAGTAGTTCTTGAGCTCACTTGCGGCAACGCAAAAAAGCCAATTTTTCAAGTTTCATTTTTATACATATACTAGTAAGATAAACGAAAATTTATTATGTTTCAGCAATGCGCTTAATTTTTGTCATTACATCTTTAACATTAATGTTATAGCATACCGAAGATGGCAAACTTTTTTTAGGATTGCCTTACTTCGCTGGGATTGCACCTTGCTTACCAAGACTGACATTATGACTTTGATTTGAATTAAGCGCATTTTGCACTGCTGGAGCGTCTGGCTTCTTCTTTGGTGGAATTTGTCCTATCTCAGGGAAGTCCTCGAAGTTTGTTGTTGTAGCTGCTGGAAAAACGTTGTCAGCAATTCTTGTTGTTGTATAGTTTTGTTGCAACTCAATGCTTGCGAACGATGTATTTGGTTTTATAGTTGGCATGACGATGTTGGCAACATCCTCACTGAGAGAGACATTGTCACTTTCGGCCATGCTTTCATTATTGACGTCGTTTATATCCACTGGGTCACCACTTGTGCTTACATTTGCAGCATCATTCGATTTTAATTCGATTCTGCCGTTGTTAATCCTTGTTGTTATGTAGTTTAATTCTAATTTATATTTATTAATAATATTTGCCATATCTTCAATAAGCTGTGTTTGTTCGTTTATTTTATCAAGATAGTTCTTATTTAAAACAGCTTGTTCATTTATTTTCATTTATAAATAGCTACCTATTATTTAAAAGTTCCAGCTCAGAAATCGAAGAGAATGAAGAGTCTAAAGACGCTTCATTTTGTTTTCGTTTCACTTTTTAACCGACTTCAAAAACGAGGAGGTTCTCAAGTTCGTCGGTTTCTCTGTTTTTTTTTTTTTTTTTTTTTTTAAATGTATGCACATCGATAACTCCTAAACCATATGCCTGATTGCCATAATTTTTGGGGAACATATAGATATCAAAAGGATGGAGGTGCCCGTACAAAAGTGGGCGGTATTCAAGAACAGGGCGTGGCAATAATAGATCTCGCAATACTAGATACTACTGTATCTCGAATAATATTGACACTAGGGTACTACAATTTAGTGTAGGGGTAGGCACAATTATTACAAATTACGGGCAAGAAAATGGGCGTAACTCGACAAATGGGCGTGGCAATATTAGAAAAACAGTGTATCTTGAATAATTTTGATGCTAGGGTACTGCAATTTAGTACAGGGGTAGGCATAGGATGAATACAAATGCTTTGAAGTTGGCGCTTCTGATTAAAAAGCTGATTATATTAGCGCCAACCTTAAAAGCTTTTGTATTCATCAAGAAATTAATATATTTATGATAATAAAACACATAAGAAAAAAATTAAGATAATAAGATTTCATGTATAATAATATGTTTAAATAAATTATCCAATATTACCAAGAAATTAAAAGGAAATGTATTTTTAAAATTATTTTTTACTTTGTAGTGATTTTGTAGTCGGTTGTTTTTTTTTTTTTTGACAAAATTTGCGAATGATTCATCACCGATGTTCAAAGTTTGAGCGTGAATTTTCTCAAAGCTATTAGCCAGTAAGTTTAGTTATCTCGTTATCTGAACTAGTTCCCACTCCAGATTCGTTGATTAAATTTGGGATTTCAGATATTTTACTCAAGCCACAAAGACCTTTTATTTTTTTATAGGTTTTGTTGTTCATTTTAATGTTCTTGAAATATTTTTCCCAGTAATCATTTTCATGTTTTATAATTAGTTGTTTAATGATTATGGTCAAATTATTTAACATGGCTTTTAATGTATTTTTTCTATTAGGGTCTAAGCATCGGAAGTGATCTCTTCGCAAAGTTTTTTTTTGAGCGATGAAATTCAAGATATTTTCAGGTAGATCAATCGGACCCCTTTTATTTACTTTTAAAATAGGAATAGATGCATCGATAGCACATTTAATAGAATTATTAAGACCATCAATGCATTGATCAATATCTTCCCGAGTTGCATTTTGAGAGTTGGGTAGAGCATGTCCTGCGAGTTTTTCATTTAAGATAGCATTAAATATAGGAACATTAATTTTTTTAAAGTCATAAACTGTTGTTTGGGGAATTTTTTGTATTTCAGATGTAAGAATATTTATTTCGACCGCATCATGGTCAGATTCGAATTTATGTGTTTCTAGAAATCCAAAAAAGTTTGGGTTGAAATCAATGCTAATCTGAAAAGAGTTAATAATTATATCTAAAAAGCTGATGTCTCTTGTGGCAGATTTTGTAGGCGTAATTGCCAAGTGTGGATTTTTTAAAAGCCAATCGCGCAATATTTTACCGTTTCTGTTACATGAATGGTCGCCCCAGTCCTGGTGCCTAGCATTTAAATCGCCCCCTATGATGATTTCATCAGTGTCCATAGCATTCAAAATTAAAGTTAAGTCTGTTTCACTCATAACTTCAGTAGGTTTTAAGTAAAGCGCAGCTAAGATAACATACTGCCATGTATATGTTTGATTGACAGTGCACTCTATTACGCTTGTTTGCATTTGCATCTCTACGAAGGTAAAACTATTTTTTATTAAAATTGCTGTACCCCCACCTTTACCATTAACACGATCCTGCCTTACTATTGTATATCCATTAAAGGAAGCTTTGTTTCGGGAGGACAACTTATGCTCAGAAACTAAAACAATGTCTGGTTTGTGATCAGAGAGAAATAAATTAAAATAATGTTTCTTGTGTATAGAAATTAATGAATTAACGTTAATTGAAATAATTTTAAGTTTTCTATTCATTAATATGAAGGTCTACCAGAAAATTGAAGAGTGCTTTTGACTTTTGTTCGTCATCCTTAAGCATTTTATAAGATGTAGAAAAACTTCCAATTTTTTGAAGGCATGCAAAAAAACTTTTGCCAAAAAATCGTTTGCAGTCGTTTTCAATCAGTTCAGGGATGTCTAGTCTTCTTGCGTTAGTGCCTATTTTGGGCATAGTATTGGGTGTTATGTTTTTTGCAGGCTCAAGTCCAGCACGGAGTTGGGAAGAGTAAGAAATACTTGGCTGAACAGCAGGAGAAGTTCTAACAATATTTATTTTATTATTTTTTTTATCATTATGCATTCTTGCAATTTCAATTCTTTTCGGGCATTCTTTAGAGTTGGCTGTATGCCCTTCAGAAGAGCAAATTGCACATTTTAGTGCAAAGCCAAACCGCTTAACTATCTTACCCGTGATAGGGTCTGTATAAGAAATTTCCTCATTGTTTAGGTGTTTCGGTGGTATTGGACAATTTTTAGGGCCATGCGACTCTGCGCACTTAACACAGCGATATGACATATTGCAATTGCTTGCAAAATGTGTATAACGCTGGCAGTTTCTACACTGAGTAGGAGAATTATATTTAAGATCTTCAAAATTTATTTTACAACTTAGAATGTACTGAATTTTTTTAAATTCTATTATATCTGAGTTTCTATCCAACTGAATAAGCCATTTATTGTTGGAAATTTTATTTAAAGATATTATATTAATTTTAAGATTAAGTTGACTTAAATACTGTAAAATTTCATCTTTTTCAAATATAGTTGATAATTTTGTAATCACCATTGAAAATGGTTTAAGTTGAGTTGGAGTAAATGTATAAAAATTATATTTGTTAGTTAGCAAAAATTCTTTCACATTTTTATAATCCTCAATTGATATAGTGTTAATATGAGTTTTATTTTTATTTATAATATTAAACGAAATTCATTGTGTTTCAGTTACGCGGTTAATTTCGCCTTTACATCTTTAACATTAATATTATAACATACCAAAGACGGTAAACTTCTTTTATTGCCTTGCTTCGCTGGGATTGCACCTTGCTTACCAAGACTGACATTATGACTTTGATTTGAATTAAGCGCATTGTGCACTGCTGGAGCGTCTGGCTTCTTCTTTGGTGAAATTTGTCCTATCTCAGGGAAGTGCTCGAAGTTTGTTGTTGTAGCTGTTGGAATCACGTTGTCAGCAATTCTTGTTGTTGTAAAGCTTTGTTGCAACTCGATGTTTGCGGACTAAATAGTTGTTATTGTAGTTGGCATGACGATGTTGGCAACATTCTCACTGAGCGAAAGATTGTCACTTTCGGCCATGCTTTCATCATTGACGTCGATTATCTCCACTGGGTCACCACTTGTGATTACACTTGCAGCATCATTGGAATTTAATTCGATTCTGCCGTTGTTTATTCTCGTTGTAATGTGGTTTAATTCAGTTTTATATTTGTTAATAGTGTTTGCCATATCTTGAATAAGCTGTGTTTGTTCATTTATGTTATCAAGATAGTTGTTATTCAAAATAGCTTGTTCATTTATTTTAGCTAGATAGCTATTATTTAAAAGTTCAAGTTCTGAAGTCGAAGAGAATGAGGAGTCTAAAGACGCTTCATTTCGTTTTCGTTTTTTTTTTTTTGTTTCTCTTTTTTATTTTTCTTTTTAGTGTTGTCTTTTTTCTCAGTTGCAATAGCAACTGGAGAAGTTGCTGCCGCTTCGGACACTATTTTTGTCTTTGCTTCAAGCTCAACGCTTGAAGATTTAAAGCAGTTTTGTTTTAAAGTTCTGTTTGTTTCTTTTTTTATATGTATCTTATGTTCATAACTTCACAATCAGTTTTCCAAATATTTTATTTTCTTCTAGTTACATAAATAGTTATAATAGTTACATAAAAGCAGGTTTTCTTAGCATAATTAGTATTTATCTAAGAATATTAAAATTCAATACATTTTGCTTCGAGAATCATTTAATTTTTAACCGACCTCAAAAAGAGGGAGGTTCTCAAGTTCGTCGGTTTCTGTTTTTTTTTTAAATGCATGTACATCGATAACTCCTAAACCATATTCCTGATTGCCATACTTTTTGGTGAACAGATAGATATCATGAACACGGAGGTGCCCATCTGAAAAAATGGGCGATATTCTATAAAGGGCGTGGCAATACTAGATCTCGCAATAATAGATACTACTGTATCTCGAATAATATTGACACTAGGGTACTGCAATTTAGTGTAGGCACAAGTATTACAAATTACCGCCAAGAAAATGGACGTTATTCGAAAAATGGGCGTGGTAATATTGTGTACTGAAATTTAGTGTAGGAGTAGATACAGTTAATACAAGTTACGGTCAAGAACATGGGCGTTATTTGACAAATGGGCGTGGTAATATTAGAAAAAGAATGTATCTCGAATAATATTGATACTATGGTACTGCAATTTGGTATAGGGGTAGGCATTATTAGTACAAATTACGGTCAAGAAAGTGGGCTGTATTTGACTACTCGGCGTGGAAATATTAGAAAACCAGTGTATCTCGACATAATATTGACACTAAGGCACTGAAATTGATTGTAATACAGGGGTAGGCAGAATTATTAAAAATTACGGTCAATAAAGTAGGCGTTATTCGACAAATGGGCGCGGAAATTTTAGAAAAACACTATATCTCGAATAATATTGACACTAGTGTAAAAAACTCTTTACAAGAATGGGTATAATTATTTCAAAACAAGTGACATCTAATTTAAATTTAAGAAACAGAAATTCGATATAACCAACAAACTTTCAGAGTTTAATAGAACACATATTTTAAGAACAATTGTAATAATGTAGTTTATATACTTTTTTCGAAAATTTATCATATTCTCCAAAAAGGAAGATATAAAAACGTTAAAAAAAGAACCCGACTACAAAATCACTACAAAGTAAACAATAATTTTAAAATAACTTTTCCTTTTAATTTCTTAGGAAAATCTTAATCCATATTTGATAATTTATTTAAACATATTATTACATTGGAAAACTTATTATTTTATTTTTTTTTAATATGTTTTGTTATCATAAATTTATTAATTTCTTTATGAATACAAAAGCTTTGAAGTTGGCGCTTCTGATTAAAAGTCTGATTATATTAGCGCAGACCTCAAAAGCTTTTGCATTCATAAAGAAGTTAATATATATATGATAATAAAACATAATAGAAAAAAATAAAATAATAAGTTTTCCAATGTAATAATATGTTTAAATAAATTATCAAATATGACCAAGAAATTAAAAGGAAAAGTTATTTTAATATTATATCTTACTTTGTAGTGATTTTGTAGTCGGTTTCTTTTAAAAAAAAAGTTTTTGCTTTAACATAAAATTTTTAGCACATTTATTCATTAACGGGATTTTTCCAAAAAACAAAACAGGATTAAAAAAGGAATTATTTTTGGTTTTCTTAAAACTAAAAGTAAAACTAAATAGTAACTTAAAATTAAAGCTTAGAACTGGTAAAAATATATACATAAAGTGTCATTTAGATCAGATGAATATCTCAGTTCTGTACATATTGGACAGTGTTATACACTCTATTTGATATGTCATAGCTACTATACATTCTGAGGAAGAACAATAGTTTTTTATTTAAATATAAGTTTTGATTGTTGTTTAAAACATTCACATATATAGGTGATAAGTGTTTTTCTTCAAGTGGATATGTTATTATATTTTCTTTATTTAAATAGTTGATTATTAATTCATTTTCAATGTATTCCATTCTTTCAATAAAGTTAATAGCTAACTCTACTAAGAAGGAATCTCTTCTTTTAATTTTACAATTTTTGTAGATAATTTCGTTAGGAATTTTCTTTCTGCGTCCATTTATATAAGGTCTAGGTTTTATTCCTGAGCACAATCTTAAAACCTGCCTTTCGAAGATTCTAAGTTTTTCCATTTGAGCCGACGAGATATTGAACCAAATAGGAAAGGCATATGCAATTATTGGTCGAATTACTTGCTTAAAGGAATTCAGTTTAATTTGGAATTTAGAAATTTGTAAATAATTTAGAATAAGTATGATAAATTTGTTTTGCTTTTGCAAGTACATATTCTATGTGCCTAATGAATAAATATTTTTCATTAAACATAACTCCTAGACATTTTATACTTCTTTACAAGGGATCGGTTGATTATTAATTTGAATGGCAGTTATATATTTTCTAGCATTTCTATAAACATTGTACCAAGAACCTGTAAAAATCGTACATTCGCATTTGTAAATATTAAGCTTGAACTTCCATTTATTAACCCTTAAAGGATAACCTAAGTCATAACGACGTATGCTTTTTTTCTTTCTAGGGCTAAAGAACTTCTTTAATACTTCTAAATGATTGCTTATAATCATGTTTGCACTTGAAATTTTAGCTTTTGAGCCCAGCAAAAGAATGTCATCAGCATAAACTTACGTTAGCATACTAGGGTCCGCTTGCGGCTATGAAAATGTTGTAAAGCATAGTACTGTAAAATACAATTTATTTTTATATATTAACTGCTTTCTTTTGTATTTTAATTTTACAATTGATTTTGATTTTTCTTAGCTTGTCTTCTCTTGTACTGTTCACTTGCTACTGTGCTCCCCTTTTCTTAAAAAGACCTGACGCGCTTACTTCTTCCGATCTACTCTTTAGCCAATCAGAAACATTATATTTTGACACATTTTAGCGGACCTTAATCTGGGCTTCAATTTCATAAGCTATTACAATTCAAGAAATAACCCAGTAGACCAAGTTGCAGTTATACAATACAATAAAAGAATAACTCTAGTTTACATGCTATTACAATTTGAAAGAGCATCCCAGTAGACAAAACTTCAAAGTTTAGAATAACACTATGAACTTAATTTTAGACTTACAGGACCTAAAATAGATCCTTTAGGGACTCCAGCCTTTATTCGCTTAGATATTGAGTTCTCGTCATTGGTGATAATTATGCATGTATGCACAATGTCAAAATTAAAATTTTTAAACACTTTATATACGATGCCATCTATCCAAGCTGTATCAAAAGCTTTTTCAAAATGTAGACCAACTGCAATTGTTGCGCATTTTTTGTTCAAATTTGTTGTGACAAAGTCTGAAAGCAAAGTGAGTGCATGATTGGTTGAATGAGACGTTTTAAAGCCAAATTGGAAATTTTTAAGGGTGTTATTTTCACTTATATGGCATTTCAATTTTTGCAAAATAAAACTTTTATAAAGTTTGCTAATGCTTGATAACAATGAAATTGGCATTATAACTGTTCAGCATTTTTGGGTCAGATTTTGCTTTTAAAATAGGAATTATCTTTGCACATTTCCAAGCACTGGAAAATATCCTAAGTTGAAAATGGGATTAAATAAAATTGTTAGGAAGTTAAAAATATTTACCCGAACTTTTCTTATTTTTTTTTTTATTTTGTATTTTAAGACAATTGCTATTTCTGCTGACTTTATGAACATACGATAGCTTATGGCAATATCACGGCTAATTCCTTCCAGCGATGACTCTCCATCTGCAGATAGTTCTCTACTGAATGTAATTAAGGGCTCAGTATCAACCAAGTCAGAAATCTCATTCCAAACGAAATCATCGAATTGAGGACACCCAAAATCAAGATTCTGAGCATGAATTCCTTCTAATGAATCAGAAAGAGCATTGATTTTATAAAAGTTTGCGTAGAGAACATCGCTATTATGACCAATCAAATCATGAATTTGCGATTTTTTGCTAAGACCGCATAACCCTTTTACTTTTCATAGGATTTATTATTCATTTTAAAGTTTTTATAAAAATTACACCAGTATTTTTCCTCATGTAACTTAATAAGATCGCTAATAATTTTTTCGCGGATCGATACATCAAAAGGCAGTTCTTCGTAATTTTTCCTTTTCTTCAATAAATGGTAAAATGTGTTAAGGTATATTAATCACATGCTATGTGTGGCTTTCACTTTTGGAATAGACTCATCGATCGCTTGCTGCATAGCTCTATTTAATTCACTCAGATTCACTCACATTTCTATCAGTCGGCAGTGTATGGTCATGAAGGTTGTTATTTAATGATTCATTAAATTTTTTGTCATTTATTTTGTTGTAATTATAGAACTCACGAGGCGGGTTGCGGACTCATTTAACGGCAAAATTAGCTCGACACCAAAATGATCGGACTCCAAGTATAAAGTTTTAAGAAAATTTGGGAAAAGCTGATCAAATTCAATATGGACGGACGCAGACGTTTATATAAGTTCTATAAATAATACAATGGTTGATACTCTAGTAGGCGATAAAGTTAGAACTATCTGCATATAAGAGCAGTTGCTCAGCCATCTTTTTAATATATTGTCACTGTGATAAGAAATCATATCTCCCCAGTCAGGATGTCTAGCATTCAAAGCACCTCTAAGTACAATTTGTTCTGTATTCAGCGACTGAACAATATTATTTAAGTCTTGCTCAATTACTGAAACAGATGGCCTTAAATACATAGCTACAAATTACATTTTTTAATTATCAATCACTAAGCTTTGCCTGGATGGCAGTGCTTTCTATACTAGTGGTACATATTTGGATTCGTTGAATCATATCCCCTAAAATTCATTTTATGACGGTTATTAAGCGTAGTTTCTGCTATGAGAACAACGTCCGGTTTATGTTTAATAAGAAATAAATTGAGGTAGTGTCTTTTTGATTTTGAAACTAATAAAAAAACATGCATTTATATTTATTAATCATCAAGACGAAGACTCAATAACAAATTAAAAATCGCTTGGGATTTTTCCTCATCATTTCTTAATGATTTATATTGGGTTGAAAACCCACTAAACTTATTGAGGAACTCATAAAAATTTTCTAAAAGTATCTTTTTATAGTCACCATTAACCTCCTCGAATTGCACATCCTTATTTTTGAATTTACATTTGCTTTGGCGGAATTTTGCATTGTTTAAGTCCATGGAAACCAGCACAGTTTACACATCGATATGGCATGATGCAATTGCTTGCAACATGCATAAGTCGCTGACAATTTAGGTCATTGCGATTTTGTATTTTCAAAGCTAACCCTACAGTTTAGTATGTATCTAATATTTTTAATTCTTTGAAGCTAGAATCCTTTGCTAGTTGGATTAGCCATTTATAATCATACATTTTTATTATACTTATTATTTTAAAGTTTAAGCTTAAATTATTTAAGTAATCCATTCTTTAATTTTTTTCATAATATGGAGAAAGTTAATTTATTATAATGCTACACAGTTTTAACTCTTCTAAATAAATAAATATTGGTGTTAAAATTAATAAATAAAATAAATGTTTGGTGTTTGTTTAATGTTTTCTTTATAGTTTCTAGAATATACATACACTGTATCAAAAATTTTCTCATACAGTAGTTGAATTTTTGAACTAAAGCCCTCTTTTTCCAACCTTTCACACATATATGAAAAATGGTTACCTAAAATTATTTACTCACTTTATAACACTATCAATTTATACAAAAATTTAAAATTCGTTGTGTTTGTTCAAATTGATTACTCAAAAACTCTTGGACCCTGAAATTCCCATCTCAAAAAATTCCACGTACAGCAACATATTTGCTAGCGTCTCTTAGTTAACGGTAAATATTTTAATAATTCTTTCAATTTGGCACTTGTCAAGGTTCACTGTATTAAAAATAAGCATTAATATAGTGCAACATTAAAATATTTTAAGTTGTTTTAAAAGGTGAAAAGATGGAAAGCACTCATTCTAAAGTTCCTGTTGCTATTAGAAAAATAATTTTAGATTTAAAAAAAAAGACAAAGTTATGCAGAAATAGCAGCAATCGTGAACAGGCCCCAGTCAGCAGAGCAATACGTCGTCAAAAATTACAAAGAAAGTAAGACTTTCGAAATTGCAGCAGGATGGGATAGAAAGAAAATTTTTACTGAAAAGCGGCTTATTAAAAGAATGGTGAAGGTTGATCCAAAAGTGAGTTGTACAAAATGGAAATAAGGTTGCATTTATGCTGGCATGCATACAAATCATCAAACGCATGCATATATTCTCGATGCTGTATGCATGAATGTACTTACTGTCTTGTAGTCTGTGCTCTATCAACATTTGTAGCACTCTATCCGCAAACTCTAGCAACATCAGCCTGAGCGCTGAAAACAAAACAAACTTGGTGGCGACTGCACAAATATCGCCAGCGGTCTGCCTGCGCAGATGCTCTTTAAAATTAATTTCAGAACTCTAATAAATTGACCCGTTTCGGCTGTCAGAATTCTCAATTGTAAAAACGCACTTTAAAATAAACTATACGTATGAGCAACGACTACGATGCGAATGTGCACATATTCAAACACACACAATTTTTTTGCTGTGCTGTGCTAGCTGCGCATAAAAAGAGAATATGGAGAGCAACATGGTGTTTGAAACTATCGCAAACACAAGCTGGTGAAAAGAAAAAAACCAAGCAATGCGTGTCATCGGGGATGATTTGATACAAATCTTTACATTTTTTTTAAATGTACTAACTATTAAAATTTCGAAAGGAAAATGTGGTGTAGCACAAATATAATATTCTAAAACTTGTTGACGTGTGTATTTTGTTAGTATTTCTCCGTTGTTTATATTTTGCTGCGCATAGTCGTGCTGCTGAGAGCCGAGCACCACAACTGTCACTATTTTCTAAAGGATTCGACGATTCTAAAGGAGTAAACTCCAGAAAAGGTTTAAAATTTTCAATTTTGTATATTATAGTTTCAAGCGCTCAACTGGCAATTGCCGACACTGTGCGCCTACTCAAACTTATAGATATCTTAAATAGTAAAAGTTTTACAGCTAAAATTGGTAAAGCATAAAAATTACATATCATGAAATTCTAAATTTGGATATGCGGAAACGCGCGCATATAAAAATTCAATATGCGTAAATTTTGTTTTGGTATCTTGGGCAACAGCCCCTTAAAGTAAGATCAAAATCTAAAATTAGTCGCCTTTGCGAATCGGACGATTTTATATGGAATGAGTCACATGCAAAATATAACATAAACTATAAATGTGCTACATAATTTCATGCAATATATAAAAAAAGATAGAAAATGTGCTACATAACATCATGTCAATACAATATAAACACAACATGATATGGTGCATCACAAAATAAAATAAAAATATAATTTAAATAAATCACGCTGCACCTTGCTATGCATATACAACACAACACATCATAACACAACATAATATATTGTATAATAATCTAGTCTAAGTTTTTGGGGAAAAACTGAAAAACCAAAAAAAAAACTGAAAAGCAATTACGAAAAACCTGGAAAAATGCTAAAAAACTTGAAAAAAATATAAAAGAAATACATTCCGCTCCTAAAAAGTGGAAACGACCTAATACCTAAACATAGCCGTGAAGGCACAAGGACTTCCTTGAAAACGTTTTTTCGACTACCGCCAAGTAGGCTCTTCGGAAGAATTTTTCTAATTGTAAGAACCTAACACAACCACTAACACTGAATGCTAGTCAAAAATTATCGAGAAATCTTATTTATGAACAATTACTCATTTGCAACTTTTGCACACACATCCACGCACACACACACACACACCCACACACTTAACCAAACCAACGACTAGAAGAAATATAAACAATTAACATAATAAAAATTAATCAACAAAAAATAAACTTTATCCTACTTTTTTTGATGAAGGTAAGCTCAAGAGCTGCTGCACCGATTTTAGTGAAATTTTTACTAGTCTTACAATAATTTATTGTAGAGTATCATTGTAAACTCAGAATTTTTATATTTTAAATAGCTGAGAAGTTTTTGGTCAATAATTTGGGGTAAGTGAAAATTTTTATCAAATTCAGGTCTTTTTTGTCATTTTCCGCCTAAAGAAAAAAAAACATTTCTTGTTTTAAACAAAATTTAAAAAATAACCCTTAAAATAATGTTTTTTACATAAACCAGTTTTTGTTTTTATATATACAGTGGCGAGCAAAACCGGACGGATGTAGGTCAAACTTCAATGTATATTGCTGTAACATGAAGAAAATTTCAACAAATTTGGAAAATCGTATTGTGGTATTGTTGAAAAACAAAAATAGTACAAGGAAAATAGCAGAAATGACTGGTGTTAGCAAATCAACGGTCATTGCAGAGCAAAAAAGAAATAATTTGGAGTCTTCGGGCAATTCTGGAGGATGACCAAGAAAACTGAATGATACAGATGCACGTCATATGGAACGATTGCTTCGTAAAAGCTCTAAATTAACGCCTAAGGAAGCTACACAGGCCATCAACAAACCAGTCAGTGAATGGACAGCTAGGAGAGCATTGAAAAAAATTGGATTAGTTGCGTCTGTTAAGCAGAAAAAACCTGCGCTGTCAAAAAAAAACATAACAGCCAGATTACAGTTTTGTCGAAATCACAAAAAATGGTCTATTGAAAACTGGAAACGGGTTATATGGTCTGACGAAACGAAAATAAATCGTTATCTCTCCGATGGTAAGTCTTACTATTGGCACCGACCAAACGAGCAGCTCCAGCTACACCAAGTTAAGCAAACCATGAAACATGGCGGTGGTGGAATAATGATTTGGGCATGTTTCACATGGTGGCACGTCGGTCCAATACATAAAATAGAAGGAATAATGAGGAAGGAAGACTACCTTAATATTCTGCAAACATATTTGCCTGAGTTTGTTGATCAATGCGCGTACCCTATGGACGAAATCATATTTCAGCAGGATGGAGATCCCAAGCATACGGCCAATATAGTGAAGGAGTGGCTTGAAGATCAACAATTCAGTACTTTGAAATGGCCTGCACAGAGCCCAGATCTCAATCCTATTGAGAATTTGTGGGCCATTGTGAAGCGAACTCTGTCTCAGCATGATGTTCCCCCAAAAAACTTGAACGAGCTATGGGAGCGCGCCAAGGTGGCCTGGAGCAATATACCACACAGCACTATAGAAAAATAAGTGGAAAGTATGCCTAAACGTAAAAATAGTGTTTTAAGAAGAAAAGGATTGTGGTCAAAATATTAAAAATTTCCAATAATCAAGATTGCTACGTACTGAGGTTGGCGTGCAAAAATGGACGCATTGACTTTTTGTTTTATTCCATTGGAAATTATTGGATTATGTTGTTTTTGAAATGTATTATATTAGTTTTCGTTAAGAGAAATAAATATAGACTTAAAATTCTAATTTTGAAGCAAATCGAAGCAATATTAAATTTTTTACAGCAATATTCATTGAAGTTTGACAAACATCCGACCGGTTTTGCTCGCCACTGTATATATATGTTACAGGATAGTTCCACTCGTCATTATCGCAACTTCATTAGCAGATTGAAGTATTTAAGAACACGTGACTGGACTTTTACTAATAAGATTTATTAATTACTATAAGTCTCAATACGATAATGAAGTTGCGATGTTAAATCAGTGGAAGTAGCCTGTAACATAAAATATTTCACAAAAAAATATTTCTTTGACGAGCATATATTATTTTTTAAATTAAGGTATATGTGTTAATTTTTCAAAAAAAAAAAAAAAATAAATGTTTGGTGTTTGTTTAATGTTTTCTTTATAGTTTCTAGAATATACATACACTGTATCAAAACTTTTCTCATACAGTAGTTGAATTTTTGAACTAAAGAGGTTTTTCCAACCTTTCACACATATACATATGAAAAATGGTTACCTAAAATTATTTACTCACTTTATAACACTATCAATTTATACAAAAATTTAAAATTCGTTGTGTTTGTTCAAATTGATTACTCAAAAACTTTTGGACCCTAAAATTCCCATCTCAAAAAATTCCACGTACACAACATATTTGCTAGCGTCTCTTAGTTAACGGTAAATATTTTAATAATTCTTTCAATTTGGCACTTGTCAAGGTTGACTGCATTAAGAATAGGCATTAATATAGTGCAACATTAAAATATTTTAAGTTGTTTTAAAAGGTGAAAAGATGGAAAGCAGTCATTCTAAAGTTCCTGTTGATATTAGAAAAATAATTTTAGATTTAAAAAAAAAGACAAAGTTATGCAGAAATAGCAGCAATCGTGAACAGGCCCCAGTCAGCAGAGCAATACGTCGTCAAAAATTACAAAGAAAGTAAGTCTTTCGAAATTGCAGCAGGATGGGATAGAAAGAAAATTTTTACTGAAAAGCGGCTTATTAAAAGAATGGTGAAGGTTGATCCAAAAGTAAGTGCACTGGAAATCGCTGCTAGTATTGAGGATCGGGAGGATCATCAGTTAATCCTCAAACTTTTCGTTACTTGTTATGTTTAAAGGTTACAGAGGATGCGCATCACGTAAAAAGCCATATATTTCTAAGAAAAATTTAATCAAGCACTTATAGTATGCAAAACAATTTCTAAACAAACCTCAAGAGTTCTTGAATCAAGTAATTTTTGTTGACGAACGCAAATTTAATATATTTGGTTCAGACGGACGAAGATTTGTATGACGAATATCAACACCGCCTTGCGTGCAAAAATTTGATTCCCACAATAAAACACGGCGGTGGCAATGTCATGATTTGGGGTGGCATGGCTGCCAATGGTGTTGGTAATTTGGCATTTATTGGATCTACAATGGATAGATTTCAGTATTTGTCCTACTATGTTGGACTATGTTGATTGGCTTCGATATTTTTTGCTCAAAAAATGAGACTCTGCATGCAAGAAAAAGCTTTTTTTTTGCGGATAGCAGAATGTCCATTAATTAAAATTTAAAGCAGCGCTGGCCGCCCCATAGCTCACTGAGCGCTCTCAGAGCGTAACTTTTCACATGTACACAAAGCTCACTATAATTCAGTCAATCGCCGACGGTGTTGCTGTGAACACCTTTGTCGCTTTGCGCTGCAAATTGTAAGAGCTTAGTGTGCACGATTCGGGTGCGCACCAGAGAACTGCAACGATTCGCTTTTTTAGCACTCAAAATATACTCATAAAAAATAAGTATAAATCAATATTCAACCCTGAACACATGCTTCTCATATCCCATCCACTCTCACAAGCAGGCGTGCAAGGCACATGAAGTACGTGAGAGTCTGCGTTCAAGATAATCTTAATCGTTTGAATCAAGGTTGATTTATAAGGTTGTCGCAGGGCTGATTGCACTCTCTTCTCAGTACCCATAATTGTCAAAACCAGCCAATTTTGCGAATGACTACGAAAGAAAAATGGATGATAAAAGAAAGCATTTACAGATTTTCTGTGAGCTGTCAACTTCGATTTGACAATTGTGGGTACTCGCTCTCTCGCTTGCGACAACCTTATAAATCAACCTTGGTTTGAATACTAAATAATTTAAATAGTTTTGCTCAATGACTCTCTGATACTCATAAAGTACTTAGAACAGTCGTTACCATTTCATACACACGCGTGTTCGGCACTTATCGGTTTTTTCACACAGACACGATCGGCAAATCTCACGTACGATGCGGCCTAGCAGCGAAACGCAGCACAGCAGAGCGTTCAGTTGCTCAATGAATTTCGAGACGCAAACATCGTGTCGCTCTGAAGCGCATTACACAAAAAAAAATGTTTGATAATTCTTGGGAACTATTGTATTTTGTTTTTGAAAACTCTTTTCAAAAAGCGCAGTGCTATATTTGTCAAAAGCAATTAGCTCGCTGTGACAAATATTCCATAAGGCGACATTTTATTTCTTGCCACATGCATTTCCTTTCCTCTGCCAACACACACAAGCATGCGCCATGTTCGTGTGCGTGCGCTCGTGTTTGGTAACCACTGACTTAGAACCATGGAAAATATCCACATGACTTACGTAGCTGCTAGCACGACATGTTGGCGGGGAAGTATGCGTACGAAGTTCAGCACAGTAGTTTGAACAAAGCGTCGTGGACAAGCAATAACTCGGAACTTAAAACGCAAACACAATATACATGCGAACGTGTGTAATCAACGCGCTCTACAGTATGGCAAAACCACTCCAATTGGGCGTAATAATTTAATGTGTGTTGTGTAAAGTTTTGCCGAAAATATTGAAAATGTAAATGTTAAATTTTTTATGAATATTGGTGATTCCATGTCAAATTGGACGCTTTTTGAAACTAACATATTTGTGAGACATGCAGTAAAACAACTATATCTTCAAAGTCGTTACTTCTACAAAACGATGTTGGGGCTATATTTTAGAGATTTTCAATTGATCTTCTTTGTGGTTAAAAATTTTACATTGGAAAATTGATGCTTACTATTTTAAACAAATTTTTCAAAAACTGCCTACACAATTTCAACATGCAAAATACTTTCATTTTTAATAAATAATAGGACTTATAGTATTTTTTGAACTTCTTTCGATATTTTATATTTTTTCAGCTTGTAGTATACCCCCGCCAGCTTTTCCTTTAAAATTAAAATTACAATAATAATATTAAAATAAAAAAAGAAAATAAAAAAATAATATAAATTTAAGTATAAGGCTGTCAGAGGGATACTACTAGCTTAAAATATATAAAATACTGTGATAAGTTAAAAAAGTACTAAAAATCCCATTTTTAATTCAAAATAAAAGGTTTTGCATGTAAAAATTGTGTAAGTAGTTTATGTAAAAATTAGTTTAAAATAGTAAGCATCAATTCTCCAAATTTTGAGGATGCATTAAGGATAAATGTTTGTTGACCTTGAAAAATATGAATGACATTTTCAGTGTCCAAAAAATTTACAATTTTTCATTTAAATGTAAGCAATAAGCTACACTAACGGACTAACGGTTTTGAAGATAAGTTGTTTTATTACATGTCCGAGCTAAATTTTGAGCTTTTTTTAATTTTAAACTGTGTATAACTTAAAAAAAATATAAAAAATATTTAAATATTTCTATTTTTTTAAGTACTATCGACGTGCAAAATTTAAAAAATATTGAAATTGTCAAAATTAAGTTTTGTACAAAAGCGTCCAATTTTACCTGGAATCACCGATAAAAAATATAAATAAACGAATAAAATTCTCGCACGTACAATTCTACTTTTTCCTACAGCGTTATTATAAGTCAAAGCTGTTTTTTTTAAGACATTGAAAAGCATTTGATGTTTTATATATTTGCTTCACTGTAAGCAAACAACTAAACATAAAGCAAACCAGTAGGAATTTGAAATGTTGTCAATTTATACTATATTTTTACTATTTAAATAAACTTTAAATGCTTTTCCATTAAGAAATAAAGAATAAAGCCCTTATTTCCAATAACGCCTGAGATGCGTTGCGCAAATTTACGCAAACAATGAATGCATGAAAACATACGTAACTAGTTTCAAAAAACAGCATGTGAGTGTACGTGAAAATTTAACAGCTATTGAAATCAAAACAGCTGTTCTTTCCAGAGTAACACCAAATAGTGCTTTACAAACTATTGAGGGCTGACTATAAGGTAATTGGTACTAGTGCGAATGCTTTTCACGAAAAATTGACAAAATGTACTCAACATTTTTTTTCAAATATTAGTGTAAATGTTAGTTGCGTTATTTGCGTCATGTCTTCATTGTAAAAAAGTTAGGTCGAACTCAAATAAAACATCGCAGACAAAATCCTACTTACAAAATTTATTTATTTTTAATTGTATTAAAATTAAAATTTTAAGACAAAATTAAAGCTGTGACAACAACCGTCGTAACCTAATTACGAAATTTACTGAGTCGTAAGCAAAAGTACGGCAATCATATGTCAACGCACACGTTCTATTGGAAATGAATTTTTTTTATTTGAAATAGGGATTTAGAAAAGCTGGATAATTTTATGGTCGTCCATTGTGGTCTGTACTTAGGACACATATACGAATTCAGCGTACTGCTTGCTTGACGACGCAATAACCAAACTGAATGGAAACTAGAAAAATAATAAAAATAAATCTTATATAAGATAATTGTAATGAATTAAAAATAAAAATATGCAATTTTAGTTATTGTTTATTAAAAATAATAAATTATTGGCTGGTTTTGACAATTATGGGTACTGAGAAGAGAGTGCGATCAGCTCTGCGACAACCTTATAAATCAACCTTGGTAGAAAATAATTTGCTATTTATTTTATTTAGTCGTCAACGAGATTGCGAAGAAAACACATGTGTGGTGGGTGTCGTCATTTTTCTCCTGTTTGTTTAACAAAAGGGAAATGTAAAATTAATGAATCTACATATTTTAGTAATACTCTTGATGAATGTATTGATAGATATATATATGGAACAAATTTTATTGAAACCGCGCGATTTTTTTTAAATAATTTTTTATTTTTATAAGGAAAGCGCCGCAGTCAGAAAAGCACTACAACAACAACAACAAAACGAAAAAAAGGAGTTAAAAAACTCCTATATTTCGAAATAAAAAGATTTTGAAACAAAAAGATTCTTCGAACTGTTTATAAATTTTCCCTCAATTAATCATTATTGAATTTGCAATTAAAAAGTAATGAAATCTTCTATGTTGATACTCTTACTGCAGTTACGCAATAAAAGTATATTTCTCAAACTAGAAGAATTCAGCTTATTGCGTTTTTTTGAGCAAATATAATTCAAACCTAAAAAGATTTGTTCGCAAAGATACGTTGAGGGAAATAAAGATAAAGACTTCAATGAAATCTTCTTTATTTCAGGATATATTGTACCATCCAGATTTTCCACAATTCTATATTGATAAAATTATCCTTGAAATCTAATTCACTTCGAAGTATAATAAGTTCTGTTTGGATTGGAAATTCGTACTTTAATATATCGCATTTAAAAGGGTTTTGAAAAATATCCAGTATATGCCGAATATTTTCAAAATCCTTAAACCTGTCATTAAAGTTATTAAAAAGCGTTTCTAATATTTCCAAAAGTTTAAACTTTTCCAAGATTTTCTCCATGGCGTAAATAACAGAAGTTTCGGAAAGTCCGAAAAGTCTTCAGAATCTATTTGAGCTGCAAGTAGAAATAGCTGAGTTTTAAAATCTGAAAGAATTTTAAAGATATCAAAAATATTAAAATCTTTTCCCTGCAGCTTCAAATTCAACTCATTTAAAATGTTACAAATGTCTGTTAAAAACGCCATGTCTAAAATAAATTGATAATCTTTTAAATATTCTTTTTCGGTTATTTCGATATTTTCAGCTTCTTAAAATTCAAATACTTCACTTCTATGCTCAAACAATCTATTAATACTGTTACCTCGCCAAGAACCTTACCTATTACCTGTTACATATCGTGGTAAGAAGCATTTGAATTTTTTAGAAATGTCACAAATTTTCTATGAGTCAGTGAGTTATGGCCGCCCCTTATCCCATTAATTATCCGCTCAGTAGCCTTCATGACCGGATGCTCGGATATAAATTTAGAAGCAAGAGCAGCCTGATGTATTATACAATGCAAGGTATAAACCTCAATTTCAATTTTTTTCATCTGGCCTACAAATCCATCACGTTTGCCTGTCATAGTGTTCGCACCATCCGTACAAACTCCGGCTAATTTGTTAGAATCAACAACGGAAAGAAGTTTTTCGTTGACGACATCGAACAATAATTTGCCGGTTACATTGCCATAAAATGTTTCAAAAGAATATATTGACTCGAAAACATTGTAATCTCAATAAACGCATCGAATGCAGATTACAAGTTGACAAAGGTCATTAATATCGGTGCTCTCATCAATACAGAATGAAAAAAATTCGCAATTTTTCAATTTTTCCCTTAATGCCGATTCCACAATAGCACCCAAATAAAGAGAAAACCGGGTTATACTATTGCGGGACAAAGGTAATTTTTCAATAAAATTAGTTTTATAATGAAGTTTTCCAAAAACTTTACTCAATATATTTTTGACAAATGTCCCATCTGAAAATAGCCTTCCCTTTTTTACAATATCTAAACTTATTAAGTTAGATAAACCCATTTTTAAATTCTCCTCCACCATATCTTTATCATTTTCTTTAGATTGATTTACCCATTCCTTCAACTTTTCAATAAAAATTTTCTTATTAATTTTAAATTGTTTTTCTTTTTCTTCCCCCTACAAATAATTCATGTCTTTGTGAACATCTTCAAAATATTTTTTTAAATTATATTTCTTAGTTTTCTTAAATGTCTTATGACAAATAAGACATTGCATGTCATCAAAAGCATTTTGTAACATAAAATACTTTTTGGCTGACATCATTAATATATCGCAATAACTTCAATTTATGTGTTCACTGACAGCAGTCTCGATGACGATTAAAATGTACACCGTGAACGGGAGGAACTGTCGCACTTACTTTTCGTCATTAATAAAAAACGAAGTGTTAAGTTTAGTAAAAAACAATTTTTATTTATTCTTATATATTTTTTTATATTTATTCGTTATATTTTTCACAACTTCTCATCATTCAATTCGAAGCGTTCACCCTTCATTTTCTTCACCAATTTAAGCCGCTTTGTAAAAGATGAGCACGCGGCACTCACCTCGTTTTCCGGAATATCATCCCATATCTTCTTCAATCGTCGCTTGAATCTATTCACCGTCATGTTTTTAACATTGCTTAATTTGCTCAGCATTATGCCCCAAATAGAGAAGTCTAGAGGATTTAAGTCAGGGGAGGACGGAGGCCATTCGTCCGAAGAGATGAAATCTGGTAAATTAGCACGACACCAGCTTTGGACAATTTTTGCTTTGTGGGCTGGAGCAGAATCTTGCTGAAAGCAAAACTCTTCATCTCCGTACATCTGCTTGGCAAGTGGCAAAAAATTAGTTTTTAAGACATGCTCCAAGTAGTACTCGGAATTGATTTTTACCCCTTTTTCTATGAAAACTAGCGGTAATTTTCCCTTTTCCGACACAGCACCCCAAACCATGATAGAGGTCACATTTTGAAATCTTTGAATAGTTTTTTTTTCTTTAGGAATGTCTTCCATACTTGCTGCGTACACTCTATCATTTTGCGGGTTGTGGCTTGCTTGAAGCAGAAACAGTTTTTCATCAGAAAATATCACACTGCAACATCCGTGTCTTCGAAGAATTGCCGCACTTCTTTCCTTTCGCATTATGCGCTGACGTTCCGTTAGGCCATGAATCTTTTTTTTCTTATAGGCCTTGAGTTTTAGGTCATTTTTGATAACATTCCGGATGGTGTCCTGGCTGACATTCAGCTCAAGTGCAATTTTTCTTCCCGAAACGGCGCAATTCCTCCGTATTCTTTCCCTTACTTTCTTAGTCAAAAGCGGCGTCCTCGCTGTTCGTTTTGCACCGATATTTGGTCTTGGGTGAACGCTGCCAGTTCTCCTGTAACGCGCTAAAGTTCGCTGCACGAATCGCCGGTTGACTTTTAAGTTCTGCAAGGCCTTAACAATTTCGCAAGTGGATTTCCTCTCCAAATGTAAATTCAAAATTAAGGTGCGTGTTGCGTCCATCTTTGTTATTCAAAAATTACTGACAAATATTTAAAAATATTTTATGAAATAAGTTGGCAATTAATGCTAGAGTTGCCAGAAATCTTCAAAAATATTTTGGAGTTGTAAGTTATCACGTAATCGGTATTTTGTTAGGTGCGACAGTTCCTTCCGTTCACGGTGTAAAATAAGACACAGAAGTTCTGCAAGTGTAGTTTGTCTCTCCCACTCAACATGCTGATTTCCTATTGGTTGATTGACGATCAAACAAAAGAGCGTAAGTATACATGTGAGTTTAATTTGCTGATATCAGCCACTACTGAGCATCTTTGATCCAAAATATTTATAATACTCATTCTCTTAACACTCTCTTTGCAAGAGTATGCGTATGATTTATATTCAATTCTACGGAAATGAGTTCAGTATTTATGGATATGATGAATATTTTTAAGAGTATGCATGAACATAAGTACAGAGAAATTATGGGTATACGATAAGTATATTCAAAGTACGAATCACTCGTTGCAGATCTCTGGTGCGCACCAATAATAACAAGACAAAATAAAGTGCGACTGTGTTAGAATGCCCAGCCCATTATTGCCACTTTTCAAAGCCCAAATTCCTCAAAAGTTCCTCAAATTTATATACAACTCCTCAAAAAAAATCATTTTCTGTTTGTTTGTTTGACTTTTATACAAATCTAAATGGCTGAACGGATTTCGCTCAAACTTTAAACGTGTATTACTTGGTTATTGCATGCTTAGTTTTAACCACGCCCCCTTTTACCGCCCACAAATCAATAAAAATGCAATTTTTTCAAATGTTTCGAGTGTATGAGACTAAAATTTGGCAATTTTGTTTGTATGATTACTTTTGGAAACTCTACAAAAAATGGGGTTCCATGCCCTCTTTTGCCGCCGACAAATCAATGAAAATGTTATATTTCAGACGTTTTTGGTCGTATGAGACTAAAGTTTGGTAATAAAGTTTGTATGCTTACCATCGGCAACTTTACTAAAAATGGCCATGGTAGTAGCACTATAATTATGCCCACTTTTAAGAAATCATTAAAACTCCAAAAATTCTGCGCCGATTGCGCCAAGATTTTGGCAGTAGATTGTTTTCAAGCACGAAATGGTTAACAGAAAAAAATTTTTGTCACACGTCCTTTCGCCAACAAATAAAAAAGTATGTTTGCTGGAACGTCCTGCTGGGTCTGGGTCCTGCTAGTAAATACATAAGAAAGCAGTATTTTAATTAAAAGCTTATTTTAGTTAAATAAAAGCTTACGAAAGCAACTTATATGCATTATATATGTAAATTTTATATTTATTTAAACAGCAACAACAACAACAGCAAAACAGCTTCTGCATCCCAACATTTCAAACAAATTTTTCGAAAATTTGATTGTCTTATTGCAGAAATTAAAAGTATTGATATAAATGACAAAACAAACTATGTCGCTCCCGAAGAACTTTATATAAGTGCTAAAGCACAGATATTTATGTTGGCACACCAACTTGAGGGATAGGATTTATTGTTTGTAAAAAGAATTATAAGAAATTTTTTATCGATCTTTGTCACTAAATAAAAAAATATGATTTCGAAAATGATATTACTTAAGATATTTCATGTCTTGATAAAAAAAAATCTTCAAAATAACTTTCCAAATTTATTTAAAGAAATTAAAAAAGAAATATTTTAAATTAAATTAAATTAAATTTATGTTCTTAACTCAATATACATTTTTTTTTTCTTTACTCGCATTTTTAAATAAAATTTGTTTGCAAAACTTGTAAATATGTTCTTTATTATTTTACTATCTTAATTAAATAAAATTCGATTTGTTGCAAACCATGTTCTTCTGTTATATTGTGGAAAAAATACTCTGCTAGTGTCATTTTGACATTTCTGACATTTTGTGGATAACATTTTCGTGGATACTTTTCTTACTATCCACGCGGCAATACTGGACACGATTTTTTTGTACGTGATTTCGGCACAGTCGCACATAGCCGAGCGTCACTTGAAATTCGGCGTCAACTTCTCTCAATCTGCGCACCACATCAAAAAAGAGAAAACGTTCATCTGCGTCTGCAAATTCAAGTGCTAATAACTACAAAAGCCTAGTAAGCAAATTTGAAATACTTGCAAGCAATTTCGAGCAGCTGGAGAACGATTATCATCTTATGAAAGATAAAAAAACCGCATACAAAATGAGAGAGATGTACTTATGAAACAAATTGCTGAAAAAACACAGTTTTGTTCATTCAGAAGTCGAAAGCGAAGTTGATACTGAACCCAACTTTAACCCTAGAATACTAACCTTCCGTTCACTATACATTATATTACTCGTAAGGAGTGAGTAAATTTTACGTAAGTTAGTACTCTAGGGTTAATGATGGTGATATTGCTGTGCCGTCATGTCTATCGTCGACTGTTTACAACATCGAAAACTTTCCGCAATTGAATCAACGTCCAATTAAGATGACATCATATGTAATTACTCCAAATACAGGTTCTCCCTCAACAACATCGAAAACTATCCTCCGCTGCAGCAACATCCACCTAAGAGGGCGACTACAAGAAAGACTCCAGCTACTCAACAAGTTTAACAAATACAGCAAGCTGAAGGTAAACAAAAAACAAGGAAAAGTAAGCTCCAATTTAAACGTGTTATAATGTTTGTTAAAAAATTTTATATTCAAATTTTAAATATTTTAAAACATAAAAATTTTTCATCATTTATAAGAACTTCACGCATTTAAATACTTGCACTCTGCCTGATTACATTAGAGTCAAAGATTTGTTAGTACAAACTAAAGTAAATTTCTATAATTTTACTCCACACGTCTGGAAATCTCATAGTATAATAATTAATAAACTATCTACAGATAAAATAATATCTAAATTCTAGCTATAAATTATTTAAAGCTTTATGAAATAATAATTATCTCATATAACTTATGAGAAAAATTAAATTTTGAATTATCTAAATGATCTCAAACTTGAATTTAAAATTTTAAGTCTTGTAAAAATAACTCAGCCTTCCCAAAAAAATATTTTAGTGCTGACTCTAATTAATGCCAGCTCTAAAAAGATTTTAAGTATAGGCTTAGCAGAGGCTTCAGCTACTACTAAATTAAAAAGCTAACGCTAAAATTTTATATCAATTTTTTTAGTAAGGCTGACTGCTTATAAATGGCTAATTCAATTAAGTTATGACACAAATTTAAATTAATTCAAAAACATTCGCTATATTTAAAATTGTATAAGTTTTGAAAATACGAAAACACAGTTACCCTTGCATTGCAGAAATTGCCAACGATTTATGCATTTTGCATGCAATTGCAAGTAACTGCAACATGTCATATCATTGTGTCAAACGTGCTGGTTCCCGTGGACTTAAATGATGCAAAAATCTACAAGAACACTTCAATGTTAGAGATGTGGTATGTACGGAGCCGGCCTCCGGTAAGTTACTCGAGCGTATTGGTCTAGCTGGCAAATGCACAAACTGCGATAAAGAAAGCCATACGGCAAAAGCAAAAAATTGCCCAAAACGATTAGAAATTCTTAATAGAATTAAAGACAGGAAATCTAATATAAGCAACAATAATTTTTTAGCGTCACCGATAATGACTTCATATTTCAGAACTGTGGAAATTTTTGCATCTTAAGTGGGAACCAGAATGGTGTAGCTTGTAGTACGTAGTATGACCTGTCAAAAGTTAAAATATACTAAATATGTATATAATTTAATATGTATATAAATATGTATATTAGGTCGGGTCGACGGATCAAAATAAGAAACTTTGCAAGGAACCATACCTCTAAAACGAATTCTGATGTCCCCCAATTTGGGTCGAACTTTTGGGTAGGGGCAAATTTTGAAAAATCCCACTTTGACCCATTTAGATTGCTCCAATCGAGTCCAAATGTATGACCGACCCCCACTAACTTTGAAGGCTTGTCCCACCCATGCCAGTGGCATACCCCCTGGAACCCCCCTGTGGGGTTTCCCATACAAACATTTCAAAAAATCACCAGTTTTGGCACTTTTCATGAAAAAATCAGCGAAATGGCTATGGTTTTTCTTTATTTTTATTTATTTATTTATAATAATATTTATTATTTATTTATAATAATATCTATTTTTTCTCTTTTGAAATTTATTTAGTCAGAACATACCGTCAGTCAAAAAAAAGTTGTACTCTAAAAGAAATCAAATAAATTGAAAAATATTATGAAAAGTATAAAGTAAATATGTATTTATTATAGCTTATACCCGGCGCGCTTCGCTGCGCTCAGCGCTTATCCCCTAAAAGAGGGTGTAGCTTTAGTGAAGCCATACTTTTATAGTAAGTTCGTACCGAGTTTTATTGATGTGTGACTTATTTCGAGAACTATACCGACTATTTGGGGTGCCGAAAAGTACCACGCCCCTCGACCAACGCCCATAAAATGTTACCAGTGGAACGGCATGTGTAAATTGAGGTCGAATACTGAATTCCGAGACTGTGCGACCTACAAAAAAAAACCAAAACTGTTCGATATCGAAAATTTTTGGTGTATTTAAGGAGCCTTTTGCGGTCGGCACCAGACTTCATAGGAACCCTCTCAAGGCTTTGGTATAAAAATTGGCTTAGCGGTTTCGGAGTCCTTAAGTGATATACACATATACCCACATACGTATATACATTAAGTCGCCTCACGCTCCTTAGAAAAAAAAGTTGCTTAGTCCGGGTCTTCAAAATAATCCATGGCTTATGTTACGATGAGCCCCAAAAAATTTCGACTAAAAATATTGCCTGGTATGGTAGTTAAAAAAAAACAAACGGTCAGAAATAAGAGTAATGAAAAAGTTCTTTTGCATCAAAAATCTTAAATTTTTTCCGTTGGACCAAAGATAATGCGGATTTTTATGGATTGGTTTAACTTTTTTCATATTATTTTCACTAAAATTCAAATTAATTTTTTTCCATACTACTTTTAGTCAAATAAATTGTAAAATGTTAAAAAATGTGTAAATTTTTTTGTAATTTCATTCAATTTAATTCTTCACTTTACACTATATTTTATCATGAATAGATAATTTATTTGACCAAAAGTAACATGGCAAGACAAAATAACTATTAAGTCTGACCGTTTGTTATTAAGAACATAAGAAGACCGGTCAATGTCCTTTCAAGGTTTGAAATGGCCATTTCGATTTTGTTTTTTTTTTTCAAACTATTCCAGCTTCTGTCGAAATATTTGGGGGATCATCATAACAAAAAGCGTTATTTTGAGCAACCGACCCAAAAACACCTTTTTTTTTGTGAGGAGCTCTAGTATACGTATACAAACAAACATTTAGGCATGGCAACATTTATATGTATAATGACCGCCACTTGGTCTTATTGCACCTACATATCAAGTTTCACTATCAAAACATGTACAGCTCAGAAATTACAATGATTTCTGAAAAGTCGGCGTAGATAAAGTGCGACTTTTATTGTAAATTTGGATTTATATACTTTCACGGATTTGTGGGCGTGACAAAATTTATATAAAAAGTGACCGCCACTTGGACTTATAGCATCTGCATACCTATCAAACCATTGACTATCAAAACGTTCACATCTCAGGAATTTAAATTATTTCTAACCGATAGCCCTGGCAGCTAGTGCTTACTTAGTTATAATTGTTAAATTGTAATTAACTATAAAACATACATAAATAAATAAATTAAATAAAATGATTGCTGAAGAGTGGGCACAGATATAGTGCTACCATGCACATTTTTGGTAAGCGTATGAACTTAATTACCAAATTTTAGTATTTAACGATGAGAATTGTCTGATTTATAGAAGTTCTATTGATTTGTGGGTAAAAAAAGTGGCGGCCGTGGCGTAGTGGGTAGAGTGTGTGGTCCATATGGGATAGAACCCTGGTTCGAATTCCACCTGACACAGAAAGTTTTTTCAATTGAATTAATTTTTCAGTTCGGCCGTCACCTCTCTGCTGACAATGGCAAACCTCAGAGAGTAAAAACTGCCATGAAAAGCTTCTTGAGAACATAAGCCGTTCGGAATCGGCATAAAACTTGTAGGTCCAGTTCTCGATCATTTCAATTCATCATAAGAAGCTCGGCCAAAGTCCTTTCAAGGGCTGAAATTGGCCATTTCGCGTTACTTTTTTTTATTTGCGGGTGGTACAAGTTGGCGTGGCAAATTTTATATATATATATTGACCGCCACTTAGAGCACCTGCGTATGAAGTGTTACTATCAAAACGCGTACAACGCAGGAATAAGCATGATTTCGAAAAAGTGGGCGTAGATATGGTGCGACCACGCCCATTTTTAACAGTTGCCGATAGTGACCTTATGTACAAAATTACCAATTCTTAGTCTTCTACAAAGCATTTTTACTGATTTGTGGGCGGTTAAAGTGGACGTAACAACATTTGTATATACATAGTGACTGTCACTTGGATCCATAGCACCTGCGTACTAAGATTTCCAATCAAACCGTGTACAACTCAGGAATAAGCATGATTTCGAGAAAGTGGGTGTAGATATAGTGCGGCCATGCCCATTTTTTGTGCATTGGCCGACAGTAATCAAATAAACTAAATTACCAAATCCTAGTCTTCTACTTTTTTACTGATTTGTGGGCGTTGAAAGTGGACGTGACAACATTTATATATAAATAGTGACTGCCACTGGGATCCATAGTACCTGCACACTTAGATTCACTATCAAGTAATGATTAAAACTAAATTACCAAATCTTAGTCTTCTACGGCAAAAGCCGTCTGATATAAAGCATTTTTACTGATTTGTGGGCAGTAAAAGTGGGCGTGACAACGTTTATATTTACATAGTGACTGCCACTTGGCCCCATAGCACCTGCATACCAAGATTGACTATCAAAACGTGTACAACTCAGGAATAAGCAAGATTTCGATAAAGTGGGCGTTGATATAGTGCGGCCATGCCCATTTTTTGTGCATTGGCCGACAGTAACCATACGAACTAAATTACCAAATCTTAGTCTTCTACCGCAAAGGCCGTCTGATATAAAGTATTTTTACTGATTTGTGGGCGGTAAAAGTGGGCGTGACAACGTTTATATATACATAGTAACTGCCACTTGGACCCATAGCACCTGCATACCAAGATTCACTATCAAAACGTGCACTACTCAGGAATAAGCATGATTTCGATCAAGTGGGCGTAGATATAGTGCGGCCATGCCAATTTTTTGTGGATTGGCCGACAGTAACCATACGAACTGAATTACCAAATCTTAGTCTTCTACGGCAAAAGCCGTCTGATATAAAGCATTTTTACTGATTTGTGGGCGGTAGAAGTGGGCGTGACAACGTTTATATTTACATAGTGACTGCCACTTGGACCCATAGCACCTGCATTCCAAGATTGACTATCAAAACGTGTACAGCTCAGGAATAAGCAAGATTTCGATTAAGTGGGCGTAGATATAGTGCGGCCATGCCCATTTTTTGTACATTGGCGGACAGTGACCATACGAACTAAATTACCAAATCTTAGTCTTTTACGGCAAAAGACGTCTGATATAAAGCATTTTTACTGATTTGTGGGCGGTAAAAGTGGGCGTGACAACATTTACATTTACATACTGACTTCCATTTGGATCCATAGCACCTGCATACCAAGATTCACTATCAAAACTTGAACATCTCAGAAATTACAATGATTTCTTAAAAGTGGGCGTAGATATAGTGTGACCACGCCCATTTTTTGCACAGTCACCGGAAGTAACCATCTGAACGAAATTACTAAATTTTAGTTTTATATGATTAAAACCGTTTGATATAAAGCATTTTTTTTGGTTTGTGGGCGATAGAGCCAATTTGGGTTGTATGGGAGGTACCACGCCCCCTTGTCCAATCAACACCAAACTTCACAGGAACACTTCCCGAATGTTGCTTCAATATCCCTAAAAATTGCATAAAGTTTGGTTCGGTGGTTTTGGAGTCTATACGTGATTTACACACATATCCACATACCCACATACCCACATACCCACATACATACATTCATTTTTATATATATAGATAGTGACTGCCACTGGGATCCATAGTACCTGCACACTTAGATTCACTATCAAGTAATGATTAAAACTAAATTACCAAATCTTAGTCTTCTACGGCAAAAGCCGTCTGATATAAAGCATTTTTACTGATTTGTGGGCAGTAAAAGTGGGCGTGACAACGTTTATATTTACATAGTGACTGCCACTTGGCCCCATAGCACCTGCATACCAAGATTGACTATCAAAACGTGTACAACTCAGGAATAAGCAAGATTTCGATAAAGTGGGCGTTGATATAGTGCGGCCATGCCCATTTTTTGTGCATTGGCCGACAGTAACCATACGAACTAAATTACCAAATCTTAGTCTTCTACCGCAAAGGCCGTCTGATATAAAGTATTTTTACTGATTTGTGGGCGGTAAAAGTGGGCGTGACAACGTTTATATATACATAGTAACTGCCACTTGGACCCATAGCACCTGCATTCCAAGATTCACTATCAAAACGTGCACTACTCAGGAATAAGCATGATTTCGATCAAGTGGGCGTAGATATAGTGCGGCCATGCCAATTTTTTGTGGATTGGCCGACAGTAACCATACGAACTGAATTACCAAATCTTAGTCTTCTACGGCAAAAGCCGTCTGATATAAAGCATTTTTACTGATTTGTGGGCGGTAGAAGTGCGCGTGACAACGTTTATATTTACATAGTGACTGCCACTTGGACCCATAGCACCTGCATTCCAAGATTGACTATCAAAACGTGTACAGCTCAGGAATAAGCAAGATTTCGATTAAGTGGGCGTAGATATAGTGCGGCCATGCCCATTTTTTGTACATTGGCGGACAGTGACCATACGAACTAAATTACCAAATCTTAGTCTTCTACGGCAAAAGACGTCTGATATAATGCATTTTTACTGATTTGTGGGCGGTAAAAGTGGGCGTGACAACATTTACATTTACATACTGACTTCCATTTGGATCCATAGCACCTGCATACCAAGATTCACTATCAAAACTTGAACATCTCAGAAATTACAATGATTTCTTAAAAGTGGGCGTAGATATAGTGTGACCACGCCCATTTTTTGCACAGTCACCGGAAGTAACCATCTGAACGAAATTACTAAATTTTAGTTTTATATGATTAAAACCGTTTGATATAAAGCATTTTTTTTGGTTTGTGGGCGATAGAGCCAATTTGGGTTGTATGGGAGGTACCACGCCCCCTTGTCCAATCAACACCAAACTTCACAGGAACACTTCCCGAATGTTGCTTCAATATCCCTAAAAATTGCATAAAGTTTGGTTCGGTGGTTTTGGAGTCTATACGTGATTTACACACATATCCACATACCCACATACCCACATACCCACATACCCACATACCCACATACATACATTCATTTTTATATATATAGATATATCAAAGTAAAGCTTGACATCCATACTATAACTTAAAGGTAAAATTTTTTTTAATGCTTATATTTTGAGCAGAAAAAAAACAAAAACAAAAATATGCCAATTCCGGTATGCCAAAAAAAAACTTGAACACTTGTATTTATGGTTAGTGGAGTTTCGTTTTTCAAAGTGATCGCATCATTCCATTTTCGGAATAGATAAAAGATGGCAAAAAAACAAATTTCAAAAGATTTGAAAGAACTAATTATAAAACTATGGAATGAAAAAAATTCAGTGCGCGATATTGGGAAAATAGTTAAAAAACCCCACACTACTGTTCATTATGTAATAAAAACATATAAAAAAAATAAGTCTTTCCAAAGACCCCGTGGAAGTGGCCGCCCAAAGAAGATAAACACGCCCCAAATTGAACGCGAAATACTAAGATTTGTTAAAAAGGATTCAAAATTTTCCGCCGTTCAGATCGCAAAAGAGCTTAAAAGCAGCAACATAGTTGATGTTAATCCACAGACTGTAAGAAATTTCTTGCATTCAGAAGGACTGCATGCACACGCACCTAGAAAAAAGCCACTTTTGTCTAAAACAAAAATTAAAAACCGCTTGGACTATACTTACGAGTTTATACACAAAGACAATTCGTTCGGACAAAGTTATGTTTACGGATGAGTCAAAATTTAATTTATTTACATCTGACGGACGAAGTAACGTATGGAGAAGCAAAGGAGAAGCATTAAATCGACGTAATGTCACAAATACAGTTAAACACGGAGGTGGCAATGTGATGTTCTGGGGTGCAATGGGTGCAAATGGCGTGGGAAATCTAGTTTTTGTTGAGGGAAACATGAACAAAACGGATTATTTGAATATTCTAAAGAATAATTTGGTAGAATCTGTCCAAAAAATGGGTTTAACGGATGGATTTGTGTTTGTCCAAGACAATGATCCCAAGCACACGGCCCATATCGTTAAAGAATTTTTGCTTTATAAAACTAAAAAAGTACTGCCCCACCCTCCCCAGAGCCCGGACTTAAATCCTATAGAGCATCTGTGGGCATTTATGAAAACAAAATTAAAGGAATATAACATTTTCAGCAAACAAACCCTCAAAAACGCCCTTATGGATATATGGAATTCAATACCTGTAGAAGTGACGAAAAAACTAGTCCACTCGATGCCAAATAGACTCCTAGCAGTAAAAAAACGCTAAGGGCCACCATACAAAATACTAATTAAGTTCAAAATTTCGTTTTTAATTGAATTATTTTAAGTTTTTTTAAGTGTTCAAGTTTTTTTTTTGGCATACTGAAATTGGCATATTTTTGTTTTGGTTTTTTTTCTGCTCTAAATATAAGCATTAAAAAAATTTTACCTTTAAGTTATAGTATGGATGTCAAGCTTTACTTTGATGTATAATAAATATATATTTACTTTATACTTTTCATATTATTTTTCAATTAATTTGATTTCTTTTAGTGTACAACTTTTTTTTTGACTGACTGTATGTAAATGAAAAAATTAATTTAAGTTAGTTATAGAAAAGAAACTAAAAAAATTATTGTTTGAAGTCTTTTTTACTTTCAAGTCTGGGCAATTTCGCACGGCTCTCTAATGTTGTCGCCATAACAGCCTCTATATTTTCCGGTATAACCCGTTTGGAAACGCTAGCTAGTAATTGAACATGTCGTTCCGTTCCTTGTATGTGTGATGCAATTTTTGGATCATTAAACGGTGGATCATCTTGATTTAAATATTCTTTCAATGTATCGTACGGAATGCTTCGCGTGAATGGTGGTTCAAATACGTTATTTATGTCATTCATATTGATCATTTCCGTCTAACTTGTGCAATTAAACTTTATATCTGGTTTTTTATAAGCTCTAAGTTGCGTTGGCTCGTCAACATCTGTTCGATAGCGTAGAATTATGTTGATAGCACAGTCGCGCTTTTCTTTGCTATCATCAAACAACATTGATAACAAGATATTTTCCGAATGCGCATAATATGAATTATCTGTAATTACTTGATTGACATTTTTGCGTAAACGAGGTTCTGGAAATCGTGACCAACTAATGAAGTTGAAAAATAATGCACTGCCGTACATGACAGAGCTGTAATACTTGATATTGAAGTACATTGGCACATAACATTTAATTATAAATTCAACCAGAATTCTTAAATTTGCATCTGGATTTTCCGTTGTCACATATAATCGTAATAATCTAGCGGCCTTGGTGAGCCACCGAGAATGTACAATTTTCCCTGGTTTGATGTTAGCCAGATCCACCGAAACCACGCCGCTAGAAATTGCATGGGCCATGTCGTATAAGTACTTCGAATCGGTGGAAAATTAAATTTTTTTTCTGGAGCGGGGGCATATTCTGCAACTCAATTTTCTGGAAGCCGTCCACCACCTGAAAATATCTATTAATAAAATAATTAAAAATGGTTGACAATTATAATAAATTAGTGATAGCAATAACTTACCGGAAGAGTTTCACAAGTTTCGATTTGACGGCTCAGTTTTCCGGTTGCCGATCTTGGTCCAGTGCTGGTTGATTTATCCAGAACTTCAAACAAATGCCGAAACGGAAGTTCGTTGAAGTGTAGAAGGCAAACGAACCAATGCAATGGTCTTTTTAACAGCAATTAGAATCGTCGTATAATTCCACCGTGTGGGCCAGTGTTTGTTGGCTCACCGTCAGTGCATATTCCAATTAATGCATCCTGTAATGTCTTTAATTGTTTTCGCGGAAAAACTTTTGTCGCGTTTTCGCGGTTTTAAATTTCGCGATTCCTTTTTTCTTTTTTAGGACCTGCCTAAAAATTTGCCAGCGCTTCTGCGCCACAGGCTCTAAGTTAAGATAGCCAAAAAAAAAGCCTGAGCAAATTAAAACTCAATTAGCTTTTTGAAGCTGAATTTATGATTGATTTTATTTTACAATTGTTCGACCTTTTATAGTCGAGCAAAACCGTTTTCTTCTTATTTAATAATATACATTTTTAATTCTCTAATAACTAATATAAAATTTAACTTATATAATAACTTAAAGTAGACATCAACATATATTAGAAAATATAACAACAAAAAATATGCGTAGACAGAAAAAGGTATGCAAAAAAAATTAACTTAGTTTAAGTGTGTGTTACAGAAATTATAGTGGAGTGCACTACACCCCCATCCTTAAGATGAAAATTATTTAGTAAAATAATTTGATTTGAAAAAATTTTTTTTTTGTAATTCAATTTCTGATATGCTTTTATAATTCATATTATAATCTATGTTTATAATGAGCTTAGTGTTTAAATTATACAATACAATTATAGTAGTTTCTACTATGTATATTTAAATAAAATAGTGGGTTTAAATTTACACTTATTATTTTCATTAATTCCATTTTTTTAATAAATTGTTATGAAATTCTTTAAGTTTTCCATTTACGTTTATTGTAGAATTAACTCCATTTTTTTTAATTATAGTATAAGGGCCATGATATGGTGGTTGATTTTTCTTCCTATTCATCTTCTTTATTAAAACAGAATCACCAATATATAAATTTAATGGTTGTATGAAATTGTCAGTTTGAATTCTCTTTGTTTTTGCTATCTCTATTAATTCTTTTGCTTTTTGTATTGAATATTTTAATCTCTGCTTTAATTCTTGCGCATAATTTTCGGTATTGTAAAACTTTGATTTTGAATAAATATCGCTTGGAAGATTAGCCAATCTGCCAAAAATAAGCTCGAAAGGAGTATAGTTTGTGTCAACATGAGGTGTTGTGTTATGCGCAAAAGTGAAGTATGGGATCCATTGGTCCCACTCGTCATTTTTGCAAAAATTTAGTAAGAATTCATTTAATACGCGATTGTTTCTTTCAATTGAACCCAGAGTTTCATGATGATACGGAGTGCTAAAAATTTGTTCAATGCTCAAGAGAGTACATACTTCAGACATTAATTCATTAGTGAATTCTGTACCTTTATCCGATTTAAGTGTTTTAAAGTGACCCTATACTAGAATTACTTTTTCTACTAAAGCCTTTGCTATCGTTCTCGCGTCTTTTGTTTCTATTGGGCATGCGATGACATATTTTGTCAAATCGCATTGTATTGTGAGTACGTATCGGTAATTGTTTGAATATCGTAGAGGACCTACTGTGTCTATCGATAACACTTCAAAACTGGTCCCTGGCGTGTCTGTCATTGTTAGTTTTTCTTTCGTATGTCTTGTTTGTTTGTTGATTTTACACTGTTCACATTTATTTATGTAGGTTTTAATCATTTTGTTCATATTTTTCCATATATACCTTTGTTTTATTTTCAAAATCGTCTTTCTTATGCCCACATGACCTCCATGTGTCTAATTATGGTATTCTTTTATAATTTTCTCCTGTATTCCTTTCTCTAATATTCTTTCCGGATTTTTATAAATTAATATTTTTAAATTTTTTCTATCTTTTTTTAATTTGTTATATGTATTTTTAAAATCTTCAACTGTAATTATTTTAAATATATTATCGTTTTTACTTAACGCAAGTTCTTTTATTTTTAAATTGTTCATTCTTGATGACAGCTTCTCCAACGTCAGCGGTGTGAACAAAGCATTGTCACTGCATCGAACAATTACTTCCTTATCTTCAATAAATATTTGGGTACCCTTGTAACTATTTTGTGTTAAAAATCTAAGTTTTTTAATTTTGTGTATATCCGAGAGTGATGTACATTCCCAGGCAAAAAGTTGATCAGACTTACTGCTGGGACTACATTCTGAATTTTTAAAATCAATGTTTGTTTGTTTTTTTCTGTATTCATACTACGTGTTATTGCAAGTATATTCTGTTTATCATTTTCTGTTCCAGTTGGAATCATTGCTTTTAGAGATTCACTGTTCAGTACAATTCTTGATAATGCATCAGCATTAGTATTCATTTTACCTTTTTTGTAAATGATGTCGAAATCGTAATCGCATAAATCTAATCTTATGCGTGTCATTTTTGATGACGGGTTTTTGTGTGAAAAAAGAGACACTAGCGGGCGGTGGTCTGTTAGAACCGAAAATGTACTACCATAAAGGTATGGTCTAAAGAAATTGATTGCCCAGTGTATAGCCAAGAGCTCTTTTTCAATTATTGGTTTATTCATATCGTGTTTTGCGAGAGATTTGCTCGCATAGGAAATCGGTAAATCTGAACCGACTTCACCTTGAGACAACACAGCACCGAGGGCATAATTCGAGGCATCTGTGGTGAGTACAAACGGTCTCTCGAAATCTGGGTATTGGAGCACCGGGGGATTTAAAAGTTTTGTTTTTAGAGTGTCAAAAGCTTGCTGGCAACTTTCGTTCCAGACGAATTGTTGGTTTTTTTTTAAGAGTGCATTTAAATCTTTAGCTATGTCCGCAAAATTTGGAATAAAGCGCCTGTAATAGTTACAGAAGGCGACGAACCTTCTCACTTCATCTGCATTTGTTGGGACTGGATAATTCTCGATGACTGTATTTTTGGCTGGGTCTGTTTTTATCCCACTTGACGTAATGAGATGGCCCAGATATACTACCTCTGGCTTCAGGAAACAACATTTATTTGGGTTTAGCTTTAAATTAAAATTTCTTATTCTATTAAAAACCTTTGCTAAATTGTCATTGTGGTGCCCTAAACTGCATCCAAATACAATAATGTCGTCGACATAAAGAAATGCTTCTGCGTCAAGACCACTTAGCGCGATTGTCAGCATACGCTGAAAACTGTTGGAAGATAGCTTAAGTCCAAAATGTAAACGTTTAAATTGGAGGTGTCCATTTCCTGTCGAAAAAGCAGTTAGCGGTCGTGAGTCTTCGTGTAAGTTAATTTGGTGGAAAGAACTAGTCATGTCCAAAGTTGTAAAGTACTTAGCTCTTCCCAGTCTGTCCAAAACGTCCTCTATCCTGGTTAGTGGAAACTTACCGTTCACTATTTTCTCATTAAGTTTTCTGAAATCTACAACGAGTCGCCATTTTTTTTCGTCGCCTGTCGATTTCTTCGGTACCACAAGTAATGGGGAATTGTATGGGCTAAATGAGTGTTCTATAATATCTTCTTCTAGAAGTTTGTCAACCTGTTTGTTTATTTCTGTCATCTGAGTCTGTGGAAGTCTGTAGTTCTTGATGTATACGGGGTTTAAATCTGTTGTTTGTATCTCCTGAGTATAGAAATTGTTTACGCTTAAGCGTTCTCCTGTGAGATGAAAAATATCCTGGTAATCTTTAATTAAATTGACAACTGATTTTTCTGCTTCGTTGCAACCAATGTTTAATGATTTAAGAAGCTTATCTATCCTGACTTTAGTGTTGTTGTTTTTAGACTTGCACGTGAAAATATTGTAATTTTTAAGAGGTTTAGTCTCTACTTCAATTTGTTTTATATTAACGTCTTCATCGGTTGTGTTTAATAATTTCAAATGCCTGAAACCTGTTGCGGGTATTAAAATATTCCCTAAGTATACGCCTTTCGAAATTTCTTTATTAAAAACTATACTGTCCTCTTTGACTTCTATATCGATAGGAACTATTGATTCTGATCTCGCTGGTATAATTATATTTGTGTTAAAAAAATCTTTTTTTGTAATTGGTAGAGTAAATTCTTGCCCGTTAACGATAAAAGTAATAGTGAAAGTTTCAAAATCTATTCTTGACATGTATTTTTCTAGCATGTCGCGGCCTATGATTCCATCAGTCGCTATAGGAAAGTCATTTTCTACTATGTGAAATTTGTGTTGAATCGTTTTGTTCTCTAATTTTAAATTTAAATTTGCTGTGCCAATGCACTCTATCTCTTCCTTTGATATACCTGTTAAGGTTAAAATATTCTGTGTATTAATTTCATTTACTTTACTGCTTTTACAAATGGAGATATCAGCTCCTGTATCTATAAAAAATTTCAAATCCCGATTTATGTTTTTGCATTTTAATGTGATGTAATTTGTTAATTTTTGGGTAATTTTGAATATTAGTTTTGGCCTCTGCGGGTAACAATTCCTGCTACCCGGCCATTGCCGTTTCCCTGCTCGTTGTTGACTCTAAAATTTGGAATTCTATTCTGGGTGAACTTATTCTGTCTGTTGTAATTTTGGTTAAAATTTTGACGTGGGTTGTTATTGTTGTTATATCTGAAATTATTGTTGTAATTGTTATTATTATTATTTCTGTAGCTGGCGAAATTATTATTTTGATACCTGTAAGAATTGTTCCTGTAATTGTCTTGACTACTATTGTTTCTAAAATAATTTTTATTTAAATGTTCAGGTTGACTTCTGTAGACGTTTCTGTTTTTAATTTGAAAAATATTGGTTTTATCGCTATTTAAACTTTTTTCCGCTGTCATACATCTCGCTACTGCTTCACCAAACGTCTTTGGTTCATTTGCAAGTAATAGAGTTTGGTATTCGACATTAACACCTTTATTAAAAACGTTTAACGACATGTTTTCATTAATTTTGTAAGCCGCATCCTTAGCTTCTTGAGTTGGATTCTGCAATGTTTTAATTTGAAATGAACTTAACTGTTCTGAAATTTCAGTAATTTTTTCTCTAAATGCTGATATAGATTTATTATTTTGTTTCAGTGTACTAAATTCGTTTAGTACCTGTTGTAGCGTTTTTGGATTTGGGTAAGCTCTCTCTAATGAATTTTTTAAATCCTCAAATGTCGACGGTCTATTTGAGCGACCTAGTATGCTACGAACTTGACCTGATAATTAAAAATTGTAAGCATATTTTATAAAAATAATAACATATTTTATAAATATAAATCTTCCTCTTTAATTAATTCATGAAGCAACTCTGTCTGTATAATGAAAACCTCTAAATGATTGAAACCTCCTTTAAAAATTTGTAAGTTTTTACCTACTACATTAATGTCGAAATTTGCCATTTTTGGCATATTGACCTTTTCTTCCCAAACTGATGATAAATCCAAATCCTCACAATATGTTGTACAAGTTTTTATTTTGTCTTTTACAATTAAGTTATTAAGTAATTCAATTGCTTGTTCATAAATTTTGTTGAATTTTTCTATTAGCGTTGTACAATCTTCTTTAGTTTTGATTTTTTCTGTTTCAGTTTTTAAAGTTTCAAAAATTTTCAATTTATTTTTAATATATTCTTTACTATATGTTCTACTTTTGCTCTTTTTTAAATTTAATTTGAATTTTTCTAATAATTGAATGTTATTTTTAATAGTTTCCATAAATTTTTCTTAATATTCTTATTGTAATAGATTTTTGAACATGTATTTAAATTTTCATAATCACCCTGTGAATGGGAGCAAAATTGGATCATATGTGGAACGAAAGATAGCAAAAACAAAACGAGCAACTAATTGACGTTTATTGATGTGAAATAATTGAAAAATGCCGGTCGCGTGTTTTATTCGTGTTTTTTTTTTCATTAAAATCTTTTAATGTGTAATTCTTTTCTGAGTGTGATAGATTTTAACTTTCGTGAATTATATTGAACTTTCCGCGCTAAAAAGAAAATGTAACAACAAAAAATATGCGTAGACAGAAAAAGGTATGCAAAAAAAATGCAAGCATATACATACATATAGTGTGTGTGTGCGTTCAATGTTCTTAAAATATTGTGGCAGAAAACAAACAGTGCGTAGAAATATCCCTGCAAGAAAAGAAACTAATTTTAAAGTAATTTAAAAGTACTTTTTTTTCAAGTACAACTAGTTGAAATTCTAACTTTTTCTCTTGTAACCAACTGACTTATTTAACATGGGGTTGTCATTGGAGGAAGTCAATTGTCGTACTCTGCATGTGTTTTCAACTAATTTAAAATTAGTTTAAAAGCAACTAACTTTAAAGTACTTTGTTTTTAACTACTTTAAAATTAGTTTACAAAGCAACTAATTTTAGAGTACTTTGTTTTCAACTACTTTAAAAGTAGTTTACAAAGCAACTAACTTTAAAATACTTTGTTTTTAACTACTTTAAAAGTAGTTTACAAAGCAACTAATTTTAAAGTACTTATTTTCAAGTAGATAAAAAGTAATTTAAGTAGGAACTTATTTTTCACTTATTTATTTTCATATATAAAAAAAAATAATAACAAATTATTATAATTCGGTGCTGGGTTGTGTGACTTTTCTTTTTATACACTCCGCGTGGAAATGCTGCTTTTTGACAGCCTGAAAAGCCTTCCGAATGACTTCTTCCGGATCGGCATCGTCTGTGGTACCAAAGGCATCTAGTAAAGAGAAAAAAGAAACAAACAAAAAATAATGATAAATAAGCCAATAATAAAATCTTCTAATAAAATCTTTACCTTTCAAAGCCGAGTAAAAGTTTGGAAAGTCCTTTAGCCTTTTTTTGCCGTGGGTACCATCAATGTTGAATTGAACAATTATTTGCTCGTTTAAAAGTGACAGGAGTCTTTTTTTTGGGTTTCCTCTCATAATGGACTTCATTGCATCAATCTATGGAAAAAAGTACGATTTATGAAATTTAACATGTTAATCAGGAATAGATTTTCGGATTTTTTAACAATAGTAATTTTAACAATAGTTTTGGGAGAGTGTATGTATGTATATCTGTCGCTTTAATATTTAATAAATAATAAATGCACTTACGTAATGAGATCTGTTGTCTTCGTTAATTTTTCTGTCGACGGCTTTGAAAACGTCTTCGTTGGCTATCGGAAAATCCGATCTTATGGAACTCACATCCGTTTGCTGCCGAACCAACGATTTTATTAGGACGGTTTGATTCGCCAACACCTCCATTACAGCTTCGTTGTGTTGTTTTAGTTGTTTAAGTTCTTCTGTAAAAAAAAATACGTTACGATATCTTATTATTAGAGAAAAAATCACGACAATTTGTCCAAGACTTAGCGTAAGGAGAATTTGGTGTTGATTTCAGAAAAATATTTTCAAGTTAGTCAAAATCAACCGCAAAGAAATACGCTAGCTATTGGACGAGTGTACGAGTGTATTTACCTTTGACATCGTTTAGTTCTTTTTTAATAAAGTTCAGATCCTTACAATTTGAGCAATTGTTTTCAGCAGTTGGATTTAACCGTTGAATTTTAGATGGATTCGACATATTGATTTTAAAAAATTTCTGCAATGAGTTCTTGTTTGTTATATACTAAAAATTAAGAGATTGTGAATTTTTGCGTCTTATATTGAAAATTATGTTTTTATTAAGTTAATCAAAAAGAGGAATGAAGCAGTGGTATCAACAGTAAATGATTTTCTCGTGGCAAAGAGACAAATTTCCATTCTATTTTATCCAATTCAAAGTACTCTTCTGGACCCAAGTTTTCAGTATGTACAAGACAAATGCCTAAAGATGTAATAGAGTCAGTTGGTTCATTAAAAAAGCTTTCAATCGTAAGATATTTCTTTCCAGTCAAGAACACATTATTGTCAATTTTTTTAAAACCCGTGATTTTGATTGGAGTATTAGATATTACAGAACAATTGTTGTCAGGACATTTGGAACTTAGGAAATATCCACGTAACGAAACACTAATGATCTCACGTTTTTTGTGTTTTATGTGCACATCTTTTTCGTCATTAATCATTTTCTCATTATCTATTCTCTTGGAGACTTGCTGTAATATTTTTGAAGGTTTTCTTACATATTTTTTTAGCACTTGAAGATAATTCTCAAAAGCATATCCCGAAAACTTTGCTACATCACCAAACTCTTTAACAGATTCCGTTAAATGCAAGAGTACGTGGACATTATGCGACACGCTATTTTCTCCAAAAATTACAACAAAGTTTTCGACGAACAACTGCAACATCATTTGAGCTGTGGAAATATTTTGCTTGCATTTGTTAGGGCATGATAGCAAACGGTAGGAGCAGTGCAGAAGAAGATATTCGTAGTAAACATCGTCATGAATATTATTTTTTAAAACTACCAAGCCCGTGTATAATGCAAACTGACGGAACTCTGTTGCTTTCCAATTGGCTAATTCATCGAAACCTCTAGGTTTACGGACAAACTCTCTTGGAATATATGGTCGAAGTGATACTAAGTGATCAGATATATTCTTTTTGTTTTCTTTACTTAATTTGAAATGGTTTTTGTCGTTATGGATTCTTAAAATAAATTTTCTCATGACCCCAAGATCTATGAGATGCATTGGGTCCAGTGGTACTTGACTTATCATATTAAAACTTATATTCTCAAAAGGAGTTTTGTTGCTGATAAATTTCTTTTGGTGGTGATTTAAAAATTTCCTGGAGGTAAAGTCACTGTCAGATAATATCTCTCCAAGTTCAGTAGAATAAGTTAGGGTATTATTAATTTTCTTTCCAACTTGATTGCATTTAGTGCATCCATGACTTGAAGTATGACCAACAATTCCACATACAAACGCTTTTGCTGGAGCATCACATATGAGTGCTCTAACTCTAAACGGAACTATTCGATTTTTAATAAAGATACCATCTTCTATTAAATGCTTTAGCTCTTCTATTAAACTGTACAGAAACTCATTAATATCATCAGGTTTTTTTTTTCCTACGAACAAGCCAACACAAAAAACTGAAATGTTGTCTGCGTTCAGTATTTTCATTAAAATGGGCCATAGCTGAGTTCTTGAGCTTTTAAACAACGGTAGCCCATCAATGTTGATATTAGCAACAATTTCTTCTAATTGTGAAATTTCGTTTGCAACTCTGACTATCTGGTATTCTACACCAATATGACAGTAAAAGCCAGGATTGCATCTCACTATAGCCTTACTCTGAGTTTTTCCAATAAGCCCTGACGCACTCAATGGAACATCTAAATTTTCTTCTCTTAAAATTAATAAAAGTTCCTCTAAACATTTATGAGAAATTTCATTGTTTAAAAACCACTCTTTTATTTTTTCCCGCACTGATTTCGAATAATTAGTCCCTTCATTTTGGTCTTCAATTATTTCACAAATTTGAAGCTCTGGTGGCTGCGATGCACCGGCACTTGCTTCCACTTCATTTTGAATGTTATTTTTTTGAAGCATTGATAAGTTTAGTTCTTTCTGTGCCTTAAATTTCCTTTTTAAATTTCTTTTACTATTGCCACTGATCATTTCTCCTCTTATTATATTATATTAAAGAATTGCACAAACAGTTATTTTAAATTGAATTTAACTTAATCACTTTCTTAACACTGCACTGCACTGCACTTGCTTTCTTGTAAAAATAAAGAAAATGCAAATTCTAGGTCTTTTGTTTGATCTTAAATTTAACTGTTTATATTTCTTACATATATGTATCGAGAAAAACAAAAGAAGCTAAGGCAAAACAGAAACAAAAAGAACAGCAAACGATCATAAACGAAATAAAACGCGCTATAGCATTCAAAATTGTGACCGAACTGACGCATGCTGCATGTATTTTAAACTAATTTTAAATTAGTTTCTTTTCAACTACTTTAAAACTAGTTATTTCTAGGCAATTGACTTTTTCATTCTGGCAGGGATGTAAAAAAAATGTGTGCAATAAAAATGCAAGCATATATATATAGTGCGTGAGTGTAACAAAAAGTTCAACGTACTTTATAAATAGCAAGTGTTAACTTAGTTTAAGTGTGTGTTACAGAAATTATAGTGGAGTGCACTACAATCCAGTGATATATTTTTATCGTTGAAAAAATCATTTAATTTGGTTGTTTTGTGTTCAGCGGTTTCATGTTCCAGTCGTACGTAACCAATCAATTCAGAATTGGGTTCTCTCAAAATAACAAGATGAGGTTCTTTTATCATCCTAGTATGATACTTCTCATCAACTTTAGCTGTCGTTAAAGTATCATCTTTTCTGCCATCGAATGAAAACGCTAACAAATTGGTATGATCTAACCGTTTGCGAACCACTTCTTGTCTGCATTTCTCTTTTTCTCTGCGAACTTTCGATTTATCCATGATGAGAGGTTTGCCATGCTTATCTTTCATTTTAAAATCTTGGAAAAGAGTGGTTCCCAATGCCGATGCTACTCTATCAGGCACACCAAATCTGTCACATACCAAGGCAAAGTTAAAACAATCGTATCTCTCTGTGTATTGTGAACTTGTGCTTCTATCCATATCTTCTTGAACCGGTGGCGATGTGTATGTTGAATCATCGGGATCTTGGTATGTTGGCATTGATGACATAGACGTTGCTTCTTGCTCTTCAGTTTCCATCACAAATGCATCCATTGTTAGTCTTCTCTGATTATGTTGATCGTGCATGAACTCTTTGAGGCGTTCGGGAACCCAGCCGCATGCACATGGAGCTGCCTTCAAGTCGCATTTACATTTTCCAATGTAAAAAATTGTTTCCAGAGATTTTACATACTCTGTAAATTGTTGGGTCTTGTTTCTTCTCTTGATTTGCTCTTGATACTTGTCAAGCAATTTATTCAATTTATTAAATACACTTTTTTCAGCATTATTTCCATACCAAGTTTTTCCCAAATTCCATTCAACTTATCTTGTACTTGAATAGTGAATGATTTATGGGAAAACTTTTTTTGTTCTGTTTTAGCACGCTCGCTTAAGTAAAAATAATATCCCAAGATATCCAGATGGGTTGGTAAATTAAGATCAGTCAAATCAGTAGACACACCAAAAACAGTAGCATCGTGCTTGGGTATATGACTCATTGGGTTTTCGATAGTTGTTGTTGCTTCATCTTGCGGTGTAGAGGATGGTGGATTCATTGTAAACTTTTTGATTTGGAATGGTCAACATCACTTATTATTTTTTTTTTAAATATTTTTTTATCTGAAATTAGCACTTCACACTTTGAGTTCTTCACAACGACTAAATGCATTCACAAAAACTGTTGCGTTATATATGGTCTACGAGACGAGGTAATAAGAATGAAATGGTAATTTCAATTCTACCTGCTGTGCCTTGTGGTGGCTTAAAGACGCACACAAGCAATTTTAGGATCTGCAATTGTGTCACAGTGATACCTTAATTTTTTAAAAGGGTTGCGGTGCATTCCAGTGATACCTTAATTGTTAAAATGGTTGTATAAAACGCGCATTTCTTAAGAAGGTGCCATAAAATACCCACAAAAAGGGTTGTAAAAACAACCTTAATTTCTTAAGTAGGTGCTATAAAAAAACTACACAAGTAAGTTTACGACATGCAGCTGTGTCTTGTGGTGCCTTAAAAAACGCACACAAGCAATTATCCGATTTGCAATTGTGTCACAGTGATACCTTCATTTTTTAAAAGGGTTGAATAAATTTCTAAAGAAAAAAAAAACTCCATAAAGAAAACAACATAGGCATTTCGCTGATTTTTTCATGTAAAGTGCCAAAACTGGCGATTTTTTGAAATGTTTGTATGGGGAACCCCCAGGGGGGTTCCAGGGGGTGTGCCACTGGCATGGGTGGGTCGGGCATCCAAAGTTAGTGGGGGTCGGTCATACATTTGGACTCGATTGGACCACTCTAAATGGGTCAAAGTGGGATTTTTCAAAATTTGCCCCTACCCAAAAGTTCGACACAAATTGGGGGACATCAGAATTCGTTTTAGAGGTATGGTTCCTTCGGCAAAGTTTCTTATTTTGATCCCTAGAATACGATTTTCAGAGAGCAATGGGCAATTTTTTTGCCTCCCCACAAATCGACCCGGCCTAATGTATATGTATATACGTTTATATGTATATACGTCTGTGGCACGTAGCTGTAGTTGTAGCGCAAGTTAAGCTAACTTTAACTTTTGAGTACTACGCTGCTCTGTAAATTGTATTAATGATGCTTTTTTTAGGATTGAGTATATCAAATCGATACTGCAAACTTTGTCGGTACCGAAATAAGTGTTCGAAATTAGCAATATTTGTAAAATCGAAAAAATTGATAAATAAGTGTTCTCTGAAGCGCCCATGCTATTGTGGACATATTTTTTGGCGTAGCGAGCTAAACACTGAACAGCTGATGAGGTTAATATATGGAATCGCTACAACTACATTGCATTCTGTTCCGCGCTTTAATTGAGAAATTCACATTTTATGTGGAGCCAAAAGTTCAAGTATGGTTAATAAGCAAAATCAGTTTGAGGATATTAATAAGGTAAAAGCTTAAGAGCCTCTCCCGATCGACAAAACTAACACTCTACAAGACGCTCGTTCTACCTGTGCTGCTTTATGGCGCTGAGGCAAGGGTAGTTTCGCAAACTGACGCAGCCGCTCTGGGGGTGTTCGAGAGAAAAGTTCTTCGCAAAATCTTCGGTCCTGTTCGAGTCGGCGATGACTATCGCATCCGAATGAACCACGAGCTGTATGAGCTCTACGAAGACATTGACGTAGTTCGGCGTATAACTGTGCAGCGACTACGCTGGCTGGGTCATGTCTATCGTATGGACGACGAAGCTCCAGCGAAAAAGGTGCTCGAGGCGAGGGTCGCTGGTCAACGACGACGAGGGAGACCATGCCTCCGATGGATGGACCAGGCTGAGGAAGCCCTAACCGCACTTGGTGTATCCGATTGGAGAAGGCGCGCGCAAAACAGAGGCGCCTGGCGAGAGCTGATGATGTCGGTCGAAACCCGGACACGGGTTGTAACGGCCACCTAAGTAAGTAAGTAAGTAAAAGCATAAGAGTGCCTAATAGGGTAAAAGCACGAGCAAAATAAGAGCAAATTTAGCAGTGAGGCATCTGAAAATCCTCAAACTGATACTTCAAAGAAGAAAAAAACTAAAAAAAGAGAAAACGTTCAAATGCGTCTGCAAATTCAAATTCAGATGTCGACGAATACAAAAGCTTAGTAAGCAAATTCAAAATACTAGCAAACAATTTCGAACAGCTGAAGAGCGATTACCAGCTTATGAAAGATGAAAAAAATCAGATACAAAATGGTAGAGATAAACTTTTAAAACAAATTGCTGAAAATACACCGCTTTTTCATTCAGATGTCGAAAGCGAAGTCGATATGGAAGGCAACTTTGACGATGATGATAATGCTATGCCGTCATGTTTATCTTCGACTGTACACAACGTCGATAGCTTGCCGCAAATGTATCAACGCCCAATTAAGATGACATCAAATGTAATCACTACAGATACAGAATTTACGCTGAAAAGCATCGAAGACTATCCTGCGCTGCAACAACATCCACCTAAGAGGGCAATCACAAGAAAGACTCCAGCTACACAACAAGTTCAAGAAATTAAGAAAGCTGAAGGTAAACAAAAAAGAAAAATTTACCTCCAATTTTAACTTGGTAAATAATAGCAAATGTAAATATTCAAATTTCAAATATTTTAAAACGAAAACTTTTCATTTAACATTATTAATAAGAATATCACATTGTTATACACATAATACTTCCACTATGCCTGACTATATTTAAATTAAAGAATTGTAAGTACAAACTAAAGTACATTTTTATACTTTCAATCCACAGATTCTACACCTCATTGCATAATAATTAATAAATTATCTCCAACTTATGAAAAAGTGAAATCTTGGATTATCTAAATGATCTCAAACTTGATTTGAAAATTTTAAGTCTTGTAAAAATAACTGATTATAAATGGCTAATTCAATCAAGTAATGATTCAAAAACAACCCATTAAAGCCTGCCTATAGATCGGCTCGTACAATTTTGATGCAATTCTGTAATATGTGCCCGGGGGACCATAGAAATTGAGAGGCTCAGGTGTTGCAAGTAACTGCAACATGTCATATCGTTGTGTCAAATGTGCTGATTCCCATGGACCTAAAAATTGTAACATTCCACAAAAACACTTAAATGCTGAAGAAGTGGTATATACTTCCGGTAAGGTCTAGCTGTCAAATGCGTGATAAAGAAGGCCATACGGCAAATGCAAAAAATTGCCGAAAACTATTAGAAATTCTTAATAAAATTAAAGACATTGAATCTAATATAAGCAACAATAATATTTTAGCGTCACCGGTAATGACTTCATCATTCAGAACTGTGGAAAATTTTGCCTCTTAATTGAGAAATTCACGTTCTTTAAGTAGTGACAGAAGTCCAAGTATGGTTAATAAGCAAAATCAGTTTGAGGATATTAATACCGACTGCAAACGATTATTAGGTAGATGCTCTTATGAGTGCCTTAATAAAGTTAGCGAGTTTGCAAGTCACTATAAAAAACCTATCTAATGATGAGCAAACATCTCAAGCTCATTTTAACTAATTAAGTCTGCGTTTTGATGAGTAGAAATATTAGAATCATTCTCATCAATGGTAACTCTTAAATTTTAAGCAAAGGAGACACTATTTTAATTTATTTTTGATAAAACATAAACATGATATAGTCCTTATAGCTGAAACGAAGCTTAACAAAAACTATAAATTAAATTTTAAAGGTTATGAACTTATAAGACCAGATAGAATTCCACAAGCGTATTCATACTAATACCATAGAAAACACAGCAATACAAATAAACCTTAGTGATGGTAGTACAATTTTCCTTGTTTCAATGTACACAAAATCTTTCCTTACAATTGCTGAGTGAGATTAGGAAAACATAATACAAGCCTTGCTGGGAGGTGACTTAAATGCAAATAATCCAGAATGGGATGGTCAGAGTTCTAACCATAGTGGCAATTTTTTAAAAAACTGGCTACAAAAATGCCCTGATATGTAAGTCGTCGCAACAAAAACACATACAAGAATATCAACTTGTGGATCTTTTATAGATATATTTTTAAAGTTCGTCTATGTCAACGTTGTATGCAGGAATCGCAAACAAACTCTAAAGAAAAGTATTTTTGTGTTCTGTTTTGTTTTTCTAAAAACCACAAGTATTTTTTTTTTTGTTTTCGCTCTCCGATCCAAACATTAACACAAACCCAAGGTTGGTTTATAAGGTTGTCGCAGGGCTGATCGCACTCTCTTCTCAGTACCCATAATTGTCAAAACCAGCCAATTTTCCGAAAGACTATGAAAGAAAAACGGATGATAAAAGAGAACTTCGGTTTGACAATTATGGGACCTCGCTCTCTCCCTTGCGTCAACCTTATTAATAAACCTTGCACAAACCGAAGCAAGCAGAGATGGAGAGAAAAGCAAAATGCTATGTTTTGTTTTTGAAGTAGAAAACACTTCCTCTCACTGTTATGCTTTTGAATCGCGGACACAAAAGCAACGAAAGAAAAATATCTTTAGCGATATTTTGCATGTTGCTGACGACAGTGTCGCGTCTGCGGACAAAAGTCGAAAAATATTATTTGTTGGAATTTAAAAAAACTTAGTAAACTGAATTACAGACATTATTAATAAACTTAATTATTATAAAACGATTATTCTCATCGTTAAAATTTATATTTTTGGATCAACGAAGCAGGCTTTCTCCGTCCAATTTAGAATACATTTTGTTAGTAAGAGTAAATGGAGATTTTAATTATGAATAACTTGAAATAATTACACTTACGTGTTATTTTTACCCTAAACAATGAATTCTTTAATGTTGCTTTTTTTATGCTCTAAACTATTTACTTCTAATGAAACAAATTTTTCTTATCAATAAATTTTAACGTAAAAATAACTAAAGAGTTTTAATTGTTTACATTCGATTAAAAACAAAAACTCTGCTCAAAACTTATAATTCTTTTAGATTTTCCGTAGTAAAACAAAGGCAACATTTGTTTCTTGTTGTGTTTGCGGTCGTAACAACAAAATCAAAAAAACGAAATACATGTTGTGTTCGTATAACACCAATACAATGTTCTTTTTTCTCTTTTTATTTTCTGCTCTCTTCTTTGGTACGCATTTCTGTTTGTAGCAAAGAGCCAATCGCAAGGAGATAGTGAAACTGTTTGCTTACGCAGCTGTAGGCAAGGTTGATTAATATAGGTTAAGTCACTTGAGAGAAGCTCGGTCGAACTGTCAGAATGGATGAAAGGAAATCCAGAAAAAAAAACCTGAATCTGTACAATTTTTAGCTAGCAGCTGCTTTGACAGTTCGAGCAAAGGCGAAAAAAGAGCGCTTTTCTCTCAAGTGACTTAACCTATATTAATGAAGTTTGGCTGTAGGGTTGGTTTTTTCGTACAGTTTGATTCCAATCTCTAGATTATGAGTTTGATCATAATGCTGTGGCACTGATATAGGTGAATTTGTTTTTAAATCCACCGCGTGAATGTTATATTATAAATGGTCGATACCAAAGCAAAACGCCGCAAATAGAGGTCCAATTTATCTGCCACAGAATATTTTAGTGTTAATAGCTGAACAAAAGCGATTGCGTAAAACTGCTAACAGATGTGTTGGTCCTGAGAAAAAGAAAACACATTAAAAGCAATTATAAGAAATCTAGATAAGATCTAACTAGAACTCATGAAGAAAGCTTTTGGTGCAATTATCGTAAAAAAATAGAAATTAATAATAAAACATATACAAAAAGGTTCATATGGTATTAATAAGAAACCGGCTACACCTGGGGCCGAATCGCCGCTTCCGTGAATGTACAACTTGTCACGGAATCGTCTTCAGCTCGTCATTGAATTGCATTCAATTAACACAATTTTACGTGACGAGTTGTTCGTTTACGGAAGATTCGATTCGGCTCCTGATCCAATAGGACAATAGTGAGGTGTTTTGTGAAAATTGTGATAAATTCAATCCACTAGCGAACTCTTTTGAAGATATTCACGCCTCGAATCACAATCTAGGCTGTTGGGATGGGAAAACCGATCGGTTTAACTGTAAACCGGTTTTTCTTCTGTAGGTAAACCGGGTTTTTTAGGTTTTTACGCAAGTTTGGTTAAACCGGTTAACCTTCTGTTTCTTAAGAAAACCGAAAGCTAGAAATAAAAATTAAAAATATATATTAAACACAAAAAATATTTTCATAATTTTTTTCCTTGGAATGAATAACGCTTTACACTAGTTCTGTGTCACCAGGGGCAAAACTAGCGGGCGGATAGGGCGTACTCTATTCGCCTATTTTTTACAGTCGGCGTTTTGGATATTTATTGCTAAAATTTGTCTAAAATATTGATTTTTATTTACAAAACTTATGAACTGATCAAAGTCAGTCGTAATGTTTTTTGTCATTTTCATCATCAGCCTTATAAAAAACCAACTTAAGATGGCTATTTCACTTTAAGTCATACCCAAAGCCAACTGTTGTCGGCTATTTTGCTTCTCATTATACCCAAAGCCAACTTCAGTCGGCCAATTCACTTTCAATCGTACCTTAAACCAACCTAAGTCGGCTCAGAAGAGAGAGTATTAGCAGTAGCTGAGGCTCTTGACAAGACTGGCGCAGGAATGGCAAAAAAAATATTAGGAGCGATATAGCATAATGAGCTTAGCACTCAAAATATTGTTTTCCACTTTGTAAATTTTAAAATATATTTATAACATAAATTCATTGTGAAGTATATTGATGAATTTCATTTATAGTAACGTCATTATTAAATACTGTTATATTAGGTTCGTGGTAATCGTGAAAACATAGCATCAATGGTTGTACCATATCTAGTCGTTCTCATTGTTCTTCCAGAAACTAAATCTAAATTGAATTTTTCTTTCAAAAATTGTATTAAGCGCAATCCTTCATCTGTATGATGGAAAATTTCCTTAAATTTTCTATTTTCTATTTATTTATTCAGCAATTCTTGTTGTTGTACAGCAACTCGATGTTTGCGGACGATGTAGTTGGTTTTATAGTTGGCATGACGATGTTGGCAACATCCTCACTGAGCGAAACATTGTCACGTTCGGCCATGCTTTCATCATTGACGTCGTTTATCTCCACTGGGTCACCACTTGTGATTAGACTTGCAGCATCATTGGAATTTAATTCGATTCTGCCGTTGCTTATTCTCGCTGTTATGTAGTTTAATTCAGTTTTATATATGCTAATAATGTTTGCCATATCTTGAATAAGCTGTATTTGTTCATTTATTTTAGCTAGATAGCTATTATTTAAAAGTTCAAGTTCAGAAATCGAAGAGAATGAGTAGTCTAAAAACGCTTCATTTTGTTTTCGTTTTATTTTTTGTTTCCCTTTTTTATTTTTCTTTTTAGTGTTCACTTTTTTTTCAGTCGCAATGGCAACTGAAGAAGATGCTTGCGCTTCGGACATTATTTTTGTCTTTGCTTAAGCTCAACACTTGAAGATTTAAAGCAGTTTTTCTTTTTAAGTTCTGTTTATATTTATTCTTTTTTTTTATTTTTTTATGTGTCTTATGTTCATAACTTCACAATCAGTTTTCTAAAGAATCACTTAACCATTAATATTTTATTTTCTTCTTATGAACACTTCACTTTAAACTGCACAACAAACACAATTAATATCAGAAATTTTCTGCATTTCTGCATTTTATTGTTTCTATTTCTTTTGATTTTACATGGTATATTACATTGCATTGTTACAAATTTTCTTAGCATACTTAGTATTTTTCTAAGAATACAAACATTTAATTTTTCAGATTGCCCAAGCGCATTAATTTACATTTTGAATATAACATTGGTTATGAGAATTTTTCAAAGAAAATAAATTTTATTAAAATTTTTTTTTTTTTTATTTTTATAAAATATTCAAGCTGCTAATAAATAAAAATAAAAACTACACAAACATTTAATTAATTTTAAGGTGTTTTTTATAATACATTATGTTTTTTTATATTTTTTAACATATGTTTTAAGGCATTTTTTTAGGAACTTTAACATCATTGTAAGGAACTTCTTAAATTTATGAGATCAATTAACTGAAATTACTTATTATTTACGTTATGTATGCTAGTTTTAATAAATTATTTTGTGTTAAATCTTACACTTGTAAAGAACTCAAATTCAGGGAGAGTCAATTGCTTGGATAGCTATGCTAAGAGATGTATTGTTCTAAGTTGTAAACTAAGTTTGAAGTATCAAATGAATTAAATCGTCGATGCTAAAAAACAAGATTTTCATTATTATTATATAAAGCGTTAATACTTTTTAATATTTTCATGTTGATCGGTGAAAAATACCTGTCCTCAAAAGGAAACTCTATTTCATTTTCTTTCAAAATGTAATTTTGAAGCAAATCATTATCAATGCATGAAATTTTGTCGATGAATCTAAAAAATAGGTCAATCAAGAAGGAATCTATTCGCTGAATTTTACAATTATCATAAATAACTTTATTGGAAATTTTCTTGACCCTTCCATCATCAAGTTTAACTGAGTTTATGCCAGAGCAGATCCTTAGGCATTTTCTTTCGAATCCACGAAGCCTTTCCATTTGGGCTGAAGATATGCTAAACCAGATTGGGAACGCATAAGTCAATAATGGCCTTATGAGTTGCTTGCAGCAATTTAATTTAATTTTCAACGTGAGTAGCTTAGCTCTTTTAAGAAAATTCATATATGTAAAAAAAAACCCGATTTGCTTTATGTATCATATAGTCTATATGACGATAAAACGTAAAAGAAGTGTCAAGAACAATTCCAAGATATTTAATAGAATTTTTATAGGCAACATTTTGCCCATTGATTACAATTTTTGGGATTATTTTGCGCGAGTTGGGATATAAATATTTCTTTTTTCCCTTGAAAACTGTAAATTCACATTTATTTATATTAAGTCTTAACTTCCATTTCTCGAAATAAGCGCTCAAAGTAGATAGATAGTTATTGGTTAAATATTGAGACCAGCGTAATGGAGGTTTTGCACTTAATATTAATATGTCATCCGCATAAATCAAAACCTGCAATGATGAATCAGGTACAGGCAGATCAGATAGAAAAATGTTGTAAAGAATTGGTCCTAGGACTGACCCCTGAGGAACGCCAGCTAAAATGTCACATAAGTCTGAGCTATGATCATTAAATTTAACGTAGAATTTTCTGTTGATAAGGTAATTGTAGATACATTTGCAAATATTTTTATTAAAATTCAGCTGCTTGTACATTTTGTAAATTAGGCCTTCAATCCAGGCCGTGTCAAATGCTTTCTCAAAATCTAAACTGACAGCAATAGAAGCACATTTTTTGTGAAGATTAGTTGCCATATAGTCAGAAAGAACTGTTAATGCATGCGAAGTAGAATGAAAGGATCTAAAACCAAATTGAAAATCTTTAAAGATTGCATAGTTGGCAGTATGTTCAATTATTTTATCAATAAGCATCTGCTCAAAGGTTTTTCCAATATTAGTTAATAGAGAGATTGGTCTATAACTTTTAGGATTTATAGAGTCAGAATTTGTACCGGAACAACTTTTGGTATTTTCCAGTTTGTGGGAAAGTACCCAATATTATACATATGGTTGAAAAGAACAGCTAAAAAATTAGCGAAGTCTGAATTAGTTTTTTTTTTTGTAGATAGTTTGACATATTGTCATCACCAAAGCTTTTTTTGCAGTTTTTGCTATTTATTAAAGTAAGTACCTATCTTAAATTTGTGAATTCTTTATAAGTATCAGAATTCGAAGACTCTGAAAGCCCATCTGCTGTGAATGTATTGCTAAAATGGAAGAGAGGATCTGTGTTCAGAAGTTCATCTATTTCATTTTTAACCGACTTCAAAAAGGAGGAGGTTCTCAAGTTCGTCGGTTTCTCTATTTTTTTTTTTTTTTTTTTTTTTTTTTAAATGTATGCACATCGATAACTCCTAAGCCATATGCCTGATTGCCATAATTTTTGGGGAACAGATAGATATCAAAAGCATGGAGGTGCCCGTACAAAAGTGGGTGGTATTCGAGAACAGGGCGTGGCAATAATAGATCTCGCAATACTAGATACTACTGTATCTCGAATAATATTGACACTAGGGTACTGCAATTTAGTGTAGGGGTAGGCACAATTATTACAAATTACGGGGCAAGAAAATGGGCGTAATTCGACAAATGAGCGTGGCAATATTAGAAAAACAGTGTTTCTTGAATAATTTTGATGCTAGGGTACTGCAATTTAGTACAGGGGTAGGCATAGGATGAATACAAAAGCTTTGAAGTTGGCGCTTCTGATTAAAAGGCTGATTATATTAGCGCCAACCTTAAAAGCTTTTGTATTCATCAAGAAATTAATATATTTATGATAATACAACACATAAGAAAAAAATTAAGATAATAAGATTTCATATATAATAATATGTTTAAATAAATTATCAAATATGACCAAGAAATTAAAAGGAAAAGTATTTTTAAAATTATTTTTGACTTTGTAATGATTTTGTAGTCGGTTGTTTTTTTTTTTGACATAATTTGCGAATGATTCATCACCGATGTTCAAATTTTGAGCGTGAATTTTTCTCAAAGCTATTAGCCAGTAAGTTTAGTTATCTCGTTATCTGAACTAGTTTCCACACCAGATTCGTTGATTAAATTTGGGATTTCAGATATTTTACTCAAGCCACAAAGACCTTTTATTTTTTTATAGGTTTTGTTGTTCATTTTAATGTTCTTGAAATATTTTTCCCAGTAATCATTTTCATGTTTTATAATTAGTTGTTTAATGATTATGGTCAAATTATTTAACATGGCTTTTAATGTATTTTTTCTATTAGGGTCTAAGCATCGGAAGTGATCTCTTCGCAAAGTTTTTTTTTGAGCGATGAAATTCAAGATATTTTCAGGTAGATCAATCGGACCCCTTTTATTTACTTTTAAAATAGGAATAGATGCATCGATAGCACATTTAATAGAATTATTAAGACCATCAATGCATTGATCAATATCTTCCCGAGTTGCATTTTGAGAGTTGGGTAGAGCATGTCCTGCGAGTTTTTCATTTAAGATAGCATTAAATATAGGAACATTAATTTTTTTAAAGTCATAAACTGTTGTTTGGGGAATTTTTTGTATTTCAGATGTAAGAATATTTATTTCGACCGCATCATGGTCAGATTCGAATTTATGTGTTTCTAGAAATCCAAAAAAGTTTGGGTTGAAATCAATGCTAATCTGAAAAGAGTTAATAATTATATCTAAAAAGCTGTTGTCTCTTGTGGCAGATTTTGTAGGCGTAATTGCCAAGTGTGGATCTTTTAAAAGCCAATCGCGCAATATTTTACCGTTTCTGTTACATGAATGGTCGCCCCAGTCCTGGTGCCTAGCATTTAAATCGCCCCCTATGATGATTTCATCAGTGTCCATAGCATTCAAAATTAAAGTTAAGTCTGTTTCACTCATAACTTCAGTAGGTTTTAAGTAAAGCGCAGCTAAGATAACATACTGCCATGTATATGTTTGATTGACAGTGCACTCTATTACGCTTGTTTGCATTTGCATCTCTACGAAGGTAAAACTATTTTTTATTAAAATTGCTGTACCCCCACCTTTACCATTAGCACGATCCTGCCTTACTATTGTATATCCATTAAAGGAAGCTTTGTTTCGGGAGGACAACTTATGCTCAGAAACTAAAACAATGTCTGGTTTGTGATCAGAGAGAAATAAATTAAAATAATGTTTCTTGTGTATAGAAATTAATGAATTAACGTTAATTGAAATAATTTTAAGTTTTCTATTCATTAATATGAAGGTCTACCAGAAAATTGAAGAGTGCTTTTGACTTTTGTTCGTCATCCTTAAGCAATTTATAAGATGTAGAAAAACTTCCAATTTTTTGAAGGCATGCAAAAAAACTTTTGCCAAAAAATCGTTTGCAGTCGTTTTCAATCAGTTCAGGGATGTCTAGTCTTCTTGCGTTAGTGCCTATTTTGGGCATAATATTGGGTGTTATGTTTTTTGCAGGCTCAAGTCCAGCACGGAGTTGGGAAGAGTAAGAAATACTTGGCTGATCAGCAGGAGAAGTTCTAACAATATTTATTTTATTATTTTTTTTATCATTATGCATTCTTGCAATTTCAATTCTTTTCGGGCATTCTTTAGAGTTGGCTGTATGCCCTTCAGAACAGTATGCCCGCTTAACTATCTTACCCGTGATAGGGTCTGTATAAGAAATTTCCTCATTGTTTAGGTGTTTCGGTGGTATTGGACAATTTTTAGGGCCATGCGACTCTGCGCACTTAACACAGCGATATGACATATTGCAATTGCTTGCAAAATGTGTATAACGCTGGCAGTTTCTACACTGAGTAGGAGAATTATATTTAAGATCTTCAAAATTTATTTTACAACTTAGAATGTACTGAATGTTTTTAAATTCTATTATATCTGAGTTTCTATCCAACTGAATAAGCCATTTATTGTTGGAAATTTTATTTAAAGATATTATATTAATTTTAAGATTAAGTTGACTTAAATACTGTAAAATTTCATCTTTTTCAAATATAGTTGATAATTTTGTAATCACCATTGAAAATGGTTTAAGTTGAGTTGGAGTAAATGTATAAAAATTATATTTGTTAGTTAGCAAAAATTCTTTCACATTTTTATAATCCTCAATTGATATAGTGTTAATATGAGTTTTATTTTTATTTATAATATTAAACGAAAATTCATTGTGTTTCAGTAACGCGGTTAATTTCGCCTTTACATCTTTAACATTAATATTATAACATACCAAAGACGGTAAACTTCTTTTATTGCCTTGCTTCGCTGGGATTGCACCTTGCTTACCAAGACTGACATTGTTACTTTGCTTTGAATTAAGCTCATTGTGCACTGCTGGAGCGTTTGGCTTCCTCTTTGGTGGAGTTTGTCCTATCTCAGGGAAGTCCTCGAAGTTTGTTGTTGTAGCTGCTGGAAAAACGTTGTCAGCAATTCTTGTTGTTGTATAGTTTTGTTGCAACTCAATGCTTGCGAACGATGTATTTGGTTTTATAGTTGGCATGACGATGTTGGCAACATCCTCACTGAGAGAGACATTGTCACTTTCGGCCATGCTTTCATTATTGACGTCGTTTATATCCACTGGGTCACCACTTGTGCTTACATTTGCAGCATCATTCGATTTTAATTCGATTCTGCCGTTGTTAATCCTTGTTATGTTGTTATGTAGTTTAATTCTAATTTATATTTATTAATAATATTTGCCATATCTTCAATAAGCTGTGTTTGTTCGTTTATTTTATCAAGATAGTTCTTATTTAAAATAGCTTGTTCATTTATTTTAGCTAGGTAGCTATTATTTAAAAGTTCCAGCTCAGAAATCGAAGAGAATGAAGAGTCTAAAGACGCTTCATTTTATTTCCGTTTCACTTTTTAACCGACTTCAAAAAGGAGGAGGTTCTCAAGTTCGTCGGTTTCTCTGTTTTTTTTTTTTTTTAAATGTATGTACATCGATAACTCCTAAGCCATATGCTTGATTGCCATAATTTTTGGGGAACAGATAGATATCATAAGCATGGAGGTGCCCGTATAAAAGTGGGCGGTATTCGATATCTGGGCGTGGCAATAATAGATCTCGCAATACTAGATACTACTGTATCTCGAATAATATTGACACTAGGGTACTGCAATTTAGTGTAGGGGTAGGCACAATTATTACAAATTACGGGCAAGAAAATGGGCGTAATTCAACAATGGGCGTGGCAATATTAGAAAAACAGTGCATCTTGAATAATTTTGAAAATTAAATATAAATATAATTAAATAATAAATATATCAAAATTAAAAAATAATTTTGAGGCTAGAGTACTGCAATTCAGTATAGAGGTAGGCATTATTATTACAAATTATCGTCAATAAAGTGGGCATTATTCGACAAATGGGCGGGGCAGTATTATAAAAACACTGTAGCTCGAATAATATGGACACTAAGGTACTGAAATTTAGTGTAGGGGTAGACACAGTGAATACAAATTACGGTCAAGAAAATGGGCGTTACTTGACAAATGGGCGTGGCAATATTAGAAAAAGAGTATATCTCGAATAATATTGATACCATAGTACTGCAATTTGGTATAGGGGTAGGCATTATTAGTACAAATTACGGTCGATAAAGTGGGCGGTATTCGACTACTGGGCGTGGCAATATTAGAAAAACAGTGTATCTCGAATAATATTGACAGTAGGGCACTGAAATTTATTGTAGTACAGGGGTAGGCAGAATTATTGAAAATGAGGGTCAATAAAGTTAGCGTTATTTGGCAAATGGGCGTGGCAATACTAGATCTCGCAATACTAGATACTACTGTATCTCGAATAATATTGACACTATGGCACTGAAATTTAGTGTAGGGGTAGGCACAATTATTACAAATTACCGTCAATTAAATGGGCGGGGCAATATTAGAAAAAGGGTATATCTCGAATAACATTGATGCTATGGTACTGCAATAAGGTATAGGGTAGTCATTAGTATAAATTACGGTCAAAAAAGTGGGCGGAGTTCGACTACTGGGCGTGGAAATATTAGAAAAACAGTGTATCTCGAATAATATTGACACTAGGGCACTGAAATTTATTGTAGTACAGGGGTTGGCAGAATAATTAAAAATTACGGTCAATAAAGTAGGCGTTATTCGATAAATGGGCGTGGAAATACTAGATAAACACTATCTCAGTTAATATTGACGCTGGGGTACTGAAATAAAGTACAGGGGTAGGCACAATTATTGGGAATAACGCTCAAGAAAGTTGGGCGCTTATATAAAAAAGGGGCGTGGCTATATAAAGAAAACACTATAACTCGAATTATATTGACATCAGGATAATAAAACTCGTTACAAGAATGGGTATAATAATTCCAAAACACTTGACATCTAATTCAAATTTAAGAGACAGATATTTGAAATAACCAACAAACTTTCAGAATTTAATAGAACAAATTTTTTCAGAACAATTGTATTTATGTTGTTTATACACTTTTTTCGATAATTTATCATATTCTCTAAAAAGGAAGAAATAAAAACTTAAAAAAAAAAAACAACCGACTACAAAATCACTACAAAGTAAAAAATAATTTAAAAAAAAATACCTTTCCTTTTAATTTCTTGGTCATATTTGATAATTTATTTAAACATATTATTATACATGAAATCTTATTATTTGAGTTTTTTCTTATTTGTTTTATTATCATAAATATATTAATTTCTTGATGAATACAAATGCTTTGAAGTTGGCTCTTCTGATAAAAAGTCTCAGCCTTACCAAAAAACTAATTTAGTGCTGGCTCTAATTAGTGCCATCTTTAAGAAGATTTTTTATCATAAGCTTAACAGAGGCTTCAGCTGCTACTAAATTAAAAAGCTGACGCTAAAATTTAATATCAGTTTTTTAGTAAGGCTGTCTGATTATATTAGCGCCGACCTTAAAAGCTTTTGTATTCATCAAGAAATTAATATATTTATGATAATAAAACAAATAAGAAAAAATTCAAATAATAAGATTTCATGTATAATTATATGTTTAAATAAATTATCAAGTATGACCAAGAAATTAAAAGGAAAGGTATTTTTTTTTTAAATTATTTTTATCCCCTTAAAGAGGGTGTAGCTTTAGTGAAGCCATACTTTTATAGTAAGTTCGTACCGAGTTTTATTGATGTGTGACTTATTTCGAAAACTATACCGAATATTTGGGGTGCTGAAAAAGTACCACGCCCCTCGAACAACGCCCATAAAATGTTACCAGTGGAACGGCATGTGTAAATTGAGGTCGAATACTGAATTCCGAGACTGTGCGACCTACAAAAAAAAAACCAAAACTGGTCGATATCGAAAATTTTAGGTGTATTTAAGGAGCCTTTTACGGTCGGCACCAGACTTCATAGGAACCCTCTCAAGGCTTTGGTATAAAAATTGACTTAGCGGTTTCGGAGTCCTTAAGTGATATACACATATACCCACATACGTATATACATTAAGTCGCCTCACGCTCCTTAGAAAAAAAAGTTGCTTAGTCCGGTTCTTCAAAATAATCCATGGCTTATGTTACGATATTTCGAATTTCGACTAAAAATATTGCCTGGTATGGTAGTTAAAAAAAAAATCAAACGGTCAGAAATAAGAGGAATGAAAAAGTTCTTTTGCATCAAAAATCTTAAATTTTTTCCGTTGGACCAAAGATAATGCGGATTTTTATGGATTATTTTAACTATTTTCATATTATTTTCACTAAAATTCAAATTAATTTTCCCATACTACTTTTAGTCAAATAAATTGTAAAATGTAAAAAATGTGTACATTTTTTTGTAATTTCATTCAATTTAATTCTTCACTTTACACTATATTTTATCATGAATAGATAATTTATTTGACCAAAAGTAACATGGCAAGACGAAATAACTATTAAGTCTGACCGTTTGCTATTAAGAACATAAGAAGATCGGTCAATGTCCTTTCAAGGGCTGAAATGGCCATTTCGTTTTTGTTTTTTTTTTATTTCAAACTATTTCAGCTACTGTCGAAATATTTGGGGGATCATCATAACAAAAAGCGTTATTTTGAGCAACCGACCCAAACACCTTTTTTTTTGTGAGGAGCCCTAGTATACAAACAAACATTTAGGCATGGCAACATTTATATGTATAGTGACCGCCACTTGGTCTTATTGCACCTACATATCAAGTTTCACTATCAAAACATGTACAGCTCAGAAATTACAATGATTTCTGAAAAGTCGGCGTAGATAAAGTGCGACTTTTACTGTAAATTTTGATTTATATACTTTCACGGATTTGTGGGCGTGACAAAATTTACATAAAAAGTGACCGCCACTTGGACTTATAGCATCTGCATACCAAGTTTGACTATCAAAACGTTCACATCTCAGGAATTTAAATTATTTCTAACCGATAGCCATGGCAGCTAGTGCTTACTTAGTTATAATTGTTAAATTGTAATTAACTATAATACACAAATAAATAAATAAATTAAATAAAATTATTGCTGAAGAGTGGGCACAGATATAGTGCTACCATGCACATTTTTTGCAAAGCTGTCGAGAGTAAGCGTATGAACTTAATTACCAAATTTTAGTATTTAACGATGAGAATTGTCTGATTTATAGAAGTTCTATTGATTTGTGGGTAAGAAAAGTGGCGGCCGTGGCGTAGTGGGTAGAGTGTGTGGTCCATATGGGATAGAACCCTGGTTCGAATTCCACCTGACACAGAAAGTTTTTTCAATTGAATTAATTTTTCTGTTCGGCCGTCAACTCTCTGCTGACAATGGCAAACCTCAGAGAGTAAAAATTGCCATGAAAAGCTTCTTGAGAACATAAGCCGTTCGGAATCGGCATAAAACTTGTAGGTCCAGTTCTCGATCATTTGTGTTCAAACATTCCACAACACGCACAACACAATTGATCATAAGAAGCACGGTCAAAGTCCTTTCAAGGGCTGAAATTGGCCATTTCGCGTTGTTTTTTTTTTATTTTCGGGTGGTACAAGTTGGGGTGGCAAATTTTATATATATATATTGACCGCCACTTAGAGCACCCGTATATGAAGTGTTACTATCAAAACGCGTACAACGCAGGAATAAGCATGATTTCGAAAAAGTGGGCGTAGATATGGTGCAACCACGCCCATTTTTAACAGTTGCCGATAGTGACCTTATGTACAAAATTACCAATTCTTAGTCTTCTACGGTAAAAGCCGTCTAATATAAAGCATTTTTACTGATTTGTGGGCGGTTAAAGTGGACGTAACAACATTTGTATATACATAGTGACTGTCACTTGGATCCATAGCACCTGCATACTAAGATCTCCTATCAAACCGTGTACAACTCAGGAATAAGCATGATTTCGAGAAAGTGGGTGTAGATATAGTGCGGCCATGCCCATTGTTTGTGCATTGGCCGACAGTAATCAAATAAACTAAATTATCAAATCCTAGTCTTCTACTTTTTTACTGATTTGTGGACGTTGAAAGTGGACGTGACAACATTTATATATACATAGTGACTGCCACTGGGATCCATAGTACCTGCACACTTAGATTCATTATCATAACGTGTACAGCTCAGGAATAAGCATGATTTCGATAAAGTGGGCGTAGATATAGGGCGGATATGTCCATTTCTTGTACACTTGGCTGACAGTAATGATTAAAACTAAATTACCAAATCTTAGTCTTCTACGGTGAAAGCCGTCTGATATAAACCATTTTTACTGATTTGTGGCAGTAAAAGTGGGCGTGACAACGTTTATATTTACATAGTGACTGCCACTTGGACCCATAGCACCTGCATACCAAGATTGACTATCAAAACGTGTACAACTCAGGAATAAGCAAGATTTCGATAAAGTGGGCGTAGATATAGGGCGGATATGTCCATTTCTTGTACACTTGGCTGACAGTAATGATTAAAACTAAATTACCAAATCTTAGTCTTCTACGGTGTAAGCCGTCTGATATAAAGCATTTTTACTAATTTGTGGGCTGTAAAAGTGGGCGTGACAACATTAATATTTACATAGTGACTGCCTCTTGGACCTTTAGCACCTGCATACCAAGATTCTCTATCAAAACGTGTACTACTCAGCAATAAGCATGCTTTCGATATAGTTGGCGTAGATATAGTGCGGCGATGCCCATTTTTTGTGGATTGGCCGACAATAACCATACGAAATGAATTACCAAATCTTAGTCTTTTACGGCAAAATCCGTCTGATATAAAGCATTTTTACTGATTTGTGGGCGGTAAAAGTGGGCGTGACAACGTTTATATTTACATAGTGACTGCCACTTAGACCCATAGCACCTGCATTCCAAGATTGACTATCAAAACGTGTACAGCTCAGGAATAAGCAAGATTTCGATAAAGTGGGCGTAGATATAGTGCGGCCATGCCCATTTTTTGTACATTGGCGGACAGTAACCATACGAACTAAATTACCAAATCTTAGTCTTATACGGCAAAAACCGTCTGATATAAAGCATTTTTAATGATTTGTGGGCGGTAAAAGTGGGCGTGACAACGTTTATATTTACATAGTGTTGCCACTTGTATCCATTGCACCTGCATAGCAAGATTCACTACCAAAACTTCAACATTTCAGGAATTAAAACGATTGCTGAAAAGTGGGCGTAGATATAGTAACACTACGCCCATTTTTTGTACAGTCACCGGAAGTAACCATCTGAACAAAATTACCAAATTTTAGTTTTATATGATTAAAACCGTTTGATATAAAGCATTTTTTTTGGTTTGTGGGCGATAGAGCCAATTTGGGTTGTATGGGAGGTACCACGCCCCCTTGTCCAATCAACACCAAACTTCACAGGATCACTTCCCGAATGTTGCTTCAGTATCCCTAAAAATTTCATAAAGTTTGGTTCGGTGGTTTTGGAGTCTATACGTGATATACACACATATCCACATACCCACATACATACATTCATTTTTATATATACCCTATAGGAACAAACTAACTTGTTTTTAAAAACATCTAATTAAAAAACTAGTTTAAAATAAACCAGTTTATGAACTACTTCGAATTATATTAAGGCGGCATCCACTTCAATATATGAAGTAATTGAAATACTACTTAAAAACCAGTGATTGATAAACTACTTTGAATTATATTAAGGCGGCAACTACTCTGATGTTGGCATGTTTTAATTGAAAATTTTTATTAGATTACAAGCTTATATATATTTAACCATGTTATTCCATCAAATATTATTAACTTTAGAAATTTTATTATCTTTTAGTTATTTTAAAATAATTAAAAAAGTAGTTTAAATATAACTAATTTAACAAGTAGTTGAAAATATATGCAGACGACAGTCAATTGACTTATTAAGCGGACATCACCATACAAAATAAGTTAGTTCGTTCTATGGAAAAAAGTCAGAATTTCAACTAGTTGTGGTTGACAAAAAACTACTTTATCAACTACTTTTAAATTAGTTGATTTTCCTACAGGGTAGGTATAGAGATAGAAGATAGATAGATGTGTGTCCGCAAATCTTGCAAACAATTTTTTGACAGCTTGTGGGTCTCCGATTAAGCTGAAATTTAGCATACATGTGTAAGCCCGGTGACAATGCAATATTATGAAAAAAATTTGCCACACCCCCTTTTACCGCCCACAAATCAATAAATATGCTATATCTCGAAAGTACTAGGCCGATTCAGATGAAATTTTGGTAGTATATTTCCTTCAAGTACAAAATGGGTTTAAGAAAAAATTTAACCACACCCCCTTTTACCGCCCACAAATTAATATATCGCCACAACTACCGGGTTGTTTCAGCGGAAATGTTGGCAGTAAATGTCCTTCAAGTATTGCATGGGTTAGAAAAAAAATGTTGACACACCCTCTTTTACCGCCCACAAATCAATAAAAATGCTATATCTCCAAAACTACTAGGTCGATTTAGATGAAATTTTGGAAGTTAATTTCCTTCAAGTAGAAAATGGGGTTTAAAAAAATGTCACCACACCCCCTTTTGCCGCTCACAAATAAGTATATCTTCAAAACTACCGGGCTGTTTCAGCTAAAATTTTAGCAGTAAATGTCCTACAAGTATTGCATGGGTTAGGTTACATTTTCAAAATTTCTAAATTTATATTCGTCCCTAGAACTTACCTATTTACGTACGCTTTTATTATGATGATGGGTAACCAAGAGAGAGGTACTTCTGAATCTAGAATATACCTACTATACCCATATATGACAAATGTCACTGAAATTTATTTTTGAAGCGAAGCTTTTTACTCCTCGTTCTGTGATTTGCTTAGAGTGAAAAATTTTCCACAGATTTTTTCTTGGAATTTTGATGGTTTCTTTGTTGCTAGCGCTTATTGCAACAATAAAATTTAATACTTTAATATTAAATACTAAAAATATCTCTTGGTTCCCGTCAGGATCGAACCCGTGCCTTCTTAAATGATAGCCCAGCACACTATACACTAAGCCACATAGACTTGTGAGAAACAGTTGTTAATTTAATTTTAGATATAACAGAAGATCTGCAGCAGATCGTCACCATCTATCAATAGATAGAGGCTTGTGTATTTGCTATGCTACAAAAATGTGCTTTTATTTGCCACAAGGTGTCTCCAGCATCGGTGTGCTTGTATTGTGAATGCGTTTGTGGTGTTGTTGGCAATGAGAGTATATTATAATCAAGAGTTTGCGTGACTATCAGATATATTTTTTCTGCATTTTTCGATGTACAGTTCCCAATTGAAAAATGTTAGAACTAGACGGAACTAAACGGAACTACAAGCTAAGACATATATCAAGAACTAAACGTAACTAAAAAGCTAAGACATGAATCAAGTCGCATGTGCGCGCTTTAGCGCATGCGCAAGTGTTTTTTTTTTCAATACTGATTTGTGAATGAATGTGTGCAAGCAGTAGCGCATGTGGAAGTATTTTTTAGGTCGATACAAATTTGAATGTATGTGTGTAAGCTGAAATGAAATAAATTTGGGATTTTTCATTTCAAGCAAATTCTTTTGGTTTTCTGCTGTCTATATGATCTTACCCCTTTCCCTTGTCCCCGCTAGTAAGCATGCGTGTGAATGAATGTGTTGTTGTTATTGTAGTCAGCTGTTAAGATTGTTTACATTTGTTGGTATAGTTAGCTAGAAATTTTCGGCGTTTTGAAGTTATTCTTATTGAAAGCTCTACAGTTCGCATTTTTGCTTATAGAATTTTTAAATAGATATGATCAATTTACGAGTTATTCAACACATAAACTGATATTACTCTCAATGTTTATATGCAATATTTTTATTACTCTTCATTTTAGTATAGCCAATTTTTAATCAACATGAAATTTATTTATATACATTTATGTACCCATATTCTCGATATAACTACACTTGAAATATTAAGCAATGCGAACATGTGTATGCGTACTATAGAGTGCTCTATGGCCGGGTAGTTTATTAAAATTTTTTTTCTTTCTTTGCTAACTTGTAAGAAGCTGATTTTAAGATTTTTAAAAATAAAAATTAGCTGAAATAAATGCAATTAAAACAGTTAAAAGACATTTCACTTTTATAAAGTAAAAACAAAATTTTTAAAATATTATTTATTTTTATTATATTTTATTGCATACAATTTTTTTTATATCAATCACCATACGTTGACACCTCGTAACTAACGATTTTTTGAAATTGATATTTTTAATATTTTTATAAAAATGTTAACCAAACTTTTTCTTCCAAATTGACAAACAGCACACCAAACAAAATCCCGATTTTATTTTTAAAAATAAAATTGCTGATTGATTTTAATTGGTAATTGTTGTTAAGTATTTTGCTTCTCCTGTAAAATTAATGAATTTTTAGGTATCAACGTATGTACATCGATATGCTATTATATATAAACAGTTGTTGTTAATAACTTCAATAAAATTTTTATGTAAAACTTTAAAGTTAACTGTAAAAGTAAAAAAGTGATGTGAGCACATTTTCAATTTTGAAGCAAAACTGAATTTCAGTAACATTTATTTAAATTTTTTTCTAATAAATAGCTACACGATTATTGCCAAGGAAGAAAATTTTTAAAATGTATATACAATTGATATTTGCAATTAAGTAAAAAAGAAAAGGCTAAGTTTGTGTAACATTAAACATATTTATGATAATTATAAATGAAATAATAATAGTAACAACATATATATATTAATATAAATCTATATACACATTTCGTTGACAACTACTTTCGTAAACTCTTGAAGTTCCAAGAAATAACCACTGTTTCAGAGGGTTAATTTTCACTTTGAAATCAATGATATCCTTGGTTAATGATCTGTTCCAGGACCCTGAAGTGAAAGTCGTTATGTTAGGTAGGATAAACCAAGATTCCCTTAAAAATTACTTTTGTGTACTTAGGTCACAGCTAGGTACCAACACCGATCCATCCGTGGGAGAATTTCAGTATCTCTCCGGACGAATATTGTCCATGAAGATCTTAGCATATAATTTTCGTAGTCATTTTTCAAGTTACAAAAGCATTTTCGAAAAATGTTGTCATGAACCGAATTTAAAAGCGCGTATTATCAAGTCATATGGTTCGATGAAAATGGAAACTGTTTTGAACACAGGCGTTATATTCTTGAACATCTAATAACAGTTTTGATCCGAAAAAGCTCAAGATGGTTAAGAGAGAATTTTGTATCAGAAGAAATAAAACGAAAAATTAGTTGCAATCAAATTGTTATGGCAAAAATGCAAAGATTGTATAATATGTAGGAGATCTGTAGAAATGTGTAGTTTTTTTCTTTACTGCCAGTCAGTTAGTTTAATTGTATGTCTGCTAGTCTTTAATTAGTCTAAGTGACTTCTCTTGGTTTTGTTCATATGGTATTATTGCAACTTTAACAGTAAAGTATGTTCTTTTACAGTCGACATATAAGTTTAAATATAATAAATTATTTTGGTATAATAAAGTTTTTGCTGTCATGATAATTAGGTCCATTTGTCGAACTTTCTGAACTGTACAACTTTCCAATGAGTTGTCCCAATAATGCGGAAGCAATGTGTTTTTCAAGCGTTAATTTTATTTGACTATATAGTAAGTAGAGAAGAGCAAATACATTAAATATTCAATATTATATATTTAGCTATTTACATTTATATATAATAATAGTTCTTATATAAATATATTAATAAAAAGTTTTTTTTTTTATATATTAATATAAATATATAAAATCTATAAATATTTTTATTTTTATTATTTTTATATAAATGTAAATAGCTAAATATATAATATTGAATATTTAATGTATTTGCTCTTCTCTATAATAAAATACTTCTATAATAAAAATAAAAATATTTATAGATTTTATATATTTATATTAATATATATAAAAAAAAATTTTATTAATATATTTATATAAGAACTATAATTATATATAAATTTACATTTATATATTAGCTAAATATATAATATTGAATATTTAATATATTTGCTCTTCTCTACTTACTATACAGGGTGTCCCAGACTTAGAGTACTATAATGTGGGGCTGATTCCTCGTGATGAGACGAGCAAAAAATCGTATAGGTGGGGGTGTCGCAAATGCCCCCCTAGGGGGCTAGGAGGGAAAAACAAAAAATAGGTGTCGTAACGTTTTAATCCATAGCTAACATATCTCTGCAACGATTAAAAAAAAACATAACTTTTTGAAAAGAAAATTAAATTTGCTTTAAATAATTTTTGAAAAATTTTTCCATAAAGTCATAAACAAAAAATGTATAAGCACCTGAAGTCAAAAAATAGGTTTTTTTCTTTAAAGATTCAACTTTCAAGGCGATTTTCTCAGAAAAAAACCAAATGTTTTATTATTTTTAAAAATTAAAAATTGGCTATACTGAAATGAAGAGTAATAACAATATTGCATATAAACATTGAGAGTAATATCAATTTATGTGTTGAATAACTCGTAAATTGATAATATCTATTTAAAAATACAATAAGCAAAAATGCGAACTGTAGAGCTTTCAATAAGAATAACTTCAAAACGCTGAAAATTTCTAGCTAACTATACCAACAAATGTAAATAATCTTAACAGCTGACTACAATAACAACAACACATTCATTCCCACGCTTGCTTGCTAGCGGGGTGAAGGGAAAAGGGTAAGATCATATCGACAGCAGAAAACAAAAAGAATATTGCTTGCTTTGTTTTTTGATCATTTCAGCTTACACACATCCATTGAAATCAGTGTATCAGCTTACACACATACATTCAGATTTATATCGACCTAAAAAACACTTCCACATGCGCTACTGCTTCCACACATTCATTCACAAATCAGTATTGAAAAAAAAAACACTCGCGCATGCGCTAAAGCGCGCACATGCAACTTGATTCATGTCTTAGCTTTTTAGTTACGTTTAGTTCTTGCTTTGTAGTTCCGTTTAGTTCCGTCTAGTTCTAACATTTTTCAATTGGGAACTGTACATCGAAAAATGCAGAAAAAATATATCTGATAGTCACGCAAACTCTTGATTATAATATACTCTCATTGACAAGTGCGTTTTTTAGCATAGAGTATAAATTATTATCTAGAGATTGCATCAACTCTGCTAAATGTCTGGCATGTGTTAACAGAGGTTAACAGAGTTTTTTTTCTTCATGTTTTTAAGTGAAATAACTCTGTTAACACATGCCAGAGATTTAGCAGAGTTGATGCAATCTCTAGATAATAATTTACACTCTATGTTTTAAGTGTCAAATAAATAGATGATATCAATAAATATGGAATTAACAAACGCATGCATGAAATCGGCAAGGTTTCTAAAATGTTTGTTAAATTTTGTTTCGTGTGCGTTCTTTAATATATATTTTTGAAGCGAAGTTTTTTACTCCTCGTTCTGTGATTTGCTTGGAGTGAAATCTAAAAAAAAATTTTCGACAGATTTTTCGCTACGCTGTTGAAGGAAAAAATTTGTTCAGTGCAGCAAAGCTCACAACCATGTGTGGAGAGTTAAAATGGAGAGTCGCTGGCATTATATGCCCGTATATGTAATTGGCGTGGAAATTTGACATTCAACAATAAAAAATAAGCAGTAAATATGTTTTCTGTATATATGTAATTAATTTTGTTATTTTAAATTTTTGAATTTAAAAGTTAATTTATTAAAAAGAAAAAATGATTAAGCTATCAAATCTATGTAACTGCGAAAAGATTCGCTTCTCTCGTGTGTCCAACGACGCACCTGTGTTTTTTTTTAGTTCACGTTTCGGTTTTAAATAAAAGCGTATCTTTTAAAAAAAAATTTTTATATATTTTTTTTGTTTAAGAGAAGCTTAGTTGCAATATTTCCTTACATACAATAATGCATTTATCTAGGGTTTTCTAATGTACATGTCCTTTTTATTATTTTAAATGATTTAATAATTTTACATGGTAGCTTTCCCAAAATAAGGGATAAAAAAGGAAATTTCATTACAGACTTATAATTAATCTTAATACTAATTAAATAAACAAACTAAATACAATAAAATCAAAAGGTATCACAATGCGAAAAACTAACATAAAGAGAGATCAAACGAAAAGAAAACAGAAAAAAACGTGAAAAGAAAACAAAAAATTCTTTTACATTTCATTCATTTATAAACTGTCTAGAATTGTAAACCGTATCTATTAAATTATGGGTTTTATATCTTCTATGATAATTCAAAAGATTTTTTTCAAAAAATAAGATTTTATTATCATTAAGGACAGTTACGAATATAGGAGATAAATAGTTTTCTGCTATAGGAAAATCAATTTCTGCTATTTTATCAAGATAATTATTCATAAGTTCATTTCCTACACATGCCACTTTTTTTTAGGAATTTTAATGCCGAACCAACAAGAAAGCAGTCAATGCGGATTTTTTCACAAGTTTTGTACAATTTTTTATTAGAGAAGCGCAATCTTACTCCATTTACAAGAGTATTTCGGTATAGTCCTGAACAGATCCGTAAAAATTGTATTTCGAACCTTCTAAGCCGCTCCATTTGGCTTGACGGTATATCAAACCAAATAGGAAAGGCATAGCACAAGATGGGTCTTATTATTTGTTTGTATAGATTTAATTTTATGTTATTTTTGAAGACTTTTGCTCTTTTAAGAAATCTTGTATAAAGAAAAAATATTCTTTTCGCTTTGGCCAGAACATATATCTATACTATTACATAAAAGGGAACTCACGTTTGTTCGGGATCACAAAGGTTGAGAACGGCAGGCGCTTTTTGGAATAACTATGGTCCAAAATTACTATATAGGCTATATAAATTTGATGATAATTATTTAAATAATTCATTAAAATTAAAAGAGCAGAATCATACAATTTCTTTAATCTTATCCTCAGCGAGAAAAAAGCTCCCTCTTTGTAAGTTCCATGCTTAACAGGTTGTAAGCAAAGCTAACACGATAAAAAATTTATTATTTCTTTTTCGCTGCGGGACAAAAGCTTTTATTAAAGCTCTTTTTTGAGCAAGTTTAAAAAAGTCAACAACCCATTAGGAAACAAAGCGCTTCAAAACCATATTCAAAGCACTTCTTAAAATCAGAATAGGGCTTTGTTCTCGCTTTAAATAGAGCTTTTTTTAACATTGGCATGTCATTGGGGAAAGATCTTTGTTCTCGCAACAAAAGTGAGCAAGAAAAGCTCTACGTTCTCGCTACTAATAGCGATTTAGAAAAGTTCTTCACACTGGTTACGGTAAGTGGTTTAAAAAAGCGCTTTGCTCTGGCTACGAAAAGTAATACAAGAAAGGGCTCTGCTCTGCCCACGAAAAGTGATGCAAAAAAGCGCTTTGCATCCGCATAATAAAATAATTAAATGAGCACTTTGCTTCCACTTTACACAATGATTAAAAAAGCGCTTTGTTCTCCTTTCATAAAGTGATTAAATAATACATCTTTATTCACTTTTAGGATATCTTCTACAAACAATGGAAAAGAAAAAAGAATTTGTGTGAAAAATTTTGTTAATTGTATTTTCAATTTGGCAGTATTTTTTTATTTTCTTAATTTCAGTTTGACTTTAAATTTTTAAATGTACGAAAGTAATTCTTTTTTTGTTTGTAGTTTATGCATATTTAGTTTTAAATTTTTGGAATTGTGCAAGGAGTCGGTTTTTTTATTTCAATTTGCTTTGGTTTTTGTGAAAAAGGAACATATTTTAAATTTAAATTTGGTTTTAAATTTTCAAAATATTACAAGATTTTGATCTTCGTTTTTGATCTTTAATTTCAATTCTGTTTTGAACTCTTAACATTATATGAAAAGTAACATTTTTGATTTTCAATTTTAGAATAATAATTTATGAGAATTAACATTTTTGGTTTTCAATTCTAGAATTCTAAAAGAATATAAATATGAACGTTTTTGAATTTGAATTTGAATTTGTTTTGAGTAACATTTTTAACGTAACAAAAAGTAACATTTTTTGGATTTCAATTTTCAAAATATTACAAGAAAGGAATGTTTTTGTTTTTAAATTTCAATTTGTTTTAAATTATATAAAAAGGAATGTTGTTTAATTTAAAGAATAATAATAATTTAATAAAACAAGAAATGAATTTTTTTGTTCTTTACGAAAAGTTACTTTAATGGTTTTCAATTTTTAGAACATTGCAAGATTCATATTAATGAATGTTTTTAAATTTGAATGTTTTGAAATTTTTGAATTGTTGTAAAGGTAAAATTTGTTCCACTTAAGTACTACAAGAAGTATTTTGTGTACTACAAGAAGTTACTCCTTTTTTTTAAGAAATTTTCGCGATAAATTCTATTTTTGCTTATGCGGAATGCAGCCTTCATGTTTCTTTCGAATTGTGGGAAACCTATTTCAGGTCCATTTACAGCATCTGCGGAAAAATGCATGATTAATCAAAATTATTTTTATGAACAAAGACTTACAGAACATCACTTTATGGAAGAAATCCATAGATTTTATTGGAAACTTATTTTGCAGCCCGTCCCAATTAATTTCTCGTAAGGCCTCGTCGTTAAAAATTAAGTGTAAGCATTTTGTCACTGGTGTGTTGCAAATAACACTGGTCAACAAAATTTCAACTTTGTCGTGCCACACGGACTTTTTTGATATTTTTTACTTTAATTGGTGATTGTAATAAAAAATAAACAGTTAAAAAAATTTGCTAGACAAAGATTTTATTTTATTGAGTAATTTAAAATATTAAGAAAAAATACGGATCTCGTAACTCAAAAGTTAATTTTTTTATAAATGACTTAGAAAATCTAAGATTTTCTTGAATATTTAGCTTCTGGTTGGTCCCTTTTAATTGTCCAGCAGTTATCTGCTAACATATTTGGGCTCCATTTGCCCTGGTACCGCTTTTCCATATTAGAAATATCCTGATGGAACCTCTCGCCGTGCTCGTCACTAACAGCCCCTAAATTGTCAGGAAAAAAATCCAGGTGCGAGTGTAAAAAATGAATCTTAAGTGACATGTTGCAACCTAATGCTTGATATGACAATAACAGCTCGCTAACCAACTCTCTGTAGATGTCACTCTTGTGGTTACCCAAAAAATTTGCAACAACATTTTTAAAAGACTTCCATGCTGATTTTTCTAAATCGCTTAATTTTTCTTCAAATCTTGAATCTTTTATTAACTCCCTAATTTGAGGGCCAACGAAAATACCCTCTTTTATCTTTGCATCCCTTATTTTAGGGAATTTTTCTTTTAGATACAAAAATCCACTCCCATTGCGATCCATTGCCTTCACAAAATTTTTTATTAATCCTAATTTGATATGCAATGGTGGTAGAAGCACATTATTTGGCTGTACAAGGGGTAAATACTTTACGTTTTTTTGCCCAGGAACAAACGATGCACGCTTACGCCATTTTTTTTTTTATATAGTGATTAGTTATGTCTCGGCTATCCCCTTCACATAAAAAGCAGCAAAACTTTGTATAACCCAGCTGAAGTCCAAGTAATAGTGCAACAACTTTAAGATCACCGCAGATTTTGAAGGAATATGTACTGTAATTTATTTTTTCAAGTAAAAGTTTCATATTTTCATAAGTTTCTTTCATATTTGCAGCATGGGTCACAGGTACAGACGGAAGCTTATTTCCATTATGCAATAAAACTGCTTTTAGACTTGCTTTCGAAGAATCAATGAATAAACGCCACTGAGAGAGATCAAAATCTATGTCCAACATTTTCATAAGCACATTTATGTTATTGCAAAACACCAAATCTCCATCCTGAGAAAAATATGTACTGGAGTGTTGATCACGGTTTCGAAAATAGCTAACTTTTGTATTATGATGTAGCAAATTCCATTCTTTTAGACGAGATCCTAATAGTTCTGACTGTTTTTTTGACAAATTTAAATCTCGAACCAAATCATTTAGGTCTCCTTGAGTTATCAAATGTGGCTCCTTTGCAATTTCTTCAAACTCAAAGTCATCGTCCTCGTCAACACATACACTTGAAGTAGACGGTTGTGAATTGTCGTTCTCAACAGACGTAGTTGCAACTGGTATTAGTTCTAGCAATTTTTTACAATGAGAGACTGGTCTTAAAGCCGAAGATAAGTTAGGGTAAATAACTGTGTTTTTTTTCTTGTAATTTATACCTTTTACGTCAGTGAGACAAAAATAGCAATCTGAAACGTGATCTCGCTGTTCAGTCCATATCATGGGTACAGCAAACGGAATAGGTAGTGCACCTTTTTTCCAGTCAGTTAAATTTTTCACACACGTTATGCAACAGACATGAGGGGCCCAGGATTTGTCTTGATGGGCGACAGAAAAACCAAAACATTGGTGATAACACTCCATCACAAGATTTGTAAAATTTCGTCGTAGTTTTTTGAATGTAAGTTCTCCGCAGACATAACAAAAAGAGTTAGGATCATTAATACACTTCCTTGACATGCTCACAGGGTTAATAAATCCCAAAAAAAGTGTTCAAATTCAACGATTAATATTTTTATAACGATTTACTTGTAAGCGTTTCTGTTAATTTACTGCCGTAGTACTAGTTATGAGTATTACCGTATCACAACAAATAGGAGGCTAATTTACATGTGGCAACTGTGATTTAATAATGAGGGTAGATTGATAAAACAAAATTAGCTATCAAAGTTCGTGTGGCAAAACCAGTGTTGACCAGTGTAATGGACCGAATATAAGCAATCTGAATGGAAAATGTTAATAATAATTTAATGATGGTTAATAAAATTGATTAACAATATTCTTTCTTACCAAATCTTCCTTGAACGTATTTTGAGTTACTGTTTCCAAGTTTTTAACATCTTGCAATGTTTTCAGTGGAATATTTTTAAATTTTTAGCAATTAGTACAATTTTCGAAAAAACTTTTTCAAGCAAGAGGGTTTGATGAGCCGCAATATTCTTCAAAGAATTTATTTCTTCTTTAAGTATGGTGACGTTGCTACTGATTTCGGCATTTGATCTTACTAAGATATATAAATAAATAAAAGAAAATTAAGTATGGTATATGTGTTTTTATAACCTAAGTTGATGATTTTTTCCGCCAACTTCTTATTACTCCCGAAATCGGCATTTGCTCTTTCTAAGATATATAAATAAATAAAATAAAATATATGTGTTTTAAAATAAATTACTGATTAAAAAGACTTTGGCTTATTACCTAAGTTCATACTTTTTTCCGCCAACTGCTTATTACTCTGGATTAAAACTTCCAAGCTTTCGCTTCTATTTCGTGCGTGATTACTAGCAAATCTTTTTCTCATGGGCTCCATTTCTTTTAATAATAATAATGTTAAATAAGTAATGTTAATTATTTCCTTTTATAATAAAAATGTTAAATTATTATATTTAATAATGGTGCAGAATTGGTAAGACAACACCACCGCTTTCGAAAGGGACAAAAAACAATTTACATGATATATCCTTTACCGGAAAAGCTGCATCCAACCAACTTAAACGCTTTTCCCAACGATGGTATAGACTTTAAGGGTTCACTAAAAAAATTGTAACTGTTGAAAAGGTACGACCTGTAACAAACTCTTCGCCATATTAACTTTTATAAATACTTTAATTGGCAGAAAAGGCTTAATACAACAGTAACTATCTGGTGAATTTACACTTAAAAAAGATTTATCAAAAGAAAAGTTTAAACACTCGAGTGATTCGCTGAAAGCAGACGTTGCATTTACTACTTTTCCACCTATGCCAGTGGTGGTTTTAGTAGTCAATAAATATCTGTCATTTATTCTGTTGCTGATTTCTTGCAATATGAAGTTAGGTTTTCTGCAGTCGTTTTTCAGAGTTTGCAAATAGTTTTCGTATTTATAGGCTGAAAAGTTATCAACATTACCGTATTCTGGAACTGAATCCGCAATATGAAGTAAATTATGCACATTATAACTTACTTTATTTTCGCCATATATGTCCGGGAAGTTCTTAGCGAATGTTTCTAGCATTTCTTGCACGCAGTTTAAATTTGAATTGCATTTGCTATGACATGAAATAAACTTATAAGAGCAATGCAAAAGAACGAAATGCATATAGACGTCTTCATGAAGAATGGATTTAAAAAGAACTGGACCTAAGTATAAAAAAAATAATAAAAATTCTACCGCTTTCCATCGACAAATATCATCAAATGAACGCGGTTTTCTATTAAATTCTTTTGGGGCGAATTCCTTGTATGACATGAACATTTTATTCATTTCAAATTTTTCTTGAGGTGCCAACTTGCCCAAGCAATTCTTTCCATTCCAAATTAAGCCTAAAATCTTTTTGACTACACCCAAGTCTATGAGATGCATTTCATCTAAAGGAAACTGGCTAATCATTCGAACACCAATTCTTTCCAAAATGTGTTCAGAGTTAACAAGGCTTATACAATGATACGTAGTATCTTTTCGCATGTGGAAGTCCACATCAGTCCTTAGGTCTGCAATAGTCGTACTGTAGGTAAGCCTATTGTTTTTTTTTTGAGCTTCCTGGTAGCATTTAGAGCATCCCTTCGAGGCAGTATGACCAACAGTCCCTGTAACAAATGCTCTCGCAGGAGCATCACACACAAATGCGCGCAATTTTGTGGTCACCCTTCTACCGTTCACAATGATACCTCTTTCATTTAGAGTTTCCATCTCCAAAACGAAGTCCAACAGAAAATCATTAATGTTTTCCGGTTTGTTTTATTCCGATAAGGAATGGTTTAATGTTGCTATAGTTTGCTAGTGAACCTAAAATAGGCCACAATGCTATTGCAGAGCTTTTATACAAAGGCAATCCGTCGATTCCAATGTCTACTTGTAAAAACTCAACATCTTCAGGTAAAGACAACTTTAAAACCTGACAAATGCTTTTTAACCGACTTCAAAAAGGAGGAGGTTCTCAAGTTCGTCGGTTTCTCTTTTTTTTTTTTTTTTTTTAAATGTATGTACATCGATAACTCCTAAACCTGATTACCATAATTTTTGTGGAACAGATATATATCATAAGCATGGAGGTGCCCGTACAAAAGTGGGCGGTATTCGTACAAAAGTGGGCGTGGCAATAATAGATCTCGCAATACTAGATACTACTGTATCTCGAATAATATTGACACTAGGATACTGCAATTTAGTGTAGGGGTAGGCACAATTATTACAAATTACGGGCAAATGGGCGTAATTCGACAAATGGGCATGGCAATATTGGAAAAACACTGTATCTTGAATAATTTTGAGGCTAGAGTACTGCAATTTAGTATAGGGGTAGGTATTATTATTACAAATTATCGTAAATAAAGTGGGCGTTATTCGACAAATAGGCGTGGCAATACTAGATAAACACTGTATCTCGAATAATATGGACACTAGGGTACTGAAATTTAGTGTAGGGGTAGACACAGTTAATACAAATTACGGTCAAGAAAATGGGCTTTATCTGACAAATAGGCGTGGCAATATTAGAAAAAGAGTATATCTCGCATAATATTGATACCATAATACTGCAATTTAGTATAAGGGTAGGCATAACTATTACAAATTATGGCCAATAAAGTGGGCGTTTTCGACAAATGGGCGTGGCAATATTATAAAAACAGTGTACCTCGAATAATATGGACACTAGGGTACTGAAATTTAGTGTAGGGGTAGGCACAATTACTACAAATTGCCGTCAACAAAATGGGCGTTATTTGACAAATGGGCGTGGCAATATTAGGAAAAGAGTATATCTCGAATAATATTGATACTATGGTACTGCAATTTGGTATAGGGGTAGGCATTATTAGTAAAAATTACGGTGAAGAAAGTGGGCGGACTTCGACTACTAGGCGTGGCAATATTAGAAAAACAGTGTATCTCGAATAATATTGACACTAGGGCACTGAAATTTATTGTAGTACAGGGGTAGGCAGAATTATTTAAAATTACGGTCAATAAAGTAGGCGTTATTCGATAAATGGGCGTGGCCATACTAGATAAACACTATCGCAGTTAATATTGACGCTGGGGTACTGAAATAAAGTACAGGGGTAGGCACAATTATTGGAAATAACGCTCCAGAAAGTGGGCGCTTATTTAACGAAGGGGCGTGGCAATATTTGAAAAACACTATATCTCGAATAATATTGACACTAGGATAATAAAACTCGTTACAAGAATGGGTATAATAATTTCAAAACATGTGACATCTAATTTAAATTTAAGAGACATATTTGAAATAACCAACAAACTTTCAGAATTTAATAGAACACGTTTTTTCGGAACAATTGTACTAATGTTGTTTATACTCTTTTTTCGAAAATTTATCATATTCTCTAAAAAGGAAGAAATAAAAATTTTTTTTAAAAAAAAACAACCGACTACAAAATCACTACAAAGAAAAAAATAGTTTTAAAAATACTAATTTAAATAAATTTAAAAATTTAAATAAATATAATTTACTTAAACATATTATTATATATGAAATCTTATTATCTTAATTTTTTTCTCATTTGTTTTATTATCATAAATATATTAATTTCTGGATGAATACAAATGCTTTGAAGTTGGCGCTTCTGATTAAAAGTCTGATTATATTAGCGCCAACCTTAAAAGCTTTTGTATTCATCCAGAAATTAATATATTAATGGTAATAAAATAAATGAGAAAAAAAAAAAACACAGGTGCGTCGTTGGACACACGAGAGAAGCGAAGCTTTTTATGTTACTGTCATTGTTATTTCAACGCACTTGTGGGCAATTGTTATTTCGCACTATGCAAAAACAAAACAAAACCATGTACTAACAACAGCATAAACGCATTCACATAAAAAAAAAAAAAAAAGGAACCGTGAGGATCGATCTCATGACCCACTGATTAATAAGTCGACACCGTTTCCACCGATCCAAACAGCTTTGTTAAATTTTGACATTGATTTAATATTAAATAAAAAATTGCAGCTATGTTAACAGTTGATGGCGCTAACAGATGGCACTAGCAAACTGAGGATGATGATCAGTGTTGTCACTTGCAAGTTCTAAAGAGTGGTAGGTGGAGTCTAAAATGAGTGGTGAATTTTAAAAAACTTTAGAATATATTTTTCTTTTTAAGGAAAAATTCGACTGAAGTCCTACAGCAAAACAAATCATAAGAAGTATACCATAAAGAAAGTTTTTTCACGCTGAATTAGTTTTATTGCAAATAATTCTCATATAATGTTCTTAAAACAGTTCTAAAATAGAATATTAAATGTAATAATAAATAAAATATATGCAATAAAATTTCTAAGTTTTTATATAAATATATAGATTTTGGAAAAATGCAACTAGTGGGTGGTAGAAACTAAAAAGTGCTAGATTTATCACAATTGTGGAAAAGTGGCAATACTGAAGATTCTTGTAGCAAGTGGTTTAGCAGCTACCCAAACCATAAAAATCTATTAATCAACTCTTGTAGCAAGTGGCTATGCAGCTACCCAAACCACACAAATACATTAATAGATTATTGAATGTACTGCAACATAGCTTTAGTTGCAGTTAATACTGAATCAATGCTTTAGTATAAAGAAGGTGTTTGGCTCAATGGATGGAGTATGGAACTTCCAACCAAAGGTTTTACGGGTTCGAATCCCACGGCAGGCGAAGAAGTGTTTTTTATATTTGTTATATTAACTGTGTTGTTGTAAAAACACAGAAACAAAGAAACCATATAAAATTCTAAGAAAAAATCTGTCGAAAATTTTTCAGATTTCACTCCAAGCAAATCACAGAACGGGGCGTAAAAAGCTTCGCTTCAATAAGATAATAAGATTTCATATATAACAATATGTTTAAATAAATTATCAAATATGACCAAGAAATTAAAAGGAAAAGTATTTTTAAAATTATTTTTTACTTTGTAGTGATTTTGTAGTCGGTTGTTTTTTTTTTTTTAAATTTTTTTCTAGTAATCCCCTGGTAGTGAAAGTAATCTCCTGGACTGACTTCACCTGTGCAAATGGTGGTTTTGCTTTGTACCCTTTCAAATAATGTATTTGTGGACGAGGGTACTTTTAAGCCCGTACTCTGTAAAATTTTCAACATTTTATCACTCGCGTCGCGCCTAATTTTGAATTCGACTACCCATTCCCTTATTTCTTTTTGGATGTCAAAGTCTTCTGTTTCCTTTTCTTCTTCAGCTCTTTGCACAAAGCTGCCACTGCCATGTCCACTTAAATATTCAGCGGCTGTTGTGCCTTCTTCGTTCGCACTAGGACACTTTCTTTGTTTTGTACTTGGCATGCCATCCACCATTCACTTCATGCACGCATCCACTTAATTTTTAATGGAATTTACTTAAGCTGATAATAATCTTTTAAAGTGACGTTTGAAATATCCCAGCCAGTTGTCACTCATTTTTTACCTTTTATTTATTTATATAATATTTAAACTTACTTAAAATAGGCACTTTTACTTCTTTTTGGCACAACTTTTTGATTAAACTTACTGCGGATGCTAGTGATGCGAATTCTCTAAAAATAAATTTGACCTTTTTAGACATGATTTTTTAACTTGATCTTCATATGTATATATTTCGAGCTGTACAGCAAAATCTACTTGGTGTACTTGCTATGGGTAAAACAAAGTATATGCTGTCTACAAACAAGGGAGCGCGGCGTTTAGACTCCCACGTTTCATCCGGCAGCTATAACTTTGAAGTAGTCAAGGAGTTCGTTTACCTTGGCACCGCCATTAATACTAACAACGAAATCAGCCTGGAGATAAAGCGAAGAACAATAATTGCTAATAGGTGCTACTACGGGCTCAGTAAGCAACTAAGTTCCAGAGCCCTCTCTCGATCGACAAAACTAACACTCTACAAGACGCTCGTTCTACCTGTGCTGCTTTATGGCGCTGAGGCATGGGTAGTTTCGCAAACTGACGCAGCCGCTCTGGGGGTGTTCGAGAGAAAAGTTCTTCGCAAAATCTTCGGACCTGTTCGAGTCGGCGATGACTATCGCATCCGAATGAACCACGAGCTGTATGAGCTCTACGGAGACATTGACGTAGTTCGGCGTATAACTGTGCAGCGACTACGCTGGCTGGGTCATGTCCATCGTATGGACGACGAAGCTTCAGCGAAAAAGGTGCTCGAGGCGAGGGTCGCTGTTCAACGACGACGAGGGGGATCATGCCTCCGATGGATGGACCAGGCTGAGGAAGCCCTAACCGCACTTGGTGTATCCGATTGGAGAAGGCGCGCGCAAAGTAGAGGCGCCTGGCGAGAGCTGATGAGGTCGGTCGAAATCCGGACACGGGTTGTCACGGCCATCTAAGTAAATAAGTAAGTAAGTACTTGCTATGTTTCGAAAAGACAATGTAGTCTGCATGAAAAATAGCTATGCAACCAACCCAAGGTTGTGTACACACTCTGTTAAGATCCACCCGGATGTTGTACACTACTCGCTTCAGCCTGTGTTTGATTTGAAAGTATTGTACATAAGTTTAAAAGACACTATAAAATGTGGTACAGTACGAAAGTGTGCACTTTGCTGCAGGCAAAACAAATGTATTCATGCAGATGTCTAATAAGAACTTCTTCACACAACCAAACTGTGCTTTTTTAAGCACAAACAATCGGAAAAGCGAAGCGCTTTTTTACATCATATATCGCAGAGAGGGCAAAGCGCTTTTTAAAAGCACTAATCACAGGCAGAATAAAGCACTTCTCACTTGTTCTTTACGTTCTTAAAAAGCACTTTGAAATTTCCAATGTTCCAATGGGGATGTTCACAAAAAAAGAAAAAGCAACATGAACTGTGTGCGGTTCCAATACTGCTACCTTTTTGAATGCAAAAATATCGCCACTTTTATATAAGTACCGACAAACATTCGCTAAACAATTTTTAAGTTTAAACAAAAGACATATTTGCCTTTTAAATAATAAGGCTTTGGTTTTAAATTCTGCTTTGAAGGCAATTTCCAAGATGTCAAATTTTGAAAGAGAAAATTCAAAAACGAGTCACCGGTCACGTGTCACGTGGATCTATACATTGTAAATAAGCGCTTCCCAAGAATATGCAATAACTTTTAGGTTGATCAGTTACAACAGTGATCAGTTACAACAGCCATAAAAATGTTCATAACAGGAGGAAAGTTAAAAACACCAACAACAACAAAACCAACAAGGTCAACACTAACAACAGCAACAACATCAATAATACCAAAAACACCTTCTTATCTTTACAGCTGCAGTGCTGAGCTATACACCACAAAACTCAACAAAAACAACAGTACCAAAAACACCAACAACATCAACAACACCAAAAACATCTAAAACACCAATTACATAAGAAACCAAAAGTAATCAAAATGATATATTATAACTGCAGTGCAGAAAATCACAAATATCCCAAAAAACATCAAAAATACCAACAACACCAAAATACCAAACACCAAAATACCAAAAATCTAAAAACAACAATAACTACACTTACACCAAATGATATATTCCAACTGCAATGCAGAAAAACAGAAAAAAACAACACCAAAATCACTACACCAAAAAAAGAAAAACCAGAAACACCAAATTCTTGATCAGCGTCATTCCCATCAAATAGGAATTGTGCATGTATGTTAGGATTGTAGCGTCTATTGCAAAATTTGCACATTTCCAGACATATTTACTATTAACGCATTTAATATGCGGAAAGAAGCTACTGTTTGTATATTTTTATTGCTTATTTCTTGACTTCATAGGTCATATATCAATCCGATCTGGTAGTTGTACGAGTACATAGAAAGTATAAACACTGGCAGACATTTTTTAAAACTGGGTGAGAAAGAGAACCTACAGTTTTAAAGCGACACTGCTATCTGTCCTTATTTCTTCGCTGTTGAATTTATCTGCATTAGTGATTGGTGGTTATATCAAAATAATATTTTGAAAAGTTTAAGTTGTTACAAAAATCGCCTTACATTTTTAAATGAAAATATTTCTTTTTAACAAGTGAGTAGCCTTCATTAAATAATAAAATCCTGAAGTCTTACGAAAAAAATTTAATTCTGTATTGTCGGCCTATGTAAGCTAAAATAAATCGCTAGAACAAACTGGGTCTAACGAATTCACCGCTTTTTCGATTTTATTGAAAGTAAATATTTTTGCGAATTATTAAATTGCCACTTTTCTGTATTGTTGATAAATATGGGGCAAATAATAAAAAAAGAAATTATTTGTAGGGCAAATAGGATAAACTAGAACAAATATATTTACAATGAAATCAATAGCTCTTTCGTAATTTTTAAGCTTTGTTTTCAGTAAATTATTAATGTCCATTTGTTTCTGTTTAGCTTTTTGTGTTTTCAAATTTTTTTATAAAATTTTTATTCTTATGACCACCATAAATGTAATACATAATTTTTTTATGGCCGTCTGACAGAGAAATTGTTGAACATAAATCAACAATTTCTTTTTGAAAATTGGCACATTGCTTTTATTTAATCTTTTTAGTCTTTTTATTTAGTCTGTTGGAACTTTAAAAAAATTAAGTTTTCTTTGTCTCACGTTAAATGACAGATGACAGAACTTCTTTTTGATATTATTAAAAAATTTTAAATTAACTATAAATATATATTTACTTAATATATTCACAAATCACAAAAACTGACGTCCACTGGTGTATCAAAGAACGAGTTTATAGCTAGTGGCCTATGGCCTAATGACGAATGGAAATACCCAAAAAAAATCTTTAAAACTTTTCTAATAATTAAATAAGACACATCCCCGTTTTCTAGTGGCTACATGTTATAACTTCACTTTCAAAGCGATTCAAAGCAAAAGTCGAAGCGAAATATCAATATTAAAGTTAGAATAATTATAAAATTGTCTCAAAAACGGGAACAAAGCGAATTTTGACATTAGAGGCCGGTGTGGTGTATCTCCTTACCCTACCTTATTATTGTATCATGACCAGAGATAAAGAGATAGGAAACTTGGATTGTTGGAAATAAACAGCCTTATGTCCTGCATAATTCAAATTGAAGTCAATACTAACACAAAATTTTCAATACTAACACAAGAACCACAGGAAACTCCCCAAAATCATGGGACATCCAAACTCACCATAAATGTGAAAGACTGTAAAATTGCTTACCACGAAAAAACTCACCAATATCATGGGAAATTCAATCTCATACACACAGCTTTCATACAAAGTCTTGTATAAACTAGTAAGGGATGAAGCTTCGGCAGGGTACCGAAGCTAAAATACCCCCCGCGGCCATATAAGTCTTTAGCCATGACTTACACGATGATATTCAGTTTTATATATTAACGAAAGTTTTCCTATTTTGATGACGTCACTTTGTATGGGAGGTAGGCGTGGTTTTGATCCGATTTTGCCATATATTATAGGGATGGTTCATATTATATATCAAAGCTAATGTGCAAAATTTCAAGACATTTCATTAATTTTTGTGGATTTTTAAGAGATTTTACGTTTAAAATAAAGCCACTTTGTATGGGAAGTGGGGGTGGTTTTCATCCAATTTTGCCATATATCATACAGATGGCTTATATTAAATATCAAAGCTTATGTGCAAAATTTTAAAACATTTCTTTAATTTTTGCAGATTTTGAAAAATTTTACGTTTAAAATAAAGCCAATTTGTATGGGAGGTAGGCGTGGTTTTCATTCGGCTTTGCCAAATATCATAGTGATGGTCTATATTATACATCAAAGCCTATATGCAAAATTTCAAGACATTTATTTAATTTGAGCAGATTTTTAAGAGATTTTACTTTTAAAATAAAGCCACTTTGTATGAGAGGTAGGAGGTAGAATTTCAGCGCGATAGCTTTAAAATTGCGGCTGAAATCGTGTCGAGAGACGGACAGACAGACGGACACCCGGAAATCGACTCAGGAGATGATGCTGATCAAAAATATATATATTGTTCTATACCTGCCACGCCTCCTTCTCGGCGTTACAAACGGAATGACAAAGTTAATATACCCCTTACGCAGTACGCGTTGGGGTATAAAAATAGAGTTCAAAAAGGTGAAATCTGAAATAACCTTAAAAAACATGAAGTTTTCTATCTCTTTCTCTCTGATCATGACCGCGGTATTAATGGCGTTCAGACAATACAGCATGTTGTCAAACCTTGCGTGAAAGACTTGTCGGTCTGTCGTATCGAGCGTTCGAACGATCTAACATTTGAGCTTCTATGGTGCCGTACGGCAAGGTTTGACAGAATGGTATATCGTCTGAACCCCCACTATTTGATCCATGGCTAGCGAAAATCGCTCTTACAAATGAATGCTTTCGAATTCGCAGCTATACTTAATTTCCTTTCAAAGCTTTGCCGTCGTTGTTTTGTTCAAAAGTTCAGTGATTGGCGTCTGCGTAGCAAGGCTATAAGCAGAAAATTTAAAAAAAAAAAAACAACCGACTACAAAATCACTACAAAGTAAAAACACAGATGCGTCGTTGGACACACGAGAGAAGCGAAGTTTTTTCGCAGTTACATAGATATGATAGCTTAATAATTTTTTTCTTTTAATAAATTAACTTTTAAATTCAAAAATTTAAAATAACATAAAACTTATTGCATATATATCGAAAACATCAAAAACATAGAGAACCAAGACTTCCCAAATATAAAATTTATAGCTTTTCGTGAGAGAAGGTGACGAGCCAGCGAGGAGTGAAACCCACATCTTCCGCGGTCAGCGAGAAGTGAAGCAAGATTCGTTCCTCAGCACAATTGACCGGAGCTGCTGTGAAGAACACATGTAAATTGGGAGGCTATGTTATTTGTTTTTGCTTTAGTTATTTTTAGACTTAAATAGTATTTGTTTTTGTGGTTGGCATTGTTCTTGTACGAAAATTGGCAACAGCGCAGCAGAGCTTGGGATCGCAATTTTTGCAAAAATTGTAATTTTTTCCAAATGTTCGCATCTTGTACGAGACGATCGCGTGGTCGTGGGTTCGAGTCCCACGGCTGACATGCAATTTTTTTTTTTATTCTTTATTCTTTTTTAGAGCTATTTATTTTTTTATGAACGAAAATTCCATACAAAAATATTGTGTTTCATTCAGTTTTCGAAACATAATTTTTTTTATTGAACTTTGAAATCCTAACATTCAAATCAATTAACATAACATTTTACATTTAAATAAGGTATAAAAGAACCGCAAGTACAAACAGAGCTGACACAGATGTGCACATTCCAATAGGCGTCGTCAAAAGGAGTATAGAACTAAAAGCCAGAGATATTGCCAACACAAACTGGGCTTCCAGAGGTGACTGCAACATATCTCGAAGGCTTTGGCCTGAGCTAAATGAGAAAAGAACTAGAAGCCTTCTGCTTTTGGTCAAACGGGAAATCCGGATCCTTGTTGGAGTTCTAACGGGTCATTGCCCCATTGGGGTAATGGCCAATAGAATAGGTATAACAGCGCCAGACTTTTGTCGGAGCTGCAAAGACCCGGAGGAAATAGAAACAATAACTCACCTACTATGCGAATGTCCAAGTCTACAGAATCGTCGACTCCGACACATGGGGAACAGATTTTTCAAAGACTTGGAAGAGTTGGTGAACACACCACTGCTAGACATCTGGAGGTTCATAAAAAGCACAGGATGGTTTGAGGAACAAATCGGAACAATGGTTTAACTTGGTACCACAACTATAAAAAGGGATTCGTAATGGACCTATAGGCCCCCGCGGAAGCGCCGGTAACGGTGCACGACCCTTCATACCTAACCTAACCTAAGGTATAAAAGAAGAAAATTGTACCTTACTTCCAAACGTATATCAGTGGTTCGACGTCAAACCGGACGCTTTTCGAAACTCACATATTTTTTTAAACATTCTGGTACTTTGCACTCTATAGTACTTAAAAAAATAAAAGTATTTGGATATATCTTTTTTAATTTTTTCCAAAAATCAAAATTTGTCATTAGGATATGTAGTAAAGCAACTATATCTTCAAAACTGTTAGTTCTAAAAAAAAAAACAATTGATAATATATTTGAAAGACCAAGAATTGATCTTCTTTGTCTGCAATTTCACCAACACTTTTATGAAAAATTTTATCTTTTTTGGCCACTAAAAATTTTATTTATTTTTATCAAGGTCAGCACCATTATTTTTTGTCGTTTTGAGAGCATTGTTATATTAGGCATTAAATTTAAATGCATTTTCAAAATTTCATCTTGGAGAATCAATGCTTACTTTTTTAAGCATTAAGCCAAAATAAAAAATTTTTTTATTTGTTTAATGTGTTCTTTAGAATATTTAGAATATACATACATGTTCTTAGGTCGTAGTCTGGCATTGCAGATTAAATAATAGTAAGTGTTATTAGGCGATAATTTTAAAAATATATGCAAAATTTTGAAAAACAAAAACTTTAAACGACTTCATCGGAACTAGTTTTCTTAAAACGGTTCGATAGATAACTCGAAATCCATTAGTTCAAATTCAATGAATCTTAGTGCATTTTGTTTGTAATTTTGTCCTTTAAGCATCCTCCCTAAATTCAAGTACATATAATTGTTTTTTTATAGACAAAAGAGTGGACGAGAATCTATCTCATTTAAACAGACTTCAAAAAGGAGGAGGTTCTCAAGTTCGTCGGTTTCTCTGTTTTTTTTTTTTTGAAGCGAAGCTTTTTACTTTTTTTTATTTTCGACAGATTTTTTCTTAGAATTTTATATGGTTTCTTGGTTTTTGTGTTTTTTACAACAAGGCAATTTAATATAACAAATATAAAAAACGCTTCTTCGCCTGCCGTGAGATTCGAACCCGTAAAACCTTTGGTTGGAAGTTCCATACTCCATCCATTGAGCCAAACACCTTCTTTATACTAAAGCATTGATTCAGTATTATCTGCAACTAAAGCTATGTTGCAGTACATATACGTACAATAAGCTATTAATGTATTTGTGTGGCTTGGGTAGCTGCTTTGCCACTTGCTACAAGAGTTGGTTAATAGATTTTTATGGCTTGGGTAGCTGTTAAATCACTTGCTACAAGAATGGTAACCTGTATAGAATGGTAAGAAGTGGTAAAACTAGCCCTTTTTTAGTTTCTACCTCTTTTATCACCGACTATTTGCATTTTTCCAAAATCTATATATTTATATAAAAATAATTGGATTATAATTAAAATTTTAGAAATTTTATTGCATATATTTTATTTTTATAGAAATTTTTTTGCATATATTTTACTTATTATTACATTTAATATTTTATTTTAGAACTGTTTTCAGATTATTATATCAGAATTATTTGCAATAAAACTTCTTCTTATGATTTGTTTTGCTGTAGGACTACAGTCGAATTTTTCCTTAAGAAGAAAAATATATTCCAAAGTTTTTTAAAATTCACCACTCATTTTAGACTCAACCTACCACTATTTAAAATTTGCAAGTGACAACACTGGTCATCATCCTCAATTTGCTAGTGCCATCTGTTAGCGCCATCAACTGTTAACATAGCTGCAGATATATATATAATATTAAATCACCATCAATATTTAACAGAGCTATTTGGATCGGTAGAAACAGAGTCGACTTATTAATCAGTGGGTCATGTGATCGATCCTCGCGGTGGGCAGAGTAATACTTTTTTTTTTTGATGTGAATGCGTTTATGCTGTTGTTGATACATGCTTTTGTTTTGTTTTGCATAGTGCGAAAAAAATTAACAATTGCCCACAAGTGCGTTGAAATAACAATGACAGTAACATAAAAAGCTTCGCTTCTCTCGTGTGTCCAACGACGCGCCTGTTTTTATTTTTTTTATTTTTTTTTTTTTTTTTTTTTTTAATGTATGTACATCGACTCTTATGCCATATGCCTGATTGCCATAATTTTTGGGGAACAGATAGATATCATAAGCATGGAGGTGCCCGTACAAAAGTGGGCGGAATTCGAGAACTGGGCGTGGCCATATAGATGATATAAAAACCTGTACAATGGTATGTAAAACATGCAAATCGTACATTTGGTTACTGAGAAATTCAGATTTTACTTTACAGAAATCATGTGCCCAAAGTTATATATGCACCACAATGAGTAGTATATCGTTGGAAAGATGATATAAATACCTGTACAATGGTATGTAAAACATGCAAATCGTACATTTGGTTACTGAGAAATTCAGATTTTACTTTACAGAACTCATGTGCCCAAAGTTATATATGCACCACAATGATTAGTATATCGTTGGATAGATGATATAAATACCTGTACAATGGTATGTAAAACATGCAAATCGTACAATTTGTTACTGAGAAATTCAGATTTTACTTTACAGAACTCATGTGCCCAAAGTTATATATGCACCCCAATGAGTAGTATATCGTTGGAAAGATGATATAAATACCTGTACAATGGTATCTATTATTGAATAGATCTCGCAATACTAGATACTACTGTATCTCGAATAATATTGACACTAGGCTACTGCAATTTAGTGTAGGGGTAGGCACAATTATTACAAATTACGGGCACGAAAATGGGCGTAATTCGACAAATTCGCGTGGCAATATTAGGAAAACAGTGTATCTTAAATAATTTCGAGGCTAAAGTACTGCAATTTAGTATAGGGGTAGGTATTATTATTACAAATAATCGTCAATAAAGTGGGCGTTATTCGACAAATGGGCGTGGCAATACTAGATAAACACTGTATCTTGAATAATATGGACACTAGGGTACTGAAACTTAGTGTAGGGGTAGACACAGTTAATACAAATTACGGTCAAGAAAATGGGCGTTATTTGACAAATGGGCGTGGCAATATTAGAAAAAGAGTATATCTCGAATAATATTGATACTATAGTACTGCAATTTAGTATAAGGGTAGGCATTACTATTACAAATTATGGCCAATAAAGTGGGCGTTATTCGACAAATGGGCGTGGCAATATTATCAAAACACTGTATCTCGAATAATATGGACACTAGGGTACTGAAATTTAGTGTAGGGGTAGGCACAATTATTACAAATTGCCGTCAACAAAATGAGCGTTATTTGACAAATGGGCGTGGCAATATTAGAAAAATAGTATATCTCGAATAATATTGATACTATGGTACTGCAATTTGGTATAGGGGTAGGCATTAGAAGTAATAATTACGGTGAAGAAAGTGGGCGGATTTTGACTACTGGGCGTGGCAATATTAGAAAAACAGTGTATCTCGAATAATATTGACACTAGGGCACTGAAATTTATTGTAGTACAGGGGTAGGCAGAATTATAAAAAATTATGGTCAATAAAGTAGGCGTTATTCGATAAATGGGCGTGGTAATACTAGATAAACACTATCGCAGTTAATATTGACGCTGGGGTACTAAAATAAAGTACAAGGGTAGGCACAATTATTGGAAATAACGCTCCAGAAAGTGGGCGCTTATTTAACAAAGGGGCGTGGCAATATTTGACAAACACTATATCTCGAATAATATTGACACTAGGATAATAAAACTCGTTACAAGAATGGGTATAATAATATCAAAACAGGTGACATCTAATTTTAATTTAAGAGGCAGATATTTGAAATAACCAACAAACTTTCAGATTTTAATAGAACAAATTTTTTCGGAACAATTTTATTTATGTTGTTTATACACTTTTTTCGAAAATTTATCATATTCTCTAAAAAGGAAGAAATAAAAATTTTAAAAAAAAAACAACCGACTACAAAATCACTACAAAGTAAAAAATAATTTTAAAAATGCATTTCCTTTTAATTTCTTGGTCATATTTGATAATTTATTTAAACATATTATTATATATGAAATCTTATTATCTTAATTTTTTTCTTATTTGTTTTATTATCATAACTATATTTATTTCTTGATGAATACAAATGCTTTGAAGTTGGCGCTTCTGATTAAAAGTCTGATTATATTACCGCCAACCTTAAAAGCTTTTGTATTCATCAAGAAATTAATATAGCAATGATAATAAAACAAATAAGAATAAAATTAAGATAATAAGGTTTCATATATAATAATATGTTTAAATAAATTATCAAATATGACCAAGAAATTAAAAGGAAAAGTATTTTTAAAATTATTTTTTACTTTGTAGTGATTTTGTAGTCGGTTGTTTTTTTTTTAACATTTTACTCTCACTTTCGCCATTGTTTAAAAAAAAACCCCTCTGGAGTCATGCGTAAGGGGAATATCGAATTACTAGTCTGTATTTTAAAAGGACATTTTTTTTTTTCAGATACATGGGAAAAGCCATATCCATCGAACCGTTTTGGATGTATTTTTTTAATGTCGTTTTCAGCTCCCTCTATATAAAAGTCATAAAAAAAATTATTTATAAAAAAAAAGAAATATTTATAATGTATTTTTAATGTACAATAAGCTGTATAAATTTTAAAAAAATGTTATTTTTTTGTTGTTACACGTATATTAAACACGTATATTATTATACGTATATTATACCTTAAGTGTTGGTTAAACTGTATACCACAAAGAAGATCAATTCAAGGACTTCAAAATATATTCTCAACATTTTTTTTGTAAGACTAACAGTATTGAAGATGCATCGTGTTTGCATTCATCTTGCGCATTTTGCTTGTAATTTTGGCCTTTAAGCATCCCTCCTGAATTCAAGTACCTATACTTTTTTTATAGACAAAAAAGCGCGCGAAAATCTACTTTTATTTTAACTTTCTACTCTAACTTTCGCCATAGTTTTAAAAAAAACCCCGGGGTTGTGCGTAGGAGGGATACTGAATTACTGGTCTGTACTTTAAAATGACATTTGATTTTTTTTTTTTCAAATACATGGGAAAGGCCATGTCCATCGAACCGTTTTGGATGTATTTTTTTTATGTCATTTTCAGTGCCCTCTGACTAAAAGCCAGAACATTATTTTCAAAAAAAATATTTATAAAGTACTTTTAATGTACAATAAGCTGTATATATTTGAAAAAATAATAGCTTGTATCTAAAAAAAAATTAAAAAAAATGCTTTTATTTCTATTGTTACACATACCTTAAACGAATTTTTTAAAAACTACTCCTTGATTTTTACATACAAAATACTTTAATTTTAAATTAAAAATGAGATTTTTTGCACTTCTTATACTCTTTTATAATTTTAGATATTACTTTAAAAAATAAAAATATTTGCATACTTTTTTTACTTTTTTTTTATATATGTCATTTGGACATGTAGTAAAAAAACCATGTCTTCAAAACCGTTAAAGCTAAAGCTGTTGGAGGTATATTACTAGCTTAAAAATTATAAAATACTATAAGAGGTGTTCAAAAATCTAATTTGTAATTAAAAATGAAAAAAACTTTCATGTATGCAAAAATTGTGCAGGCAGTTTTTGAAAAATCCATTTAACAAAGTAAGCATTATTTCTCCAACGTAAAATTTTGAGAATGCACAAAGAATGAATGTTTTAATTCGACAATCTTTTCAAAACGCCAAAAAATAGATTTACTAGCCTTGAAAAATGTGAATGAAGTTTTCAGTTGCCAAAAAATTTGAATTTTTCAATAAAGTGTTGTTAAAAAACTACACCACAAAAAAGATCAGTTGAGATCTCTAAAAATAGTTGTTTTACTACTTGTCCGAATGACAAATTTGGATTTTTTTTTTACCTTTGCCTTGTGTATAACTTGAAAATAAAAAAGTAAAAAAACAAAAAAAAATATCCAAATATTTTTATTTTTTTAAATTCAATCGATGCCAAAGTACTACATTTTTTAAATAAATGTGTGAGTTTCGAAAAACGTTGGTTTGACATCGAATCACCGATATACGTTTGGAAGTGAGGCACAATTTTTCTTTTTTAAACCTTATTTAAATGTTAAAAAGCTATGTTAGTTTAATTGAATGTTAGGATTTAAAAGTTTAATAAAAAAAATTATGCTTCGAAAACTGAATGAAACACAATTTTTGTGTATGGAATTTTCGTTCATAAAAAATAAATACCTCAAAAAAATAATAAATAAAAAAAAACATGAATGTTAGCCGTGGGATTCGAACCCACGACCACGCGATCGGCTAATGCAAGTAGCAAACATTTGAAAAAATTAAAAATTTTGCAGAAATTGCGATTCCAAGCTCGTCTGCGCTGTTGCCAATTTCCGTGCAAAAACAATGCCAACCACAAAAACAATTACTATTAAAATCTAATAATAACCAAAACAAAAACAAATAACATAGTCCCCAATTCACTTGTGTTCTTTACAGCAGCTCCGGTCAATTGTGCTGAGGAACGAATCTTGCTTCACTTCTCGCTGACCGCGGAACATGTTGGTTTCACTCCTCGCTGGCTCGTCACCTTCTCTCACGAAAAGCTATAAATTTTATATTTGGGAAGTCTTGGTTCTCTATGTTTTTGGCCCGTATATGTAATGGCGTGGTAATTTGACATTCAACAATAAAAAAATAAGCAGTAAATATGTTTTCTGTATATATGTAATTATTTTATGTTATTGTAAATTTTTGAATTTAAAAGATAATTTATTAAAAAGAAAAAACTATTATGCTATCAAATCTATGTAACTGCGAAAAAGCTTCGCTTCTCTCGTGTGTCCAACGACGCACATGTGGTTTTTTTGGATATTTAAGAATTTAATCGGTCGTGGATTTATATTTAAATTATTTGCAAATTAAAAACACTAAAAACAAAATTTTTTAACTTCCAAATTGTTTTTTAATTTTTTAATATAATAAGAATAATTTTAAAAGCGCTGAAGCTTAAAAAACTCATATTGTTAATTTTTTTATGATAACTTGGTAACATGATTAAAAAATCATCAAATCCCTATGGAATTGGAATGTATAAAATGTTTAACAAAAAATTTTTCTATCGAGAATTCTTTTTCGAAAAGAAGCATATTTTGATTTAAGGTGATTTTCCGAAACCTGTTATTTGGAAAAGGCTTTGCACAGGGCTAAATTTTTGTGCCAAGTTGGAAATTTTAGATGTCTTATATACCAAGAAAACAACAAAATAAAAAAGTCAAACTTCTTATATTCGGTTATGTATTTTTGTACATAAATTTCGGTTCATGTATTTTTTACACTTTTAAAATTGAAAAAAAAACCAATCAAATGAATTCTTTTTCACAAGTTTTGGGTCTTATAAGCTTACCCAACAAACCTTAGTTGACGACTTTGTCGAAATTCCGACGAATTCATAACCATTTCTAGCTGTCTTAAAGAAATCGTTACAATTTCGTTACGCAAATATCGGAACAGTTTCACTTTTTATACGAATTTATAAAGAGTTTCGTTATGCGACTGTTTGTAAAACATATTGAAATGCAAACAGAGTAAACTTTTCTTTCTTTCGAACTATCTGAACAAAATCGTAACTTCTTGGTAACATTTTCATTAAGACTCGTTATGAAATCGTTACGGCATTTCGTTACGAAGTCGTGTCTATCCGATTTCGTTGCAAAATCGTAACGAAAATCGTATGAAGGGGTCAACACAACTTCGTAACGAAATATCGTAACGATTTCGTAACGAGTGCTAACGAAAATGTTACGATTTCATTCAGACAGTTCGAAAGAAAGGAAATTTTTCTCTGTTAGCATTTAAATATGTCGTACAAACAGTCGAATAACGAAAATTTATATAAATTCGTATAAAGAGTGAAACGGTTAAGATTTGCATAACGAAATAGTTACGAGTTAGTCGGAATTTCGACATAGTCGTCAACTATGGTTTGCTGGGTAGATATGGCATAAAAAATGTCAAGCTAATTTTCTTCAATTTACAAAATTATATTCGTTCTAGGTATAATTTCATATATATATTTTACTGGATATCAGAGACTTTTAGAGCATTGAAACTGATTTTTAATATACAAACTCCTTGGAGATGAATTCCAATATAATGCTTATGACTCTTATAGGCAAAATTAATCTTTCACTTGGCCAAAAAAATTTTTCAATATTTAAGTGAAGTTTTCAAGAAAATTAACATCATTATCACAGTTTATCTAAAACAAAAATCACATGTTGGATTTAATAGTCTCATTTGTGTTATTTCTTTATACTTTCTGGACCCTAAGAGGGGATGGGGGTTTGAACACCTAAAACTCCCACCTTGTCTACGGGCCTGGTGTTGAATCATTGCATTGTTTGCTCATACGAGTAATTTGTATTAAAGTGCGCTTTTATTTTTCACTAGCTGAAAACCCAGCTTAACTCGGGAGTTGATATAAATAATTTTCGATTTCATTCGTCGATTTGAAAAAACTTTTCATAAACTTTAGAAGGAATTTTGTGAGCATCTTTCAAACCGGTAACTTCTGCGAAATGAGCAAGATGTAGCTTCAACATCTGAAAATTATGAGAAAAAGTTAGGTAAATCGGGATTTGTGTGTTCGTGCCGCCGATCGCTTGCAAAAATATATTTTCAAATTTTATATTGTATTCGATGGATTGCACATTTTTGGAAAAAATCATAGCAAAAACGAATTCTTGGCAATTCGCGAGGAAACTCAACAAAAATTAAATTAGCATTGAAAATAGAAATTGAAATGTCAAAACAACGCGAAATTACGATGCAACTGACTTGCGCATATGTTGATGCGTACTCAAATACCACAGAATTCGGCATCAGCTGTTCTGATTTGCGAAAAATGAAAGTGGAATATAAATACACATAAAGAAGAAAAGAAGATCACCCTTCGCGCTTTACTACGCCTTACTGTATTTTGTAGTACAGCGCTCTCTGGGGTTCAAGATATAGCAAAATACATAGCGCCAAAAGACTCACCGCACCCGAAAACCACTTATAAAAATCATACTTATCGGGTGAGTTGTTTTAAGTGTTTTGCGGTATTTGTACAACAGCGCCCTCTGGTTTTCGAGATAGATTAAAAAATTATATATATATATATATCCTATATTTCCGATATACAAATTTTCATCTAAATCGGATGAGCGGTTTTCGAGTGCTTCACGATTTCTTAAGTGATTTGTACTACAGCACCATCTGATGTTTAAGATAGCGCAGAAAAAAAAGTCCAAGATCCCACCGTATCCGAAAACTCCTATGTAAAAATTTTCACGCAAATCGGATGTAAAGCTAGGAGTTTTTCGAGATTTTTAAAACATTTGTACTGCAGTGCCCAATATAGAACAAAACAGATAAGTCATAAAAACTACCGTACCCGAAAATCTCTAAATACAAATTTTCATGTAAATCGGATGAATGGTTTCAGAAATAAGCTATAATTACGAAATTCGAGGAACCCGATCGCAGCGCCACCTACCGGGTCCAATTGTGAATCTGAACTATCCAGGGATTCACTTAAACAACACAAAAAATTTCATCAAAATCGGTGCAGCCGTGTAGGAACAGTTTAATAACATGCACACGTACAAATTGTACAACAGCGCCCTCTAGTTTTCGAAACAGAGCAAAAGAGATAGCGCCAAAATAGTTGCCGAACACGAAAATCCTTTCATAAAATTTTTCATTCAAATCGGATGATCGGCTTTCTACGTTTTCACGATTTCTTAAGATATTTGTACTACAGTGCCCTCTGGTGTTCGATATAGTACAAAAAAGATAAGTCCAAGATAGTCACCATGTTGCAAAACCCCTATATACTAATTTTCATGAAAATCGGATAAGCAGCTTAGAAGTTTTTTTAAAATATTTGTACAAAGCGCCCTCTGGTGTTCAAGATAGAACAGAGTAGATAAGTAGATAGTCTATATACAAATTTTCATGCAAATCGGATGAACGGTTTCGGAAATAAACTATAAAAACAAAATGCCTTAAACACGATCGCAGCGCCACCTACCGGGTCAAATTGTAAATCTGAACCATCCAGGTATCCACTCAAATACACACAAAAAATTTCATCAAAATCAGTGCAGTCGTTAAGGAACAGTTTAATAACATACACACGCACAAATGGGACAACAGCGCCCTCTAGTTTCGAGAAAGAGCAAAAAAGATAGCACCAGAACCCTTGCCGTACTCGAAAATCGCTATTTACAAATTTTCATCCAAATCGGATGAGCAGTTTTGGAGTTTTTCACGATTTCCTAAGATTTGTACTAAAGTGCCCTCTGGTTTTCAAGATAGCACAAAAAGGATAAGTCCAAAATACTCACTGTATCAGGAAACCCCTATTTTCCAATTTTCATGCAATTCGGATGCACGGCTTAGGAGTTTTTCGAGGTTTTTCAAAATATTTGTACTACTGCGCCCTCTGGTGTTTGAGATAGAAAAGAGTAGATTAGTCAAAAAAACTCAGCGTGTCAGAAAACCTATACATGCTAAATTTCATGCAAATCGGATAAACGGTTTTGGACTTTTTCGACTTTTTGAAAATATTTGTACTACAGCGCCCTTTGGTGTTCAACATAGAACCTAGTTTATAAGTCGTAAAACCGTATAAACCGTATAAGTCGTCATGCAAATCGTATAAGCGACTAAGGAGTTTTTTGACGATTTTCAAAATATTCCCTCTGGTGTTCGAGATAGAACGGTGTAGCTAAGTCAAAAAACTCAACGTATCCGAGAACCTCTACGTACAAATTTTCATGCAAATCGGATGAACCGTTTCGGAGATAAGCTAAAAAAAAGAATGACTGGAGCCCGATCGCAGCGCCCCCTACCGGGTACAACCTTTTTTCCTGGATAAAAGGTAGCCTCTATGTTGACCGGGGATATAAGGAACCTAGATGTCAAATTTCATTAAAACCCATCCAGTGGTTTTCGCGTGATGCTTTAACAGACAGACAGACAAAAATTTTAAAAATGCGATTTTTGGACTCAGCGTCATTCAAAACGTCCATTGCAAAAAGAATTTTAAAAAAATATTTAATGTACAAATTTTTTTCTTTTACAATTTTATATATATACTAGCTTATACCCGGCGCGCTTCGCTGCGCTCAGCGCTTATCCCCTAAAAGAGGGCGTAGCTTTAGTGAAGCCATGCTTTTATAGTAAGTTCTTACCGAGTTTTATTAATGTGTGACTTATTTCGAAAGCTATACCGAAAATTTTGGGTGCGGAAAAAGTACCACGCCCCTCGTCCAACACCCATAAAATGTTACCTGTGCAACGGCATGTGTAAATTGAGGTCGAATACTGAATTCCGAGGCTTTGCGACCTATAATTACAAAACTGTTCGAAATCGAAAATTTTAGGTGTATTTACGATCGGCAACAGACTTCACAGGAACCCTCTCAACGCTTTGGTATAAAAATTGGCTTAGCGGTTTCGAAGCCTTTACGTGATATACACATATACCCACATACGTATATACATTAAGTCGCCTCACGCTCTTTAGAAAAAAATTTGTTCAGTCTCGTTCTTCAAAATAATCCATGGCTTATGTTTTGATGATCCACAAAATATTGCGACTAAAAATATTGGCTGGTATGGCAGTTAGAAAAAAACAAACGGTCAGAAATAAGAGTAATGGAAAAAATTTTGCATCAAAAAATCTTATATTTCCGTTGGACCAAAGATAATGCGGATTTTTTGGATTGTTTTAACTTTTTTCATATTATTTTCACTAAAATTCAAACGAATCTTTTCCTAAACTAATTTTAGTCAAATAAATTGTACAATGTAAAAAATGTGTACATTTTTTTGTAATTTCATTCAATTTAGCAATTCACTTTACACTTTATTTTATCATCCATAGATAATTTATTTGACTAAAAGTAAAATGGCAAAACAAAAAAAAAATTTAATTTGCATTTTAGTGAAAATAATACAAAAAAAAAAGTTAAAAAATTTAAATTTATAGAGTAGAGTAAAAATTTAAAATTTATTAGTGCAGATTGGAAGAACTTTTTAATTACTATTATTTCTGACCGTTTGTTATTTTTAACTACCGCACCAGTAAATATTTTTATACAAAACTCGATTTTTACAGAATATTTCAAACCATTCCGTGGCATACTGGTTGACGTGCGAGGCTTGTATACCATAGAACCCAGGTTCGAATTCTATCTGACACAGAAAGTTTTTTCAATTGAATTAATTTTTCTGTTCGGCCGCCATCTCTATGCAGACAATGGCAAACCTCAGAGTGTAAAAACTGTCATGAAAAGCTTCTTGAGAGCATAAACCGTTCGGAGTCGGCATAAGCCTTGTAGATCCAGTTCTCGATCATTTGTGTTCAAACATTTCACAACACGCACGCATAAGAAGCTCGGTCAAAGTCTGAAATGGCCATTTTGTTCCTTTTTGTTTTTTTTTTGTTTTTATTTCAAACCATTCCAGCTCACGGATGACTATCGCTACAGTCGAAATATTTGGGGAATCATCATAACATAAAGCATTATTTTGAGGAACCGACCCGAACACCTTTTTTTTGTGAGCAGCCTTAGTATACATACATACATTTTTTACAGATAGATAGATGAGCAGAAAAAGTATGTATGGCAACATTTATATATAAAGTGACCGCCACTTGGTCCCATTGCACCTATATACCAAGTTCCACTATCAAAACGCGTACAGCTCAGAAATTACAATGATTTTTGAAAAGTCGTCTTAAATAAAGTGTGACACGCCCATTTTTTAAGAGTTCTGGCAGTATCCATATGAACTAATCTACCAAGTTTTAGTCTTTTACTGTAAAAAAAGTCTGATATATATCCTTTTTATGGATTTGTGGGCATTGAAAGTAGGCGTGGCTACATTTATTTATAAAGTGAACGCCAATTTGACCCATAGCACCTACATACCAAGTTTGTCTATCAAAACGTTCACATCTCAGGAATTAAAATTATTTCTAACCGATAGCCCAGGCAGCTAACTTAGTTATAATTTTTAAATTGTAATGAACTGTAGTAAATTAATACATAAGTAAATAAATAAATTAAATAAAATTATTTCTGAAAAGTGGGCACAGATATAGTCCTACCATGCACAATTTTTGCAAAGCTGTCGAGAGTAAGCGTATGAAATTAATAACCATATTTTAGTATTTAACGATGAGAATCGTCTGATTTATAGAAGTTCTATTAATTTGTGGGTAAAAAGAAACCAAGTGGCGGCCGTGGCGTAGCGGGTAGAGTGTGGGGCCCATACGCGAGGGAACCCTGGTCCGAATCCCACCTGACACGGAAAGTTTTTCGATTGAATTAATTTTTCTGTTCGGCCGTCATCTCTCTGCAGACAATGGCAAACCTCAGAGAATAAAAACTGCCATGAAAAGCTTCTTGAGAACGTAAGCCGTTCGGAGTCGGCATAAAACATGTAGGTCCAGTTCTCGATCAATTGTGTTCAAACATTCCACAACACTCACAACACAATTGATCATAAGAAGCTCGGTCAAAGTAATTTCAAGGACTGAAATTGGCCATTTCGTTTTGTTTTTTTTGTGGGTGGTACAAGTGGGCGTGGCAAATTTTATATATATATATTGACTGCCACTTAGAGCACCTGCATATCAATTGTTACTATCAAACGTGTGCAACTCAGGAATAAGCATGATTTCGAAAAAGTTGGCGTAGATATGGTGCGACTACGCCCATTTTTAAACAGTTGCCGACAGTGACCATATGAACTAAATTACCAAATCTTAGTCTTCTACGGCAAAAGCCGTCTGATATAAAGCATTTTTACTGATTTGTGGGCGGTAAAAGTAGGCGTGACAACGTTTATATTTACAAAGTGACTGCCACTTGCACCCTTAGCACCTGCATACGAAGATTGGCTATGCAGGCTAAAGTGGGCGTAGATATAGTGCGGCCATGCCCATTTTTTATACATTGGCCGACAGTAACCATACGATCTAAATTACCAAATCGTAGTCTTCTACGGCAAAATCCGTCTGATATAAGCCATTTTTACTGATTTGTGGGCGGTAAAAGTGGGCGTGACAACGTTTATATTTACATAGTGACTGCCACTTAGATCCATAGCACTTGCATACTAAGATTCACTATCAAAACGTGTACAACTCAAGAATAAGCATGATTACGATAAAGTGGGCGTAGATATAGTTCGGCCACGCCCATTTTTTTATATTGGCGGATAGTAATCATATAAACTAAATTATCAAATCTTAGCCTTCTATGGCAAGAGCCGTCTGATATAAAGCATTTTTACTTATTTGTGGGCGGTAAAAGTGGGCGTGACAATGTTTATATTTACATAGTGACTGCCACTTGTATGCATAGCACCTGCATATCAAGATTCACTATCAAAACTTGAACATTTTAGGAATTAAAATAATTGCTGAAAAGTGGGCGTAGATATAGTGTGACCACGCCCATTTCTTGTACAGTCACCGAAAGTAACCATCTGAACAAAATAACCAAATTTAAGTTTTATATGATTAAAACCGTCTGATATATAGCAATTTTTTTGGTTTGTGGGCGATAGAGCCAATTTGGGTTGTATGGGAGGTACCACGCCCCCTTGCCCAATCAACACCAAACTTCACAGGAACACTTCCCGAATGTTTCTTCAGTATCCCTCAAAATTTCATAGAGTTTGGTTCGGTGGTTTTGGAGTCTATACGTGATATACACACATATCCACATACCCACATACCCACATACCCACATACCCACATACATACATTCATTTTTATATATATAGACTAGCTGAATACCCGGCTTAACTCAGGAGTTGATATAAATAATTTTCGATTTCATTCGTCATTTTGAAAAAAACTTTTCACAAACTTTAGAAGGAATTTTTTGTGCATCTTTCAAACCGGTAACTTAGGCGAAATAATGTAGCAACAAAATGTAGCTTCAATATCTGAAAATTATGAGAAAAAGTTGGGGAAATCCTCATTTGTGTCGGCGTGCCGCCGATCGCTTGCAAAAATATATTTTCAAGTTTTATATTGTATTCGATAGATTGCACATTTTTGAAAAAAGAAATCAGAGCAAAAACGAATTCTTAGCAATTCGCGAGGAAACTCGACAAAAATTAAATAATCATTGAAAATAGAAATTGAAATGTCAAAACAACGCCAACTTACGACGCAACTGACTTGCGCATGTGTTAATGCGTACTCAAATACCATAGAATTCGGCATCAGCTGTCCTGATTTGCGAAAAAAGAAAGTGGTATATAAATACACATAAAGAAGAAAAGAAGATATTTATCACCCTTCGCGCTTTGCTACGCCTTACTGTATTTTGTAGTACATTCTGGGGTTCAAGAAATAGCAAAATACATAGCGCCCAAAAGACACACCGCATCCGAAAACCACTTATAAAAATCATACTAATTTGATGAGTTGTTTTGAGTTTTCTGCGGTATTTATACAACAGCGCCCTCTAGTTTTAGAGATAGAATAAAAAAATAACACCAAAGCCCTTTCCATACTCGATATCAAATCCTATATACCCGATATACAAATTTTTATCTAAATCGGATGAGCGGTTTTTGAGTGTTTTACGATTTCTAAAGAGATGTGTACTACAGCACCATCTGGTGTTTAAGATAGCGCAAAACAAAAATGTCCAAGATACCCACCGTATCCGAAAACTCCTATGTACAAATTTTCATGTAAATCGGATGAATAGTTTCGGAGACAAACTATAATAACAAAATTCGTGGAACCCGATCACAACGCCACCTACCGGGTCCAATTGCAAATCTGAACCATCCAGGGATCCACTTAAACACACACAAAAAATTTCATCAAAATCGGTGCAGCCGTGTAGGAACAGTTTAATAACATGCACACGTACAAATTGTACAACAGCGTCCTCTAGTTTTCAAAACAGAGCAAAAGACATAATGCCAAAACAGCGTTGTCCTACACGAAAATCCTTTAGTAAAATTTTTCATCCAAATCGGATGAGCGACTTTCTACTTTTTCACGATATTTTAAGAGATTTGTACTATAGCGCTCTCTGGTGTTCAAGATAGAACAGAGTAGATAAGTCATAAAAACTCACAGTATCCGAAAACAAAATGCAGCGCCACCTACCGGCTCCAATTGTGAATCTGATCCATCAAGAGATCCACTCAAACACACACAAAAAATTTCATCAAAATCAGTGCAGCCGTTAAGGAACAGTTTAATAACATACATACGTACAAATTGTATAACAGCGCCCTCTAGTTTCGAGAAAGAGCAAAAAATATAGCACCAAAACCCTTGACGTACTCGAAAATCGCTATTTACAAATTTTTATCCAAATCGGATGAGCAGTTTTTGAGTTTTTCACGATTTCCTAAGATTTGTACTACAGCGCCCTCTGGTGTTCAAGATAGCACAAAAAGGTTAAGTACTAAACACTCACCGTATCAGAAAACCCCTAGATTCCAATTTTCATGCAAATCGGATATACGGTGTAGGAGTTTTTCGAGGTTTTTCAAAATATTTGTACTACAGCACCCTCAGGTGTTCGAGATAGAACAGAGTAAATAAGTTATGGAAACTCACCGTATCCGAAAAACTCTACTTACAAATTATTATAATCGGTGTATATCGGTTTTCCAAAAAAAAAAATTCAATAATAAATTATACAAGAAAGTGCTTGAAAAAAAATTTTTTTAAATATTTGTAAAATTATCAATACAAATATGTAAATACATTTATATAATTCGAAAATGTTATTTATTTGCTTAAATTGCCACATTAAGAATTTTCTATCTGCGTTAAAAATTGCACGTACACAGTAATTATACATTTATATGAAACTTCTTTTCTCGGCGATTCTCAAATTTACAAGGGAAGCTAAATTGGTAGAATTAATAAAAAATTTTGGACTTCTTAAGTGCTCATAAAATAAACTTTATTTTAATACAAGAAAACTCGTTACAAATCTTGATATATTTTATTTCACTTATTTATTACAATTATTTAATTTCACTTTTTATTTTTTTGGCAAAATTGCAATAGTTCTTATAACTAGTCGACTTATGCAGAACATAAATTTATTTTGAATATAGCTACAAAAATGAAATTTCTTATTTTTTTAAGATATATTATTTATTAAAGATTATTTTTCTCTCTTTATTTAGTTAATATTGTGGTCCTTAAAAGGACCGATTGTTTTTAAATTCTGTGATATAGTTTTTAACCACCAAAACCGTATAGAGTACGTCCTTGTCTTTTAAGAGCATAAACTACATCCATAGCTGTAACTGTTTTCCTTTTGGCATGCTCAGTATACGTTACTGCATCACGGATTACATTTTCTAAAAACACTTTTAAAACGCCACGTGTATCTTCATATATTAAGCCAGATATACGCTTAACACCACCACGACGAGCCAAACGACGAATTGCTGGCTTTGTAATACCTTGAATGTTATCACGAAGAACTTTACGATGACGTTTTGCTCCACCTTTACCCAAACCTTTTCCACCTTTACCGCGTCCAGTCATTTTATTTTTCTATTTTTTCACTTTTGCACAACACAATTTAAAATGAATCGAAGGAAATATTTTAAAGACACACAATCACTGACCAATGCGAATGCTCAACACGAACCGATGTACATGTATTTATATAAAAATTTACCAAATAAGAGTGCGATAGCAATAGACTGATTATCACAGATGCTATACATGTGAACATCTGAAACGATTTCATTGCAAAAACTTCTTAAGCTTCAAAATTGTAGGAAATTTTTAAGGAATTAATGTGTTGTGTTGTGTTGTGTTGTGTTGTGTTGTGTTGTGTTGTGTTGTGTTGTGTTGTGTTGTGTTGTGTTGTGTTGTGTTGTGTTGTGTTGTGTTGTGTTGTGTTGTGTTGTGTTGTGTTGTGTTGTGTTGTGTTGTGTTGTGTTGTGTTGTGTTGTGTTGTGTTGTGTTGTGTTGTGTTGTGTTGTGTTGTGTTGTGTTGTGTTGTGTTGTGTTGTGTTGTGTTGTGTTGTGTTGTGTTGTGTTGTGTTGTGCTGTGTTGTGTTGTGTTGTGTTGTGTTGTGTTGTGTTGTGTTGTGTTGTGTTGTGTTGTGTTGTGTTGTGTTGTGTTGTGTTGTGTTGTGTTGTGTTGTGTTGTGTTGTGTTGTGTTGTGTTGTGTTGTGTTGTGTTGTGTTGTGTTGTGTTGTGTTGTGTTGTGTTGTGTTGTGTTGTGTTGTGTTGTGTTGTGTTTCTCAAAGAGAAAAAAATTTAAAAATTTTTTTGTGGTACAGTTTTGATTTGAAGAATTAAGTGAAAAGTAAAAAGAAAAAAAAGAAAAAGTAGGCAAGTGAAGCATATTTAGTTGGACTTTTCGAAGATACCAATTTGTGTGCTATTCATGCTAAACGTGTGACATTTATGCCAAAAGATATTCAATTGGTCGCCGCATACGTGGTGAACGCGCTTAAAAAACAACTAGATTGCAAACGAAACAAAATCGGTCCTTCTCAGGACCACAACTCAATTAAATTCAAATGAGATGTATTTTATAATACAGTTTACATATTTATAAATAAACTAGCTTATACCCGGCGCGCTTCGCTGCGCTCAGCGCTTATCCCCTAAAAGAGGGTGTAGCTTTAGTGAAGCCATACTTTTATAGTAAGTTCGTACCGAGTTTTATTGATGTGTGACTTATTTCGAAAACTATACCGAATATTTGGGGTGCTCAAAACGTACCACGGCCCTCGACCAACGCCCATAAAATGTTACCAGTGGAACGGCATGTGTAAATTGAGGTCGAATACTGAATTCCGAGACTGTGCGACCTACAAAAAAAAACCAAAACTGGTCGATATCGAAAATTTTAGGTGTATTTAAGGAGCCTTTTACGGTCGGCACCAGACTTCATAGGAACCCTCTCAAGGCTTTGGTATAAAAATTGACTTAGCGGTTTCGGAGTCCTTAAATGATATACACATATACCCACATACGTATATACATTAAGTCGCCTCACGCTCCTTAGAAAAAAAAGTTGCTTAGTCCGGTTCTTCAAAATAGTCCATGGCTTATGTTACGATGATCCCCAAAAAAATTTCGACTAAAAATATTGCCTGGTATGGTAGTTAAAAAAAAAAACAAACGGTCAGAAATAAGAGTAATGAAAAAGCTCTTTTGCATCAAAAATCTTCAATTTTTTCCGTTGGACCAAAGATAATTCGGATTTTTATGGATTGTTTTAACTTTTTTCATATTATTTTCACTAAAATTCAAATTAATTTTTTCCCATACTACTTTTAGTCAAATAAATTGTAAAATGTAAAAAATGTGTACATTTTTTTGTAATTTCATTTAATTTAATTCTTCACTTTACACTATTTTTTATCATGAATAGATAATTTATTTGACCAAAAGTAACATGGCAAGACAAATTTACTATTAAGTCTGACCGTTTGTTATTAAGAACATAAGAAGATCGGTCAATGTCCCTTCAAAGGCTGAAATGGCCATATCGTTTTTGTTTTTTTTTTATTTCAAACTATTCTTATAAATATTTGGAAATATTTGGGGGATCATCATAACAAAAAGCGTTATTTTGAGCAACTGACCCAAACACCTTTTTTTTTTGTGAGGAGCCCTAGTATACAAACAAACATTTAGGCATGGCAACATTTATATGTATAGTGACCGCCACTCAAAACATGTACAGCTCAGAAATTACAATGATTTCTGAAAAGTCGGCGTAGATAAAGTGCGACTTTTACTGTAAATTTTGATTTATATACTTTCACGGATTTGTGGGCGTGACAAAATTTATATAAAAAGTGACCGCCACTTGGACTTATAGCATCTGCATACCAAGTTTGACTATCAAAACGTTCACATCTCAGGAATTTCAATTATTTCTATCCGATAGCCCTGGCAGCTAGTGCTTACTTAGTTATAATTGTTAAATTGTAATTAACTATAATACATAAATAAATAAATTAATTAAATAAAATTATTGCTGAAGAGTGGGCACAGATATAGTGCTACCATGCACATTTTTTGCAAATATTTGCATTTGTCGAGAGTAAGCGTATGAACTTAATTTCCAAATTTTAGTATTTAACGATGAGAATTGTCTGATTTATAGAAGTTCTATTGATTTTTGGGTAAAAAAGTGGCGGCCGTGGCGTAGTGGGTAGAGTGTGTGGTCCATATGGGATAGAACCCTGGTTCGAATTCCACCTGGCACAGAAAGTTTTTTCAATTGAATTAATTTTTCAGTTCGGCCGTCACCTCTCTGCTGACAATGGCAAACATCAGAGAGTAAAAACTGCCATGAAAAGCTTCTTGAGAACATAAGCCGTTCGGAATCGGCATAAAACTTGTAGGTCCAGTTCTCGATCATTTGTGTTCAAACATTCCACAACACGCACAACACAATTCATCATAAGAAGCTCGGTCAAAGTCCTTTCAAGGGCTGAAATTGGCTATTTCGCGTTGTTTTTTTTTTATTTGCGGGTGGTACAAGTTAGGGTGGCAAATTTTATATATATATATTGACCGCCACTTAGAGCACCCGTATATGAAGTGTTACTATCAAAACGCGTACAACGCAGGAAAAAGCATGATTTCGAAAAATTGGGCGTAGATATGGTGCGCCCACGCCCATTTTTTAACAGTTGCCGACAGTTACTTTATGAACAAAATTACCAATTCTTAGTCTTCTACTGTAAAAGCCGTCTAATATAAAGCATTTTTACTGATTTGTGGGCGGTTAAAGTGGACGTAACAACATTTGTATATACATAGTGACTGTCACTTGGATCCATAGCGCCTGCATACTAAGATTTCCTATCAAACCGTGTACAACTCAGGAATAAGCATGATTTCGAGAAAGCGGGTGTAGATATAGTGCGGCCATGCCCATTTTTTGTGCATTGGCCGACAGTAATCAAATAAACTAAATTACCAAATCCTAGTCTTCTACTTTTTTACTGATTTGTGGGCGTTGAAAGTGGACGTGACAACATTTATATATACATAGTGACTGCCACTGGGATCCATAGTACCTGCACACTTAGATTCATTATCAAAACGTGTACAGCTCAGGAATAAGCATGATTTCGATAAAGTGGGCGTAGATATAGGGCGGACATGTCCATTTCTTGTACACTTGGCTGACAGTAATGATTAAAACTAAATTACGAAATCTTAGTTTGCTACGGCAAAAGCCGTCTGATATAAAGCATTTTTACTGATTTGTGGGCAGTAAACGTGGGCGTGACAACGTTTATATTTACATAGTGACTGCCACTTGGACCCATAGCACCTGCATACCAAGATTGACTATCAAAACGTGTACAACTCAGGAATAAGCAAGATTTCGATAAAGTGGGCGTAGATATAGTGCGGCCATGCCCATTTTTTGTGGATTGGCCGACAGTAACCATACGAACTAAATTACCAAATCTTAGTCTTATACGGCAAAAACCGTCTGATATAAAGCATTTTTTATGATTTGTGGGCGGTAAAAGTGGGCGTGACAACGTTTATATTTACATAGTGACTGCCACTTGTATCCATTGCACCTGCATACCAAGATTCACTATCAAAACTTGAACATTTCAGGAATTAAAACGATTGCTGAAAAGTGGGCGTAGATATAGTAAGACTACGCCCATTTTTTGTACAGTCACCGGAAGTAACCATTTGAACAAAATTACCAAATTTTAGTTTTATATGATTAAAACCGTTTGATATAAAGCATTTTTTTTGGTTTGTGGGCGATAGAGCCAATTTGGGTTGTATGGGAGGTACCACGCCCCCTTGTCCAATCAACACCAAACTTCACAGGAACACTTCCCGAATGTTACTTCAGTATCCCTAAAAATTTCATAAAGTTTGGTTCGGTGGTTTTGGAGTCTATACGTGATATACACACATATCCACATACCCACATACCCACATACCCACATACATACATTCATTTTTATATGTATAGATTTTAGGGACATACATTGCAATACAGTTTATTTATAAAAAATAAATTGTCTAAATTAATATTTATTAAAATAAACAGAACATATTTTCTATATATAAGTTTCATACGAATGCAGTATAATTTTGCAATCAAGGCAGACGCTTATAAAACTTAATATAATAAAAATTAAGTTTTATAAGCGTTTGGTTGTGAAAACAAAACGTTGCAGAAATATGTACCAAATTAAGAATTTATACGATTCAAATGTGTTTAATTTAGAATAAAATTTATAGGCCACCGTAAAACAAACTAACAAAAATTTAATATCAAATGAGATACAATTTATTGATGTGATTTTAAAATATATTGATAAGTAGCATGAAAAATTGTAAAAATTCTTTGCAACATTTGTAAGGTTTTGATAATTTCATATAGCCAATTATCGTAAGAAAATTAATTTTTTCAATAATTTTAAAAGAACTGAGCATTGAAAATAATACAGATTGTATGCTTTTTAATTAAATTCAATTATTTATACGTTACAACAATGCCGATCGTTAACATTTGTAAGGTTTCGTTCGTGTATTTATAAAAACGTTCGTTCCTTCACTCCACAATACATAACAATTGAGTGTGGAGTTGAGTGCGTTTATTTCATGGACATATTTCTTTCTAGCTGCTGAATAAAAATACTAATATATTTTTATATTTTAACATAAAAATGCATACAATATGATTTCGCTGTCTTTGAAATAAAACGCTAGTAAATTGATATAGTTTGAAGCATATATGCATATATATAAAGACACATTTTTAATTTGCAAACATGATTAAAGATGTGCATATATCTTTAATCATGTTCTATTTTATAAAATCATTTTATTAATTGTTATTCTAGCAATCTACGAATTTTATTGATGATTTCTTTAATGTTTGCTGGGAACCACTATCAGTTATATATGATAAAATTAATTTTTAAATAGAAGAATAATTTTCTTTTGTGCATTTTTAAATAGTATAATGTTTATTTATTAATCGTGTTATAAAAAATTTTAATTAATTGTTAAGTTTCACGCGCAACAATAGAAAATATTTCTCAAATTGCATTTACAATTATGATATTCTCTGTAATTTCATAATGTTTCTAGGCGAATTTTCGAACGTAATAACCATATGAATTGTGTATTATTGAAAGAAAATATTTAAATTTTGTTATCAATGGGAATTTTTTATATATAATTATTTAAAATATATTTAAAAGTACTTTAAAAGACATGCAAACCATGTTGAAAAAGTGCGCAAACACAGAAATATAAATTTATATGAAACGTCTTTTCTCGGCGATTCTCAAATTTTCAAGTGAGGCTAAATTCAGTATGTTGAGTGATAGATACGACGACATACAAGAAAACGATTTAAAAGTATTAAAATTTGTGAATTTGTGGTGTCAAAGATCTTAAAAGTGTGAATACTAATAGAAAAAAAAAAAAAAAAAATAAAGTGGAAAAAAAATGTCTGAGGCTACAATAATTGCTACAACATCTTCTCCAGTTGCTGTTGCTGCTGAGAAAAAACTGTAGTGTAGTGTAGTGAAGTGACTTTAATAAACCTAATGAAATATCATAAAGAGAAACGAAAAGTGTTCAGTAAAACTAATTTTAAAATAAAAGACAATAATAAAAGCCAAACGTTTTCAAGCGCTATGCTTGAAATCGGAGATAGTGACTCTAATGGCAATGTGAAAACAAATGATATAAAAATGGAATCTAGTGATTCGTTAAAGAACAGTGAAGTGTCGCTTGAAAGCGAAAAAAAAGCTCCCAAGCGAAAAAAAACAAAGTTGGCTGAGTACAAAGAAACGTTCAATAAACTCGCAAGCAATAATAACGAATGTGACCTTAAAGAAAAACTGTTGATACAAGCAAGGCAAATTGAAGACCTTAAAAATATGTGTCTAGAACTTGAATATAAATTACAAAATAAGGAGCAAGAAAGCTACCTTAAGAACAATAGATATTACGAACTTTCATCCTGTGAAGATATAGACGTGGATGAACACAGCGATTTCCCCGCATTGGAAGAAGCCGAAAAAAGCGGCATTAAAAAAAAATCATCATCGCAGCCTGCTCCAACTTCATCAGCTGGTCGCAGTACAAAGGAGAAGAAAATGGGCAGCAGCCTTCATGTAAATAAGTCAAACTCGGAGAAACCACCGCAGATGATCCTCAGCAACGAAGATATCAAAGTACTAAGTATTAAAATTAATAATACAATTAATAATAAAAATTATTATTTTAATAAGAAAAATAGTGATAGCACGGTAGTGCAAATTCTTAATCTAAATGATTATAAAAAAGTTAAAGAAATGTTTGATGTTGAAAACATTAAATATTTTACATATACACCCAAGAGTGAAAAGCCCATAACATTTATATTAAAAAATTTTCCAGAATTCTACAATGAAAACGATCTCCTAAGTGCCTTAAATTTAGTTGAGCTTAACATAAAAGCTATTGCTGTTTCTAAAATCAAATCAAACTGGCTGGTCCAATTTGAAAAAACGTCCAATGTATCGGACATATTAAATATAAAATATTTGAATCAAAATAGAGTTTTTTTTTTAAAGTTTAAGACAAAAAATATATTGCAATGTAAGCGTTGCCAAAGGTACAACCATGCGGCAATTAATTGTAACATGCCTTTTCGGTGTGTGAAGTGCGGTGGTAATCATGGGCCAAAAAATTGTAAAATACCTCCTAAGGAAATAAATAATGACATAATCACAAAAACTCTTAGTGATGGTACGATAAAAAAGCAAAGTACGATTGGTGTCCAGGTTTACTGCGTACTTTGCAAAACGGAAGGGCATACTGCCAATTATAAAAAATGCAGTGTATATCAAAAATTAAAAAATGCAATAAATCAAAAAAGAAGAGAGAAAAGCTTTTGCAAAAAAATCAGCTTTGAATTTTAGTACACCGCTAAAGTCTTATGCGGATATTATGCGTTCAAATAACGCAAGGCAAACAAATAATTATAATGGTTATGATTATAATAACAGAAATGATATAAGTAATTTAAATAACACTTTATGCAACAATAATTTTTCCTTTATTAATAGCGAATGCCAAGATTTGTTCGGTAAAAGCTTCTCGGATATTATCCAAAAAATAAATAAGTTCATACCTACGTATGATAAAAATGCACCAGCTCATGTAAAGCAAGAGCAACTCTTTAGTTTGTTCTTTTCAGTTTGTGGGTAAAACTTCAAATTTTAATAAAAAATAATGACTAGGAAAATACAATGTATTTTAATTAATGTTAACTCTTTGATTTCAAAGCAAAGAAGGCATTTTTTCAATTTGTTTTTGGTTAAGCATAGGCCAGATATTGTGTTAATGGTAGAACATAAGCTCAATATAAGACATACAGTGGTTCAAACGCTTAATCGTACATACTCAACGTTTAGCTTTAATATAATTTTTCGAAATAATAAAGTTATTTTATTTAGGAAAAAAGCCTATTTTATTTTGATTTAGAGTCTCCTTGTTTTTATTATGTACACAAATTAAATTTATTCTCAGCATTTAAATAATAAGAAACAAAAACAAACAAAAGTACAAAATTCATGTCCAAACGAATAATCGTACATAAGTAGGCGGCGACAGGATCCCGTTATTTTTAAAGCGTGGGGTCAAATTGCGTAACAAATTCAACAATAAATGCTTCCGTTTTTAGTTTGTAAGGAGTTTTAAAGTTGTAAGGTTAGTTGATGCACAATGGCACCGTCAGGAAAGCAAACAACAATAGAAGAACGTCAGCTCATTATTAAATTGCATTCGGAGGGAAAAACTTTTAGAGAAATTGGAGATTTAGTAAGCCGAACTCATTGTACAGTGCAATATATTATTAAAAGATACAAAGATGACCATTCCATTGCAAATAAAAGCCGCCTAGGGCAAGGAAAAAAGATAAGTGATCGTGAAGAACGCATGATTTTGAGAGAAGTAAAAACCAATCCTTTTGTGACAGCGGTTGAAATAAATAAAATATTCAATGAAAAGACAAATAAGGTGGTTTGTGATGAAACAATTCGCAATGTGTTGAAATCCAATGATTATAATGGGCGAATAGCTCGAAAGAAGCCTTACATTAGTCCAAAAAACAAAATCGCTCGCATGCAATTTGCTACTGAATACATAACCAAAGATATGGACTTCTGGAAAACGGTAAAACAAAGTTATAATACTATTAATTTGTAGTAAATCTATTGGTTAAAGGTTTTGTACACTGAAGAGAGCAAATTCAATTTGAAAGGATCAGATGGAAAATGCTATGTCTGGCGGAAACCCAACACAGAGTTTCATTACAAAAATACAAAGGCTACGGTGAAGCATGGCGGAGGGTCTGTGATGGTGTGGGGGTGTGTTTCAAGTGCAGGAGTTGGAAATATTTATTTTGTAGAAGGCAATATGGATAAATATCAATATCTTAACATCCTTAAAGCTAATGTCAAGCAAAGTGCCGAGCGTTTGGGCATATTAAACAATTTTGCTTTTTATCAGGACAATGATCCGAAGCACACCTCCATGATAGCGAAGATGTGGCTCATCTACAACTGTCCGAAATTGCTCAAAACACCCGCACAATCACCTGATCTAAATATAATTGAACATGTTTGGGAGGAATTGGCCAGAAATTTAAAAGATAAAGTGTTTCGGAACACAAACGAATTAAAGGAAGGTTTACAGGCCGTGTGGAACAATATTTCACCAGCCGTATGCAAAAACTTGGTCGAGCCAATGCCAAGACGTTTAAATGCTGTCATTAAGGCTAAAGGATTGGCCACAAAATACTGACTAATTAATTTTGTAAATTTTTTATGAATAATTAATTTTGTACGATTATTCGTTTGGACATGAATTTTGTACTTTTGTTTGTTTTTGTTTCTTATTATTTAAATGCTGAGAATAAATATAATTTGTTAACATGATAAAAACGAAGAGACTTCGAATAAAAATAATATATGCTTTTTCCTAAATAAAACAAATTTGTCATTTCGAAAAATTATATTAAAGCTAAACGTTGAGTATGTACGATTAAGCGTTTGAACCACTGTAGGTTGAACTTTAAGGGCTACAACCTAATAAGACAGCATAGAACTGGGGGTCGTGGTGGAGGAACTGCCATTTGTATTAAAGAAAACTTTAGCTTCGAAAGAGTAATTATAGATTCAGACAGCATTGAAAACACTGCCATCAAAGTTCATCTTATTGATGGTAGCAAAATAACATTTGTAGCAATGTACCATAAGCCACAGGAGCCGCTGCATGAGGCGGACCTTAATAAAATTATATCAAACATAAACTCTAAAAAAATAGTTCTGGGCGGAGATTTAAATGCAAAACATCCCAATTGGGGAAATTCAATTACAAATACAAGTGGTAGAACGCTTGCAAGATGGTTAACTCAGTACCCTCAATTACAAATAATTCCAACTAAATTGCCAACAAGGGTCTCAACTTGTGGCTCATATATAGACATTTTTTTAACATCTGCCTCAGTCTGCGTGGAGTTTGAACCTCAGCATCCGGACTGTCTCAAAACACTTTTTTATGAATCAGATCACAGTGCAGTTATATTAAATATTGTGGCTTCTGAAATTGCAAGAAATCCTCCAGTTGAAGTATTCAAATGGGACAATTTAGATGTTGATGCTCTCAACTCCACGTTACGAGAAAAGCTAATTAACCACACGTTACCTTTAAATAGAATCGCCACAAAAGCAGAGATTGATGATTGCATTTCAAATCTGTGCCCGGCATTTGAATCTGCAATAAGCAATTCTACACCTAAAGTAACAATTAGAAAAAGAGGACAAATAAATCTATCACTGACAATACTTCAATTCATTGCTGAAAAGAAAAGACTAAGAAAGCAACACTTTAGATGTGTAGATCCCCAAATGAAAGCCATCCTAAAAGCATCGATCAAAAATCTCGATAAAATAATTCAGGAACTCATAATTATTCACGAGAATAAATACTGGTCTGAGTTTTTCTTTGAGTTTGCAGCAGGATGGGATAGAAAGAAAATTTTTACTGAAAAGCGGCTTATTAAAAGAATGGTGAAGGTTGATCCAAAAGTGAGTTGTACAAAATGGAAATAAGGTTGCATTTATGCTGGCATGCATACAAATCATCAAACGCATGCATATATTCTCGATGCTGTATGCATGAATGTACTTACTGTCTTGTAGTCTGTGCTCTATCAACATTTGTAGCACTCTATCCGCAAACTCTAGCAACATCAGCCTGAGCGCTGAAAACAAAACAAACTTGGTGGCGACTGCACAAATATCGCCAGCGGTCTGCCTGCGCAGATGCTCTTTAAAATTAATTTCAGAACTCTAATAAATTGACCCGTTTCGGCTGTCAGAATTCTCAATTGTAAAAACGCACTTTAAAATAAACTATACGTATGAGCAACGACTACGATGCGAATGTGCACATATTCAAACACACACAATTTTTTTGCTGTGCTGTGCTAGCTGCGCATAAAAAGAGAATATGGAGAGCAACATGGTGTTTGAAACTATCGCAAACACAAGCTGGTGAAAAGAAAAAAACCAAGCAATGCGTGTCATCGGGGATGATTTGATACAAATCTTTACATTTTTTTTAAATGTACTAACTATTAAAATTTCGAAAGGAAAATGTGGTGTAGCACAAATATAATATTCTAAAACTTGTTGACGTGTGTATTTTGTTAGTATTTCTCCGTTGTTTATATTTTGCTGCGCATAGTCGTGCTGCTGAGAGCCGAGCACCACAACTGTCACTATTTTCTAAAGGATTCGACGATTCTAAAGGAGTAAACTCCAGAAAAGGTTTAAAATTTTCAATTTTGTATATTATAGTTTCAAGCGCTCAACTGGCAATTGCCGACACTGTGCGCCTACTCAAACTTATAGATATCTTAAATAGTAAAAGTTTTACAGCTAAAATTGGTAAAGCATAAAAATTACATATCATGAAATTCTAAATTTGGATATGCGGAAACGCGCGCATATAAAAATTCAATATGCGTAAATTTTGTTTTGGTATCTTGGGCAACAGCCCCTTAAAGTAAGATCAAAATCTAAAATTAGTCGCCTTTGCGAATCGGACGATTTTATATGGAATGAGTCACATGCAAAATATAACATAAACTATAAATGTGCTACATAATTTCATGCAATATATAAAAAAAGATAGAAAATGTGCTACATAACATCATGTCAATACAATATAAACACAACATGATATGGTGCATCACAAAATAAAATAAAAATATAATTTAAATAAATCACGCTGCACCTTGCTATGCATATACAACACAACACATCATAACACAACATAATATATTGTATAATAATCTAGTCTAAGTTTTTGGGGAAAAACTGAAAAACCAAAAAAAAAACTGAAAAGCAATTACGAAAAACCTGGAAAAATGCTAAAAAACTTGAAAAAAATATAAAAGAAATACATTCCGCTCCTAAAAAGTGGAAACGACCTAATACCTAAACATAGCCGTGAAGGCACAAGGACTTCCTTGAAAACGTTTTTTCGACTACCGCCAAGTAGGCTCTTCGGAAGAATTTTTCTAATTGTAAGAACCTAACACAACCACTAACACTGAATGCTAGTCAAAAATTATCGAGAAATCTTATTTATGAACAATTACTCATTTGCAACTTTTGCACACACATCCACGCACACACACACACACACACACCCACACACTTAACCAAACCAACGACTAGAAGAAATATAAACAATTAACATAATAAAAATTAATCAACAAAAAATAATCTTTATCCTACTTTTTTTGATGAAGGTAAGCTCAAGAGCTGCTGCACCGATTTTAGTGAAATTTTTACTAGTCTTACAATAATTTATTGTAGAGTATCATTGTAAACTCAGAATTTTTATATTTTAAATAGCTGAGAAGTTTTTGGTCAATAATTTGGGGTAAGTGGAAATTTTTATCAAATTCAGGTCTTTTTTGTCATTTTCCGCCTAAAGAAAAAAAAACATTTCTTGTTTTAAACAAAATTTAAAAAATAACCCTTAAAATAATGTTTTTTACATAAACCAGTTTTTGTTTTTATATATACAGTGGCGAGCAAAACCGGACGGATGTAGGTCAAACTTCAATGTATATTGCTGTAACATGAAGAAAATTTCAACAAATTTGGAAAATCGTATTGTGGTATTGTTGAAAAACAAAAATAGTACAAGGAAAATAGCAGAAATGACTGGTGTTAGCAAATCAACGGTCATTGCAGAGCAAAAAAGAAATAATTTGGAGTCTTCGGGCAATTCTGGAGGATGACCAAGAAAACTGAATGATACAGATGCACGTCATATGGAACGATTGCTTCGTAAAAGCTCTAAATTAACGCCTAAGGAAGCTACACAGGCCATCAACAAACCAGTCAGTGAATGGACAGCTAGGAGAGCATTGAAAAAAATTGGATTAGTTGCGTCTGTTAAGCAGAAAAAACCTGCGCTGTCAAAAAAAAAACATAACAGCCAGATTACAGTTTTGTCGAAATCACAAAAAATGGTCTATTGAAGACTGGAAACGGGTTATATGGTCTGACGAAACGAAAATAAATCGTTATCTCTCCGATGGTAAGTCTTACTATTGGCACCGACCAAACGAGCAGCTCCAGCTACACCAAGTTAAGCAAACCATGAAACATGGCGGTGGTGGAATAATGATTTGGGCATGTTTCACATGGTGGCACGTCGGTCCAATACATAAAATAGAAGGAATAATGAGGAAGGAAGACTACCTTAATATTCTGCAAACATATTTGCCTGAGTTTGTTGATCAATGCGCGTACCCTATGGACGAAATCATATTTCAGCAGGATGGAGATCCCAATCATACGGCTAATATAGTGAAGGAGTGGCTTGAAGATCAACAATTCAGTACTTTGAAATGGCCTGCACAGAGCCCAGATCTCAATCCTATTGAGAATTTGTGGGCCATTGTGAAGCGAACTCTGTCTCAGCATGATGTTCCCCCAAAAAACTTGAACGAGCTATGGGAGCGCGCCAAGGTGGGCTGGAGCAATATACCACACAGCACTATAGAAAAATAAGTGGAAAGTATGCCTAAACGTAAAAATAGTGTTTTAAGAAGAAAAGGATTGTGGTCAAAATATTAAAAATTTCCAATAATCAAGATTGCTACGTACTGAGGTTGGCGCGCAAAAATGGACGCATTGACTTTTTGTTTTATTCCATTGGAAATTATTGGATTATGTTGTTTTTGAAATGTATTATATTAGTTTTCGTTAAGAGAAATAAATATAGACTTAAAATTCTAATTTTGAAGCAAATCGAAGCAATATTAAATTTTTTACAGCAATATTCATTGAAGTTTGACAAACATCCGACCGGTTTTGCTCGCCACTGTATATATATGTTACAGGATAGTTCCACTCGTCATTATCGCAACTTCATTAGCAGATTGAAGTATTTAAGAACACGTGACTGGACTTTTACTAATAAGATTTATTAATTACTATAAGTCTCAATACGATAATGAAGTTGCGATGTTAAATCAGTGGAAGTAGCCTGTAACATAAAATATTTCACAAAAAAATTAAAAATTCAGTTCTTTTTACAAAAAATCTTTCTTTGACGAGCATATATTATTTTTTAAATTAAGGTATATGTGTTAATTTTTCAAAAAAAAAAAAATAAATGTTTGGTGTTTGTTTAATGTTTTCTTTATAGTTTCTAGAATATACATACACTGTATCAAAACTTTTCTCATACAGTAGTTGAATTTTTGAACTAAAGCCCTCTTTTTCCAACCTTTCACACATATACATATGAAAAATGGTTACCTAAAATTATTTACTCACTTTATAACACTATCAATTTATACAAAAATTTAAAATTCGTTGTGTTTGTTCAAATTGATTACTCAAAAACTTTTGGACCCTAAAATTCCCATCTCAAAAAATTCCACGTACACAACATATTTGCTAGCGTCTCTTAGTTAACGGTAAATATTTTAATAATTCTTTCAATTTGGCACTTGTCAAGGTTGACTGCATTAAGAATAGGCATTAATATAGTGCAACATTAAAATATTTTAAGTTGTTTTAAAAGGTGAAAAGATGGAAAGCAGTCATTCTAAAGTTCCTGTTGATATTAGAAAAATAATTTTAGATTTAAAAAAAAAGACAAAGTTATGCAGAAATAGCAGCAATCGTGAACAGGCCCCAGTCAGCAGAGCAATACGTCGTCAAAAATTACAAAGAAAGTAAGTCTTTCGAAATTGCAGCAGGATGGGATAGAAAGAAAATTTTTACTGAAAAGCGGCTTATTAAAAGAATGGTGAAGGTTGATCCAAAAGTAAGTGCACTGGAAATCGCTGCTAGTATTGAGGATCGGGAGGATCATCAGTTAATCCTCAAACTTTTCGTTACTTGTTATGTTTAAAGGTTACAGAGGATGCGCATCACGTAAAAAGCCATATATTTCTAAGAAAAATTTAATCAAGCACTTATAGTATGCAAAACAATTTCTAAACAAACCTCAAGAGTTCTTGAATCAAGTAATTTTTGTTGACGAACGCAAATTTAATATATTTGGTTCAGACGGACGAAGATTTGTATGACGAATATCAACACCGCCTTGCGTGCAAAAATTTGATTCTCACAATAAAACACGGCGGTGGCAATGTCATGATTTGGGGTGGCATGGCTGCCAATGGTGTTGGTAATTTGGCATTTATTGGATCTACAATGGATAGATTTCAGTATTTGTCCTACTATGTTGGACTATGTTGATTGGCTTCGATATTTTTTGCTCAAAAAATGAGACTCTGCATGCAAGAAAAAGCTTTTTTTTGCGGATAGCAGAATGTCCATTAATTAAAATTTAAAGCAGCGCTGGCCGCCCCATAGCTCACTGAGCGCTCTCAGAGCGTAACTTTTCACATGTACACAAAGCTCACTATAATTCAGTCAATCGCCGACGGTGTTGCTGTGAACACCTTTGTCGCTTTGCACTGCAAATTGTAAGAGCTTAGTGTGCACGATTCGGGTGCGCACCAGAGAACTGCAACGATTCGCTTTTTTAGCACTCAAAATATACTCATAAAAAATAAGTATAAATCAATATTCAACCCTGAACACATGCTTCTCATATCCCATCCACTCTCACAAGCAGGCGTGCAAGGCACATGAAGTACGTGAGAGTCTGCGTTCAAGATAATCTTAATCGTTTGAATCAAGGTTGATTTATAGATTGTCGCAGGGCTGATTGCACTCTCTTCTCAGTACCCATAATTGTCAAAAAGAGCTAATTTTGCGAATGACTACGAAAGAAAAATGGATGATAAAAGAAAGCATTTACAGATTTTCTGTGAGCTGTCAACTTCGATTTGACAATTGTGGGTACTCGCTCTCTCGCTTGCGACAACCTTATAAATCAACCTTGGTTTGAATACTAAATAATTTAAATAGTTTTGCTCAATGACTCTCTGATACTCATAAAGTACTTAGAACAGTCGTTACCATTTCATACACACGCGTGTTCGGCACTTATCGGTTTTTTCACACAGACACGATCGGCAAATCTCACGTACGATGCGGCCTAGCAGCGAAACGCAGCACAGCAGAGCGTTCAGTTGCTCAATGAATTTCGAGACGCAAACATCGTGTCGCTCTGAAGCGCATTACACAAAAAAAAATGTTTGATAATTCTTGGGAACTATTGTATTTTGTTTTTGAAAACTCTTTTCAAAAAGCGCAGTGCTATATTTGTCAAAAGCAATTAGCTCGCTGTGACAAATATTCCATAAGGCGACATTTTATTTCTTGCCACATGCATTTCCTTTCCTCTGCCAACACACACAAGCATGCGCCATGTTCGTGTGCGTGCGCTCGTGTTTGGTAACCACTGACTTAGAACCATGGAAAATATCCACATGACTTACGTAGCTGCTAGCACGACATGTTGGCGGGGAAGTATGCGTACGAAGTTCAGCACAGTAGTTTGAACAAAGCGTCGTGGACAAGCAATAACTCGGAACTTAAAACGCAAACACAATAAACATGCGAACGTGTGTAATCAACGCGCTCTACAGTATGGCAAAACCACTCCAATTGGGCGTAATAATTTAATGTGTGTTGTGTAAAGTTTTGCCGAAAATATTGAAAATGTAAATGTTAAATTTTTTATGAATATTGGTGATTCCATGTCAAATTGGACGCTTTTTGAAACTAACATATTTGTGAGACATGCAGTAAAACAACTATATCTTCAAAGTCGTTACTTCTACAAAACGATGTTGGGGCCATATTTTAGAGATTTTCAATTGATCTTCTTTGTGGTTAAAAATTTTACATTGGAAAATTGATGCTTACTATTTTAAACAAATTTTTCAAAAACTGCCTACACAATTTCAACATGCAATATACTTTCATTTTTAATAAATAATAGGGCTTTTAGTATTTTTTGTACTTCTTTCGATATTTTATATTTTTTCAGCTTGTAGTATACCCCCGCCAGCTTTTCCTTTAAAATTAAAATTACAATAATAATATTAAAATAAAAAAAGAAAATAAAAAAATAATATAAATTTAAGTATAAGGCTGTCAGAGGGATACTACTAGCTTAAAATTTATAAAATACTATGATAAGTTAAAAAAGTACTAAAAATCCCATTTTTAATTCAAAATAAAAGGTTTTGCATGTAAAAATTGTGTAAGTAGTTTATGTAAAAATTAGTTTAAAATAGTAAGCATCAATTCTCCAAATTTTGAGAATGCATTAAGGATAAATGTGTGTTGACCTTGAAAAATATGAATGACATTTTCAGTGTCCAAAAAATTTACAATTTTTCATTTAAATGTAAGCAATAAGCTACACTAACGGACTAACGGTTTTGAAGATAAGTTGTTTTATTACATGTCCGAGCTAAATTTTGAGCTTTTTTTAATTTTAAACTGTGTATAACTTAAAAAAAATATAAAAAAATATAAAAAAAATATAAAATATATTTAAATATTTCTATTTTTTTAAGTACTATCGACGTGCAAAATTTAAAAAATATTGAAATTGTCAAAATTAAGTTTAGTACAAAAGCGTCCAATTTTACCTGGAATCACCGATAAAAAATATAAATAAACGAATAAAATTCTCGCACGTACAATTCTATTTTTTCCTACAGCGTTATTATAAGTCAAAGCTGTTTTTTTTTAAGACATTGAAAAGCATTTGATGTTTTATATATTTGCTTCACTGTAAGCAAACAACTAAACATAAAGCAAACCAGTAGGAATTTGAAATGTTGTCAATGTATACTATATTTTTACTATTTAAATAAACTTTAAATGCTTTTCCATTAAGAAATAAAGAATAAAGCCCTTATTTCCAATAACGCCTGAGATGCGTTGCGCAAATTTACGCAAACAATGAATGCATGAAAACATACGTAACTAGTTTCAAAAAACAGCATGTGTGTGTACGTGAAAATTTAACAGCTATTGAAATCAAAACAGCTGTTCTTTCCAGAGTAACACCAAATAGTGCTTTACAAACTATTGAGGGCTGACTTTAAGGTAATTGGTACTAGTGCGAATGCTTTTCACGAAAAATTGACAAAATGTACTCAACATTTTTTTTCAAATATTAGTGTAAATGTTAGTTGCGTTATTTGCGTCATGTCTTCATTGTAAAAAAGTTAGGTCGAACTCAAATAAAACATCGCAGACAAAATCCTACTTACAAAATTTATTTATTTTTAATTGTATTAAAATTATAATTTTAAGACAAAATTAAAGCTGTGACAACAACCGTCGTAACCTAATTACGAAATTTACTGAGTCGTAAGCAAAAGTACGGCAATCATATGTCAACGCACACGCTCTATTGGAAATGAATTTTTTTTATTTGAAATAGGGATTTAGAAAAGCTGGATAATTTTATGGTCGTCCATTGTGGTCTGTACTTAGGACACATATACGAATTCAGCGTACTGCTTGCTTGACGACGCAATAACCAAACTGAATGGAAACTAGAAAAATAATAAAAATAAATCTTATATAAGATAATTGTAATGATTTAAAAATAAATATATGCAATTTTAGTTATTGCTTATTAAAAATAATAAATTATTGGCTGGTTTTGACAATTATGGGTACTGAGAAGAGAGTGCGATCAGCTCTGCGACAACCTTATAAATCAACCTTGGTAGAAAATAATTTGCTATTTATTTTATTTAGTCGTCAACGAGATTGCGAAGAAAACACATGTGTGGTGGGTGTCGTCATTTTTCTCCTGTTTGTTTAACAAAAGGGAAATGTAAAATTAATGAATCTACATATTTTAGTAATACTCTTGATGAATGTATTGATAGATATATATATGGAACAAATTTTATTGAAACCGAGCGATTTTTTTTAAATAATTTTTTATTTTTTTAAGGAAAGCGCCGCAGTCAGAAAAGCACTACAACAACAACAACAAAACGAAAAAAAGGAGTTAAAAAACTCCTATATTTCGAAATAAAAAGATTTCGAAACAAAAAGATTCTTCGAACTGTTTATAAATTTTCCCTCAATTAATCATTATTGAATTTGCAATTAAAAAGTAATGAAATCTTCTATGTTGATACTCTTACTGCAGTTACGCAATAAAAGTATATTTCTCAAACTAGAAGAATTCAGCTTATTGCGTTTTTTTGAGCAAATATAATTCAAACCTAAAAAGATTTGTTCGCAAAGATACGTTGAGGGAAATAAAGATAAAAACTTCAATGAAATCTTCTTTATTTCAGGATATATTGTACCATCCAGATTTTCCACAATTCTATATTGATAAAATTATCCTTGAAATCTAATTCACTTCGAAGTATAATAAGTTCTGTTTGGATTGGAAATTCGTACTTTAATATATCGCATTTAAAAGGGTTTTGAAAAATATCCAGTATATGCCGAATATTTTCAAAATCCTTAAACCTGTCATTAAAGTTATTAAAAAGCGTTTCTAATATTTCCAAAAGTTTAAACTTTTCCAAGATTTTCTCCATGGCGTAAATAACAGAAGTTTCGGAAAGTCCGAAAAGTCTTCAGAATCAATTTGAGCTGCAAGTAGAAATAGCTGAGTTTTAAAATCTGAAAGAATTTTAAAGATATCAAAAATATTAAAATCTTTTCCCTGCAGCTTCAAATTCAACTCATTTAAAATGTTACAAATGTCTGTTAAAAACGCCATGTCTAAAATAAATTGATAATCTTTTAAATATTCTTTTTCGGTTATTTCGATATTTTCAGCTTCTTAAAATTCAAATACTTCACTTCTATGCTCAAACAATCTATTAATACTGTTACCTCGCCAAGAACCTTACCTATTACCTGTTACCTATCGTGGTAAGAAGCATTTGAATTTTTTAGAAATGTCACAAATTTTCTATGAGTCAGTGAGTTATGGCCGCCCCTTATCCCATTAATTATCCGCTCAGTAGCCTTCATGACCGGATGCTCGGATATAAATTTAGAAGCAAGAGCAGCCTGATGTATTATACAATGCAAGGTATAAACCTCAATTTCAATTTTTTTCATCTGGCCTACAAATCCATCACGTTTGCCTGTCATAGTGTTCGCACCATCCGTACAAACTCCGGCTAATTTGTTAGAATCAACAACGGAAAGAAGTTTTTCGTTGACGACATCGAACAATAATTTGCCGGTTACATTGCCATAAAATGTTTCAAAAGAATATATTGACTCGAAAACATTGTAATCTCAATAAACGCATCGAATGCAGATTACAAGTTGACAAAGGTCATTAATATCGGTGCTCTCATCAATACAGAATGAAAAAAATTCGCAATTTTTCAATTTTTCCCTTAATGCCGATTCCACAATAGCACCCAAATAAAGAGAAAGCCGGGTTATACTATTGCGGGACAAAGGTAATTTTTCAATAAAATTAGTTTTATAATGAAGTTTTCCAAAAACTTTACTCAATATATTTTTGACAAATGTCCCATCTGAAAATAGCCTTCCCTTTTTTACAATATCTAAACTTATTAAGTTAGATAAACCCATTTTTAAATTCTCCTCCACCATATCTTTATCATTTTCTTTAGATTGATTTACCCATTCCTTCAACTTTTCAATAAAAATTTTCTTATTAATTTTAAATTGTTTTTCTTTTTCTTCCCCCTACAAATAATTCATGTCTTTGTGAACATCTTCAAAATATTTTTTTAAATTATATTTCTTAGTTTTCTTAAATGTCTTATGACAAATAAGACATTGCATGTCATCAAAAGCATTTTGTAACATAAAATACTTTTTGGCTGACATCATTAATATATCGCAATAACTTCAATTTATGTGTTCACTGACAGCAGTCTCGATGACGATTTAAATGTACACCGTGAACGGGAGGAACTGTCGCACTTACTTTTCGTCATTAATAAAAAACGAAGTGTTAAGTTTAGTAAAAAACAATTTTTATTTATTCTTATATATTTTTTTATATTTATTCGTTATATTTTTCACAACTTCTCATCATTCAATTCGAAGCGTTCACCCTTCATTTTCTTCACCAATTTAAGCCGCTTTGTAAAAGATGAGCACGCGGCACTCACCTCGTTTTCCGGAATATCATCCCATATCTTCTTCAATCGTCGCTTGAATCTATTCACCGTCATGTTTTTAACATTGCTTAATTTGCTCAGCATTATGCCCCAAATAGAGAAGTCTAGAGGATTTAAGTCAGGGGAGGACGGAGGCCATTCGTCCGAAGAGATGAAATCTGGTAAATTAGCACGACACCAGCTTTGGACAATTTTTGCTTTGTGGGCTGGAGCAGAATCTTGCTGAAAGCAAAACTCTTCATCTCCGTACATCTGCTTGGCAAGTGGCAAAAAATTAGTTTTTAAGACATGCTCCAAGTAGTACTCGGAATTGATTTTTACCCCTTTTTCTATGAAAACTAGCGGTAATTTTCCCTTTTCCGACACAGCACCCCAAACCATGATAGAGGTCACATTTTGAAATCTTTGAATAGTTTTTTTTTCTTTAGGAATGTCTTCCATACTTGCTGCGTACACTCTATCATTTTGCGGGTTGTGGCTTGCTTGAAGCAGAAACAGTTTTTCATCAGAAAATATCACACTGCAACATCCGTGTCTTCGAAGAATTGCCGCACTTCTTTCCTTTCGCATTATGCGCTGACGTTCCGTTAGGCCATGAATCTTTTTTTTCTTATAGGCCTTGAGTTTTAGGTCATTTTTGATAACATTCCGGATGGTGTCCTGGCTGACATTCAGCTCAAGTGCAATTTTTCTTCCCGAAACGGCGCAATTCCTCCGTATTCTTTCCCTTACTTTCTTAGTCAAAAGCGGCGTCCTCGCTGTTCGTTTTGCACCGATATTTGGTCTTGGGTGAACGCTGCCAGTTCTCCTGTAACGCGCTAAAGTTCGCTGCACGAATCGCCGGTTGACTTTTAAGTTCTGCAAGGCCTTAACAATTTCGCAAGTGGATTTCCTCTCCAAATGTAAATTCAAAATTAAGGTGCGTGTTGCGTCCATCTTTGTTATTCAAAAATTACTGACAAATATTTAAAAATATTTTATGAAATAAGTTGGCAATTAATGCTAGAGTTGCCAGAAATCTTCAAAAATATTTTGGAGTTGTAAGTTATCACGTAATCGGTATTTTGTTAGGTGCGACAGTTCCTTCCGTTCACGGTGTAAAATAAGACACAGAAGTTCTGCAAGTGTAGTTTGTCTCTCCCACTCAACATGCTGATTTCCTATTGGTTGATTGACGATCAAACAAAAGAGCGTAAGTATACATGTGAGTTTAATTTGCTGATATCAGCCACTACTGAGCATCTTTGATCCAAAATATTTATAATACTCATTCTCTTAACACTCTCTTTGCAAGAGTATGCGTATGATTTATATTCAATTCTACGGAAATGAGTTCAGTATTTATGGATATGATGAATATTTTTAAGAGTATGCATGAACATAAGTACAGAGAAATTATGGGTATACGATAAGTATATTCAAAGTACGAATCACTCGTTGCAGATCTCTGGTGCGCACCAATAATAACAAGACAAAATAAAGTGCGACTGTGTTAGAATGCCCAGCCCATTATTGCCACTTTTCAAAGCCCAAATTCCTCAAAAGTTCCTCAAATTTATATACAACTCCTCAAAAAAAATCATTTTCTGTTTGTTTGTTTGACTTTTATACAAATCTAAATGGCTGAACGGATTTCGCTCAAACTTTAAACGTGTATTACTTGGTTATTGCATGCTTAGTTTTAACCACGCCCCCTTTTACCGCCCACAAATCAATAAAAATGCAATTTTTTCAAATGTTTCGAGTGTATGAGACTAAAATTTGGCAATTTTGTTTGTATGATTACTTTTGGAAACTCTACAAAAAATGGGGTTCCATGCCCTCTTTTGCCGCCGACAAATCAATGAAAATGTTATATTTCAGACGTTTTTGGTCGTATGAGACTAAAGTTTGGTAATAAAGTTTGTATGCTTACCATCGGCAACTTTACTAAAAATGGCCATGGTAGTAGCACTATAATTATGCCCACTTTTAAGAAATCATTAAAACTCCAAAAATTCTGCGCCGATTGCGCCAAGATTTTGGCAGTAGATTGTTTTCAAGCACGAAATGGTTAACAGAAAAAACTTTTTGTCACACGTCCTTTCGCCAACAAATAAAAAAGTATGTTTGCTGGAACGTCCTGCTGGGTCTGGGTCCTGCTAGTAAATACATAAGAAAGCAGTATTTTAATTAAAAGCTTATTTTAGTTAAATAAAAGCTTACGAAAGCAACTTATATGCATTATATATGTAAATTTTATATTTATTTAAACAGCAACAACAACAACAGCAAAACAGCTTCTGCATCCCAACATTTCAAACAAATTTTTCGAAAATTTGATTGTCTTATTGCAGAAATTAAAAGTATTGATATAAATGACAAAACAAACTATGTTGCTCCCGAAGAACTTTATATAAGTGCTAAAGCACAGATATTTATGTTGGCACACCAACTTGAGGGATAGGATTTATTGTTTGTAAGAAGAATTATAAGAAATTTTTTATCGATCTTTGTCACCAAATAAAAAAATATGATTTCGAAAATGATATTACTTAAGATATTTCATGTCTTGATAAAAAAAAATCTTCAAAATAACTTTCCAAATTTATTTAAAGAAATTAAAAAAGAAATATTTTAAATTAAATTTAAATTTTAAATTAAATTAAATTAAATTTATGTTCTTAACTCAATATACATTTTTTTTTCTTTACTCGCATTTTTAAATAAAATTTGTTTGCAAAACTTGTAAATATGTTCTTTATTATTTTACTATCTTAATTAAATAAAATTCGATTTGTTGCAAACCATGTTCTTCTGTTATATTGTGGAAAAAATACTCTGCTAGTGTCATTTTGACATTTCTGACATTTTGTGGATGACATTTTCGTGGATACTTTTCTTACTATCCCCGCGGCAATACTGGACACGATTTTTTTGTACGTGATTTCGGCACAGTCGCACATAGCCGAGCGTCACTTGAAATTCGGCGTCAACTTCTCTCAATCTGCGCACCACATCAAAAATAAGAAAACGTTCATCTGCGTCTGCAAATTCAAGTGCCAATAACTACAAAAGCCTAGTAAGCAAATTTGAAATACTTGCAAGCAATTTCGAGCAGCTGGAGAACGATTATCATCTTATGAAAGATAAAAAAACCGCATACAAAATGAGAGAGATGTACTTATGAAACAAATTGCTGAAAAAACACAGTTTTGTTCATTCAGAAGTCGAAAGCGAAGTTGATATGGAACCCAACTTTAACCCTAGAATACTAACCTTCCGTTCACTATACATTATATTACTCGTAAGGAGTGAGTAAATTTTACGTAAGTTAGTACTCTAGGGTTAATGATGGTGATATTGCTGTGCCGTCATGTCTATCGTCGACTGTTTACAACATCGAAAACTTTCCGCAATTGAATCAACGTCCAATTAAGATGACATCATATGTAATTACTCCAAATACAGGTTCTCCCTCAACAACATCGAAAACTATCCTCCGCTGCAGCAACATCCACCTAAGAGGGCGACTACAAGAAAGACTCCAGCTACTCAACAAGTTCAACAAATACAGCAAGCTGAAGGTAAACAAAAAACAAGGAAAAGTAAGCTCCAATTTAAACGTGTTATAATGTTTGTTAAAAAATTTATATATTCAAATTTTAAATATTTTAAAACATAAAAATTTTTCATCATTTATAAGAACTTCACGCATTTAAATACTTGCACTCTGCCTGATTACATTAGAGTCAAAGATTTGTTAGTACAAACTAAAGTAAATTTCTATACTTCTACTCCACACGTCTGGAAAGCTCATAGTATAATAATTAATAAACTATCTACAGATAAAATAATATCTAAATTCTAGCTATAAATTATTTAAAGCTTTTTGAAATAATAATTATCTCATATAACTTATGAGAAAAATTAAATTTTGAATTATCTAAATGATCTCAAATTTGAATTTAAAATTTTAAGTCTTGTAAAAATAACTCAGCCTTCCCAAAAAAATATTTTAGTGCTGACTCTAATTAATGCCAGCTCTAAAAAGATTTTAAGTATAGGCTTAGCAGAGGCTTCAGCTACTACTAAATTAAAAAGCTAACGCTAAAATTTAATATCAATTTTTTTAGTAAGGCTGACTGATTATAAATGGCTAATTCAATTAAGTTATGACACAAATTTAAATTAATTCAAAAACATTCGCTAAATTTAAAATTGTATAAGTTTTGAAAATACGAAAACACAGTTACCCTTGCATTGCAGAAATTGCCAACGATTTATGCATTTTGCATGCAATTTCAAGTAACTGCAACATGTCATATCATTGTGTCAAACGTGCTGGTTCCCGTGGACTTAAATGATGCAAAAATCTACAAGAACACTTCAATGTTAGAGATGTGGTATGTACGGAGCCGGCCTCCGGTAAGTTACTCGAGCGTATTGGTCTAGCTGGCAAATGCACAAACTGCGATAAAGAAAGCCATACGGCAAAAGCAAAAAATTGCCCAAAACGATTAGAAATTCTTAATAGAATTAAAGACAGGAAATCTAATATAAGCAACAATAATTTTTTAGCGTCACCGATAATGACTTCATATTTCAGAACTGTGGAAATTTTTGCATCTTAAGTGGGAACCAGAATGGTGTAGCTTGTAGTACGTAGTATGACCTGTCAAAAGTTAAAATATACTAAATATGTATATAATACAATATGTATATAAATATGTATATTAGGTCGGGTCGACGGATCAAAATAAGAAACTTTGCAAGGAACCATACCTCTAAAACGAATTCTGATGTCCCCCAATTTGGGTCGAACTTTTGGGTAGGGGCAAATTTTGAAAAATCCCACTTTGACCCATTTAGATTGCTCCAATCGAGTCCAAATGTATGACCGACCCCCACTAACTTTGGAGGCTTGTCCCACCCATGCCAGTGGCATACCCCCTGGAACCCCCCTGTGGGGTTCCCCATACAAACATTTCAAAAAATCACCAGTTTTGGCACTTTACATGAAAAAATCAGCGAAATGGCTATATTTTTTCTTTATTTTTATTTATTTATTTATAATAATATTTATTATTTATTTATAATAATATCTATTTTTTCTCTTTTGAAATTTATTTAGTCAGAACATACCGTCAGTCAAAAAAAAGTTGTACTCTAAAAGAAATCAAATAAATTGAAAAATATTATGAAAAGTATAAAGTAAATATGTATTTATTATATATCAAAGTAAAGCTTGACATCCATACTATAACTTAAAGGTAAAATTTTTTTTAATGCTTATATTTTGAGCAGAAAAAAAACAAAAACAAAAATATGCCAATTCCGGTATGCCAAAAAAAAACTTGAACACTTGTATTTATGGTTAGTGGAGTTTCGTTTTTCAAAGTGATCGCATCATTATATTTTCGGAATAGATAAAAGATGGCAAAAAAACAAATTTCAAAAGATTTGAAAGATCTAATTACAAAACTATGGAATGAAAAAAATTCAGTGCGCGATATTGGGAAAATAGTTAAAAAACCCCACACTACTGTTAATTATGTAATAAAAACATATAAAAAAAATAAGTCTTTCCAAAGACCCCGTGGAAGTGGCCGCCCAAAGAAGATAAACACGCCCCAAATTGAACGCGAAATACTAAGATTTGTTAAAAAGGATTCAAAATTTTCCGCCGTTCAGATCGCAAAAGAGCTTAAAAGCAGCAACATAGTTGATGTTAATCCACAGACTGTAAGAAATTTCTTGCATTCAGAAGGACTGCATGCACACGCACCTAGAAAAAAGCCACTTTTGTCTAAAACAAAAATTAAAAACCGCTTGGACTATACTTACGAGTTTATACACAAAGACAATTCGTTCGGACAAAGTTATGTTTACGGATGAGTCAAAATTTAATTTATTTACATCTGACGGACGAAGTAACGTATGGAGAAGCAAAGGAGAAGCATTAAATCGACGTAATGTCACAAATACAGTTAAACACGGAGGTGGCAATGTGATGTTCTGGGGTGCAATGGGTGCAAATTTGTTTTTGTTGAGGGAAACATGAACAAAACGGATTATTTGAATATTCTAAAGAATAATTTGGTAGAATCTGTCCAAAAAATGGGTTTAACGGATGGATTTGTGTTTGTCCAAGACAATGATCCCAAGCACACGGCCCATATCGTTAAAGAATTTTTGCTTTATAAAACTAAAAAAGTACTGCCCCACCCTCCCCAGAGCCCGGACTTAAATCCTATAGAGCATCTGTGGGCATTTATGAAAACAAAATTAAAGGAATATAACATTTCCAGCAAACAAACCCTCAAAAACGCCCTTATGGATATATGGAATTCAATACCTGTAGAAGTGACGAAAAAACTAGTCCACTCGATGCCAAATAGACTCCTAGCAGTAAAAAAACGCTAAGGGCCACCATACAAAATACTAATTAAGTTCAAAATTTCGTTTTTAATTGAATTATTTTAAGTTTTTTTAAGTGTTCAAGTTTTTTTTTTGGCATACTGAAATTGGCATATTTTTGTTTTGGTTTTTTTTCTGCTCTAAATATAAGCATTAAAAAAATTTTACCTTTAAGTTATAGTATGGATGTCAAGCTTTACTTTGATGTATAATAAATATATATTTACTTTATACTTTTCATATTATTTTTCAATTAATTTGATTTCTTTTAGTGTACAACTTTTTTTTTGACTGACTGTATGTAAATGAAAAAATTAATTTAAGTTAGTTATAAAAAAGAAACTAAAAAAATTATTGTTTGAAGTCTTTTTTACTTTCAAGTCTGGGCAATTTCGCACGGCTCTCTAATGTTGTCGCCATAACAGCCTCTACATTTTCCGGTATAACCCGTTTGGAAACGCTAGCTAGTAATTGAACATGTCGTTCCGTTCCTTGTATGTGTGATGCAATTTTTGGATCATTAAACGGTGGATCATCTTGATTTAAATATTCTTTCAATGTATCGTACGGAATGCTTCGCGTGAATGGTGGTTCAAATACGTTATTTATGTCATTCATATTGATCATTTCCGTGTAACTTGTGCAATTAAACTTTATATCTGGTTTTTTATAAGCTCTAAGTTGCGTTGGCTCGTCAACATCTGTTCGATAGCGTAGAATTATGTTGATAGCACAGTCGCGCTTTTCTTTGCTATCATCAAACAACATTGATAACAAGATATTTTCCGAATGCGCATAATATGAATTATCTGTAATTACTTGATTGACATTTTTGCGTAAACGAGGTTCTAGAAATCGTGACCAACTAATGAAGTTGAAAAATAATGCACTGCCGTACATGACAGAGCTGTAATACTTGATATTGAAGTACATTGGCACATAACATTTAATTATAAATTCAACCAGAATTCTTAAATTTGCATCTGGATTTTCCGTTGTCACATATAATCGTAATAATCTAGCGGCCTTGGTGAGCCACCGAGAATGTACAATTTTCCCTGGTTTGATGTTAGCCAGATCCACCGAAACCACGCCGCTAGAAATTGCATGGGCCATGTCGTATAAGTACTTCGAATCGGTGGAAAATTAAATTTTTTTTCTGGAGCGGGGGCATATTCTGCAACTCAATTTTCTGGAAGCCGTCCACCACCTGAAAATATCTATTAATAAAATAATTAAAAATGGTTGACAATTATAATAAATTAGTGATAGCAATAACTTACCGGAAGAGTTTCACAAGTTTCGATTTGACGGCTCAGTTTTCCGGTTGCCGATCTTGGTCCAGTGCTGGTTGATTTATCCAGAACTTCAAACAAATGCCGAAACGGAAGTTCGTTGAAGTGTAGAAGGCAAACGAACCAATGCAATGGTCTTTTTAACAGCAATTAGAATCGTCGTATAATTCCACCGTGTGGGCCAGTGTTTGTTGGCTCACCGTCAGTGCATATTCCAATTAATGCATCCTGTAATGTCTTTAATTGTATCCGCGGAAAAACTTTTGTCGCGTTTTCGCGGTTTTAAATTTCGCGATTCCTTTTTTCTTTTTTAGGACCTGCCTAAAAATTTGCCAGCGCTTCTGCGCCACAGGCTCTAAGTTAAGATAGCCAAAAAAAAAGCCTGAGCAAATTAAAACTCAATTAGCTTTTTGAAGCTGAATTTATGATTGATTTTATTTTACAATTGTTCGACCTTTTATAGTCGAGCAAAACCGTTTTCTTCTTATTTAATAATATACATTTTTAATTCTCTAATAACTAATATAAAATTTAACTTATATAATAACTTAAAGTAGACATCAACATATATTAGAAAATATAACAACAAAAAATATGCGTAGACAGAAAAAGGTATGCAAAAAAAATTAACTTAGTTTAAGTGTGTGTTACAGAAATTATAGTGGAGTGCACTACACCCCCATCCTTAAGATGAAAATTATTTAGTAAAATAATTTGATTTGAAAAAATTTTTTTTTTTTGTAATTCAATTTCTGATATGCTTTTATAATTCATATTATAATCTATGTTTATAATGAGCTTAGTGTTTAAATTATACAATACAATTATAGTAGTTTCTACTATGTATATTTAAATAAAATAGTGGGTTTAAATTTACACTTATTATTTTCATTAATTCCATTTTTTTAATAAATTGTTATGAAATTCTTTAAGTTTTCCATTTACGTTTATTGTAGAATTAACTCCATTTTTTTTAATTATAGTATAAGGGCCATGATATGGTGGTTGATTTTTCTTCCTATTCATCTTCTTTATTAAAACAGAATCACCAATATATAAATTTAATGGTTGTATGAAATTGTCAGTTTGAATTCTCTTTGTTTTTGCTATCTCTATTAATTCTTTTGCTTTTTGTATTGAATATTTTAATCTCTGCTTTAATTCTTGCGCATAATTTTCGGTATTGTAAAACTTTGATTTTGAATAAATATCGCTTGGAAGATTAGCCAATCTGCCAAAAATAAGCTCGAAAGGAGTATAGTTTGTGTCAACATGAGGTGTTGTGTTATGCGCAAAAGTGAAGTATGGGATCCATTGGTCCCACTCGTCATTTTTGCAAAAATTTAGTAAGAATTCATTTAATACGCGATGGTTTCTTTCAATTGAACCCAGAGTTTCATGATGATACGGAGTGCTAAAAATTTGTTCAATGCTCAAGAGAGTACATACTTCAGACATTAATTCATTAGTGAATTCTGTACCTTTATCCGATTTAAGTGTTTTAAAGTGACCCTATACTAGAATTACGATTTCTACTAAAGCCTTTGCTATCGTTCTCGCGTCTTTTGTTTCTATTGGGCATGCGATGACATATTTTGTCAAATCGCATTGTATTGTGAGTACGTATCTATCGGTAATTGTTTGAATATCGTAGAGGACCTACTGTGTCTATCGATAACACTTCAAAACTGGTCCCTGGCGTGTCTGTCATTGTTAGTTTTTCTTTCGTATGTCTTGTTTGATTGTTGATTTTACACTGTTCACATTAATTTATGTAGGTTTTAATCATTTTGTTCATATTTTTCCATATATACCTTTGTTTTATTTTCAAAATCGTCTTTCTTATGCCCACATGACCTCCATGTGTCTAATTATGGTATTCTTTTATAATTTTCTCCTGTATTCCTTTCTCTAATATTCTTTCCGGATTTTTATAAATTAATACTTTTAAATTTTTTCTATCTTTTTTTAATTTGTTATATGTGTTTTTAAAATCTTCAACTGTAATTATTTTAAATATATTATCGTTTTTACTTAACGCAAGTTCTTTTATTTTTAAATTGTTCATTCTTGATGACAGCTTCTCCAACGTCAGCGGTGTGAACAAAGGATTGTCACTGCATCGAACAATTACTTCCTTATCTTCAATAAATATTTGGGTACTCTTGTAATTATTTTGTGTTAAAAATCTAAGTTTTTTAATTTTGTGTATATCCGAGAGTGATGTACATTCCCAGGCAAAAACTTGATCAGACTTACTGCTGGGACTACATTCTGAATTTTTAAAATCAATGTTTTGTTTGTTTTTTTCTGTATTCATACTACGTGTTATTGCAAGTATATTCTGTTTATCATTTTCTGTTCCAGTTGGAATCATTGCTTTTAGAGATTCACTGTTCAGTACAATTCTTGATAATGCATCAGCATTAGTATTCATTTTACCTTTTTTGTAAATGATGTCGAAATCGTAATCGCATAAATCTAATCTTATGCGTGTCATTTTTGATGACGGGTTTTTGTGTGAAAAAAGAGACACTAGCGGGCGGTGGTCTGTTAGAACCGAAAATGTACTACCATAAAGGTATGGTCTAAAGAAATTGATTGCCCAGTGTATAGCCAAGAGCTCTTTTTCAATTATTGGTTTATTCATATCGTGTTTTGCGAGAGATTTGCTCGCATAGGAAATCGGTAAATCTGAACCGACTTCACCTTGAGACAACACAGCACCGAGGGCATAATTCGAGGCATCTGTGGTGAGTACAAACGGTCTCTCGAAATCTGGGTATTGGAGCACCGGGGGATTTAAAAGTTTTGTTTTTAGAGTGTCAAAAGCTTGCTGGCAACTTTCGTTCCAGACGAATTGTTGGTTTTTCTTTAAGAGTGCATTTAAATCTTTAGCTATGTCCGCAAAATTTGGAATAAAGCGCCTGTAATAGTTACAGAAGGCGACGAACCTTCTCACTTCATCTGCATTTGTTGGGACTGGATAATTCTCGATGACTGTATTTTTGGCTGGGTCTGTTTTTATCCCACTTGACGTAATGAGATGGCCCAGATATACTACCTCTGGCTTCAGGAAACAACATTTATTTGGGTTTAGCTTTAAATTAAAATTTCTTATTCTATTAAAAACCTTTGCTAAATTGTCATTGTGGTGCCCTAAACTGCATCCAAACACAATAATGTCGTCGACATAAAGAAATGCTTCTGCGTCAAGACCACTTAGCGCGATTGTCAGCATGCGCTGAAAACTGTTGGAAGATAGCTTAAGTCCAAAAGGTAAACGTTTAAATTGGAGGTGTCCATTTCCTGTCGAAAAAGCAGTTAGCGGTCGTGAGTCTTCGTGTAAGTTAATTTGGTGGAAAGAACTAGTCATGTCCAAAGTTGTAAAGTACTTAGCTCTTCCCAGTCTGTCCAAAACGTCCTCTATCCTGGTTAGTGGAAACTTATCGTTCACTATTTTCTCATTAAGTTTTCTGAAATCTACAACGAGTCGCCATTTTTTTTCGTCGCCTGTCGATTTCTTCGGTACCACAAGTAATGGGGAATTGTATGGGCTAAATGAGTGTTCTATAATATCTTCTTCTAGAAGTTTGTCAACCTGTTTGTTTATTTCTGTCATCTGAGTCTGTGGAAGTCTGTAGTTCTTGATGTATACGGGGTTTAAATCTGTTGTTTGTATCTCCTGAGTATAGAAATTGTTTACGCTTAAGCGTTCTCCTGTGAGATGAAAAATATCCTGGTAATCTTTAATTAAATTGACAACTGATTTTTCTGCTTCTGCTTCGTTGCAACCAATGTTTAATGATTTAAGAAGCTTATCTATCCTGACTTTAGTGTTGTTGTTTTTAGACTTGCACGTGAAAATATTGTAATTTTTAAGAGGTTTAGTCTCTACTTCAATTTGTTTTATATTAACGTCTTCATCGGTTGTGTTTAATAATTTCAAATGCCTGAAACCTGTTGCGGGTATTAAAATATTCCCTAAGTATACGCCTTTCGAAATTTCTTTATTAAAAACTATACTGTCCTCTTTGACTTCTATATCGATAGGAACTATTGATTCTGATCTCGCTGGTATAATTATATTTGTGTTAAAAAAATCTTTTTTTGTAATTGGTAGAGTAAATTCTTGCCCGTTAACGATAAAAGTAATAGTGAAAGTTTCAAAATCTATTCTTGACATGTATTTTTCTAGCATGTCGCGGCCTATGATTCCATCAGTCGCTATAGGAAAGTCATTTTCTACTATGTGAAATTTGTGTTGAATCGTTTTGTTCTCTAATTTTAAATTTAAATTTGCTGTGCCAATGCACTCTATCTCTTCCTTTGATATACCTGTTAAGGTTAAAATATTCTGTGTATTAATTTCATTTACTTTACTGCTTTTACAAATGGAGATATCAGCTCCTGTATCTATAAAAAATTTCAAATCCCGATTTATGTTTTTGCATTTTAATGTGATGTAATTTGTTAATTTTTGGGTAATTTTGAATATTAGTTTTGGCCTCTGCGGGTAACAATTCCTGCTACCCGGCCATTGCCGTTTCCCTGCTCGTTGTTGACTCTAAAATTTGGAATTCTATTCTGGGTGAACTTATTCTGTCTGTTGTAATTTTGGTTAAAATTTTGACGTGGGTTGTTATTGTTGTTATATCTGAAATTATTGTTGTAATTGTTATTATTATTATTTCTGTAGCTGGCGAAATTATTATTTTGATACCTGTAAGAATTGTTCCTGTAATTGTCTTGACTACTATTGTTTCTAAAATAATTTTTATTTAAATGTTCAGGTTGACTTCTGTAGACGTTTCTGTTTTTAATTTGAAAAATATTGGTTTTATCGCTATTTAAACTTTTTTCCGCTGTCATACATCTCGCTACTGCTTCACCAAACGTCTTTGGTTCATTTGCAAGTAATAGAGTTTGGTATTCGACATTAACACCTTTATTAAAAACGTTTAACGACATGTTTTCATTAATTTTGTAAGCCGCATCCTTAGCTTCTTGAGTTGGATTCTGCAATGTTTTAATTTCAAATGAACTTAACTGTTCTGAAATTTAGGTAATTTTTTCTCTAAATTCTGATATAGATTTATTATTTTGTTTCAGTGTACTAAATTCGTTTTTTAAATCCTCAAATGTCGACGGTCTATTTGAGCGACCTAGTATGCTACGAACTTGACCTGATAATTAAAAATTGTAAACATATTTTATAAAAATTCGTCTATCTTCCTCTTTAATTAATTCATGAAGCAACTCTGTCTGTATAATGAAAACCTCTAAATGATTGAAACCTCCTTTAAAAATTTGTAAGTTTTTACCTACTACATTAATGTCGAAATTTGCCATTTTTGGCATATTGACCTTTTCTTCCCAAACTGATGATAAATCCAAATCCTCACAATATGTTGTACAAGTTTTTATTTTGTCTTTTACAATTAAGTTATTAAGTAATTCAATTGCTTGTTCATAAATTTTGTTGAATTTTTCTATTAGCGTTGTACAATCTTCTTTAATTTTGATTTTTTCTGTTTCAGTTTTTAAAGTTTCAAAAATTTTCAATTTATTTTTAATATATTCTTTACTATATGTTCTACTTTTGCTCTTTTTTAAATTTAATTTGAATTTTTCTAATAATTGAATGTTATTTTTAATAGTTTCCATAAATTTTTCTTAATATTCTTATTGTAATAGATTTTTGAACATGTATTTAAATTTTCATAATCACCCTGTGAATGGGAGCAAAATTGGATCATATGTGGAACGAAAGATAGCAAAAACAAAACGAGCAACTAATTGACGTTTATTGATGTGAAATAATTGAAAAATGCCGGTCGCGTGTTTTATTCGTGTTTTTTTTTTCATTAAAATCTTTTAATGTGTAATTCTTTTCTGAGTGTGATAGATTTTAACTTTCGTGAATTATATTGAACTTTCCGCGCTAAAAAGAAAATGTAACAACAAAAAATATGCGTAGACAGAAAAAGGTATGCAAAAAAAATGCAAGCATATACATACATATAGTGTGTGTGTGCGTTCAATGTTCTTAAAATATTGTGGCAGAAAACAAACAGTGCGTAGAAATATGTAAAAAAAATGTGTGCAATAAAAATGCAAGCATATATATATAGTGCGTGAGTGTAACAAAAAGTTCAACGTACTTTATAAATAGCAAGTGTTAACTTAGTTTAAGTGTGTGTTACAGAAATTATAGTGGAGTGCACTACAATCCAGTGATATATTTTTATCGTTGAAAAAATCATTTAATTTGGTTGTTTTGTGTTCAGCGGTTTCATGTTCCAGTCGTACGTAACCAATCAATTCAGAATTGGGTTCTCTCAAAATAACAAGATGAGGTTCTTTTATCATCCTAGTATGATACTTCTCATCAACTTTAGCTGTCGTTAAAGTATCATCTTTTCTGCCATCGAATGAAAACGCTAACAAATTGGTATGATCTAACCGTTTGCGAACCACTTCTTGTCTGCATTTCTCTTTTTCTCTGCGAACTTTCGATTTATCCATGATGAGAGGTTTGCCATGCTTATCTTTCATTTTAAAATCTTCGAAAAGAGTGGTTCCCAATGCCGATGCTACTCTATCAGGCACACCAAATCTGTCACATACCAAGGCAAAGTTAAAACAATCGTATCTCTCTGTGTATTGTGAACTTGTGCTTCTATCCATATCTTCTTGAACCGGTGGCGATGTGTATGTTGAATCATCGGGATCTTGGTATGTTGGCATTGATGACATAGACGTTGCTTCTTGCTCTTCAGTTTCCATCACAAATGCATCCATTGTTAGTCTTCTCTGATTATGTTGATCGTGCATGAACTCTTTGAGGCGTTCGGGAACCCAGCCGCATGCACATGGAGCTGCCTTCAAGTCGCATTTACATTTTCCAATGTAAAAAATTGTTTCCAGAGATTTTACATACTCTGTAAATTGTTGGGTCTTGTTTCTTCTCTTGATTTGCTCTTGATACTTGTCAAGCAATTTATTCAATTTATTAAATACACTTTTTTCAGCATTATTTCCATACCAAGTTTTTCCCAAATTCCATTCAACTTATCTTGTACTTGAATAGTGAATGATTTATGGGAAAACTTTTTTTGTTCTGTTTTAGCACGCTCGCTTAAGTAAAAATAATATCCCAAGATATCCAGATGGGTTGGTAAATTAAGATCAGTCAAATCAGTAGACACACCAAAAACAGTAGCATCGTGCTTGGGTATATGACTCATTGGGTTTTCGATAGTTGTTGTTGCTTCATCTTGCGGTGTAGAGGATGGTGGATTCATTGTAAACTTTTTGATTTGGAATGGTCAACTTCACTTATTATTTTTTTTTTAAATATTTTTTTATCTGAAATTAGCACTTCACACTTTGAGTTCTTCACAACGACTAAATGCATTCACAAAAACTGTTGCGTTATATATGGTCTACGAGACGAGGTAATAAGAATGAAATGGTAATTTCAATTCTACCTGCTGTGCCTTGTGGTGGCTTAAAGACGCACACAAGCAATTTTAGGATCTGCAATTGTGTCACAGTGATACCTTAATTTTTTAAAAGGGTTGCGGTGCATTCCAGTGATACCTTAATTGTTAAAATGGTTGCATAAAACGCGCATTTCTTAAGAAGGTGCCATAAAATACCCACAAAAAGGGTTGTAAAAACAACCTTAATTTCTTAAGTAGGTGCTATAAAAAAACTACACAAGTAAGTTTACGACATGCAGCCGTGTCTTGTGGTGCCTTAAAAAACGCACACAAGCAATTTTCCGATTTGCAATTGTGTCACAGTGATACCTTCATTTTTTAAAAGGGTTGAATAAATTTCTAAAAAAAAAAAAAACTCCATAAAGAAAACAACATAGGCATTTCGCTGATTTTTTCATGTAAAGTGCCAAAACTGGCGATTTTTTGAAATGTTTGTATGGGGAACCCCCAGGGGGGTTCCAGGGGGTGTGCCACTGGCATGGGTGGGTCGGGCATCCAAAGTTAGTGGGGGTCGGTCATACATTTGGACTCGATTGGAGCACTCTAAATGGGTCAAAGTGGGATTTTTCAAAATTTGCCCCTACCCAAAAGTTCGACACAAATTGGGGGACATCAGAATTCGTTTTAGAGGTATGGTTCCTTCGGCAAAGTTTCTTATTTTGATCCCTAGAATACGATTTTCAGAGAGCAATGGGCAATTTTTTTGCCTCCCCACAAATCGACCCGGCCTAATGTATATGTATATACGTTTATATGTATATACGTCTGTGGCACGTAGCTGTAGTTGTAGCGCAAGTTAAGCTAACTTTAACTTTTGAGTACTACGCTGCTCTGTAAATTGTATTAATGATGCTTTTTTTAGGATTGAGTATATCAAATCGATACTGCAAACTTTGTCGGTACCGAAATAAGTGTTCGAAATTAGCAATATTTGTAAAATCTAAAAAAATTTATAAATAAGTGTTCTCTGAAGCGCCCATGCCATTGTGGACATATTTTTTGGCGTAGCGAGCTAAACACTGAACAGCTGATGAGGTTAATATATGGAATCGCTACAACTACATTGCATTCTGTTCCGCGCTTTAATTGAGAAATTCACATTTTATGTGGAGCCAAAAGTTCAAGTATGGTTAATAAGCAAAATCAGTTTGAGGATATTAATAAGGTAAAAGCTTAAGAGCCTCTCCCGATCGACAAAACTAACACTCTACAAGACGCTCGTTCTACCTGTGCTGCTTTATGGCGCTGAGGCAAGGGTAGTTTCGCAAACTGACGCAGCCGCTCTGGGGGTGTTCGAGAGAAAAGTTCTTCGCAAAATCTTCGGTCCTGTTCGAGTCGGCGATGACTATCGCATCCGAATGAACCACGAGCTGTATGAGCTCTACGAAGACATTGACGTAGTTCGGCGTATAACTGTGCAGCGACTACGCTGGCTGGGTCATGTCTATCGTATGGACGACGAAGCTCCAGCGAATAAGGTGCTCGAGGCGAGGGTCGCTGGTCAACGACGACGAGGGAGACCATGCCTCCGATGGATGGACCAGGCTGAGGAAGCCCTAACCGCACTTGGTGTATCCGATTGGAGAAGGCGCGCGCAATACAGAGGCGCCTGGCGAGAGCTGATGATGTCGGTCGAAACCCGGACACGGGTTGTAACGGCCACCTAAGTAAGTAAGTAAGTAAAAGCATAAGAGTGCCTAATAAGGTAAAAGCACGAGCAAAATGAGTGCAAATTTAGCAGTGAGGCATCTGAAAATCCTCAAACTGATACTTCAAAGAAGAAAAAAACTAAAAAAAGAGAAAACGTTCAAATGCGTCTGCAAATTCAAATTCAGATGTCGACGAATACAAAAGCTTAGTAAGCAAATTCAAAATACTAGCAAACAATTTCGAACAGCTGAAGAGCGATTACCAGCTTATGAAAGATGAAAAAAATCAGATACAAAATGGTAGAGATAAACTTTTAAAACAAATTGCTGAAAATACACCGCTTTTTCATTCAGATGTCGAAAGCGAAGTCGATATGGAAGGCAACTTTGACTGTACACAACGTCGATAGCTTGCCGCAAATGTATCAACGCCCAATTAAGATGACATCAAATGTAATCACTACAGATACAGAATTTACGCTGAAAAGCATCGAAGACTATCCTGCGCTGCAACAACATCCACCTAAGAGGGAAATCACAAGAAAGACTCCAGCTACACAACAAGTTCAAGAAATTAAGAAAGCTGAAGGTAAACAAAAAAGAAAAATTTACCTCCAATTTTAACTTGGTAAATAATAGCAAATGTAAATATTCAAATTTCAAATATTTTAAAACGAAAACTTTTCATTTAACATTATTAATAAGAATATCACATTGTTATACACATAATACTTCCACTATGCCTGACTATATTTAAATTAAAGAATTGTAAGTACAAACTAAAGTACATTTTTATACTTTCAATCCACAGATTCTACACCTCATTGCATAATAATTAATAAATTATCTCCAACTTATGAAAAAGTGAAATCTTGGATTATCTAAATGATCTCAAACTTGATTTGAAAATTTTAAGTCTTGTAAAAATAACTGATTATAAATGGCTAATTCAATCAAGTAATGATTCAAAAACAACCCATTAAAGCCTGCCTATAGATCGGCTCGTACAATTTTGATGCAATTCTGTAATATGTGCCCGGGGGACCATAGAAATTGAGAGGCTCAGGTGTTGCAAGTAACTGCAACATGTCATATCGTTGTGTCAAATGTGCTGATTCCCATGGACCTAAAAATTGTAACATTCCACAAAAACACTTAAATGCTGAAGAAGTGGTATATACTTCCGGTAAGGTCTAGCTGTCAAATGCGTGATAAAGAAGGCCATACGGCAAATGCAAAAAATTGCCGAAAACTATGAGAAATTCTTAATAAAATTAAAGACATTGAATCTAATATAAGCAACAATAATTTTTTAGCGTCACCGGTAATGACTTCATCATTCAGAACTGTGGAAAATTTTGCCTCTTAATTGAGAAATTCACGTTCTTTAAGTAGTGACAGAAGTCCAAGTATGGTTAATAAGCAAAATCAGTTTGAGGATATTAATACCGACTGCAAACGATTATTAGGTAGATGCTCTTATGAGTGCCTTAATAAAGTTAGCGAGTTTGCAAGTCACTATAAAAAACCTATCTAATGATGAGCAAACATCTCAAGCTCATTTTAACTTATTAAGTCTGCGTTTTGATGAGTAGAAATATTAGAAACATTCTCATCAATGGTAACTCTTAAATTTTAAGCAAAGAAGACACTATTTTAATTTATTTTTGATAAAACATAAACATGATATAGTCCTTATAGCTGAAACGAAGCTTAACAAAAACTATAAATTAAATTTTAAAGGTTATGAACTTATAAGACCAGATAGAATTCCACAAGCGTATTCATACTAATACCATAGAAAACACAGCAATACAAATAAACCTTAGTGATGGTAGTACAATTTTCCTTGTTTCAATGTACACAAAATCTTTCCTTACAATTGCTGAGTGAGATTAGGAAAACATAATACAAGCCTTGCTGGGAAGTGACTTAAATGCAAATAATCCAGAATGGGATGGTCAGAGTTCTAACCATAGTGGCAATTTTTTAAAAAACTGGCTACAAAAATGCCCTGATATGTAAGTCGTCGCAACAAAAACACATACAAGAATATCAACTTGTGGATCTTTTATAGATATATTTTTAAAGTTCGTCTATGTCAACGTTGTATGCAGGAATCGCAAACAAACTTTAAAGAAAAGTATTTTTGTGTTCTGTTTTGTTTTTCTAAAAACCACAAGTATTTTTTTTTTTTTGTTTTCGCTCTCCGATCCAAACATTAACACAAACCCAAGGTTGGTTTATAAGGTTGTCGCAGGGCTGATCGCACTCTCTTCTCAGTACCCATAATTGTCAAAACTAGCCAATTTTCCGAAAGACTATGAAAGAAAAACGGATGATAAAAGAGAACTTCGGTTTGACAATTATGGGACCTCGCTCTCTCCCTTGCGTCAACCTTATTAATCAACCTTGCACAAACCGAAGCAAGCAGAGATGGAGAGAAAAGCAAAATGCTATGTTTTGTTTTTGAAGTAGAAAACACTTCCTCTCACTGTTATGCTTTTGAATCGCGGACACAAAAGCAACGAAAGAAAAATATCTTTAGCGATCTTTTGCATGTTGCTGACGACAGTGTCGCGGCTGCGGACAAAAGTCGAAAAATATTATTTGTTGGAATTTAAAAAAACTTAGTAAACTGAATTACAGACATTATTAATAAACTTAATTATTATAAAACGATTATTCTCATCGTTAAAATTTATATTTTTGGATCAACGAAGCAGGCTTTCTCCGTCCAATTTAGAATACATTTTGTTAGTAAGAGTAAATGGAGATTTTAATTATGAATAACTTGAAATAATTACACTTACGTGTTATTTTTACCCTAAACAATGAATTCTTTAATGTTGCTTTTTTTATGCTCTAAACTATTTACTTCTAATGAAACAAATTTTTCTTATCAATAAATTTTAACGTAAAAATAACTAAAGAGTTTTAATTGTTTACATTCGATTAAAAACAAAAACTCTGCTCAAAACTTATAATTCTTATAGATTTTCCGTAGTAAAACAAAGGCAACATTTGTTTCTTGTTGTGTTTGCGGTCGTAACAACAAAATCAAAAAAACGAAATACATGTTGTGTTCGTATAACACCAATACAATGTTCTTTTTTCTCTTTTTATTTTCTGCTCTCTTCTTTGGTACGCATTTCTGTTTGTAGCAAAGAGCCAATCGCAAGGAGATAGTGAAACTGTTTGCTTACGCAGCTGTAGGCAAGGTTGATTAATATAGGTTAAGTCACTTGAGAGAAGCTCGGTCGAACTGTCAGAATGGATGAAAGGAAATCCAGAAAAAAAAACCTGAATCTGTACAATTTTTAGTTAGCAGCTGCTTTGACAGTTCGAGCAAAGGCGAAAAAAGAGCGCTTTTCTCTCAAGTGACTTAACCTATATTAATGAAGTTTGGCTGTAGGGTTGGTTTTTTCGTACAGTTTGATTCCAATCTCTAGATTATGAGTTTGATCATAATGCTGTGGCACTGATATAGGTGAATTTGTTTTTAAATCCACCGCGTGAATGTTATATTATAAATGGTCGATACCAAAGCAAAACGCCGCAAATAGAGGTCCAATTTATCTGCCACAGAATATTTTAGTGTTAATAGCTGAACAAAAGCGATTGCGTAAAACTGCTAACAGATGTGTTGGTCCTGAGAAAAAGAAAACACATTAAAAGCAATTATAAGAAATCTAGATAAGATCTAACTAGAACTCATGAAGAAAGCTTTTGGTGCAATTATCGTAAAAAAATAGAAATTAATAATAAAACATATACAAAAAGGTTCATATGGTATTAATAAGAAACCGGCTACACCTGGGGCCGAATCGCCGCTTCCGTGAATGTACAACTTGTCACGGAATCGTCTTCAGCTCGTCATTGAATTGCATTCAATTAACACAATTTTACGTGACGAGTTGTTCGTTTACGGAAGATTCGATTCGGCTCCTGATCCAATAGGACAATAGTGAGGTGTTTTGTGAAAATTGTGATAAAATCAATCCACTAGCGAACTCTTTTGAAGATATTCACGCCTCGAATCACAATCTAGGCTGTTGGGATGGGAAAACCGATCGGTTTAACTGTAAACCGGTTTTTCTTCTGTAGGTAAACCGGGTTTTTTAGGTTTTTACGCAAGTTTGGTTAAACCGGTTAACCTTCTGTTTCTTAAGAAAACCGAAAGCTAGAAATAAAAATTAAAAATATATATTAAACACAAAAAATATTTTCATAATTTTTTTCCTTGGAATGAATAACGCTTTACACTAGTTCTGTGTCACCAGGGGCAAAACTAGCGGGCGGATAAGGGCGTACTCTATTCGCCTATTTTTTACAGTCGGCGTTTTGGATATTTATTGCTAAAATTTGTCTAAAATATTGATTTTTATTTACAAAACTTATGAACTGATCAAAGTCAGTCGTAATGTTTTTTGTCATTTTCATCATCAGCCTTATAAAAAACCAACTTAAGATGGCTATTTCACTTTAAGTCATACCCAAAGCCAACTGTTGTCGGCTATTTTGCTTCTCATTATACCCAAAGCCAACTTCAGTCGGCCAATTCACTTTCAATCGTACCTTAAACCAACCTAAGTCGGCTCAGAAGAGAGAGTATTAGCAGTAGCTGAGGCTCTTGACAAGACTGGCGCAGGAATGGCAAAAAAAATATTAGGAGCGATATAGCATAATGAGCTTAGCACTCAAAATATTGTTTTCCACTTTGTAAATTTTAAAATATATTTATAACATAAATTCATTGTGAAGTATATTGATGAATTTCATTTATAGTAACGTCATTATTAAATACTGTTATATTAGGTTCGTGGTAATCGTGAAAACATAGCATCAATGGTTGTACCATATCTAGTCGTTCTCATTGTTCTTCCAGAAACTAAATCTAAATTGAATTTTTCTTTCAAAAATTGTATTAAGCGCAATCCTTCATCTGTATGATGGAAAATTTCCTTAAATTTTCTATTTTCTATTTATTTATTCAGCAATTCTTGTTGTTGTACAGCAACTCGATGTTTGCGGACGATGTAGTTGGTTTTATAGTTGGCATGACGATGTTGGCAACATCCTCACTGAGCGAAACATTGTCACGTTCGGCCATGCTTTCATCATTGACGTCGTTTATCTCCACTGGGTCACCACTTGTGATTAGACTTGCAGCATCATTGGAATTTAATTCGATTCTGCCGTTGCTTATTCTCGCTGTTATGTAGTTTAATTCAGTTTTATATATGCTAATAATGTTTGCCATATCTTGAATAAGCTGTATTTGTTCATTTATTTTAGCTAGATAGCTATTATTTAAAAGTTCAAGTTCAGAAATCGAAGAGAATGAGTAGTCTAAAAACGCTTCATTTTGTTTTCGTTTTATTTTTTGTTTCCCTTTTTTATTTTTCTTTTTAGTGTTCACTTTTTTTTCAGTCGCAATGGCAACTGAAGAAGATGCTTGCGCTTCGGACATTATTTTTGTCTTTGCTTAAGCTCAACACTTGAAGATTTAAAGCAGTTTTTCTTTTTAAGTTCTGTTTATATTTATTCTTTTTTTTTATTTTTTTATGTGTCTTATGTTCATAACTTCACAATCAGTTTTCTAAAGAATCACTTAACCATTAATATTTTATTTTCTTCTTATGAACACTTCACTTTAAACTGCACAACAAACACAATTAATATCAGAAATTTTCTGCATTTCTGCATTTTATTGTTTCTATTTCTTTTGATTTTACATGGTATATTACATTGCATTGTTACAAATTTTCTTAGCATACTTAGTATTTTTCTAAGAATACAAACATTTAATTTTTCAGATTGCCCAAGCGCATTAATTTACATTTTGAATATAACATTGGTTATGAGAATTTTTCAAAGAAAATAAATTTTATTAAAATTTTTTTTTTTTTTATTTTTATAAAATATTCAAGCTGCTAATAAATAAAAATAAAAACTACACAAACATTTAATTAATTTTAAGGTGTTTTTTATAATACATTATGTTTTTTTATATTTTTTAACATATGTTTTAAGGCATTTTTTTAGGAACTTTAACATCATTGTAAGGAACTTCTTAAATTTATGAGATCAATTAACTGAAATTACTTATTATTTACGTTATGTATGCTAGTTTTAATAAATTATTTTGTGTTAAATCTTACACTTGTAAAGAACTCAAATTCAGGGAGAGTCAATTGCTTGGATAGCTATGCTAAGAGATGTATTGTTCTAAGTTGTAAACTAAGTTTGAAGTATCAAATGAATTAAATCGTCGATGCTAAAAAACAAGATTTTCATTATTATTATATAAAGCGTTAATACTTTTTAATATTTTCATGTTGATCGGTGAAAAATACCTGTCCTCAAAAGGAAACTCTATTTCATTTTCTTTCAAAATGTAATTTTGAAGCAAATCATTATCAATGCATGAAATTTTGTCGATGAATCTAAAAAATAGGTCAATCAAGAAGGAATCTATTCGCTGAATTTTACAATTATCATAAATAACTTTATTGGAAATTTTCTTGACCCTTCCATCATCAAGTTTAACTGAGTTTATGCCAGAGCAGATCCTTAGGCATTTTCTTTCGAATCCACGAAGCCTTTCCATTTGGGCTGAAGATATGCTAAACCAGATTGGGAACGCATAAGTCAATAATGGCCTTATGAGTTGCTTGCAGCAATTTAATTTAATTTTCAACGTGAGTAGCTTAGCTCTTTTAAGAAAATTCATATATGTAAAAAAAAACCCGATTTGCTTTATGTATCATATAGTCTATATGACGATAAAACGTAAAAGAAGTGTCAAGAACAATTCCAAGATATTTAATAGAATTTTTATAGGCAACATTTTGCCCATTGATTACAATTTTTGGGATTATTTTGCGCGAGTTGGGATATAAATATTTCTTTTTTCCCTTGAAAACTGTAAATTCACATTTATTTATATTAAGTCTTAACTTCCATTTCTCGAAATAAGCGCTCAAAGTAGATAGATAGTTATTGGTTAAATATTGAGACCAGCGTAATGGAGGTTTTGCACTTAATATTAATATGTCATCCGCATAAATCAAAACCTGCAATGATGAATCAGGTACAGGCAGATCAGATAGAAAAATGTTGTAAAGAATTGGTCCTAGGACTGACCCCTGAGGAACGCCAGCTAAAATGTCACATAAGTCTGAGCTATGATCATTAAATTTAACGTAGAATTTTCTGTTGATAAGGTAATTGTAGATACATTTGCAAATATTTTTATTAAAATTCAGCTGCTTGTACATTTTGTAAATTAGGCCTTCAATCCAGGCCGTGTCAAATGCTTTCTCAAAATCTAAACTGACAGCAATAGAAGCACATTTTTTGTGAAGATTAGTTGCCATATAGTCAGAAAGAACTGTTAATGCATGCGAAGTAGAATGAAAGGATCTAAAACCAAATTGAAAATCTTTAAAGATTGCATAGTTGGCAGTATGTTCAATTATTTTATCAATAAGCATCTGCTCAAAGGTTTTTCCAATATTAGTTAATAGAGAGATTGGTCTATAACTTTTAGGATTTATAGAGTCAGAATTTGTACCGGAACAACTTTTGGTATTTTCCAGTTTGTGGGAAAGTACCCAATATTATACATATGGTTGAAAAGAACAGCTAAAAAATTAGCGAAGTCTGAATTAGTTTTTTTTTTTGTAGATAGTTTGACATATTGTCATCACCAAAGCTTTTTTTGCAGTTTTTGCTATTTATTAAAGTAAGTACCTATCTTAAATTTGTGAATTCTTTATAAGTATCAGAATTCGAAGACTCTGAAAGCCCATCTGCTGTGAATGTATTGCTAAAATGGAAGAGAGGATCTGTGTTCAGAAGTTCATCTATTTCATTTTTAACCGACTTCAAAAAGGAGGAGGTTCTCAAGTTCGTCGGTTTCTCTATTTTTTTTTTTTTTTTTTTTTTTTTTTTAAATGTATGCACATCGATAACTCCTAAGCCATATGCCTGATTGCCATAATTTTTGGGGAACAGATAGATATCAAAAGCATGGAGGTGCCCGTACAAAAGTGGGTGGTATTCGAGAACAGGGCGTGGCAATAATAGATCTCGCAATACTAGATACTACTGTATCTCGAATAATATTGACACTAGGGTACTGCAATTTAGTGTAGGGGTAGGCACAATTATTACAAATTACGGGGCAAGAAAATGGGCGTAATTCGACAAATGAGCGTGGCAATATTAGAAAAACAGTGTTTCTTGAATAATTTTGATGCTAGGGTACTGCAATTTAGTACAGGGGTAGGCATAGGATGAATACAAATGCTTTGAAGTTGGCGCTTCTGATTAAAAGGCTGATTATATTAGCGCCAACCTTAAAAGCTTTTGTATTCATCAAGAAATTAATATATTTATGATAATACAACACATAAGAAAAAAATTAAGATAATAAGATTTCATATATAATAATATGTTTAAATAAATTATCAAATATGACCAAGAAATTAAAAGGAAAAGTATTTTTAAAATTATTTTTGACTTTGTAATGATTTTGTAGTCGGTTGTTTTTTTTTTTGACATAATTTGCGAATGATTCATCACCGATGTTCAAATTTTGAGCGTGAATTTTTCTCAAAGCTATTAGCCAGTAAGTTTAGTTATCTCGTTATCTGAACTAGTTTCCACACCAGATTCGTTGATTAAATTTGGGATTTCAGATATTTTACTCAAGCCACAAAGACCTTTTATTTTTTTATAGGTTTTGTTGTTCATTTTAATGTTCTTGAAATATTTTTCCCAGTAATCATTTTCATGTTTTATAATTAGTTGTTTAATGATTATGGTCAAATTATTTAACATGGCTTTTAATGTATTTTTTCTATTAGGGTCTAAGCATCGGAAGTGATCTCTTCGCAAAGTTTTTTTTTGAGCGATGAAATTCAAGATATTTTCAGGTAGATCAATCGGACCCCTTTTATTTACTTTTAAAATAGGAATAGATGCATCGATAGCACATTTAATAGAATTATTAAGACCATCTATGCATTGATCAATATCTTCCCGAGTTGCATTTTGAGAGTTGGGTAGAGCATGTCCTGCGAGTTTTTCATTTAAGATAGCATTAAATATAGGAACATTAATTTTTTTTAAAGTCATAAACTGTTGTTTGGGGAATTTTTTGTATTTCAGATGTAAGAATATTTATTTCGACCGCATCATGGTCAGATTCGAATTTATGTGTTTCTAGAAATCCAAAAAAGTTTGGGTTGAAATCAATGCTAATCTGAAAAGAGTTAATAATTATATCTAAAAAGCTGTTGTCTCTTGTGGCAGATTTTGTAGGCGTAATTGCCAAGTGTTGATTTTTTAAAAGCCAATCGCGCAATATTTTACCGTTTCTGTTACATGAATGGTCGCCCCAGTCCTGGTGCCTAGCATTTAAATCGCCCCCTATGATGATTTCATCAGTGTCCATAGCATTCAAAATTAAAGTTAAGTCTGTTTCACTCATAACTTCAGTAGGTTTTAAGTAAAGCGCAGCTAAGATAACATACTGCCATGTATATGTTTGATTGACAGTGCACTCTATTACGCTTGTTTGCATTTGCATCTCTACGAAGGTAAAACTATTTTTTATTAAAATTGCTGTACCCCCACCTTTACCATTAGCACGATCCTGCCTTACTATTGTATATCCGTTAAAGGAAGCTTTGTTTCGGGAGGACAACTTATACTCAGAAACTAAAACAATGTCTGGTTTGTGATCAGAGAGAAATAAATTAAAATAATGTTTCTTGTGTATAGAAATTAATGAATTAACGTTAATTGAAATAATTTTAAGTTTTCTATTCATTAATATGAAGGTCTACCAGAAAATTGAAGAGTGCTTTTGACTTTTGTTCGTCATCCTTAAGCATTTTATAAGATGTAGAAAAACTTCCAATTTTTTGAAGGCATGCAAAAAAACTTTTGCCAAAAAATCGTTTGCAGTCGTTTTCAATCAGTTCAGGGATGTCTAGTCTTCTTGCGTTAGTGCCTATTTTGGGCATAATATTGGGTGTTATGTTTTTTGCAGGCTCAAGTCCAGCACGGAGTTCGGAAGAGTAAGAAATACTTGGCTGAACAGCAGGAGAAGTTCTAACAATATTTATTTTATTATTTTTTTTATCATTATGCATTCTTGCAATTTCAATTCTTTTCGGGCATTCTTTAGAGTTGGCTGTATACCCTTCAGAACAGTATGCCCGCTTAACTATCTTACCCGTGATAGGGTCTGTATAAGAATTTCCTCATTGTTTAGGTGTTTCGGTGGTATTGGACAATTTTTAGGGCCATGCGACTCTGCGCACTTAACACAGCGATATGACATATTGCAATTGCTTGCAAAATGTGTATAACGCTGGCAGTTTCTACACTGAGTAGGAGAATTATATTTAAGATCTTCAAAATTTATTTTACAACTTAGAATGTACTGAATTTTTTTAAATTCTATTATATCTGAGTTTCTATCCAACTGAATAAGCCATTTATTGTTGGAAATTTTATTTAAAGATATTATATTAATTTTAAGATTAAGTTGACTTAAATACTGTAAAATTTCATCTTTTTCAAATATAGTTGATAATTTTGTAATCACCATTGAAAATGGTTTAAGTTGAGTTGGAGTAAATGTATAAAAATTATATTTGTTAGTTAGCAAAAATTCTTTCACATTTTTATAATCCTCAATTGATATAGTGTTAATATGAGTTTTATTTTTATTTATAATATTAAACGAAAATTCATTGTGTTCAGTAACGCGGTTAATTTCGCAAAAATGCCCTGATATGTAAGTCGTCGCAACAAAAACACATACAAGAATATCAACTTGTGGATCTTTTATAGATATATTTTTAAAGTTCGTCTATGTCAACGTTGTATGCAGGAATCGCAAACAAACTTTAAAGAAAAGTATTTTTGTGTTCTGTTTTGTTTTTCTAAAAACCACAAGTATTTTTTTTTTTTTGTTTTCGCTCTCCGATCCAAACATTAACACAAACCCAAGGTTGGTTTATAAGGTTGTCGCAGGGCTGATCGCACTCTCTTCTCAGTACCCATAATTGTCAAAAACTAGCCATTTTCCGAAAGACTATGAAAGAAAAACGGATGATAAAAGAGAACTTCGGTTTGACAATTATGGGACCTCGCTCTCTCCCTTGCGTCAACCTTATTAATCAACCTTGCACAAACCGAAGCAAGCAGAGATGGAGAGAAAAGCAAAATGCTATGTTTTGTTTTTGAAGTAGAAAACACTTCCTCTCACTGTTATGCTTTTGAATCGCGGACACAAAAGCAACGAAAGAAAAATATCTTTAGCGATCTTTTGCATGTTGCTGACGACAGTGTCGCGGCTGCGGACAAAAGTCGAAAAATATTATTTGTTGGAATTTAAAAAAACTTAGTAAACTGAATTACAGACATTATTAATAAACTTAATTATTATAAAACGATTATTCTCATCGTTAAAATTTATATTTTTGGATCAACGAAGCAGGCTTTCTCCGTCCAATTTAGAATACATTTTGTTAGTAAGAGTAAATGGAGATTTTAATTATGAATAACTTGAAATAATTACACTTACGTGTTATTTTTACCCTAAACAATGAATTCTTTAATGTTGCTTTTTTTATGCTCTAAACTATTTACTTCTAATGAAACAAATTTTTCTTATCAATAAATTTTAACGTAAAAATAACTAAAGAGTTTTAATTGTTTACATTCGATTAAAAACAAAAACTCTGCTCAAAACTTATAATTCTTATAGATTTTCCGTAGTAAAACAAAGGCAACATTTGTTTCTTGTTGTGTTTGCGGTCGTAACAACAAAATCAAAAAAACGAAATACATGTTGTGTTCGTATAACACCAATACAATGTTCTTTTTTCTCTTTTTATTTTCTGCTCTCTTCTTTGGTACGCATTTCTGTTTGTAGCAAAGAGCCAATCGCAAGGAGATAGTGAAACTGTTTGCTTACGCAGCTGTAGGCAAGGTTGATTAATATAGGTTAAGTCACTTGAGAGAAGCTCGGTCGAACTGTCAGAATGGATGAAAGGAAATCCAGAAAAAAAAACCTGAATCTGTACAATTTTTAGTTAGCAGCTGCTTTGACAGTTCGAGCAAAGGCGAAAAAAGAGCGCTTTTCTCTCAAGTGACTTAACCTATATTAATGAAGTTTGGCTGTAGGGTTGGTTTTTTCGTACAGTTTGATTCCAATCTCTAGATTATGAGTTTGATCATAATGCTGTGGCACTGATATAGGTGAATTTGTTTTAAATCCACCGCGTGAATGTTATATTATAAATGGTCGATACCAAAGCAAAACGCCGCAAATAGAGGTCCAATTTATCTGCCACAGAATATTTTAGTGTTAATAGCTGAACAAAAGCGATTGCGTAAAACTGCTAACAGATGTGTTGGTCCTGAGAAAAAGAAAACACATTAAAAGCAATTATAAGAAATCTAGATAAGATCTAACTAGAACTCATGAAGAAAGCTTTTGGTGCAATTATCGTAAAAAAATAGAAATTAATAATAAAACATATACAAAAAGGTTCATATGGTATTAATAAGAAACCGGCTACACCTGGGGCCGAATCGCCGCTTCCGTGAATGTACAACTTGTCACGGAATCGTCTTCAGCTCGTCATTGAATTGCATTCAATTAACACAATTTTACGTGACGAGTTGTTCGTTTACGGAAGATTCGATTCGGCTCCTGATCCAATAGGACAATAGTGAGGTGTTTTGTGAAAATTGTGATAAAATCAATCCACTAGCGAACTCTTTTGAAGATATTCACGCCTCGAATCACAATCTAGGCTGTTGGGATGGGAAAACCGATCGGTTTAACTGTAAACCGGTTTTTCTTCTGTCTGTAGGTAAACCGGGTTTTTTAGGTTTTTACGCAAGTTTGGTTAAACCGGTTAACCTTCTGTTTCTTAAGAAAACCGAAAGCTAGAAATAAAAATTAAAAATATATATTAAACACAAAAAATATTTTCATAATTTTTTTCCTTGGAATGAATAACGCTTTACACTAGTTCTGTGTCACCAGGGGCAAAACTAGCGGGCGGATAAGGGCGTACTCTATTCGCCTATTTTTTACAGTCGGCGTTTTGGATATTTATTGCTAAAATTTGTCTAAAATATTGATTTTTATTTACAAAACTTATGAACTGATCAAAGTCAGTCGTAATGTTTTTTTGTCATTTTCATCATCAGCCTTATAAAAAACCAACTTAAGATGGCTATTTCACTTTAAGTCATACCCAAAGCCAACTGTTGTCGGCTATTTTGCTTCTCATTATACCCAAAGCCAACTTCAGTCGGCCAATTCACTTTCAATCGTACCTTAAACCAACCTAAGTCGGCTCAGAAGAGAGAGTATTAGCAGTAGCTGAGGCTCTTGACAAGACTGGCGCAGGAATGGCAAAAAAAATATTAGGAGCGATATAGCATAATGAGCTTAGCACTCAAAATATTGTTTTCCACTTTGTAAATTTTAAAATATATTTATAACATAAATTCATTGTGAAGTATATTGATGAATTTCATTTATAGTAACGTCATTATTAAATACTGTTATATTAGGTTCGTGGTAATCGTGAAAACATAGCATCAATGGTTGTACCATATCTAGTCGTTCTCATTGTTCTTCCAGAAACTAAATCTAAATTGAATTTTTCTTTCAAAAATTGTATTAAGCGCAATCCTTCATCTGTATGATGGAAAATTTCCTTAAATTTTCTATTTTCTATTTATTTATTCAGCAATTCTTGTTGTTGTACAGCAACTCGATGTTTGCGGACGATGTAGTTGGTTTTATAGTTGGCATGACGATGTTGGCAACATCCTCACTGAGCGAAACATTGTCACGTTCGGCCATGCTTTCATCATTGACGTCGTTTATCTCCACTGGGTCACCACTTGTGATTAGACTTGCAGCATCATTGGAATTTAATTCGATTCTGCCGTTGCTTATTCTCGCTGTTATGTAGTTTAATTCAGTTTTATATATGCTAATAATGTTTGCCATATCTTGAATAAGCTGTATTTGTTCATTTATTTTAGCTAGATAGCTATTATTTAAAAGTTCAAGTTCAGAAATCGAAGAGAATGAGTAGTCTAAAAACGCTTCATTTTGTTTTCGTTTTATTTTTTGTTTCCCTTTTTTATTTTTCTTTTTAGTGTTCACTTTTTTTTTCAGTCGCAATGGCAACTGAAGAAGATGCTTGCGCTTCGGACATTATTTTTGTCTTTGCTTAAGCTCAACACTTGAAGATTTAAAGCAGTTTTTCTTTTTAAGTTCTGTTTATATTTATTCTTTTTTTTTATTTTTTTATGTGTCTTATGTTCATAACTTCACAATCAGTTTTCTAAAGAATCACTTAACCATTAATATTTTATTTTCTTCTTATGAACACTTCACTTAAACTGCACAACAAACACAATTAATATCAGAAATTTTCTGCATTTCTGCATTTTATTGTTTCTATTTCTTTTGATTTTACATGGTATATTACATTGCATTGTTACAAATTTTCTTAGCATACTTAGTATTTTTCTAAGAATACAAACATTTAATTTTTCAGATTGCCCAAGCGCATTAATTTACATTTTGAATATAACATTGGTTATGAGAATTTTTCAAAGAAAATAAATTTTATTAAAATTTTTTTTTTTTTTATTTTTATAAAATATTCAAGCTGCTAATAAATAAAAATAAAAACTACACAAACATTTAATTAATTTTAAGGTGTTTTTTATAATACATTATGTTTTTTTATATTTTTTAACATATGTTTTAAGGCATTTTTTTAGGAACTTTAACATCATTGTAAGGAACTTCTTAAATTTATGAGATCAATTAACTGAAATTACTTATTATTTACGTTATGTATGCTAGTTTTAATAAATTATTTTGTGTTAAATCTTACACTTGTAAAGAACTCAAATTCAGGGAGAGTCAATTGCTTGGATAGCTATGCTAAGAGATGTATTGTTCTAAGTTGTAAACTAAGTTTGAAGTATCAAATGAATTAAATCGTCGATGCTAAAAAACAAGATTTTCATTATTATTATATAAAGCGTTAATACTTTTTAATATTTTCATGTTGATCGGTGAAAAATACCTGTCCTCAAAAGGAAACTCTATTTCATTTTCTTTCAAAATGTAATTTTGAAGCAAATCATTATCAATGCATGAAATTTTGTCGATGAATCTAAAAAATAGGTCAATCAAGAAGGAATCTATTCGCTGAATTTTACAATTATCATAAATAACTTTATTGGAAATTTTCTTGACCCTTCCATCATCAAGTTTAACTGAGTTTATGCCAGAGCAGATCCTTAGGCATTTTCTTTCGAATCCACGAAGCCTTTCCATTTGGGCTGAAGATATGCTAAACCAGATTGGGAACGCATAAGTCAATAATGGCCTTATGAGTTGCTTGCAGCAATTTAATTTAATTTTCAACGTGAGTAGCTTAGCTCTTTTAAGAAAATTCATATATGTAAAAAAAAACCCGATTTGCTTTATGTATCATATAGTCTATATGACGATAAAACGTAAAAGAAGTGTCAAGAACAATTCCAAGATATTTAATAGAATTTTTATAGGCAACATTTTGCCCATTGATTACAATTTTTGGGATTATTTTGCGCGAGTTGGGATATAAATATTTCTTTTTTCCCTTGAAAACTGTAAATTCACATTTATTTATATTAAGTCTTAACTTCCATTTCTCGAAATAAGCGCTCAAAGTAGATAGATAGTTATTGGTTAAATATTGAGACCAGCGTAATGGAGGTTTTGCACTTAATATTAATATGTCATCCGCATAAATCAAAACCTGCAATGATGAATCAGGTACAGGCAGATCAGATAGAAAAATGTTGTAAAGAATTGGTCCTAGGACTGACCCCTGAGGAACGCCAGCTAAAATGTCACATAAGTCTGAGCTATGATCATTAAATTTAACGTAGAATTTTCTGTTGATAAGGTAATTGTAGATACATTTGCAAATATTTTTATTAAAATTCAGCTGCTTGTACATTTTGTAAATTAGGCCTTCAATCCAGGCCGTGTCAAATGCTTTCTCAAAATCTAAACTGACAGCAATAGAAGCACATTTTTTGTGAAGATTAGTTGCCATATAGTCAGAAAGAACTGTTAATGCATGCGAAGTAGAATGAAAGGATCTAAAACCAAATTGAAAATCTTTAAAGATTGCATAGTTGGCAGTATGTTCAATTATTTTATCAATAAGCATCTGCTCAAAGGTTTTTCCAATATTAGTTAATAGAGAGATTGGTCTATAACTTTTAGGATTTATAGAGTCAGAATTTGTACCGGAACAACTTTTGGTATTTTCCAGTTTGTGGGAAAGTACCCAATATTATACATATGGTTGAAAAGAACAGCTAAAAAATTAGCGAAGTCTGAATTAGTTTTTTTTTTTGTAGATAGTTTGACATATTGTCATCACCAAAGCTTTTTTTGCAGTTTTTGCTATTTATTAAAGTAAGTACCTATCTTAAATTTGTGAATTCTTTATAAGTATCAGAATTCGAAGACTCTGAAAGCCCATCTGCTGTGAATGTATTGCTAAAATGGAAGAGAGGATCTGTGTTCAGAAGTTCATCTATTTCATTTTTAACCGACTTCAAAAAGGAGGAGGTTCTCAAGTTCGTCGGTTTCTCTATTTTTTTTTTTTTTTTTTTTTTTTTTTTAAATGTATGCACATCGATAACTCCTAAGCCATATGCCTGATTGCCATAATTTTTGGGGAACAGATAGATATCAAAAGCATGGAGGTGCCCGTACAAAAGTGGGTGGTATTCGAGAACAGGGCGTGGCAATAATAGATCTCGCAATACTAGATACTACTGTATCTCGAATAATATTGACACTAGGGTACTGCAATTTAGTGTAGGGGTAGGCACAATTATTACAAATTACGGGGCAAGAAAATGGGCGTAATTCGACAAATGAGCGTGGCAATATTAGAAAAACAGTGTTTCTTGAATAATTTTGATGCTAGGGTACTGCAATTTAGTACAGGGGTAGGCATAGGATGAATACAAATGCTTTGAAGTTGGCGCTTCTGATTAAAAGGCTGATTATATTAGCGCCAACCTTAAAAGCTTTTGTATTCATCAAGAAATTAATATATTTATGATAATACAACACATAAGAAAAAAATTAAGATAATAAGATTTCATATATAATAATATGTTTAAATAAATTATCAAATATGACCAAGAAATTAAAAGGAAAAGTATTTTTAAAATTATTTTTGACTTTGTAATGATTTTGTAGTCGGTTGTTTTTTTTTTTGACATAATTTGCGAATGATTCATCACCGATGTTCAAATTTTGAGCGTGAATTTTTCTCAAAGCTATTAGCCAGTAAGTTTAGTTATCTCGTTATCTGAACTAGTTTCCACACCAGATTCGTTGATTAAATTTGGGATTTCAGATATTTTACTCAAGCCACAAAGACCTTTTATTTTTTTATAGGTTTTGTTGTTCATTTTAATGTTCTTGAAATATTTTTCCCAGTAATCATTTTCATGTTTTATAATTAGTTGTTTAATGATTATGGTCAAATTATTTAACATGGCTTTTAATGTATTTTTTCTATTAGGGTCTAAGCATCGGAAGTGATCTCTTCGCAAAGTTTTTTTTTGAGCGATGAAATTCAAGATATTTTCAGGTAGATCAATCGGACCCCTTTTATTTACTTTTAAAATAGGAATAGATGCATCGATAGCACATTTAATAGAATTATTAAGACCATCTATGCATTGATCAATATCTTCCCGAGTTGCATTTTGAGAGTTGGGTAGAGCATGTCCTGCGAGTTTTTCATTTAAGATAGCATTAAATATAGGAACATTAATTTTTTTTAAAGTCATAAACTGTTGTTTGGGGAATTTTTTGTATTTCAGATGTAAGAATATTTATTTCGACCGCATCATGGTCAGATTCGAATTTATGTGTTTCTAGAAATCCAAAAAAGTTTGGGTTGAAATCAATGCTAATCTGAAAAGAGTTAATAATTATATCTAAAAAGCTGTTGTCTCTTGTGGCAGATTTTGTAGGCGTAATTGCCAAGTGTTGATTTTTTAAAAGCCAATCGCGCAATATTTTACCGTTTCTGTTACATGAATGGTCGCCCCAGTCCTGGTGCCTAGCATTTAAATCGCCCCCTATGATGATTTCATCAGTGTCCATAGCATTCAAAATTAAAGTTAAGTCTGTTTCACTCATAACTTCAGTAGGTTTTAAGTAAAGCGCAGCTAAGATAACATACTGCCATGTATATGTTTGATTGACAGTGCACTCTATTACGCTTGTTTGCATTTGCATCTCTACGAAGGTAAAACTATTTTTTATTAAAATTGCTGTACCCCCACCTTTACCATTAACACGATCCTGCCTTACTATTGTATATCCGTTAAAGGAAGCTTTGTTTCGGGAGGACAACTTATACTCAGAAACTAAAACAATGTCTGGTTTGTGATCAGAGAGAAATAAATTAAAATAATGTTTCTTGTGTATAGAAATTAATGAATTAACGTTAATTGAAATAATTTTAAGTTTTCTATTCATTAATATGAAGGTCTACCAGAAAATTGAAGAGTGCTTTTGACTTTTGTTCGTCATCCTTAAGCATTTTATAAGATGTAGAAAAACTTCCAATTTTTTGAAGGCATGCAAAAAAACTTTTGCCAAAAAATCGTTTGCAGTCGTTTTCAATCAGTTCAGGGATGTCTAGTCTTCTTGCGTTAGTGCCTATTTTGGGCATAATATTGGGTGTTATGTTTTTTGCAGGCTCAAGTCCAGCACGGAGTTCGGAAGAGTAAGAAATACTTGGCTGAACAGCAGGAGAAGTTCTAACAATATTTATTTTATTATTTTTTTTATCATTATGCATTCTTGCAATTTCAATTCTTTTCGGGCATTCTTTAGAGTTGGCTGTATACCCTTCAGAACAGTATGCCCGCTTAACTATCTTACCCGTGATAGGGTCTGTATAAGAATTTCCTCATTGTTTAGGTGTTTCGGTGGTATTGGACAATTTTTAGGGCCATGCGACTCTGCGCACTTAACACAGCGATATGACATATTGCAATTGCTTGCAAAATGTGTATAACGCTGGCAGTTTCTACACTGAGTAGGAGAATTATATTTAAGATCTTCAAAATTTATTTTACAACTTAGAATGTACTGAATTTTTTTAAATTCTATTATATCTGAGTTTCTATCCAACTGAATAAGCCATTTATTGTTGGAAATTTTATTTAAAGATATTATATTAATTTTAAGATTAAGTTGACTTAAATACTGTAAAATTTCATCTTTTTCAAATATAGTTGATAATTTTGTAATCACCATTGAAAATGGTTTAAGTTGAGTTGGAGTAAATGTATAAAAATTATATTTGTTAGTTAGCAAAAATTCTTTCACATTTTTATAATCCTCAATTGATATAGTGTTAATATGAGTTTTATTTTTATTTATAATATTAAACGAAAATTCATTGTGTTCAGTAACGCGGTTAATTTCGCCTTTACATCTTTAACATTAATATTATAACATACCAAAGACGGTAAACTTCTTTTATTGCCTTGCTTCGCTGGGATTGCACCTTGCTTACCAAGACTGACATTGTTACTTTGCTTTGAATTAAGCTCATTGTGCACTGCTGGAGCGTTTGGCTTCCTCTTTGGTGGAGTTTGTCCTATCTCAGGGAAGTCCTCGAAGTTTGTTGTTGTAGCTGCTGGAAAAACGTTGTCAGCAATTCTTGTTGTTGTATAGTTTTGTTGCAACTCAATGCTTGCGAACGATGTATTTGGTTTTATAGTTGGCATGACGATGTTGGCAACATCCTCACTGAGAGAGACATTGTCACTTTCGGCCATGCTTTCATTATTGACGTCGTTTATATCCACTGGGTCACCACTTGTGCTTACATTTGCAGCATCATTCGATTTTAATTCGATTCTGCCGTTGTTAATCCTTGTTATGTTGTTATGTAGTTTAATTCTAATTTATATTTATTAATAATATTTGCCATATCTTCAATAAGCTGTGTTTGTTCGTTTATTTTATCAAGATAGTTCTTATTTAAAATAGCTTGTTCATTTATTTTAGCTAGGTAGCTATTATTTAAAAGTTCCAGCTCAGAAATCGAAGAGAATGAAGAGTCTAAAGACGCTTCATTTTGTTTCCGTTTCACTTTTTAACCGACTTCAAAAAGGAGGAGGTTCTCAAGTTCGTCGGTTTCTCTGTTTTTTTTTTTTTTTTAAATGTATGTACATCGATAACTCCTAAGCCATATGCTTGATTGCCATAATTTTTGGGGAACAGATAGATATCATAAGCATGGAGGTGCCCGTATAAAAGTGGGCGGTATTCGATATCTGGGCGTGGCAATAATAGATCTCGCAATACTAGATACTACTGTATCTCGAATAATATTGACACTAGGGTACTGCAATTTAGTGTAGGGGTAGGAACAATTATTACAAATTACGGGCAAGAAAATGGGCATAATTCAACAAATGGGCGTGGCAATATTAGAAAAACAGTGCATCTTGAATAATTTTGAAAATTAAATATAAATATAATTAAATAATAAATATATCAAAATTAAAAAATAATTTTGAGGCTAGAGTACTGCAATTCAGTATAGAGGTAGGCATTATTATTACAAATTATCGTCAATAAAGTGGGCATTATTCGACAAATGGGCGGGGCAGTATTATAAAAACACTGTAGCTCGAATAATATGGACACTAAGGTACTGAAATTTAGTGTAGGGGTAGACACAGTGAATACAAATTACGGTCAAGAAAATGGGCGTTACTTGACAAATGGGCGTGGCAATATTAGAAAAAGAGTATATCTCGAATAATATTGATACCATAGTACTGCAATTTGGTATAGGGGTAGGCATTATTAGTACAAATTACGGTCGATAAAGTGGGCGGTATTCGACTACTGGGCGTGGCAATATTAGAAAAACAGTGTATCTCGAATAATATTGACAGTAGGGCACTGAAATTTATTGTAGTACAGGGGTAGGCAGAATTATTAAAAATGAGGGTCAATAAAGTTAGCGTTATTTGGCAAATGGGCGTGGCAATACTAGATCTCGCAATACTAGATACTACTGTATCTCGAATAATATTGACACTATGGCACTGAAATTTAGTGTAGGGGTAGGCACAATTATTACAAATTACCGTCAATTAAATGGGCGGGGCAATATTAGAAAAAGAGTATATCTCGAATAACATTGATGCTATGGTACTGCAATAAGGTATAGGGTAGTCATTAGTATAAATTACGGTCAAAAAAGTGGGCGGAATTCGAGTACTGGGCGTGGAAATATTAGAAAAACAGTGTATCTCGAATAATATTGACACTAGGGCACTGAAATTTATTGTAGTACAGGGGTTGGCAGAATAATTAAAAATTACGGTCAATAAAGTAGGCGTTATTCGATAAATGGGCGTGGAAATACTAGATAAACACTATCTCAGTTAATATTGACGCTGGGGTACTGAAATAAAGTACAGGGGTAGGCACAATTATTGGGAATAACGCTCAAGAAAGTTGGGCGCTTATATAAAAAAGGGGCGTGGCTATATAAAGAAAACACTATAACTCGAATTATATTGACATCAGGATAATAAAACTCGTTACAAGAATGGGTATAATAATTCCAAAACACTTGACATCTAATTCAAATTTAAGAGACAGATATTTGAAATAACCAACAAACTTTCAGAATTTAATAGAACAAATTTTTTCAGAACAATTGTATTTATGTTGTTTATACACTTTTTTCGATAATTTATCATATTCTCTAAAAAGGAAGAAATAAAAACTTAAAAAAAAACAACCGACTACAAAATCACTACAAAGTAAAAAATAATTTAAAAAAAAATACCTTTCCTTTTAATTTCTTGGTCATATTTGATAATTTATTTAAACATATTATTATACATGAAATCTTATTATTTGAGTTTTTTCTTATTTGTTTTATTATCATAAATATATTAATTTCTTGATGAATACAAATGCTTTGAAGTTGGCTCTTCTGATAAAAAGTCTCAGCCTTACCAAAAAACTAATTTAGTGCTGGCTCTAATTAGTGCCATCTCTAAGAAGATTTTTTATCATAAGCTTAACAGAGGCTTCAGCTGCTACTAAATTAAAAAGCTGACGCTAAAATTTAATATCAGTTTTTTAGTAAGGCTGTCTGATTATATTAGCGCCGACCTTAAAAGCTTTTGTATTCATCAAGAAATTAATATATTTATGATAATAAAACAAATAAGAAAAAATTCAAATAATAAGATTTCATGTATAATTATATGTTTAAATAAATTATCAAGTATGACCAAGAAATTAAAAGGAAAGGTATTTTTTTTTAAATTATTTTTATCCCCTTAAAGAGGGTGTAGCTTTAGTGAAGCCATACTTTTATAGTAAGTTCGTACCGAGTTTTATTGATGTGTGACTTATTTCGAAAACTATACCGAATATTTGGGGTGCTGAAAAAGTACCACGCCCCTCGAACAACGCCCATAAAATGTTACCAGTGGAACGGCATGTGTAAATTGAGGTCGAATACTGAATTCCGAGACTGTGCGACCTACAAAAAAAAAACCAAAACTGGTCGATATCGAAAATTTTAGGTGTATTTAAGGAGCCTTTTACGGTCGGCACCAGACTTCATAGGAACCCTCTCAAGGCTTTGGTATAAAAATTGACTTAGCGGTTTCGGAGTCCTTAAGTGATATACACATATACCCACATACGTATATACATTAAGTCGCCTCACGCTCCTTAGAAAAAAAAGTTGCTTAGTCCGGTTCTTCAAAATAATCCATGGCTTATGTTACGATATTTCGAATTTCGACTAAAAATATTGCCTGGTATGGTAGTTAAAAAAAAAATCAAACGGTCAGAAATAAGAGGAATGAAAAAGTTCTTTTGCATCAAAAATCTTAAATTTTTTCCGTTGGACCAAAGATAATGCGGATTTTTATGGATTATTTTAACTATTTTCATATTATTTTCACTAAAATTCAAATTAATTTTCCCATACTACTTTTAGTCAAATAAATTGTAAAATGTAAAAAATGTGTACATTTTTTTGTAATTTCATTCAATTTAATTCTTCACTTTACACTATATTTTATCATGAATAGATAATTTATTTGACCAAAAGTAACATGGCAAGACAAAATAACTATTAAGTCTGACCGTTTGTTATTAAGAACATAAGAAGACCGGTCAATGTCCTTTCAAGGTTTGAAATGGCCATTTCGATTTTGTTTTTTTTTTTTCAAACTATTCCAGCTTCTGTCGAAATATTTGGGGGATCATCATAACAAAAAGCGTTATTTTGAGCAACCGACCCAAACACCTTTTTTTTTGTGAGGAGCCCTAGTATACAAACAAACATTTAGGCATGGCAACATTTATATGTATAGTGACCGCCACTTGGTCTTATTGCACCTACATATCAAGTTTCACTATCAAAACATGTACAGCTCAGAAATTACAATGATTTCTGAAAAGTCGGCGTAGATAAAGTGCGACTTTTACTGTAAATTTTGATTTATATACTTTCACGGATTTGTGGGCGTGACAAAATTTACATAAAAAGTGACCGCCACTTGGACTTATAGCATCTGCATACCAAGTTTGACTATCAAAACGTTCACATCTCAGGAATTTAAATTATTTCTAACCGATAGCCATGGCAGCTAGTGCTTACTTAGTTATAATTGTTAAATTGTAATTAACTATAATACACAAATAAATAAATAAATTAAATAAAATTATTGCTGAAGAGTGGGCATAGATATAGTGCTACCATGCACATTTTTTGCAAAGCTGTCGAGAGTAAGCGTATGAACTTAATTACCAAATTTTAGTATTTAACGATGAGAATTGTCTGATTTATAGAAGTTCTATTGATTTGTGGGTAAGAAAAGTGGCGGCCGTGGCGTAGTGGGTAGAGTGTGTGGTCCATATGGGATAGAACCCTGGTTCGAATTCCACCTGACACAGAAAGTTTTTTCAATTGAATTAATTTTTCTGTTCGGCCGTCAACTCTCTGCTGACAATGGCAAACCTCAGAGAGTAAAAATTGCCATGAAAAGCTTCTTGAGAACATAAGCCGTTCGGAATCGGCATAAAACTTGTAGGTCCAGTTCTCGATCATTTGTGTTCAAACACGCACAACACAATTGATCATAAGAAGCACGGTCAAAGTCCTTTCAAGGGCTGAAATTGGCCATTTCGCGTTGTTTTTTTTTTATTTGCGGGTGGTACAAGTTGGGGTGGCAAATTTTATATATATATATTGACCGCCACTTAGAGCACCTGCGTATGAAGTGTTACTATCAAAACGCGTACAACGCAGGAATAAGCATGATTTCGAAAAAGTGGGCGTAGATATGGTGCAACCTCGCCCATTTTTAACAGTTGCCGATAGTGACCTTATGTACAAAATTACCAATTCTTAGTCTTCTACGGTAAAAGCCGTCTAATATAAAGCATTTTTACTGATTTGTGGGCGGTTAAAGTGGACGTAACAACATTTGTATATACATAGTGACTGTCACTTGGATCCATAGCACCTGCATACTAAGATTTCCTATCAAACCGTGTACAACTCAGGAATAAGCATGATTTCGAGAATGCGGGTGTAGATATAGTGCGGCCATGCCCATTGTTTGTGCATTGGCCGACAGTAATCAAATAAACTAAATTACCAAATCCTAGTCTTCTACTTTTTTACTGATTTGTGGGCGTTGAAAGTGGACGTGACAACATTTATATATACATAGTGACTGCCACTGGGATCCATTGCACCTGCATAGCAAGATTCACTACCAAAACTTCAACATTTCAGGAATTAAAACGATTGCTGAAAAGTGGGCGTAGATATAGTAACACTACGCCCATTTTTTGTACAGTCACCGGAAGTAACTAAGTTTAGTTTTATATGATTAAAACCGTTTGATATAAAGCATTTTTTTTGGTTTGTGGGCGATAGAGCCAATTTGGGTTGTATGGGAGGTACCACGCCCCCTTGTCCAATCAACACCAAACTTCACAGGAACACTTCCCGAATGTTGCTTCAGTATCCCTAAAAATTTCATAAAGTTTGGTTCGGTGGTTTTGGAGTCTATACGTGATATACACACATATCCACATACCCACATACATACATTCATTTTTATATATACCCTATAGGAACAAACTAACTTGTTTTTAAAAACATCTAATTAAAAAACTAGTTTAAAATAAACCAGTTTATGAACTACTTCGAATTATATTAAGGCGGCATCCACTTCAATATATGAAGTAATTGAAATACTACTTAAAAACCAGTGATTGATAAACTACTTTGAATTATATTAAGGCGGCAACTACTCTGATGTTGGCATGTTTTAATTGAAAATTTTTATTAGATTACAAGCTTATATATATTTAACCATGTTATTCCATCAAATATTATTAACTTTAGAAATTTTATTATCTTTTAGTTATTTTAAAATAATTAAAAAAGTAGTTTAAATATAACTAATTTAACAATTAGTTGAAAATATATGCAGACGACAGTCAATTGACTTATTAAGCGGACATCACCATACAAAATAAGTTAGTTCGTTCTATGGAAAAAAGTCAGAATTTCAACTAGTTGTGGTTGACAAAAAACTACTTTATCAACTACTTTTAAATTAGTTGATTTTCCTACAGGGTAGGTATAGAGATAGAAGATAGATAGATGTGTGTCCGCAAATCTTGCAAACAATTTTTTGACAGCTTGTGGGTCTCCGATTAAGCTGAAATTTAGCATACATGTGTAAGCCCGGTGACAATGCAATATTATGAAAAAAATTTGCCACACCCCCTTTTACCGCCCACAAATCAATAAATATGCTATATCTCGAAAGTACTAGGCCGATTCAGATGAAATTTTGGTAGTATATTTCCTTCAAGTAGAAAATGGGTTTAAGAAAAAATTTAACCACACCCCCTTTTACCGCCCACAAATTAATATATCGCCACAACTACCGGGTTGTTTCAGCGGAAATGTTGGCAGTAAATGTCCTTCAAGTATTGCATGGGTTAGAAAAAAAATGTTGACACACCCTCTTTTACCGCCCACAAATCAATAAAAATGCTATATCTCCAAAACTACTAGGTCGATTTAGATGAAATTTTGGAAGTTAATTTCCTTCAAGTAGAAAATGGGGTTTAAAAAAAATTTCACCACACCCCCTTTTGCCGCCCACAAATTAGTATATCTTCAAAACTACCGGGCTGTTTCAGCTAAAATTTTAGCAGTAAATGTCCTACAAGTATTGCATGGGTTAGGTTATATTTTCAAAATTTCTAAATTTATATACGTCCCTAGAACTTACCTATTTACGTACTCTTTTATTATGATGATGGGTAACCAAGAGAGAGGTACTTCTGAATCTAGAATATACCTACTATACCCATATATGACAAATGTCACTGAAATTTATTTTTGAAGCGAAGCTTTTTACTCCTCGTTCTGTGATTTGCTTAGAGTGAAAAATTTTCGACAGATTTTTTCTTGGAATTTTGATGGTTTCTTTGTTGCTAGCGCTTATTGCAACAATAAAATTTAATACTTTAATATTAAATACTAAAAATATCTCTTGGTTCCCGTCAGGATCGAACCCGTGTCTTCTTAAATGATAGCCCAGCACACTATCCACTAAGCCACATAGACTTGTGAGAAACAGTTGTTAATTTAATTTTAGATATAACAGAAGATCTGCAGCAGATCGTCACCATCTATCAATAGATAGAGGCTTGTGTATTTGCTATGCTACAAAAATGTGCTTTTATTTGCCACAAGGTGTCTCCAGCATCGGTGTGTTTGTATTGTGAATGCGTTTGTGGTGTTGTTGGTACGAAAAAAATTAGCAATGCCCACAAGTGCGTTTTTTAGCATAGAGTATAAATTATTATCTAGAGATTGCATCAACTCTGCTAAATCTCTGGCATGTGTTAACAGAGGTTAACAGAGTTTTTTTTCTTCATGTTTTTAAGTGAAATAACTCTGTTAACACATGCCAGAGATTTAGCAGAGTTGATGCAATCTCTAGATAATAATTTACACTCTATGTTTTAAGTGTCAAATAAATAGATGATATCAATAAATATGGAATTAACAAACGCATGCATGAAATCGGCAAGGTTTCTAAAATGTTTGTTAAATTTTGTTTCGTGTGCGTTCTTTAATATATATTTTTGAAGCGAAGTTTTTTACTCCTCGTTCTGTGATTTGCTTGGAGTGAAATCTGAAAAATTTTCGACAGATTTTTCGCTACGCTGTTGAAGGAAAAAATTTGTTCAGTGCAGCAAAGCTCACAACCATGTGTGGAGAGTTAAAATGGAGAGTCGCTGGCATTATATGCCCGTATATGTAATTGGCGTGGAAATTTGACATTCAACAATAAAAAAATAAGCAGTAAATATGTTTTCTGTATATATGTAATTAATTTTGTTATTTTAAATTTTTGAATTTAAAAGTTAATTTATTAAAAAGAAAAAATGATTAAGCTATCAAATCTATGTAACTGCGAAAAAGATTCGCTTCTCTCGTGTGTCCAACGACGCACCTGTGTTTTTGTTTAGTTCACGTTTCGGTTTTAAATAAAAGCGTATCTTTTAAAAAAAAATTTTTATATATTTTTTTTGTTTAAGAGAAGCTTAGTTGCAATATTTCCTTACATACAATAATGCATTTATCTAGGGTTTTCTAATGTACATGTCCTTTTTATTATTTTAAATGATTTAATAATTTTACATGGTAGCTTTCCCAAAATAAGGGATAAAAAAGGAAATTTCATTACAGACTTATAATTAATCTTAATACTAATTAAATAAACAAACTAAATACAATAAAATCAAAAGGTATCACAATGCGAAAAACTAACATAAAGAGAAATCAAACGAAAAGAAAACAGAAAAAAACGTGAAAAGAAACAAAAAAATTCTTTTACATTTCATTCATTTATAAACTGTCTAGAATTGTAAACCGTATCTATTAAATTATGGATTTTATATCTTCTATGATAATTCAAAAGATTTTTTTCAAAAAATAAGATTTTATTATCATTAAGGACAGTTACGAATATAGGAGATAAATAGTTTTCTGCTATAGGAAAATCAATTTCTGCTATATTATCAAGATAATTATTCATAAGTTCATTTCCTACACATGCCACTTTTTTTTAGGAATTTTAATGCCGAACCAACAAGAAAGCAGTCAATGCGGATTTTTTCACAAGTTTTGTACAATTTTTTATTAGAGAAGCGCAATCTTACTCCATTTACAAGAGTATTTCGGTATAGTCCTGAACAGATCCGTAAAAATTGTATTTCGAACCTTCTAAGCCGCTCCATTTGGCTTGACGGTATATCAAACCAAATAGGAAAGGCATAGCACAAGATGGGTCTTATTATTTGTTTGTATAGATTTAATTTTATGTTATTTTTGAAGACTTTTGCTCTTTTAAGAAATCTTGTATAAAGAAAAAATATTCTTTTCGCTTTGGCCAGAACATATATCTATACTATTACATAAAAGGGAACTCACGTTTGTTCGGGATCACAAAGGTTGAGAACGGCAGGCGCTTTTTGGAATAACTATGGTCCAAAATTACCATATAGGCTATATAAATTTGATGATAATTATTTAAATAATTCATTAAAATTAAAAGAGCAGAATCATACAATTTCTTTAATCTTATCCTCAGCGAGAAAAAAGCTCCCTCTTTGTAAGTTCCATGCTTAACAGGTTGTAAGCAAAGCTAACACGATAAAAAATTTATTATTTCTTTTTCGCTGCGGGACAAAAGCTTTTATTAAAGCTCTTTTTTTGAGCAAGTTTAAAAAAGTCAACAACCCATTAGGAAACAAAACGCTTCAAAACCATATTCAAAGCACTTCTTAAAATCAGAATAGGGCTTTGTTCTCGCTTTAAATAGAGCTTTTTTTAACATTGGCATGTCATTGGGGAAAGATCTTTGTTCTCGCAACAAAAGTGAGCAAGAAAAGCTCTACGTTCTCGCTACTAATAGCGATTTAGAAAAGTTCTTCACACTGGTTACGGTAAGTGGTTTAAAAAAGCGCTTTGCTCTGGCTACGAAAAGTAATACAAGAAAGGGCTCTGCTCTGCCCACGAAAAGTGATGCAAAAAAGCGCTTTGCATCCGCATAATAAAATAATTAAATGAGCACTTTGCTTCCACTTTACACAATGATTAAAAAAGCGCTTTGTTCTCCTTTCATAAAGTGATTAAATAATACATCTTTATTCACTTTTAGGATATCTTCTACAAACAATGGAAAAGAAAAAAGAATTTGTGTGAAAAATTTTGTTAATTGTATTTTCAATTTGGCAGTATTTTTTTATTTTCTTAATTTCAGTTTGACTTTAAATTTTTAAATGTACGAAAGTAATTCTTTTTTTGTTTGTAGTTTATGCATATTTAGTTTTAAATTTTTGGAATTGTGCAAGGAGTCGGTTTTTTTATTTCAATTTGCTTTGGTTTTTGTGAAAAAGGAACATATTTTAAATTTAAATTTGGTTTTAAATTTTCAAAATATTACAAGATTTTGATCTTCGTTTTTGATCTTTAATTTCAATTCTGTTTTGAACTCTTAACATTATATGAAAAGTAACATTTTTGATTTTCAATTTTAGAATTATAATTTATGAGAATTAACATTTTTGGTTTTCAATTTTAGAATTCTAAAAGAATATAAATATGAACGTTTTTGAATTTGAATTTGAATTTGTTTTGAGTAACATTTTTAACGTAACAAAAAGTAACATTTTTTGGATTTCAATTTTCAAAATATTACAAGAAAGGAATGTTTTTGTTTTTAAATTTCAATTTGTTTTAAATTATATAAAAAGGAATGTTGTTTAATTTAAAGAATAATAATAATTTAATAAAACAAGAAATGAATGTTTTTGTTCTTTACGAAAAGTTACTTTAATGGTTTTCAATTTTTAGAACATTGCAAGATTCATATTAATGAATGTTTTTAAATTTGAATGTTTTGAAATTTTTGAATTGTTGTAAAGGTAAAATTTGTTCCACTTAAGTACTACAAGAAGTATTTTGTGTACTACAAGAAGTTACTCCTTTTTTTTAAGAAATTTTCGCGATAAATTCTATTTTTGCTTATGCGGAATGCAGCCTTCATGTTTCTTTCGAATTGTGGGAAACCTATTTCAGGTCCATTTACAGCATCTGCGGAAAAATGCATGATTAATCAAAATTATTTTTATGAACAAATACTTACAGATCATCACTTTATGGAAGAAATCCATAGATTTTATTGGAAACTTATTTTGCAGCCCGTCCCAATTAATTTCTCGTAAGGCCTCGTCGTTAAAAATTAAGTGTAAGCATTTTGTCACTGGTGTGTTGCCAATAACACTGGTCAACAAAATTTCAACTTTGTCGTGCCACACGGACTTTTTTGATATTTTTTACTTTAATTGGTGATTGTAATAAAAAATAAACAGTTAAAAAAATTTGCTAGACAAAGATTTTATTTTATTGAGTAATTTAAAATATTAAGAAAAAATACGGATCTCGTAAATCAAAAGTTTATTTTTTTATAAATAACTTAGAAAATCTAAGATTTTCTTGAATATTTAGCTTCTGGTTGGTCCCTTTTAATTGTCCAGCAGTTATCTGCTAACATATTTGGGCTCCATTTGCCCTGGTACCGCTTTTCCATATTAGAAATATCCTGATGGAACCTCTCGCCGTGCTCGTCACTGACAGCCCCTAAATTGTCAGGAAAAAAATCCAGGTGCGAGTGTAAAAAATGAATCTTAAGTGACATGTTGCAACCTAATGCTTGATATGACAATAACAGCTCGCTAACCAACTCTCTGTAGATGTCACTCTTGTGGTTACCCAAAAAATTTGCAACAACATTTTTAAAAGACTTCCATGCTGATTTTTCTAAATCGCTTAATTTTTCTTCAAATCTTGAATCTTTTATTAACTCCCTAATTTGAGGGCCAACGAAAATACCCTCTTTTATCTTTGCATCCCTTATTTTAGGGAATTTTTCTTTTAGATACAAAAATCCACTCCCATTGCGATCCATTGCCTTCACAAAATTTTTTATTAATCCTAATTTGATATGCAATGGTGGTAGAAGCACATTATTTGGCTGTACAAGGGGTAAATACTTTACGTTTTTTTGCCCAGGAACAAACGATGCACGCTTACGCCATTTTTTTTTTTTTATATAGTGATTAGTTATGTCTCGGCTATCCCCTTCACATAAAAAGCAGCAAAACTTTGTATAACCCAGCTGAAGTCCAAGTAATAGTGCAACAACTTTAAGATCACCGCAGATTTTGAAGGAATATGTACTGTAATTTATTTTTTCAAGTAAAAGTTTCATATTTTCATAAGTTTCTTTCATATTTGCAGCATGGGTCACAGGTACAGACGGAAGCTTATTTCCATTATGCAATAAAACTGCTTTTAGACTTGCTTTCGAAGAATCAATGAATAAACGCCACTGAGAGAGATCAAAATCTATGTCCAACATTTTCATAAGCACATTTATGTTATTGCAAAACACCAAATCTCCATCCTGAGAAAAATATGTTCTGGAGTGTTGATCACGGTTTCGAAAATAGCTAACTTTTGTATTATGATGTAGCAAATTCCATTCTTTTAGACGAGATCCTAATAGTTCTGACTGTTTTTTTGACAAATTTAAATCTCGAACCAAATCATTTAGGTCTCCTTGAGTTATCAAATGTGGCTCCTTTGCAATTTCTTCAAACTCAAAGTCATCGTCCTCGTCAACACATACACTTGAAGTAGACGGTTGTGAATTGTCGTTCTCAACAGACGTAGTTGCAACTGGTATTAGTTCTAGCAATTTTTTACAATGAGAGACTGGTCTTATAGCCGAAGATAAGTTAGGGTAAATAACTGTGTTTTTTTTCTTGTAATTTATACCTTTTACGTCAGTGAGACAAAAATAGCAATCTGAAACGTGATCTCGCTGTTCAGTCCATATCATGGGTACAGCAAACGGAATAGGTAGTGCACCTTTTTTCCAGTCAGTTAAATTTTTCACACACGTTATGCAACAGACATGAGGGGCCCAGGATTTGTCTTGATGGGCGACAGAAAAACCAAAACATTGGTGATAACACTCCATCACAAGATTTGTAAAATTTCGTCGTAGTTTTTTGAATGTAAGTTCTCCGCAGACATAACAAAAAGAGTTAGGATCATTAATACACTTCCTTGACATGCTCACAGGGTTAATAAATCCCAAAAAAGTGTTCAAATTCAACGATTAATATTTTTATAACGATTTACTTGTAAGCGTTTCTGTTAATTTACTGCCGTAGTACTAGTTATGAGTATTACCGTATCATAACAAATAGGAGGCTAATTTACATGTGGCAACTGTGATTTAATAATGAGGGTAGATTGATAAAACAAAATTAGCTATCAAAGTTCGTGTGGCAAAACCAGTATTGACCAGTGTAATGGACCGAATATAAGCAATCTGAATGGAAAATGTTAATAATAATTTAATGATGGTTAATAAAATTGATTAACAATATTCTTTCTTACCAAATCTTCCTTGAACGTATTTTGAGTTACTGTTTCCAAGTTTTTAACATCTTGCAATGTTTTCAGTGGAATATTTTTAAATTTTTAGCAATTAGTACAATTTTCGAAAAAATTTTTTCAAGCAAGAGGGTTTGATGAGCCGCAATATTCTTCAAAGAATTTATTTCTTCTTTAAGTATGGTGACGTTGCTACTGATTTCGGCATTTGATCTTTCTAAGATATATAAATAAATAAAAGAAAATTAAGTATGGTATATGTGTTTTTATAACCTAAGTTGATGATTTTTTCCGCCAACTTCTTATTACTCCCGAAATCGGCATTTGCTCTTTCTAAGATATATAAATAAATAAAATAAAATATATGTGTTTTAAAATAAATTACTGATTAAAAAGACTTTGGCTTATTACCTAAGTTCATACTTTTTTCCGCCAACTGCTTATTACTCTGGATTAAAACTTCCAAGCTTTCGCTTCTATTTCGTGCGTGATTACTAGCAAATCTTTTTCTCATGGGCTCCATTTCTTTTAATAATAATAATGTTAAATAAGTAATGTTAATTATTTCCTTTTATAATAAAAATGTTAAATTATTATATTTAATAATGGTGCAGAATTGGTAAGACAACACCACCGCTTTCGAAAGGGACAAAAAACAATTTACATGATATATCCTTTACCGGAAAAGCTGCATCCAACCAACTTAAACGCTTTTCCCAACGATGGTATAGACTTTAAGGGTTCCCTAAAAAAATTGTAACTGTTGAAAAGGTACGACCTGTAACAAACTCTTCGCCATATTAACTTTTATAAATACTTTAATTGGCAGAAAAGGCTTAATACAACAGTAACTATCTGGTGAATTTACACTTAAAAAGGATTTATCAAAAGAAAAGTTTAAACACTCGAGTGATTCGCTGAAAGCAGACGTTGCATTTACTATTTTTCCACCTATGCCAGTGGTGGTTTTAGTAGTCAATAAATATCTGTCATTTATTCTGTTGCTGATTTCTTGCAATATGAAGTTAGGTTTTCTGCAGTCGTTTTTCAGAGTTTGCAAATAGTTTTCGTATTTATAGGCTGAAAAGTTATCAACATTACCGTATTCTGGAACTGAATCCGCAATATGAAGTAAATTATGCACATTATAACTTACTTTATTTTCGCCATATATGTCCGGGAAGTTCTTAGCGAATGTTTCTAGCATTTCTTGCACGCAGTTTAAATTTGAATTGCATTTGCTATGACATGAAATAAACTTATAAGAGCAATGCAAAAGAACGAAATGCATATAGACGTCTTCATGAAGAATGGATTTAAAAAGAACTGGACCTAAGTATAAAATAAATAATCTAAATTCTACCGCTTTCCATCGACAAATATCATCAAATGAACGCGGTTTTCTATTAAATTCTTTTGGGGCGAATTCCTTGTATGACATGAACATTTTATTCATTTCAAATTTTTCTTGAGGTGCCAACTTGCCCAAGCAATTCTTTCCATTTCAAATTAAGCCTAAAATCTTTTTGACTACACCCAAGTCTATGAGATGCATTGCATCTAAAGGAAACTGGCTAATCATTCGAACACCAATTCTTTCCAAAATGTGTTCAGAGTTAACAAGGCTTATACAATGATACGTAGTATCTTTTCGCATGTGGAAGTCCACATCAGTCCTTAGGTCTGCAATAGTCGTACTGTAGGTAAGCCTATTGTTTTTTTTTTTGAGCTTCCTGGTAGCATTTAGAGCATCCCTTCGAGGCAGTATGACCAACAGTCCCTGTAACAAATGCTCTCGCAGGAGCATCACACACAAATGCGCGCAATTTTGTGGTCACCCTTCTACCGTTCACAATGATACCTCTTTCATTTAGAGTTTCCATCTCCAAAACGAAGTCCAACAGAAAATCATTAATGTTTTCCGGTTTGTTTTATTCCGATAAGGAATGGTTTAATGTTGCTATAGTTTGCTAGTGAACCTAAAATAGGCCACAATGCTATTGCAGAGCTTTTATACAAAGGCAATCCGTCGATTCCAATGTCTACTTGTAAAAACTCAACATCTTCAGGTAAAGACAACTTTAAAACCTGACAAATGCTTTTTAACCGACTTCAAAAAGGAGGAGGTTCTCAAGTTCGTCGGTTTCTCTTTTATTTTTTTTTTTTTTAAATGTATGTACATCGATAACTCCTAAACCTGATTACCATAATTTTTGGGGAACAGATATATATCATAAGCATGGAGGTGCCCGTACAAAAGTGGCCGGTATTCGTACAAAAGTGGGCGTGGCAATAATAGATCTCGCAATACTAGATACTACTGTATCTCGAATAATATTGACACTAGGATACTGCAATTTAGTGTAGGGGTAGGCACAATTATTACAAATTACGGGCAAATGGGCGTAATTCGACAAATGGGCATGGCAATATTGGAAAAACACTGTATCTTGAATAATTTTGAGGCTATAGTACTGCAATTTAGTATAGGGGTAGGTATTATTATTACAAATTATCGTCAATAAAGTGGGCGTTATTCGACAAATAGGCGTGGCAATACTAGATAAACACTGTATCTCGAATAATATGGACACTAGGGTACTGAAATTTAGTGTAGGGGTAGACACAGTTAATACAAATTACGGTCAAGAAAATGGGCGTTATCTGACAAATAGGCGTGGCAATATTAGAAAAAGAGTATATCTCGCATAATATTGATACCATAATACTGCAATTTAGTATAAGGGTAGGCATAACTATTACAAATTATGGCCAATAAAATGGGCGTTATTCGACAAATGGGCGTGGCAATATTATAAAAACAGTGTACCTCGAATAATATGGACACTAGGGTACTGAAATTTAGTGTAGGGGTAGGCACAATTACTACAAATTGCCGTCAACAAAATGGGCGTTATTTGACAAATGGGCGTGGCAATATTAGGAAAAGAGTATATCTCGAATAATATTGATACTATGGTACTGCAATTTGGTATAGGGGTAGGCATTATTAGTAAAAATTACGGTGAAGAAAGTGGGCGGTCTTCGACTACTAGGCGTGGCAATATTAGAAAAACAGTGTATCTCAAATAATATTGACACTAGGGCACTGAAATTTATTGTAGTACAGGGGTAGGCAGAATTATTTAAAATTACGGTCAATAAAGTAGGCGTTATTCGATAAATGGGCGTGGACATACTAGATAAACACTATCGCAGTTAATATTGACGCTGGGGTACTGAAATAAAGTACAGGGGTAGGCATAATTATTGGAAATAACGCTCCAGAAAGTGGGCGCTTATTTAACGAAGGGGCGTGGCAATATTTGAAAAACACTATATCTCGAATAATATTGACACTAGGATAATAAAACTCGTTACAAGAATGGGTATAATAATTTCAAAACATGTGACATCTAATTTAAATTTAAGAGACATATTTGAAATAACCAACAAACTTTCAGAATTTAATAGAACACGTTTTTTCGGAACAATTGTACTAATGTTGCTTATATCTTTTTTCGAAAATTTATCATATTCTCTAAAAAGGAAGAAATAAAAATTTTTTTAAAAAAAAACAACCGACTACAAAATCACTACAAAGTAAAAAATAATTTTAAAAATACTTATTTAAATAAATTTAAAAATTTAAATAAATATAATTTACTTAAACATAGTATTATATATGAAATCTTATTATCTTAATTTTTTTCTCATTTGTTTTATTATCATAAGTATATTAATTTCTGGATGAATACAAATGCTTTGAAGTTGGCGCTTCTGGTGAAGTTGGCGCTTCTTAAAAGCTTTTGTATTCATCCAGAAATTAATATATTAATGGTAATAAAATAAATGAGAAAAAAAAAAACACAGGTGCGTCGTTGGACACACGAGAGAAGCGAAGCTTTTTATGTTACTGTCATTGTTATTTCAACGCACTTGTGGGCAATTGTTATTTCGCACTATGCAAAAACAAAACAAAACCATGTACTAACAACAGCATAAACGCATTCACATAAAAAAAAAAAAGGAACCGTGAGGATCGATCTCATGATCCACTGATTAATAAGTCGACACCGTTTCCACCGATCCAAACAGCTTTGTTAAATTTTGACATTGATTTAATATTAAATAAAAAATTGCAGCTATGTTAACAGTTGATGGCGCTAACAGATGGCACTAGCAAACTGAGGATGATGATCAGTGTTGTCACTTGCAAGTTCTAAAGAGTGGTAGGTGGAGTCTAAAATGAGTGGTGAATTTTAAAAAACTTTAGAATATATTTTTATTTTTAAGGAAAAATTCGACTGAAGTCCTACAGCAAAACAAATCATAAGAAGTATACCATAAAGAAAGTTTTTTCACGCTGAATTAGTTTTATTGCAAATAATTCTCATATAATGTTCTTAAAACAGTTCTAAAATAGAATATTAAATGTAATAATAAATAAAATATATGCAATAAAATTTCTAAGTTTTTATATAAATATATAGATTTTGGAAAAATGCAACTAGTGGGTGGTAGAAACTAAAAAGTGCTAGATTTATCACAATTGTGGAAAAGTGGCAATACTGAAGATTCTTGTAGCAAGTGGTTTAGCAGCTACCCAAACCATAAAAATCTATTAATCAACTCTTGTAGCAAGTGGCTAAGCAGCTACCCAAACCACACAAATACATTAATAGATTATTGTATGTACTGCAGCATAGCTTTAGTTGCAGTTAATACTGAATCAATGCTTTAGTATAAAGAAGGTGTTTGGCTCAATGGATGGAGTATGGAACTTCCAACCAAAGGTTTTACGGGTTCGAATCCCACGGCAGGCGAAGAAGTGTTTTTTATATTTGTTATATTAACTGTATTGTTGTAAAAACACAGAAACAAAGAAACCATATAAAATTCTAAGAAAAAATCTGTCGAAAATTTTTCAGATTTCACTCCAAGCAAATCACAGAACGGGACGTAAAAAGCTTCGCTTCAATAAGATAATAAGATTTCATATATAACAATATGTTTAAATAAATTATCAAATATGACCAAGAAATTAAAAGGAAAAGTATTTTTAAAATTATTTTTTACTTTGTAGTGATTTTGTAGTCGGTTGTTTTTTTTTTTTAAATTTTTTTCTAGTAATCCCCTGGTAGTGAAAGTAATCTCCTGGACTGACTTCACCTGTGCAAATGGTGGTTTTGCTTTGTACCCTTTCAAATAATGTCTTTGTGGACGAGGGTACTTTTAAGCCCGCACTCTGTAAAATTTTCAACATTTTATCACTCGCGTCGCGCCTAATTTTGAATTCGACTACCCATTCCCTTATTTCTTTTTGGATGTCAAAGTCTTCTGTTTCCTTTTCTTCTTCAGCTCTTTGCACAAAGCTGCCACTGCCATGTCCACTTAAATATTCAGCGGCTGTTGTGCCTTCTTCGTTCGCACTAGGACACTTTCTTTGTTTTGTACTTGGCATGCCATCCACCATTCACTTCATGCACGGCATCCACTTAATTTTTAATGGAATTTACTTAAGCTGATAATAATCTTTTAAAGTGACGTTTGAAATATCCCAGCCAGTTGTCACTCATTTTTTACCTTTTATTTATTTATATAATATTTAAACTTACTTAAAATAGGCACTTTTACTTCTTTTTGGCACAACTTTTTGATTAAACTTACTGCGGATGCTAGTGATGCGAATTCTCTAAAAATAAATTTGACCTTTTTAGACATGATTTTTTAACTTGATCTTCATATGTATATATTTCGAGCTGTACAGCAAAATCTACTTGGTGTACTTGCTATGGGTAAAACAAAGTATATGCTGTCTACAAACAAGGGAGCGCGGCGTTTAGACTCCCACGTTTCATCCGGCAGCTATAACTTTGAAGTAGTCAAGGAGTTCGTTTACCTTGGCATCGCCATTAACACTAACAACGAAATCAGCCTGGAGATAAAGCGAAGAACAATAATTGCTAATAGGTGCTACTACGGGCTCAGTAAGCAACTAAGTTCCAGAGCCCTCTCTCGATCGACAAAACTAACACTCTACAAGACGCTCGTTCTACCTGTGCTGCTTTATGGCGCTGAGGCATGGGTAGTTTCGCAAACTGACGCAGCCGAACTGGGGGTGTTCGAGAGAAAAGTTCTTCGCAAAATCTTCGGACCTGTTCGAGTCGGCGATGACTATCGCATCCGAATGAACCACGAGCTGTATGAGCTCTACGGAGACATTGACGTAGTTCGGCGTATAACTGTGCAGCGACTACGCTGGCTGGGTCATGTCCATCGTATGGACGACGAAGCTTCAGCGAAAAAGGTGCTCGAGGCGAGGGTCGCTGGTCAACGATGACGAGGGAGACCATGCCTCCGATGGATGGACCAGGCTGAGGAAGCCCTAACCGCACTTGGTGTATCCGATTGGAGAAGGCGCGCGCAAAGCAGAGGCGCCTGGCGAGAGCTGATGAGGTCGGTCGAAATCCGGACACGGGTTGTCACGGCCATCTAAGTAAATAAGTAAGTAAGTACTTGCTATGTTTTGAAAAGACAATGTAGTCTGCATGAAAAATAGCTATGCAACCAACCCAAGGTTGTGTACACACTCTGTTAAGATCCACCCGGATGTTGTACACTACTCGCTTCAGCCTGTGTTTGATTTGAAAGTATTGTACATAAGTTTAAAAGATACTATAAAATATGGTACAGTACGAAAGTGTGCACTTTGCTGCAGGCAAAACAAATGTATTCATGCAGATGTCTAATAAGAACTTCTTCACACAACCAAACTGTGCTTTTTTAAGCACAAACAATCGGAAAAGCGAAGCGCTTTTTTACATCATATATCGCAGCGAGGGCAAAGCGCTTTTTAAAAGCACTAATCACAGGCAGAATAAAGCACTTCTCACTTGTTCTTTACGTTCTTAAAAAGCACTTTGAAATTTCCAATGTTCCAATGGGGATGTTCACAAAAAAAGAAACAGCAACATGAACTGTGTGCGGTTCCAATACTGCTACCTTTTTGAATGCAAAAATATCGCCACTTTTATATAAGTACCGACAAACATTCGCTAAACAATTTTTAAGTTTAAACAAAAGACATATTTGACGTTTAAATAATAAGGCTTTGGTTTTAAATTCTGCTTTGAAGGCAATTTCCAAGATGTCAAATTTTTTAGTGAAACTTCTAAGGTGGAGATACGAAGATTCGATATTGAAAGAGAAAATTCAAAAACGAGTCACCGGTCACGTGTCACGTGGATCTATACATTGTAAATAAGCGCTTCCCAAGAATATGCAATAACTTTTAGGTTGATCAGTTACAACAGTGATCAGTTACAACAGCCATAAAAATGTTTATAACAGGAGGAAAGTTAAAAACACCAACAACAACAAAACCAACAAGGACAACACTAACAACAGCAACAACATCAATAATACCAAAAACACCTTCTTATCTTTACAGCTGCAGTGCTGAGCTATACACCACAAAACTCAACAAAAACAACAGTACCAAAAACACCAACAACATCAACAACACCAAAAACATCTAAAACACCAATTACATAAGAAACCAAAAGTAATCAAAATGATATATTATAACTGCAGTGCAGAAAATCACAAATATCCCAAAAAACATCAAAAATACCAACAACACCAAAATACCAAACACCAAAATACCAAAAATCTAAAAACAACAATAACTACACTTACACCAAATGATATATTCCAACTGCAATGCAGAAAAACACAAAATAACAACACCAAAATCACTACACCAAAAAAAGAAAAACCAGAAACACCAAATTCTTGATCAGCGTCATTCACATCAAATAGGAATTGTGCATGTATGTTAGGATTGTAGCGTCTATTGCAAAATTTGCACATTTCCAGACATATTTACTATTAACGCATTTAATATGCGGAAAGAAGCTACTGTTTGTATATTTTTATTGCTTATTTCTTGACTTCAGAGGTCATATATCAATCCGATCTGGTAGTTGTACGAGTACATAGAAAGTATAAACACTGGCAGACATTTTTTAAAACTGGGTGAGAAAGAGAACCTACAGTTTTAAAGCGACACTGCTATCTGTCCTTATTTCTTCGCTGTTGAATTTATCTGCATTAGTGATTGGTGGTTATATCAAAATAATATTTTGAAAAGTTTAAGTTGTTACAAAAATCGCCCTACATTTTTAAATGAAAATATTTCTTTTTAACAAGTGAGTAGCCTTCATTAAATAATAAAATCCTGAAGTCTTACGAAAAAAATTTAATTCTGTATTGTCGGCCTATGTAAGCTAAAATAAATCGCTAGAACAAACTGGGTCTAACGAATTCACCGCTTTATCGATTTTATTGAAAGTAAATATTTTTGCGAATTATTTAATTGCCACTTTTCTGTATTGTTGATAAATATGGGGCAAATAATAAAAAAAGAAATTATTTGTAGGGCAAATAGGATAAACTAGAACAAATATATTTACAATGAAATCAATAGCTCTTTCGTAATTTTTGAGCTTTGTTTTCGGTAAATTATTAATGTCCATTTGTTTCTGTTTAGCTTTTTGTGTTTTCAAATTTTTTTATAAAATTTTTATTCTTATGACCACCATAAATGTAATACATAATTTTTTTATTGCCGTCTGACAGAGAAATTGTTGAACATAAATCAACAATTTCTTTTTGAAAATTGGCACATTGCTTTTATTTAATCTTTTTAGTCTTTTTATTTAGTCTGTTGGAACTTTAAAAAAATTAAGTTTTCTTTGTCTCACGTTAAATGACAGATGACAGAACTTCTTTTTGATATTATTAAAAAATTTTAAATTAACTATAAATATATATTTACTTAATATATTCACAAATCAAAAAAACTGACGTCCACTGGGGTATCAAAAAACGAGTTTATAGCTAGTGGCCTATGGCCTAATGACGAATGGAAATACCCAAAAAAAATCTTTAAAACTTTTCTAATAATTAAATAAGACACATCCCCGTTTTCTAGTGGCTACATGTTATAACTTCACTTTCAAAGCGATTCAAAGCAAAAGTCGAAGCGAAATATCAATATTAAAGTTAGAATAATTATAAAATTGTCTCAAAAACGGGAACAAAGCGAATTTTGACATTAGAGGCCGGTGTGGTGTATCTCCTTACCCTACCTTATTATTGTATCATGACCAGAGATAAAGAGATAGGAAACTTGGATTGTTGGAAATAAACAGCCTTATGTCCTGCATAATTCAAATTGAAGTCAATACTAACACAAAATTTTCAATACTAACACAAGAACCACAGGAAACTCCCCAAAATCATGGGACATCCAAACTCACCATAAATGTGAAAGACTGTAAAATTGCTTACCACGAAAAAACTCACCAATATCATGGGAAATTCAATCTCATACACACAGCTTTCATACAAAGTCTTGTATAAACTAGTAAGGGATGAAGCTTCGGCAGGGTACCGAAGCTAAAATACCCCCCGCGGCCATATAAGTCTTTAGCCACGACTTACACGATGATATTCAGTTTTATATATTAACGAAAGTTTTCCTATTTTGATGACGTCAATTTGTATGGGAGGTAGGCGTGGTTTTGATCCGATTTTGCCATATATTATAGGGATGGTTCATATTATATATCAAAGCTAATGTGCAAAATTTCAAGACATTTCATTCATGGGAAGTGGGGGTGGTTTTCATCCAATTTTACATACAGATGGCTTATATTAAATATCAAAGCTTATGTGCAAAATTTTAAAACATTTCTTTAATTTTTGCAGATTTTGAAAAATTTTACGTTTAAAATAAAGCCAATTTGTATGGGAGGTAGGCGTGGTTTTCATTCGGCTTTGCCAAATATCATAGTGATGGTCTATATTATACATCAAAGCCTATATGCAAAATTTCAAGACATTTATTTAATTTGAGCAGATTTTTAAGAGATTTTACTTTTAAAATAAAGCCACTTTGTATGAGAGGTAGGAGGTAGAATTTCAGCGCGATAGCTTTAAAATTGCGGCTGAAATCGTGTCGAGAGACGGACAGACAGACGGACACACGGAAATCGACTCAGGAGATGATGCTGATCAAAAATATATATATTGTTCTATACCTGCCACGCCTCCTTCTCGGCGTTACAAACGGAATGACAAAGTTAATATACCCCTTACGCAGTACGCGTTGGGGTATAAAAATAGAGTTCAAAAAGGTGAAATCTGAAATAACCTTAAAAAACATGAAGTTTTCTATCTCTTTCTCTCTGATCATGACCGCGGTATTAATGGCGTTCAGACAATACAGCATGTTGTCAAACCTTGCGTGAAAGACTTGTCGGTCTGTCGTATCGAGCGTTCGAACGATCTAACATTTGAGCTTCTATGGTGCCGTACGGCAAGGTTTGACAGAATGGTATATCGTCTGAACCCCACTATTTGATCCGTGGCTAGCGAAAATCGCTCTTACAAATGAATGCTTTCGAATTCGCAGCTATACTTAATTTCCTTTCAAAGCTTTGCCGTCGTTGTTTTGTTCAAAAGTTCAGTGATTGGCGTCTGCGTAGCAAGGCTATAAGCAAAAAATTTAAAAAAAAAAAAACAACCGACTACAAAATCACTACAAAGTAAAAACACAGATGCGTCGTTGGACACACGAGAGAAGCGAAGTTTTTTCGCAATTACATAGATATGATAGCCTAATAATTTTTTTCTTTTAATAAATTAACTTTTAAATTCAAAAATTTAAAATAACATAAAATTTATTGCATATATATAGAAAACATCAAAAACATAGAGAACCAAGACTTCCCAAATATAAAATTTATAGCTTTTCGTGAGAGAAGGTGACGAGCCAGCGAGGAGTGAAACCCACATCTTCCGCGGTCAGCGAGAAGTGAAGCAAGATTCGTTCCTCAGCACAATTGACCGGAGCTGCTGTGAAGAACACATGTAAATTGGGAGGCTATGTTATTTGTTTTTGCTTTAGTTATTTTTAGACTTAAATAGTATTTGTTTTTGTGGTTGGCATTGTTCTTGTACGAAAATTGGCAACAGCGCAGCAGAGCTTGGGATCGCAATTTTTGCAAAAATTGTAATTTTTTCCAAATGTTCGCATCTTGTACGAGACGATCGCGTGGTCGTGGGTTCGAGTCCCACGGCTGACATGCAATTTTTTTTTTTATTCTTTATTCTTTTTTAGAGCTATTTATTTTTTTATGAATGAAAATTCCATACAAAAATATTGTGTTTCATTCAGTTTTCGAAACATAATTTTTTTATTGAACTTTGAAATCCTAACATTCAAATCAATTAACATAACATTTTACATTTAAATAAGGTATAAAAGAACCGCAAGTACAAACAGAGCTGACACAGATGTGCACATTCCAATAGGCGTCGTTAAAAGGAGTATAGAACTAAAAGCCAGAGATATTGCCAACACAAACTGGGCTTCCAGAGGTGACTGCAACATATCTCGAAGGCTTTGGCCTGAGCTAAATGAGAAAAGAACTAGAAGCCTTCTGCTTTTGGTCAAACGGGAAATCCGGATCCTTGTTGGAGTTCTAACGGGTCATTGCCCCATTGGGGTAATGGCCAATAGAATAGGTATAACAGCGCCAGACTTTTGTCGGAGCTGCAAAGACCCGGAGGAAATAGAAACAATAACTCACCTACTATGCGAATGTCCAAGTCTACAGAATCGTCGACTCCGACACATGGGGAACAGATTTTTCAAAGACTTGGAAGAGTTGGTGAACACACCACTGCTAGACATCTGGAGGTTCATAAAAAGCACAGGATGGTTTGAGGAACAAATCGGAACAATGGTTTAACTTGGTACCACAACTATAAAAAGGGATTCGTAATGGACCTATAGGCCCCCGCGAAAGCGCCGGTAACGGTGCACGACCCTTCATACCTAACCTAACCTAAGGTATAAAAGAAGAAAATTGTACCTTACTTCCAAACGTATATCGATGGTTCGACGTCAAACCGGACGCTTTTCGAAACTCACATATTTTTTTAAACATTCTGGTACTTTGCACTCTATTATACTTAAAAAAATAAAAGTATTTGGGTATATCTTTTTTAATTTTTTCCAAAAATCAAAATTTGTCATTAGGATATGTAGTAAAGCAACTATATCTTCAAAACTGTTAGTTCTAAAAAAAAAAAAAACAAAAAATTGATAATATATTTGAAAGACCAAGAATTAATCTTCTTTGTCTGCAATTTCACCAACACTTTTATGAAAAATTTTATCTTTTTTGGCCACTAAAAATTTTATTTATTTTTATCAAGGTCAGCACCATTATTTTTTGTCGTTTTGAGAGCATTGTTATATTAGGCATTAAATTTAAATGCATTTTCAAAATTTCATCTTGGAGAATCAATGCTTACTTTTTTAAGCATTAAGCCAAAATAAAAAATTTTTTTATTTGTTTAATGTGTTCTTTAGAATATTTAGAATATACATACATGTTCTTAGGTCGTAGTCTGGCATTGCAGATTAAATAATAGTAAGTGTTATTAGGCGATAATTTTAAAAATATATGCAAAATTTTGAAAAACAAAAACTTTAAACGACTTCATCGGAACTAGTTTTCTTAAAACGGTTCGATAGATAACTCGAAATCCATTAGTTCAAATTCAATGAATCTTAGTGCATTTTGTTTGTAATTTTGTCCTTTAAGCATCCTCCCTAAATTCAAGTACATATAATTGTTTTTTTATAGACAAAAGAGTGGACGAGAATCTATCTCATTTAAACAGACTTCAAAAAGGAGGAGGTTCTCAAGTTCGTCGGTTTCTCTGTTTTTTTTTTTTTGAAGCGAAGCTTTTTACTTTTTTTTATTTTCGACAGATTTTTTCTTAGAATTTTATATGGTTTCTTGGTTTTTGTGTTTTTTACAACAAGGCAATTTAATATAACAAATATAAAAAACGCTTCTTCGCCTGCCGTGAGATTCGAACCCGTAAAACCTTTGGTTGGAAGTTCCATACTCCATCCATTGAGCCAAACACCTTCTTTATACTAAAGCATTGATTCAGTATTATCTGCAACTAAAGCTATGTTGCAGTACATATACGTACAATAAGCTATTAATGTATTTGTGTGGCTTGGGTAGCTGCTTTGCCACTTGCTACAAGAGTTGGTTAATAGATTTTTATGGCTTGGGTAGCTGTTAAATCACTTGCTACAAGAATGGTAACCTGTATAGAATGGTAAGAAGTGGTAAAACTAGCCCTTTTTTAGTTTCTACCTCTTTTATCACCGACTATTTGCATTTTTCCAAAATCTATATATTTATATAAAAATAATTGGATTATAATTAAAATTTTAGAAATTTTATTGCATATATTTTATTTTTATAGAAATTTTTTTGCATATATTTTACTTATTATTACATTTAATATTTTATTTTAGAACTGTTTTCAGATTATTATATCAGAATTATTTGCAATAAAACTTCTTCTTATGATTTGTTTTGCTGTAGGACTACAGTCGAATTTTTCCTTAAGAAGAAAAATATATTCCAAAGTTTTTTAAAATTCACCACTCATTTTAGACTCAACCTACCACTATTTAAAATTTGCAAGTGACAACACTGGTCATCATCCTCAATTTGCTAGTGCCATCTGTTAGCGCCATCAACTGTTAACATAGCTGCAGATATATATTTAATATTAAATCACCATCAATATTTAACAGAGCTATTTGGATCGGTAGAAACAGAGTCGACTTATTAATCAGTGGGTCATGTGATCGATCCTCACGGTGGGCAGAGTAATACTTTTTTTTGATGTGAATGCGTTTATGCTGTTGTTGGTACATGCTTTTGTTTTGTTTTGCATAGTGCGAAAAAAATTAACAATTGCCCACAAGTGCGTTGAAATAACAATGACAGTAACATAAAAAGCTTCGCTTCTCTCGTGTGTCCAACGACGCGCCTGTTTTTATTTTTTTTATTTTTTTTTTTTTTTTTTTTTTTTAAATGTATGTACTTCGACTCTTAAACCATATGCCTGATTGCCATAATTTTTGGGGAACAGATAGATATCATAAGCATGGAGGTGCCCGTACAAAAGTGGGCGGAATTCGAGAACTGGGCGTGGCCATATAGATGATATAAAAACCTGTACAATGGTATGTAAAACATGCAAATCGTACATTTGGTTACTGAGAAATTCAGATTTTACTTTACAGAAATCATGTGCTCAAAGTTATATATGCACCACAATGAGTAGTATATCGTTGGAAAGATGATATAAATACCTGTACAATGGTATGTAAAACATGCAAATCGTACATTTGGTTACTGAGAAATTCAGATTTTACTTTACAGAACTCATGTGCCCAAAGTTATATATGCACCACTATGATTAGTATATCGTTGGATAGATGATATAAATACCTGTACAATGGTATGTAAAACATGCAAATCGTACAATTTGTTACTGAGAAATTCAGATTTTACTTTACAGAACTCATGTGCCCAAAGTTATATATGCACCCCAATGAGTAGTATATCGTTGGAAAGATGATATACGTATAAATACCTGTACAATGGTATCTATTATTGAATAGATCTCGCAATACTAGATACTACTGTATCTCGAATAATATTGACACTAGGCTACTGCAATTTAGTCTAGGGGTAGGCACAATTATTACAAATTACGGGCACGAAAATGGGCGTAATTCGACAAATTCGCGTGGCAATATTAGGAAAACAGTGTATCTTAAATAATTTCGAGGCTAAAGTACTGCAATTTAGTATAGGGGTAGGTATTATTATTACAAATTATCGTCAATAAAGTGGGCGTTATTCGACAAATGGGCGTGGCAATACTAGATAAACACTGTATCTTGAATAATATGGACACTAGGGTACTGAAACTTAGTGTAGGGGTAGACACAGTTAATACAAATTACGGTCAAGAAAATGGGCGTTATTTGACAAATGGGCGTGGCAATATTAGAAAAAGAGTATATCTCGAATAATATTGATACTATAGTACTGCAATTTAGTATAGGGGTAGGCATTAGAAGTAATAATTACGGTGAAGAAAGTGGGCGGATTTTGATTACTGGGCGTGGCAATATTAGAAAAACAGTGTATCTCGAATAATATTGACACTAGGGCACTGAAATTTATTGTAGTACAGGGGTAGGCAGAATTATTAAAAATTATGGTCAATAAAGTAGGCGTTATTCGATAAATGGGCGTGGTAATACTAGATAAACACTATCGCAGTTAATATTGACGCTGGGGTACTAAAATAAAGTACAGGGGTAGGCACAATTATTGGAAATAACGCTCCAGAAAGTGGGCGCTTATTTAACAAAGGGGCGTGGCAATATTTGACAAACACTATATCTCGAATAATATTGACACTAGGATAATAAAACTCGTTACAAGAATGGGTATAATAATTTCAAAACAGGTGACATCTAATTTTAATTTAAGAGGCAGATATTTGAAATAACCAACAAACTTTCAGATTTTAATAGAACAAATTTTTTCGGAACAATTTTATTTATGTTGTTTATACACTTTTTTCGAAAATTTATCATATTCTCTAAAAAGGAAGAAATAAAAATTTTTTTAAAAAAAAACAACCAACTACAAAATCACTACAAAGTAAAAAATAATTTTAAAAATGCATTTCCTTTTAATTTCTTGGTCATATTTGATAATTTATTTAAACATATTATTATATATGAAATCTTATTATCTTAATTTTTTTCTTATTTGTTTTATTATCATAACTATATTTATTTCTTGATGAATACAAATGCTTTGAAGTTGGCGCTTCTGATTAAAAGTCTGATTATATTACCGCCAACCTTAAAAGCTTTTGTATTCATCAAGAAATTAATATAGCAATGATAATAAAACAAATAAGAATAAAATTAAGATAATAAGATTTCATACATAATAATATGTTTAAATAAATTATCAAATATGACCAAGAAATTAAAAGGAAAAGTATTTTTAAAATTATTTTTTACTTTGTAGTGATTTTGTAGTCGGTTGTTTTTTTTTAACATTTTACTCTCACTTTCGCCATTGTTTAAAAAAAAACCCCTCTGGAGTCATGCGTAAGGGGAATACCGAATTACTAGTCTGTATTTTAAAAGGACATTTTTTTTTTTTCAGATACATGGGAAAAGCCATATCCATCGAACCGTTTTGGATGTATTTTTTTAATGTCGTTTTCAGCTCCCTCTATATAAAAGTCATAAAAAAAATTATTTTTAAAAAAAAAAGAAATATTTATAATGTATTTTTAATGTACAATAAGCTGTATAAATTTAAAAAAAATGTCATTTCTTTGTTGTTACACGTATATTATTATACGTATATTATTCATGGGAAAAGTCATATCCATCGAACCGTTTTGGATGTATTTTTTTAATGTCGTTTTCAGCTCCCTCTGTATAAAAGTCATAAAAAAAATTATTTTTAAAAAAAAAAAGAAATATTTATAATGCATTTTTAATGTACAATAAGCTGTATAAATTTTAAAAAAATGTTATTTTTTTGTTGTTACACGTATATTAAACACGTATATTATTATACGTATATTATACCTTAAGTGTTGGTTAAACTGTATACCACAAAGAAGATCAATTCAAGGACTTCAAAATATATTCTCAACATTTTTTTTGTAAGACTAACAGTATTGAAGATGCATCTTGTTTGCATTCATCTTGCGCATTTTGTTTGTAATGTTGGCCTTTAAGCATCCCTCCTGAATTCAAGTACCTATACTTTTTTTATAGACAAAAAAGCGCGCGAAAATCTACTTTTATTTTAACTTTCTACTCTAACTTTCGCCATAGTTTTAAAAAAAACCCCGGGGTTGTGCGTAGGAGGGATACTGAATTACTGGTCTGTACTTTAAAATGACATTTGATTTTTTTTTTTTTCAAATACATGGGAAAGGCCATGTCCATCGAACCGTTTTGGATGTATTTTTTTTATGTCATTTTCAGTGCCCTCTGACTAAAAGCCAGAACATTATTTTCAAAAAAAATATTTATAAAGTACTTTTAATGTACAATAAGCTGTATATATTTGAAAAAATAATAGCTTGTATCTAAAAAAAAATTAAAAAAAATGCTTTTATTTCTATTGTTACACATACCTTAAACGAATTTTTTAAAAACTACTCCTTGATTTTTACATACAAAATACTTTAATTTTAAATTAAAAATGAGATTTTTTGCACTTCTTATACTATTTTATAATTTTAGATATTACTTTAAAAAATAAAAATATTTGCATACTTTTTTTACTTTTTTTTTATATATGTCATTTGGACATGTAGTAAAAAAACCATGTCTTCAAAACCGTTAAAGCTAAAGCTGTTGGAGGTATATTACTAGCTTAAAAATTATAAAATACTATAAGAGGTGTTCAAAAATCTAATTTGTAATTAAAAATGAAAAAAACTTTCATGTATGCAAAAATTGTGCAGGCAGTTTTTGAAAAATCCGTTTAACAAAGTAAGCATTATTTCTCCAACGTAAAATTTTGAGAATGCACAAAGAATGAATGTTTTAATACGACAATCTTTTCAAAACGCCAAAAAATAGATTTACTAGCCTTGAAAAATGTGAATGAAGTTTTCAGTTGCCAAAAAATTTGAATTTTTCAATAAAGTGTTGTTAAAAAACTACACCACAAAAAAGATCAGTTGAGATCTCTAAAAATAGTTGTTTTACTACTTGTCCGAATGACAAATTTGGATTTTTTTTTTACCTTTGCCTTGTGTATAACTTGAAAATAAAAAAGTAAAAAAACAAAAAAAAATATCCAAATATTTTTATTTTTTTAAATTCAATCGATGCCAAAGTACTACATTTTTTAAATAAATGTGTGAGTTTCGAAAAACGTTGGTTTGACATCGAATCACCGATATACGTTTGGAAGTGAGGCACAATTTTTCTTTTTTAAACCTTATTTAAATGTTAAAAAGCTATGTTAGTTTAATTGAATGTTAGGATTTAAAAGTTTAATAAAAAAAATTATGCTTCGAAAACTGAATGAAACACAATTTTTGTGTATGGAATTTTCGTTCATAAAAAATAAATACCTCAAAAAATAATAAATAAAAAAAAACATGAATGTTAGCCGTGGGATTCGAACCCACGACCACGCGATCGGCTAATGCAAGTAGCAAACATTTGAAAAAATTAAAAATTTTGCAGAAATTGCGATTCCAAGCTCGTCTGCGCTGTTGCCAATTTCCGTGCAAAAACAATGCCAACCACAAAAACAATTACTATTAAAATCTAATAATAACCAAAACAAAAACAAATAACATAGTCCCCAATTCACTTGTGTTCTTTACAGCAGCTCCGGTCAATTGTGCTGAGGAACGAATCTTGCTTCACTTCTCGCTGACCGCGGAACATGTTGGTTTCACTCCTCGCTGGCTCGTCACCTTCTCTCACGAAAAGCTATAAATTTTATATTTGGGATGTCTTGGTTCTCTATGTTTTTGGCCCGTATATGTAATGGCGTGGTAATTTGACATTCAACAATAAAAAAATAAGCAGTAAATATGTTTTCTGTATACATGTAATTATTTTATGTTATTGTAAATTTTTGAATTTAAAAGATAATTTATTAAAAAGAAAAAACTATTATGCTATCAAATCTATGTAACTGCGAAAAAGCTTCGCTTCTCTCGTGTGTCCAACGACGCACATGTGGTTTTTTTGGATATTTAAGAATTTAATCGGTCGTGGATTTATATTTAAATTATTTGCAAATTAAAAACACTAAAAACAAAATTTTTAACTTCCAAATTGTTTTTTAATTTTTTAATATAATAAGAATAATTTTAAAAGCGCTGAAGCTTAAAAAACTCATATTGTTAATTTTTTTATGATAACTTGGTAACATGATTAAAAAATCATCAAATCCCTATGGAATTGGAATGTATAAAATGTTTAACAAAAAATTTTTCTATCGAGAATTCTTTTTCGAAAAGAAGCATATTTTGATTTAAGGTGATTTTCCGAAACCTGTTATTTGGAAAAGGCTTTGCACAGGGCTAAATTTTTGTGCCAAGTTGGAAATTTTAGATGTCTTATATACCAAGAAAACAACAAAATAAAAAAGTCAAACTTCTTATATTCGGTTATGTATTTTTGTACATAAATTTCGGTTCATGTATTTTTTACACTTTTAAAATTGAAAAAAAAACCAATCAAATGAATTCTTTTTCACAAGTTTTGGGTCTTATAAGCTTACCCAACAAACCTTAGTTGACGACTTTGTCGAAATTCCGACGAATTCATAACCATTTCTAGCTGTCTTAAAGAAATCGTTACAATTTCGTTACGCAAATATCGGAACAGTTTCACTTTTTATACGAATTTATAAAGAGTTTCGTTATGCGACTGTTTGTAAAACATATTGAAATGCAAACAGAGTAAACTTTTCTTTCTTTCGAACTATCTGAACAAAATCGTAACTTCTTGGTAACATTTTCATTAAGACCCGTTATGAAATCGTTACGGCATTTCGTTACGAAGTCGTGTCTATCCGATTTCGTTGCAAAATCGTAACGAAAATCGTATGAAGGGGTCAACACAACTTCGTAACGAAATATCGTAACGATTTCGTAACGAGTGCTAACGAAAATGTTACGATTTCATTCAGACAGTTCGAAAGAAAGGAAATTTTTCTCTGTTAGCATTTAAATATGTCGTACAAACAGTCGAATAACGAAAATTTATATAAATTCGTATAAAGAGTGAAACGGTTAAGATTTGCATAACGAAATAGTTACGAGTTAGTCGGAATTTCGACATAGTCGTCAACTATGGTTTGCTGGGTAGATATGGCATAAAAAATGTCAAGCTAATTTTCTTCAATTTACAAAATTATATTCGTTCTAGGTATAATTTCATATATATATTTTACTGGATATCAGAGACTTTTAGAGCATTGCAACTGATTTTTAATATTCAAACTCCTTGGAGATGAGTTCCAATATAATGCTTATGACTCTTATAGGCAAAATTAATCTTTCACTTGGCCAAAAAAATTTTTCAATATTTAAGTGAAGTTTTCAAGAAAATTAACATCATTATCACAGTTTATCTAAAACAAAAATCACATGTTGGATTTAATAGTCTCATTTGTGTTATTTCTTTATACTTTCTGGACCCTAAGAGGGGATGGGGGTTTGAACACCTAAAACTCCCACCTTGTCTACGGGCCTGGTGTTGAATCATTGCATTGTTTGCTCATACGAGTAATTTGTATTAAAGTGCGCTTTTATTTTTCACTAGCTGAATACCCAGCTTAACTCGGGAGTTGATATAAATAATTTTCGATTTCATTCGTCGATTTGAAAAAACTTTTCATAAACTTTAGAAGGAATTTTGTGAGCATCTTTCAAACCGGTAACTTCGGCGAAATGAGCAAGATGTAGCTTCAACATCTGAAAATTATGAGAAAAAGTTAGGTAAATCGTGATTTGTGTGTTCGTGCCGCCGATCGCTTGCAAAAATATATTTTCAAATTTTATATTGTATTCGATGGATTGCACATTTTTGGAAAAAATCATAGCAAAAACGAATTCTTGGCAATTCGCGAGGAAACTCAACAAAAATTAAATTAGCATTGAAAATAGAAATTGAAATGTCAAAACAACGCGAACTTACTATATATATATATATTAAAAAATTATATATATATATATATATCCTATATTTCCGATATACAAATTTTCATCTAAATCGGATGAGCGGTTTTCGAGTGCTTCACGATTTCTTAAGTGATTTGTACTACAGCACCATCTGATGTTTAAGATAGCGCAGAAAAAAAAGTCCAAGATCCCACCGTATCCGAAAACTCCTATGTAAAAATTTTCACGCAAATCGGATGTAAAGCTAGGAGTTTTTCGAGATTTTTAAAACATTTGTACTGCAGTGCCCAATATAAAACAAAACAGATAAGTCATAAAAACTACCGTACCCGAAAATCCCTAAATACAAATTTTCATGTAAATCGGATGAATGGTTTCAGAGACAAGCTATAATTACGAAATTCGAGGAACCCGATCGCAGCGCCACCTACCGGGTCCAATTGTGAATCTGAACTATCCAGGGATTCACTTAAACAACACAAAAAATTTCATCAAAATCGGTGCAGCCGTGTAGGAACAGTTTAATAACATGCACACGTACAAATTGTACAACAGCGCCCTATAGTTTTTGAAACAGAGCAAAAGAGATAGCGCCAAAATAGTTGCCGTACACGAAAATCCTTTCATAAAATTTTTCATTCAAATCGGATGATCGGCTTTCTACGTTTTCACGATTTCTTAAGATATTTGTACAACAGTGCCCTCTGGTGTTCGATATAGTACAAAAAAGATAAGTCCAAGATAGTCACCATGTTGCAAAACCCCTATATACTAATTTTCATGAAAATCGGATAAGCAGCTTAGAAGTTTTTTAAAATATTTGTACACAGCGCCCTCTGGTGTTCAAGATAGAACAGAGTAGATAAGTAGATAGTCTATATACAAATTTTCATGCAAATCGGATGAACGGTTTCGGAAATAAACTATAAAAACAAAATGCCTTAAACACGATCGCAGCGCCACCTACCGGGTCAAAGTGTAAATCTGAACCATCCAGGTATCCACTCAAATACACACAAAAAATTTCATCAAAATCAGTGCAGTCGTTAAGGAACAGTTTAATAACATACACACGCACAAATGGGACAACAGCGCCCTCTAGTTTCGAGAAAGAGCAAAAAAGATAGCACCAGAACCCTTGCCGTACTCGAAAATCGCTATTTACAAATTTTCATCCAAATCGGATGAGCAGTTTTGGAGTTTTTCACGATTTCCTAAGATTTGTACTAAAGTGCCCTCTGGTTTTCAAGATAGCACAAAAAGGATAAGTCCAAAATACTCACTGTATCAGGAAACCCCTATTTTCCAATTTTCATGCAATTCGGATGCACGGCTTAGGAGTTTTTCGAGGTTTTTCAAAATATTTGTACTACTGCGCCCTCTGGTGTTTGAGATAGAAAAGAGTAGATTAGTCAAAAAAACTCAGCGTGTCAGAAAACCTATACATGCTAAATTTCATGCAAATCGGATAAACGGTTTTGGACTTTTTCGACTTTTTGAAAATATTTGTACTACAGCGCCCTTTGGTGTTCAACATAAAACCTAGTTTATAAGTCGTAAAACCGTATAAACCGTATAAGTCGTCATGCAAATCGTATAAGCGACTAAGGAGTTTTTTGACGATTTTCAAAATATTTGTACTACAGCGCCCTCTGGTGTTCGAGATAGAACGGTGTAGCTAAGTCAAAAAACTCAACGTATCCGAGAACCTCTACGTACAAATTTTCATGCAAATCGGATGAACCGTTTCGGAGATAAGCTAAAAAAAAGAATGACTGGAGCCCGATCGCAGCGCCCCCTACCGGGTACAACCTTTTTTCCTGGATAAAAGGTAGCCTCTATGTTGACCGGGGATATAAGGAACCTAGATGTCAAATTTCATTAAAACCCATCCAGTGGTTTTCGCGTGATGCTTTGACAGACAGACAGACAAAAATTTTAAAAATGCGATTTTTGGACTCAGCGTCATTCAAAACGTCCATTGCAAAAAGAATTTTAAAAAAATATTTAATGTACAGATTTTTTTCTTTTACAATTTTATATATATACTAGCTGAATACCCGGCTTAACTCAGGAGTTGATATAAATAATTTTCGATTTCATTCGTCATTTTGAAAAAAACTTTTCACAAACTTTAGAAGGAATTTTTTGTGCATCTTTCAAACCGGTAACTTAGGCGAAATAATGTAGCAACAAAATGTAGCTTCAATATCTGAAAATTATGAGAAAAAGTTGGGGAAATCCTCATTTGTGTCTGCGTGCCGCCGATCGCTTGCAAAAATATATTTTCAAGTTTTATATTGTATTCGATAGATTGCACATTTTTGAAAAAAGAAATCAGAGCAAAAACGAATTCTTAGCAATTCGCGAGGAAACTCGACAAAAATTAAATAATCATTGAAAATAGAAATTGAAATGTCAAAACAACGCCAACTTACGACGCAACTGACTTGCGCATGTGTTAATGCGTACTCAAATACCATAGAATTCGGCATCAGCTGTCCTGATTTGCGAAAAAAGAAAGTGGTATATAAATACACATAAAGAAGAAAAGAAGATATTTATCACCCTTCGCGCTTTGCTACGCCTTATTGTATTTTGTAGTACAATCTGGGGTTCAAGAAATAGCAAAATACATAGCGCCCAAAAGACACACCGCATCCGAAAACCACTTATAAAAATCATACTAATTTGATGAGTTGTTTTGAGTTTTCTGCGGTATTTATACAACAGCGCCCTCTAGTTTTAGAGATAGAATAAAAAAATAACACCAAAGCCCTTTCCATACTCGATATCAAATCCTATATACCCGATATACAAATTTTTATCTAAATCGGATGAGCGGTTTTTGAGTGTTTTACGATTTCTAAAGAGATGTGTACTACAGCACCATCTGGTGTTTAAGATAGCGCAAAACAAAAATGTCCAAGATACCCACCGTATCCGAAAACTCCTATGTACAAATTTTCATGTAAATCGGATGAATAGTTTCGGAGACAAACTATAATAACAAAATTCGTGGAACCCGATCACAACGCCACCTACCGGGTCCAATTGCAAATCTGAACCATCCAGGGATCCACTTAAACACACACAAAAAATTTCATCAAAATCGGTGCAGCCGTGTAGGAACAGTTTAATAACATGCACACGTACAAATTGTACAACAGCGTCCTCTAGTTTTCAAAACAGAGCAAAAGACATAATGCCAAAACAGCGTTGTCCTACACGAAAATCCTTTAGTAAAATTTTTCATCCAAATCGGATGAGCGACTTTCTACTTTTTCACGATATTTTAAGAGATTTGTACTATAGCGCTCTCTGGTGTTCAAGATAGAACAGAGTAGATAAGTCATAAAAACTCACAGTATCCGAAAACAAAATGCAGCGCCACCTACCGGCTCCAATTGTGAATCTGATCCATCAAGAGATCCACTCAAACACACACAAAAAATTTCATCAAAATCAGTGCAGCCGTTAAGGAACAGTTTAATAACATACACACGTACAAATTGTATAACAGCGCCCTCTAGTTTCGAGAAAGAGCAAAAAATATAGCACCAAAACCCTTGACGTACTCGAAAATCGCTATTTACAAATTTTCATCCAAATCGGATGAGCAGTTTTTGAGTTTTTCACGATTTCCTAAGATTTGTACTACAGCGCCCTCTGGTGTTCAAGATAGCACAAAAAGGTTAAGTACTAAACACTCACCGTATCAGAAAACCCTTAGATTCCAATTTTCATGCAAATCGGATATACGGTGTAGGAGTTTTTCGAGGTTTTTCAAAATATTTGTACTACAGCACCCTCTGGTGTTCGAGATAGAACAGAGTAAATAAGTTATGGAAACTCACCGTATCCGAAAAACTCTACTTACAAATTATTATAATCGGTGTATATCGGTTTTCCAAAAAAAAAAATTCAATAATAAATTATACAAGAAAGTGCTTGAAAAAAATTTTTTTTAAATATTTGTAAAATTATCAATACAAATATGTAAATCTATATATATAAAAATGAATGTATGTATGTGGGTATGTGGGTATGTGGGTATGTGGATATGTGTGTATATCACGAATAGACTCCAAAACCACCGAACCAAACTTTATGAAATTTTTAGGGATACTAAAGCAACATTCGGGAAGTGTTCCTGTGAAGTTTGGTGTTGATTGGGCAAGGGGGCGTGGTACCTCCCATACAACCCAAATTGGCTCTATCGCCCACAAACCAAAAAAATTGCTATATATCAGACGGTTTTAATCATATAAAACTTAAATTTGGTAATTTTGTTCAGATGGTTACTTTCGGTGACTGTACAAGAAATGGGCGTGGTCACACTATATATACGCCCACTTTTCAGCACTAATTTGAATTCATGATATTTTCAAGTTTTGACAGTGAATCTTGATATGCAGGTGCTATGCATACACGTGGCAATCACTATGTAAATATAAACGTTGTCACGCCCCACTTTTACCGCCCACAAATAAGTAAAAATGCTTTATATCAGACGGCTTTTGCCGTAGAAGACTAAGATTTGGTAATTTAGTTCGTATGGTTACTGTCGGCCAATATACAAAAAATGGGCGTGCACGCACTATATATACGCCCACTTTATCGGAATGATGCTTATTCCTGAGTTGTACACGTTTTGATAGTGAATCTTGGTATGCAGGTTCTAAAGGTACCAGTGGCAGGCACTATGTAAATAGAAAGGTTTTCACACCCACTTTTACCGCCCCCAAATTAGTAAAAATGCTTTATTTCAGACGGATTTTGCCGTAGAAGACTAAGATTTGGTAATTTAGTTCGTATGGTTACTTTCGGCCAATATACAAAAAATGGGTGTGCACGCACTATATATACGCCCACTTTATCGGAATCATGCATATTCCTGAGTTGTACACATTTTGATAGTGAATCTTGGTATGCAGGTTCTAAAGGTCCAAGTGGCAGGCACTATGTAAATAGAAATGTTTTCACGCCCACTTTTACCGCCCACAAATAAGTAAAAATGCTTTATATCAGACGGCTTTTGCCGTAGAAGACTAAGATTTGGTAATTAAGTTCGTGTGGTTACTCTCGGCCAATATACAAAAAATGGGCGTGCCCGCACTATATCTACGCCCACTTCATCGGAATCATGCTTATTCCTGAGTTGTACACGTTTTGATAGTGAATCTTGGTATGCAGGTTCTAAAGGTACCAGTGGCAGGCACTATGTAAATAGAAAGGTTTTCACACCCACTTTTACCGCCCCAAATTAGTAAAAATGCTTTATTTCAGACGGATTTTGCCGTAGAAGACTAAGATTTGGTAATTTAGTTCGTATGGTTACTGTCGGCCAATATACAAAAAATGGGCGTGCACGCACTATATATACGCCCACTTTATCGGAATCATGCATATTCCTGAGTTGTACACATTTTGATAGTGAATCTTGGTATGCAGGTTCTAAAGGTCCAAGTGGCAGGCACTATGTAAATATAAATGTTTTCACGCCCACTTTTACCGCCCACAAATAAGTAAAAATGCTTTATATCAGACGGCTTTTGCCGTAGAAGACTAAGATTTGGTAATTAAGTTCGTATGGTTACTCTCGGCCAATATACAAAAAATGGGCGTGCCCGCACTATATCTACGCCCACTTTATCGGAATCATGCTTATTCCTGAGTTGTACACGTTTTGATAGTGAATCTTGGTATGCAGGTTCTAAAGGTACCAGTGGAAGGCTTTATGTAAATAGAAAGGTTTTCACACCCACTTTTACCGCCCCCAAATTAGTAAAAATGCTTTATATCAGACGGATTTTGCCGTAGAAGACTAAGATTTGGTAATTTAGTTCGTATGGTTACTGTCGGCCAATGTACAAAAAATGGGCATGGCCACACTACATCTACGCCCACTTTATCGAAATCATGCTTATTTCTGAGTTGTACACATTTTGATAGTGAATCTTGGTATGCAGGTTCTAAAGGTCCAAGTGGCAGGCAATATGTAAATAGAAATGTTTTCACGCCCACTTTTACCGCCCCCAAATTAGTAAAATTGCTTTATATCAGACGGTTTTCGCCGTAGAAGACTAAGATTTGGTAATTTAGTTCGCATGGTTACAGTCGGCCAATATACAAAAAATGGGCATGGCCGCACTATATCTACGCCCACTTTATCAAAAGCATGCTTATTCCTGAGTTGTACACGTTTTGATAGTGAATCTTGGTATGCCGGTTCTATAGGTCCAAGTGGCAGTCACTATGTAAATATAAATGTTGTCACGCCCACTTTTACCGCCCACAAATCAGTAAAAATGCCTTATATCAGACGGATTTTTCCGTAGAAGACTAAGATTTGGTAATTTAGTTCATATGGTCACTGTCAGCAACTGCTAAAAAAGGGCCGTGGTCACACCATATCTACGCCCACTTTTTCGAAATCATGCTTTTTCCTGAGTTGCACAAGTTTGATAGTAACACTTGATATGCAGGTGCTCTCAGTGGCAGTCAATATATATATATAAAATTTGCCACGCCCAATTGTACCACCCACTAAAAAAAACAAAACGAAATGGCCAATTTCAGCCCTTGAAAGCACTTTGACCGAGCTTCTTATGATCAATTGTGTTGTGAGTGTTGTGGAATGTTTGAACACAAATGATCGAGAACTGGACCTACATGTTTTATGTCGACTCCCAACGGCTTATGTTCTCAAGAAGCTTTTCATGGCAGTTTTTATTCTCTGAGGTTTGTCATTGTCTGCAGAGAGGTGACGGCCGAACAGAAAAATTAATTCAATCGAAAAACTTTCCGTGTCAGGTGGGATTCGGACCAGGGTGTTCTCGCGTATGGGCCACACACTCTACCCACTACGCCACGGCCGCCACTTGGTTTTTTTTTTTTTGATCCACAAATTAATAGAACTTCTTTAAATCAGACGACTATCATCGTTAAATACTAAAATTTGGTAATTAAGTTCATACGCTTACTCTCGACAGCTTTGCAAAAACTGTGCATGGTAGCACTATATCTGTGCCCACTCTTCAGAAATAATTTTATTTAATTTATTTATTTACTTATTTTTTTAATGTACTATAGTTAATTACAATTTAAAAATTATAACTAAGTCAGCACTAGCTGCCAGGGCTATCGGTTAGAAATAATTTTAATTCCTGAGATGTGAACGTTTTGATAGACAAACTTGGTATGTAGGTGCTATGGGTCAAATTGGCGTTCACTTTACATATAAATGTTGACACGCCTACTTTAAACGCCCACAAATCTATAAAAAGGATGTATATCAGACTTTTTTTAGAGTAAAAGACTAAAATTTGGTAGATTAATTCATATGGTTACTGCCAGAACCCTTAAAAAATGGGCGTTTCGCACGTTATCTACGACGACTTTTCAAAAATCATTCTAATTTCTGAGCTGTACGTGTTTTGATAGTGAAACTTGGTACGTAGGTGCAATGGGACCAAGTGGCGGTCACTATATATATATAAATGTTGCCATGACTACTTTTTCTGCTCATCTATCTATCTGTAAAAAATGTATGTATGTATAATAAGGCTCCTCACAAAAAAAAGGTGAACAAGTCGGTTCCTCAAAATAATGCTTAATGTTATGATGATTCCCCAAATATTTCGACTGTAGGAATAGCCATCCGTGAGCTGGAATAGTTTGAAATAAAAAAGAAAAAAAAAAACAAAAACGAAATGGCCATTTCAGCCCTTGAAAATACTTCGACCGTTTGAACACAAATGATCGAGAACTGAATCTACAAGTTTTATGCCGACTCCGAACGGCTTATGTTCTCAAGAAGCTTTTCATGCCAGTTTTTACTCTCTGAGGTTTGCCATTGTCTGCATAGAGATGACGGCCGAACAGAAAAATTAATTTAATTGAAAAAACTTCCTATGTCAGGTGGTATTCGAACCTGGGTTCTATGGCATTCAAGCCACGCACCTCAACCAGTATGCCACGCAATGGTTTGAAATATGCTCTAAAAATCGAGTTTTTTATAAAAATATTTAATGGTGTGTTAGTTAAAAATAACAAACGGTCAGAAATAATATTAATGAAAAAGTTCTTCCAATCTGCACCAATAAATTTTAAATTTTTACAGTCGGACGAGAGATAATGCAGATTTTCATTACTTTTTTAACTTTTTTTTCAATTACTTTCACTAAAATTCAAATTAATTTTATTTTTTTGTTTTGCCATGTTACTTTTAGTCAAATAAATTATCTATTGATGATAAAATATAGTGTAAAGTGAAGAACTAAATTGAATGAAATTACAAAAAAATTTACACATTTTTTACATTTTACAATTTATTTGACTTAAAGTAGTATAGGAAAAAATTCGTTTGAATTTTAGTGAAAATAATATGGAAAAAGTTAAAACAATCCATAAAAATTCGCATTATCTTTGGTCCAACGGGAAAAATGTAAGATTTTTTGATGCAAAAGAACTTTATCATAACTCTTATTTCTGACCGTTTTTTTTTAACTACCATACCAGCCAATATTTTTCGTCGAAATATTTTGGGGATCATCATAACATACGCCATGGTTTATTTTGAAGAACCGGACTGAACAATTTTTTTCCTAAAGAGCGTGAGGCGACTGAATGTATATACGTGTGTGGGTATATATGTATATCACGTAAAGAGTTCGAAACCGCTAAGCCAATTTTTATACTAAAGCCTTGAGAGGGTTCCTGTGAAGTCTGGTGCCGATCGTAAAAGGCACCTTACATACACCTAAAATGTTCGATATCAAACAGTTTTGGAATTATAGGTCGCACAGCCTAGGAATTTAGTATTCGACCTCAATTTACACATGCCGTTCCACAGGTAACATATTATGGGTGTTGGGCGAGGGGCGCGGTCTTATTCCGCACCCAAAATTTTTGGTATAGCTTTCGAAATAAGTCACACATCAATGAAACTCGGTACGAAGTTACTATAAAAGCATGGCTTCACTGAAGCTACGCCCTCTTTTAGGGAATAAGCGCTGAGCGCAGCGAAGCGCGCCGGGTATAAGCTAGTACATTTATATAATTCGAAAGTTATTTATTTGCTTAAATTGCCACATTAAGAATTTTCTATCTGCGTTAAAAATTGCACGTACACAGTAATTATACATTTATATGAAACTTCTTTTCTCGGCGATTCTCAAATTTACAAGGGAAGCTAAATTGGTAGAATTAATAAAAAATTTTGGACTTCTTAAGTGCTCATAAAATAAACTTTATTTTAATACAAGAAAACTCGTTACAAATCTTGATATATTTTATTTCACTTATTTATTACAATTATTTAATTTCACTTTTTATTTTTTTGGCAAAATTGCAATAGTTCTTATAACTAGTCGACTTATGCAGAACATAAATTTATTTTGAATATAGCTACAAAAATGAAATTTCTTATTTTTTTAAGATATATTATTTATTAAAGATTATTTTTCTCTCTTTATTTAGTTAATATTGTGGTCCTTAAAAGGACCGATTGTTTTTAAATTCTGTGATATAGTTTTTAACCACCAAAACCGTATAGGGTACGTCCTTGTCTTTTAAGAGCATAAACTACATCCATAGCTGTAACTGTTTTCCTTTTGGCATGCTCAGTATACGTTACTGCATCACGGATTACATTTTCTAAAAACACTTTTAAAACGCCACGTGTATCTTCATATATTAAGCCAGATATACGCTTAACACCACCACGACGAGCCAAACGACGAATTGCTGGCTTTGTAATACCTTGAATGTTATCACGAAGAACTTTACGATGACGTTTTGCTCCACCTTTACCCAAACCTTTTCCACCTTTACCGCGTCCAGTCATTTTATTTTTCTATTTTTTCACTTTTGCACAACACAATTTAAAATTAATCGAAGGAAATATTTTAAAGACACACAATCACTGACCAATGCGAATGCTCAACACGAACCGATGTACATGTATTTATATAAAAATTTACCAAATAAGAGTGCGATAGCAATAGACTGATTATCACAGATGCTATACATGTGAACATCTGAAACGATTTCATTGCAAAAACTTCTTAAGCTTCAAAATTGTAGGAAATTTTTAAGGAATTAATGTGTTGTGTTGTGTTGTGTTGTGTTGTGTTGTGTTGTGTTGTGTTGTGTTGTGTTGTGTTGTGTTGTGTTGTGTTGTGTTGTGTTGTGTTGTGTTGTGTTGTGTTGTGTTGTGTTGTGTTGTGTTGTGTTGTGTTGTGTTGTGTTGTGTTGTGTTGTGTTGTGTTGTGTTGTGTTGTGTTGTGTTGTGTTGTGTTGTGTTGTGTTGTGTTGTGTTGTGTTGTGTTGTGTTGTGTTGTGTTGTGTTGTGTTGTGTTGTGTTGTGTTGTGTTGTGTTGTGTTGTGTTGTGTTGTGTTGTGTTGTGTTGTGTTGTGTTGTGTTGTGTTGTGTTGTGTTGTGTTGTGTTGTGTTGTGTTGTGTTGTGTTGTGTTGTGTTGTGTTGTGTTGTGTTGTGTTGTGTTGTGTTGTGTTGTGTTGTGTTGTGTTGTGTTGTGTTGTGTTGTGTTGTGTTGTGTTATGTTGTGTTGTGTTGTGTTGTGTTGTGTTGTGTTGTGTTGTGTTGTGTTGTGTTGTGTTGTGTTGTGCTGTGTTGTGTTGTGTTGTGTTGTGTTGTGTTGTGTTGTGTTGTGTTGTGTTGTGTTGTGTTGTGTTGTGTTGTGTTGTGTTGTGTTGTGTTGTGTTGTGTTGTGTTGTGTTGTGTTGTGTTGTGTTGTGTTGTGTTGTGTTGTGTTGTGTTGTGTTGCGTTGTGTTGTGTTGTGTTGTGTTGTGTTGTGTTGTGTTGTGTTGTGTTGTGTTGTGTTGTGTTTCTCAAAGAGAAAAAAATTTAAAAATTTTTTTGTGGTACAGTTTTGATTTGAAGAATTAAGTGAAAAGTAAAAAGAAAAAAAAGAAAAAGTAGGCAAGTGAAGCATATTTAGTTGGACTTTTCGAAGATACCAATTTGTGTGCTATTCATGCTAAACGTGTGACATTTATGCCAAAAGATATTCAATTGGTCGCCGCATACGTGGTGAACGCGCTTAAAAAACAACTAGATTGCAAACGAAACAAAATCGGTCCTTCTCAGGACCACAACTCAATTAAATTCAAATGAGATGTATTTTATAATACAGTTTACATATTTATAAATAAACTAGCTTATACCCGGCGCACTTCGCTGCGCTCAGCGCTTATCCCCTAAAAGAGGGTGTAGCTTTAGTGAAGCCATACTTTTATAGTAAGTTCGTACCGAGTTTTATTGATGTGTGACTTATTTCGAAAACTATACCGAATATTTGGGGTGCTCAAAACGTACCACGGCCCTCGACCAACGCCCATAAAATGTTACCAGTGGAACGGCATGTGTAAATTGAGGTCGAATACTGAATTCCGAGACTGTGCGACCTACAAAAAAAAACCAAAACTGGTCGATATCGAAAATTTTAGGTGTATTTAAGGAGCCTTTTACGGTCGGCACCAGACTTCATAGGAACCCTCTCAAGGCTTTGGTATAAAAATTGACTTAGCGGTTTCGGAGTCCTTAAATGATATACACATATACCCACATACGTATATACATTAAGTCGCCTCACGCTCCTTAGAAAAAAAAGTTGCTTAGTCCGGTTCTTCAAAATAGTCCATGGCTTATGTTACGATGATCCCCAAAAAATTTCGACTTAAAATATTGCCTGATATGGTAGTTAAAAAAAAAACAAACGGTCAGAAATGAGAGTAATGAAAAAGCTCTTTTGCATCAAAAATCTTCAATTTTTCCGTTGGACCAAAGATAATTCGGATTTTTATGGATTGTTTTAACTTTTTTCATATTATTTTCACTAAAATTCAAATTAATTTTTTCCCATACTACTTTTAGTCAAATAAATTGTAAAATGTAAAAAATGTGTACATTTTTTTGTAATTTCATTTAATTTAATTCTTCACTTTACACTATTTTTTATCATGAATAGATAATTTATTTGACCAAAAGTAACATGGCAAGACAAATTTACTATTAAGTCTGACCGTTTGTTATTAAGAACATAAGAAGATCGGTCAATGTCCCTTCAAAGGCTGAAATGGCCATATCGTTTTTGTTTTTTTTTTATTTCAAACTATTCTTATAAATATTTGGAAATATTTGGGGAATCATCATAACAAAAAGCGTTATTTTGAGCAACCGACCCAAACACCTTTTTTTTTGTGAGGAGCCCTAGTATACAAACAAACATTTAGGCATGGCAACATTTATATGTATAGTGACCGCCACTCAAAACATGTACAGCTCAGAAATTACAATGATTTCTGAAAAGTCGGCGTAGATAAAGTGCGACTTTTACTGTAAATTTTGATTTATATACTTTCACGGATTTGTGGGCGTGACAAAATTTATATAAAAAGTGACCGCCACTTGGACTTATAGCATCTGTATACCAAGTTTGACTATCAAAACGTTCACATCTCAGGAATTTCAATTATTTCTAACCGATAGCCCTGGCAGCTAGTGCTTACTTAGTTATAATTGTTAAATTGTAATTAACTATAATACATAAATAAATAAATAAATTAAATAAAATTATTGCTGAAGAGTGGGCACAGATATAGTGCTACCATGCACATTTTTTGCAAAGATTTGCATTTGTCGAGAGTAAGCGTATGAACTTAATTTCCAAATTTTAGTATTTAACGATGAGAATTGTCTGATTTATAGAAGTTCTATTGATTTTTGGGTAAAAAAGTGGCGGCCATGGCGTAGTGGGTAGAGTGTGTGGTCCATATGGGATAGAACCCTGGTTCGAATTCCACCTGACACAGAAAGTTTTTTCAATTGAATTAATTTTTCAGTTCCTCCGTCACCTCTCTGCTGACAATGGCAAACATCAGAGAGTAAAAACTGCCATGAAAAGCTTCTTGAGAACATAAGCCGTTCGGAATCGGCATAAAACTTGTAGGTCCAGTTCTCGATCATTTGTGTTCAAACATTCCACAACACGCACAACACAATTCATCATAAGAAGCTCGGTCAAAGTCCTTTCAAGGGCTGAAATTGGCCATTTCGCGTTGTTTTTTTTTTATTTGCGGGTGGTACAAGTTAGGGTGGCAAATTTTATATATATATATTGACCGCCACTTAGAGCACCCGTATATGAAGTGTTACTATCAAAACGCGTACAACGCAGGAAAAAGCATGATTTCGAAAAATTGGGCGTAGATATGGTGCGCCCACGCCCATTTTTTAAGAGTTGCCGACAGTTACCTTATGAACAAAATTACCAATTCTTAGTCTTCTACGGTAAAAGCCGTCTAATATAAAGCATTTTTACTGATTTGTGGGCGGTTAAAGTGGACGTAACAACATTTGTATATACATAGTGACTGTCACTTGGATCCATAGCGCCTGCATACTAAGATTTCTTATCAAACCGTGTACAACTCAGGAATAAGCATGATTTCGAGAAAGCGGGTGTAGATATAGTGCGGCCATGCCCATTTTTTGTGCATTGGCCGACAGTAATCAAATAAACTAAATTACCAAATCCTAGTCTTCTACTTTTTTACTGATTTGTGGGCGTTGAAAGTGGACGTGACAACATTTATATATACATAGTGACTGCCACTGGGATCCATAGTACCTGCACACTTAGATTCATTATCAAAACGTGTACAGCTCAGGAATAAGCATGATTTCGATAAAGTGGGCGTAGATATAGGGCGGACATGTCCATTTCTTGTACACTTGGCTGACAGTAATGATTAAAACTAAATTACGAAATCTTAGTTTGCTACGGCAAAAGCCGTCTGATATAAAGCATTTTTACTGATTTGTGGGCAGTAAACGTGGGCGTGACAACGTTTATATTTACATAGTGACTGCCACTTGGACCCATAGCACCTGCATACCAAGATTGACTATCAAAACGTGTACAACTCAGGAATAAGCAAGATTTCGATAAAGTGGGCGTAGATATAGTGCGGCCATGCCCATTTTTTGTGGATTGGCCGACAGTAACCATACGAACTAAATTACCAAATCTTAGTCTTATACGGCAAAAACCGTCTGATATAAAGCATTTTTTATGATTTGTGGGCGGTAAAAGTGGGCGTGACAACGTTTATATTTACATAGTGACTGCCACTTGTATCCATTGCACCTGCATACCAAGATTCACTATCAAAACTTGAACATTTCAGGAATTAAAACGATTGCTGAAAAGTGGGCGTAGATATAGTAAGACTACGCCCATTTTTTGTACAGTCACCGGAAGTAACCATTTGAACAAAATTACCAAATTTTAGTTTTATATGATTAAAACCGTTTGATATAAAGCATTTTTTTTGGTTTGTGGGCGATAGAGCCAATTTGGGTTGCATGGGAGGTACCACGCCCCCTTGTCCAATCAACACCAAACTTCACAGGAACACTTCCCGAATGTTGCTTCAGTATCCCTAAAAATTTCATAAAGTTTGGTTCGGTGGTTTTGGAGTCTATACGTGATATACACACATATCCACATACCCACATACCCACATACCCACATACATACATTCATTTTTATATGTATAGATTTTAGGGACATACATTGCAATACAGTTTATTTATAAAAAATAAATTGTCTAAATTAATATTTATTAAAATAAACAGAACATATTTTCTATATATAAGTTTTATACGAATGCAGTATAATTTTGCAATCAAGGCAGACGCTTATAAAACTGAATATAATAAAAATTAAGTTTTATAAGCGTTTGTTTGTGAAAACAAAACGTTGCAGAAATATGTACCAAATTAAGAATTTATACGATTCAAATGTGTTTAATTTAGAATAAAATTTATAGGCCACCGTAAAACAAACTAACAAAAATTTAATATCAAATGAGATACAATTTATTGATGTGATTTTAAAATATATTGATAGGTAGCATGAAAAATTTTAAAAATTCTTTGCAACATTTGTAAGGTTTTGATAATTTCATATAGCCAATTATCGTAAGAAAATAAATTTTTTCAATAATTTTAAAAGAACTGAGCATTGAAAATAATACAGATTGTATGCTTTTCAATTAAATTCAATTATTTATACGTTACAACAATGTCGATCGTTAACATTTGTAAGGTTTCGTTCGTGTATTTATAAAAACGTTCGTTCCTTCACTCCACAATTCATAACAATTGAGTGTTGAGTTGAGTGCGTTTATTTCATGGACATATTTCTTTCTAGCTGCTGAATAAAAATACTAATATATTTTTATATTTTAACATAAAAATGCATACAATATGATTTCGCTGTCTTTGAAATAAAACGCTAGTAAATTGATATAGTTTGAAGCATATATGCATATATATAAAGACACATTTTTAATTTGCAAACATGATTAAAGATGTGCATATATCTTTAATCATGTTCTATTTTATAAAATCATTTTATTAATTGTTATTCTAGCAATCTACGAATTTTATTGATGATTTCTTTAATGTTTGCTGGGAACCACTATCAGTTATATATAGATAAAATTAATTTTTAAATAGAAGAATAATTTTCTTTTGTGCATTTTTAAATAGTATAATGTTTATTTATTAATCGTGCTATAAAAAATTTTAATTAATTGTTAAGTTTCACGCGCAACAATAGAAAATATTTCTCAAATTGCATTTACAATTATGATATTCTCTGTAATTTCATAATGTTTCTAGGCGAATTTTCGAACGTAATAACCATATGAATTGTGTATTATTGAAAGAAAATATTTAAATTTTGTTATCAATGGGAATTTTTTATATATAATTATTTAAAATATATTTAAAAGTACTTTAAAAGACATGCAAACCATGTTGAAAAAGTGCGCAAACACAGAAATATAAATTTATATGAAACGTCTTTTCTCGGCGATTCTCAAATTTTCAAGTGATGCTAAATTCAGTATGTTGAGTGATAGATACGACGACATACAAGAAAACGATTTAAAAGTATTAAAATTTGTGAATTTGTGGTGTCAAAGATCTTAAAAGTGTGAATACTAATAGAAAAAAAAAAATAAAGTGGGAAAAAAATGTCTGAGGCTACAATAGTTGCTACAACATCTTCTCCAGTTGCTGTTGCTGCTGAGAAAAAACTGTAGTGTAGTGTAGTGAAGTGACTTTAATAAACCAAATGAAATATCATAAAGAGAAACGAAAAGTGTTCAGTAAAACTAATTTTAAAATAAAAGACAATAATAAAAGCCAAACGTTTTCAAGCGCTATGCTTGAAATCGGAGATAGTGACTCTAATGGCAATGTGAAAACAAATGATATAAAAATGGAATCTAGTGATTCGTTAAAGAACAGTGAAGTGTCGCTTGAAAGCGAAAAAAAAGCTCCCAAGCGAAAAAAAACAAAGTTGGCTGAGTACAAAGAAACGTTCAATAAACTCGCAAACAATAATAACGAATGTGACCTTAAAGAAAAACTGTTGATACAAGCAAGGCAAATTGAAGACCTTAAAAATATGTGTCTAGAACTTGAATATAAATTAAAAAACAAGGAGCAAGAAAGCTACCTTAAGAACAATAGATATTACGAACTTTCATCCTGTGAAGATATAGACGTGGATGAACACAGCGATTTTCCCGCATTGGAAGAAGCCGAAAAAATCGGCATTAAAAAAAAATCATCATCGCAGCCTGCTCCAACTTCATCAGCTGGTCGTAGTACAAAGGAGAAGCAAATGGGCAGCAGCATTCATGTAAATAAGTCAAACTCGGAGAAACCACCGCAGATGATCATCAGCAACGAAGATATCAAAGTACTAAGTATTAAAATTAATAATACAATTAATAATAAAAATTATTATTTTAATAAGAAAAATAGTGATAGCACGGTAGTGCAAATTCTTAATCTAAATGATTATAAAAAAGTTAAAGAAATGTTTGATGTTGAAAACATTAAATATTTTACATATACACCCAAGAGTGAAAAGCCCATAACATTTATATTAAAAAATTTTCCAGAATTCTACAATGAAAACGATCTCCTAAGTGCCTTAAATTTAGTTGAGCTTAACATAAAAGCTATTGCTGTTTCTAAAATCAAATCAAACTGGCTGGTCCAATTTGAAAAAACGTCCAGTGTATCGGACATATTAAATATAAAATATTTGAATCAAAATAGAGTTTTTTTTTTAAAGTTTAAGACAAAAAATATATTGCAATGTAAGCGTTGCCAAAGGTACAACCATGCGGCAATTAATTGTAACATGCCTTTTCGGTGTGTGAAGTGCGGTGGTAATCATGGGCCAAAAAATTGTAAAATACCTCCTAAGGAAATAAATAATGACATAATCACAAAAACTCTTAGTGATGGTACGATAAAAAAGCAAAGTACGATTGGTGTCCAGGTTTACTGCGTACTTTGCAAAACGGAAGGGCATACTGCCAATTATAAAAAATGCAGTGTATATCAAAAATTAAAAAATGCAATAAATCAAAAAAGAAATGAAAAAGAAGAGAGAAAAGCTTTTGCAAAAAAATCAGCTTTGAATTTTAGTACACCGCTAAAGTCTTATGCGGATATTATGCGTTCAAATAACGCAAGGCAAACAAATAATTATAATGGTTATGATTATAATAACAGAAATGATATAAGTAATTTAAATAACACTTTATGCAACAATAATTTTTCCTTTATTAATAGCGAATGCCAAGATTTGTTCGGTAAAAGCTTCTCGGATATTATCCAAAAAATAAATAAGTTCATACCTACGTATGATAAAAATGCACCAGCTCATGTAAAGCAAGAGCAACTCTTTAGTTTGTTCTTTTCAGTTTGTGGGTAAAACTTCAAATTTTAATAAAAAATAATGACTAGGAAAATACAATGTATTTTAATTAATGTTAACTCTTTGATTTCAAAGCAAAGAAGGCATTTTTTCAATTTGTTTTTGGTTAAGCATAAGCCAGATATTGTGTTAATGGTAGAACATAAGCTCAATATAAGACATAGGTTGAACTTTAAGGGCTACAACCTAATAAGGCAGCATAGAACTGGGGGTCGTGGTGGAGGAACTGCCATTTGTATTAAAGAAAACTTTAGCTTCGAAAGAGTAATTATAGATTCAGACAGCATTGAAAACACTGCCATAAAAGTTCATCTTATTGATGGTAGCAAGATAACATTTGTAGCAATGTACCATAAGCCACAGGAGCCGCTGCATGAGGCGGACCTTAATAAAATTATATCAAACATAAACTCTGAAAAAATAGTTCTGGGCGGAGATTTAAATGCAAAACATCCCAATTGGGGAAATTCAATTACAAATACAAGTGGTAGAACGCTTGCAAGATGGTTAACTCAGTACCCTCAATTACAAATAATTCCAACTAAATTGCCAACAAGGGTCTCAACTTGTGGCTCATATATAGACATTTTTTTAACATCTGCCTCAGTCTGCGTGGAGTTTGAACCTCAGCATCCGGACTGTCTCAAAACACTTTTTTATGAATCAGATCACAGTGCAGTTATATTAAATATTGTGGCTTCTGAAATTGCAAGAAATCCTCCAGTTGAAGTATTCAAATGGGACAATTTAGATGTTGATGCTCTCAACTCCACGTTACGAGAAAAGCTAATTAACCACACGTTACCTTTAAATAGAATCGCCACAAAAGCAGAGATTGATGATTGCATTTCAAATCTGTGCCCGGCATTTGAATCTGCAATAAGCAATTCTACACCTAAAGTAACAATTAGAAAAAGAGGACAAATAAATCTATCACTGACAATACTTCAATTCATTGCTGAAAAGAAAAGACTAAGAAAGCAACACTTTAGATGTGTAGATCCCCAAATGAAAGCCATCCTAAAAGCATCGATCAAAAATCTCGATAAAATAATTCAGGAACTCATAATTATTCACGAGAATAAATATTGGTCTGAGTTTTTTGCAAAAATTAAAATGAATAACAAAACGTATAAAAAAATTAAGGGTCTCTGTGGTCTTAACAAAAAACCTGACTTATCTGAACTACTTGATAGTAAGGGCAGTATTATAACTGATAATTTGCGCAAAGTTAATCTACTTGCGGAGAACTTTGAGCAAATTCACAGACAAAATATGAATATGGGCACAGTGCAATTTACTGATTTTGTTAATGATCAGATTTCTGACTTAATCAATAATGATCCAATTGTCAGCTTTTATTATGTCCTCACTGCTGATGGTGAAACTTCCATAAGGGAAAATAATACTTTGGCACAAGCCTACAGCCAGTTTATTGCACATAAAAATTGCACTAAAATTAAAAAATAATAAGAAAAGTTTTGGAGACGATGGCATCTCAAATTTTGTGCTAAGAAAAACAAAGTCTTTCTTTTGGAGTTTTTTGGCCATTTTATTCAATCAGATATATAATATAGGATACTTTCCAAGTAGCTGGAAATGTGCAAAAATTATTCCAATCCTAAAACCTAATTCAAATCCGAAGCACCTAAAAAGCTACAGGCCGATATCGTTGTTATCTAACATTAGTAAATTATTTGAAGAGTTTATTTTAAAAAAAATTAAGAAACACATTGAAGAACATAATATTTTAAAAAACTATCAATTTGGCCTTAGACCATCTCTTTCCACCAGCCACGCGCTCTTATTACTGTCAGATTTTGTTACATCCAACTTAAATCAAAAAAAAAGCTACAATCGCGGTTAGCTTAGACTTTGAAAAGGCCTTTGACACCGCTTGGTTTGAAGGAATTATCTATAAAATGTACAGCATTTTTAATTTTAACAAAGTTATATGTAGAATTCTTCTCTGCTATCTTTCTCACCGCAAATTATCTGTTCATAACCAACTTCAAAATTCAGAAACAAAGTCAATCTTGGCAGGAGTACCGCAAGGTTCACTTCTAGGCCCAGTACTTTACAATATACTGATTGCAGATTTGCCTGACCCAGGCCCTTGTGCACTAACGTTGATTTACGCTGATGATATTCTCATCTTAAGTTCAAAGCCGCTTATAAAAAACGCTGAAAAAATAATTAATGACTATTTAGCTACGCTAAGTTTATTTTTTAATAAATGGAAATTAAAATTAAATGTAAGCAAATGTGAGTGTACAGTTTTTAAGGGTCTTAGGAAAAACTTATATCCGAATGCCAGAAAATTTTTGCCGAATATAAATATACAGGGTCAAGTCATAGTATTTAAAGACAAAATAAAGTATCTGGGCATAATGCTGCACAGTTCATTTAGATTTGAAAGACACATCGACTATGTCTTGGCCAAAGCCAAAAAAGTATTCATGTCATATTTTAATATTCTAAAAAAAACGAAAAGCTTAAACGCAAAAATAAAATTAAATATTTTTAAACAAATAATACGTCCCATCTTAGCCTATGGCTTTCCTATCTGGTTTGATATTTCCTCAAGCCAGATGTAGAGACTTAGGATCTTTGAAAGGAACATACTAAGAGACTGCACAGGATTAAGATGGCAGCATTTGCAAAACGATTTCAGAAAAAGAGTTTCAAACAAAACTCTGTATAATAATTGCGAGCTAGAACGTATTGATTGCTTTCTGGTTGCATCAGCTCTTAAATTTATTTTTAAAACTTCATACGTAGATAATGAACTCTTAGCAAATTATTTACTTAAAGAAAATGAAATTGAATTTCCTTTTGAAGAAAGATATCTTTCCGTAATTTATATTAAAATTCTTAATACAAATAACAATCTATACAGTGAAAACAAATTATTGTACTACCATAGACGCTATCAAACTATTGATATTAATAACACAGTTTATAATAAAAGTCAGTATACTAAAGCTTAAAAAACCATAACAATTTTGCTTGTTTTCAAGAATTATTGTTTGTTTATTTTAAGCAAGTTTTTATTTATTTGTTTTTATTATTTAGTTTTAAGCATAGTTTTTAAGGTTGTTTTGTAATGAATTTCCTTTTTTACCCATTTTTTGGGAAAATATGTATAAAAATAAGCTTTACAGCAAAAAAAAAAAAACCTCAAAATACAATGTATTAAAGAAAAAATGTAAATTTAAATTTCTAGATAAATACATATATGTATGTTAGAAACATATAATAAATGTTAAATATATTCGTAAGAATTCACAAATGTATAAATAATTTTGGGACAATAAAAATCTTTCTTTTCGTAAAATCTTTCTTTTCGTTGAGTGATACGATACGACGACATACAAGAAAACGATTGAAAAGTATTAAAATTTGTGGTGTCAAAGATCTTAAAAGTGTGAATACTAATAGAAAAAAAAAAAAATAAAGTGGAAAAAAAAATGTCTGAGGCTACAATAATTGCTACAACATCTTCTCCAGTTGCTGTTGCTGCTGAGAAAAAAGTTGTTAAGAAAAGTTCTAAGAAGAAAACTGCTGCTCCATCTCATCCACCAACTCAACAAATGGTTGATGCTTCAATTAAGAATTTAAAAGAACGAGGTGGATCATCATTATTGGCAATTAAAAAATACATAAGTGCTACATATAAATGTGATGCCCAAAAGTTGGCACCATTTATTAAAAAATATTTAAAATCAGCTGTTGTAAGTGGAAAACTAATACAAACTAAAGGTAAAGGTGCATCTGGATCATTTAAACTATCTGCTGCTGCCAGTAAAGAACCGAAACAAAAATCAAAATCTGTTGAAAATAAAAAATCAACAAAAGTTGCTCCAAAGAAGAAATTAACTTCAACTAAAAAAGTATTATCTGGTGATAGGAAAGCAAAGAAGGTTACTGTTTCAAAAAAGACAACTGAAAAGAAAAAAGTTGAGAAAAGCAAACTTAAAGGTATTAAGAAAAATGAATCGGTTAAGTCAAAAAGTATTAAAACGAAACCAGCAGCAGCTGGTGGTGCAGTTTCTAAAGGAAAGGTAACAAAATCTAAGACGGCTGTAGTAAAGAAAACAGTCAAAGTGCCAAAAAAAAGTGTTAAAAAACCAACAGCCAAGAAATGAATTTAGTAAGAAAAAAAAAACTCAATTCATATGATGAAGTTCGTTCATAATATCGAATTTTATTTCAATCAAAGCCCTTTTCAGGGCTACAAAATATTCTAAAGACAAAGGAGATGAATTTATTTATATGGAAACAAAAATACACAACTTAATAAAAATAAAAAATATGTTGTTGTAAATATTATGAAAAACTTTAGTTGAATTAATAAATAATGTAAAATTTAATACAGTACATATGTACAATAAGAACCCAATCGTAAAATTATTTTAATTAACATGACTTTTCATATGTATTATGTTTCGTTTATCTCCTCTTTTTATTTTTTTTTGGGCGGGCTGTTTTAAAATTTTCTTTTTCAATTATTACGCATAAAAAATTTATTAGAAAATGCAATGATTGTACTGTACGTAATAAGTAAGAATAATGAATTTTTATCAATTTTTTTAAAAATATTTGTGGCCCTGAAAAGGGCCTTTGTAAAGGTAGAAGAATTAAATATATCGCACTTTGTTTATTTAGAACTCGTGTATTTTGTGACCGCTTTGGTTCCTTCACTAACAGCATGCTCCGCCAATTCACCAGGCAACAGAAGACGAACAGCTGTTTGAATCTCTCGACTGGTAATTGTTGATCTTTTATTATAATGAGCCAAACGAGAAGCTTCAGCAGCAATGCGTTCAAAAATATCATTAACAAAACTGTTCATGATACTCATTGCTTTAGAAGAAATACCAGTATCAGGATGAACTTGTTTCAGCACTTTATAAATGTAGATAGCATAACTCTCCTTCCTCTTGCGCCTCTTTTTATTTTTTTTTTATTTATTTAATTATTTCGAAAACCGGCACAACAAAGTTTAAAACCTTAATAACAGTACCGGTAGTGTGTAAGTATAAACATCGATTATCTTATGTATGGAGCTTAAATATACTTACATTTATAATTGAGCTTAGAATAAGTAATAATGAAAGGAACATCTACATAAAACAAGTATTACATTAAGTATTGAGTATTAAGTATTAATAGTAAACATTAAGTAAGCATTAAATATGTAAGCAAACTTTAAAGTATTTAATTATCTAACATTTTCAACTATTATATAATACCTACATTTTTAACTATTATATAATACCTACAGCGAAGAAAAATGTAAAGCTAATTTGTTTTTGAATTGCACAGCATTATTGCACGATCTTAAACTATTAGGAAGCTCGTTCCAAAGACGTACAGAATGTATGAAGAACTGCCTTTCGGACGTTAAACAAGAGAAACGTAAGCAATTAATTTTATTTGTTCGGCTGGATCGAGAAAAATTCAATCTCAAAAACAAGTAACTGGGTTCTGCATTACAAATAATCTTATGCAATAATAAAAGCGTACGATAGTTCAACAAATTTTCAAAGGTTAAGCCATGGATTCGTTTAGCATATTGGGAAACATGGTCTCTTCTTTTTAGTCCAAAAACGTAGCGAGCAATATTGTTAAAAAGAACGTTTAATTTGTTTTTACTTAAGCTATCACAGTTAGCAAAAATTTCACATCCGTACAGCATTGTTGGTATGAGATATGTTTTTGCAAGTAACATTCGTATGTGAAGAGGTGTAAAATACTGCGTCGTCCATAAAACACGAAGCATGCCGTAGACCTTACCGATTACATTACTTATGTGGTTATTCCAAGTAAGCGTTCTGTTGAAGGTTACCCCCAGATTTTTTGCAGAGTCTACGAATTCGATATTACTACCATTTAATACAAGAGGAGTTACAGTGGAAATATCAATAACTTTCCTCGTAATCACTAGACATTTAGACTTTTTAGGATTAAGGCTTAAACCATTTTTGAGTGCCCAATTACCAATGTTTTCAAGAACACTATTCAGATGGGATACACAGTTGTGAAGATGATCACGTTTACAGTTAACATATAACTGAACATCATCAGCATACATATGAACCTTACAATTTTCTAATACACTAGGTAGGTCATTTATATATAAAGAAAAAAGAAGAGGACCTAAAATAGACCCTTGAGGTACACCTCTATTAATGGGAAGAAATACCGATGAGATATTATTAGCAACAACGGCTTGCGACCTTTCAGAAAGATAAGAGGCAATAAGATTCGCAGCTGACGTTGTGAAATTAAACAGTTTAAGAAGCTTGGTCACCAATATGTCATGATCGACTGTGTCGAAAGCCTTAGAGTGGTCCAAAAGGACTAAAAACCCAACTCCATTGTAATCTAAACCAGCACGCAGGTCTTCCGATACATCAATCAGGGCAGTGATCGAACTATGCTTGGCTCTAAAGCCCGATTGTCTGTCAGTTATAAAACCATTTCTGTGCAGGTAAGAGTTGATTTGCTGACTTATTAAGAATTCTAACGCTTTGGATATGAATGGCAGGATTGCTATAGGGCGGTACTCGTTATGAGATTTCGGTACTGGGATAACTTTAGCTTTCTTCCATCCTTTTGGGTAAATTGACTTCGTGAGCACAGAATTAAAAATGTAAGTAAGATATGGAAGTATCCTCGGAAGCAAAATTTTTAGAAAAATGGGGCTGACTTCATCATGCCCAATAGCATTCGACTTAATTCCTAAGATACTTTTTAGAACATCAACCTGGGAGACGCAAGAGAAACTGAAGCTGGAATTCACATTAAAAGAGATGTTAATATTTCTGTAAGCATTATGATTAACCGAGGGCATGGGAATGTCGGCAAACTTTTTGTTCAGATCCCCTACGTCCACATTGTCAATGGAGTTGAAAGTTTTTTGACAAAGACCAATATTGCGAATCACTTGCCACTTCTGTTTACTGTTGACCACTGAGTCAAACTTACCACCATAGTAATTGCTTTTTGCTGCTTTAACCTCTTTCACAACTCTCGAACGTAGGATCTTGAACTCATCATATAAGCTTGGAGTTTTGAAACGTTTCCATCGATTATATGCTTTATTGCGCAGTAATATTAAGTTTTCAATGACTCTACTGAACCAAGACCGTTGCTTATGAACAGATTTTTTATGCCTTAGAGGGACAAACTCATTGAAGAGTTTATTGATATTGTCTTGAAGAAATTCAACTTGATCAGAAACTGAATACATATGAAATATTAGTTCCCAGTGTACATTCAATGTTGCAGTTGCAAGTCTAGCATAGTCAATGCTTTTGAAGTCGCGGTAGCTGTAACAGATTACAGTGTCATTGAGTCGGAAGTCATAAGCAAGAAAAATTAGGTCATGCTTTGAAAAATTAGATACGGATAGTTGATCGTAAAGAAGAATTCTAGTTTTAACACTTACAAAGAATAAATCCAAGAGAGTATTGGTTGTTTTTGTATAGTGAGTAGGCGTTGTAGTATTTACAGGAAACAAACCTAAGCTGTTCATATCTTGCACCAGATTATTGTCTTCCAGGAGGTTACAATTAAAATCACCAGCTATAATTATTTCACTGAAGGAAAGTGTAATGTTTTCCAGTGTGTCAAAAAGAATTGAGAAATCAACAGTTCGGTTTGGCCGGTAAACTGACCCAAGAAGCAAATTTTGATCCCCATTGGAAACAACTACAAAGACATATTCAATGACACTATCAGGTGACGACTTGCAGAGCATTTTACATATAACATTTTCTCTTACATATATTGCTACTCCGCCTGCATGACCAACTCGGTCCACACGAAATATTTTGAACCCATTCAAACTGAACAAAGCGTCGGACATATCTTTATTAAGCCATGTCTCACTTACACAAACAGCATCCATACCAGAACCTTCAAACACATACCGCAATTCATCTACCTTGTTAACCATGCTCTGAGCATTTATGTGGCAAATTTTTAACCCAGGCCTTTGTTTAGAGAGTACTCGAATCATACTGTAGCTGCAGTCTATGGAACGAAAATTTTCAGAACTCAACATGTTTAAAGTGTAGCAAACAAGGAACTATAACTAACGCGTGCTTTATGATAAAACAGATTTTCTTCGCTGCTGTGGCATATAAAAATGTAAAATTATAATAAAAATTAGTGAAACTAAAAGTCGAGATACTAATTTGTGATGTAACGAAAACAATGCAAGTTATGAGCTGCACCAGAATCACCCGGATCACTGCCGCTTTTGATAGTTTCAATAACATCTTCCAACTTTGCCAAGGATTCAACCGATGAAGCATTATCGTTAACGCGAGGCTTAATGTGCACGATCCCACGACGAGTAAAAGCTGCAGATAGTAGATTTTGCTTTTTGTAACGGAGCGCGTGCTGTAGAATAGCAGAATTTGTTCTCGTCAGACCTTCATTTATATATATTGGTTTGTTTGACTGAAAACCCACATGTTGTAGACGTAGTACATCCTTGCTTTCTCGCCGATATTTTGCACAAGAGCTCAGAAAGAAATTTCTGCCAGAAGGCGTTTCAAATTTAACGATTATTGTTGAATCTCTGTTACTGTTTTGAATGTATGGTTTTTGATTTAGCCGGAACATGTTTTTAACACTGGGAAGCTGAATGTTTACAACAGAGCAGATTTGACTCAATATTCCTCCCAGGTTTTCGCCTTCAGAGAATGGAATACCATTTAGTCGAAGGTCACAGGCAACCGCAGCATTGTCTTGCTTATCCAGTTGTGACTTTAACTCAGCAACCTCTTTTTTGAGACAATCAACCTCACCCATCTGGAATGGCAGAACCTCTCTCGCAGCAACAGCACCCTGTTGTTCAAGAAGCTGCACATTCAATTTATCAAGGTCAGTTTTAAAATTGCTGATACCGTCCTTCAACGTGTCAACCTCAAGAGCAATCTTCTCTAATTGTGTGACTCTACTAGTGACCGCTTGCAAGCCGCTACGTATTTCAGCAACATTTTGACGCAGCTCAGCTAGAACTCTAAGCTCACTCTCATGTATTGCAGATGTGAGCCCATCCTTAATTTGGGAGGTTATCTGCTCACTGTGCTTTGAAAGGCGCAGTTCCAACCTTTGATTCTGCTTCTCAAACTTTTGATCGATAAGAGCAAGCAAAGTCGATGTCGAAAATTTTTCAGAAATATTTTTAGTATTGACACTGACCGGAGGGGTCGAAGCATTTCCAGTCACTGAAGAGCCAGTCACACTAGAGCTGGTATCTGCCGAATTCGCATTGGACTTAATAGGCGGTGAGCGGACGATCGATTCCCGACGAGCTGAGAGACACTTCGCGCATTTGTATGGTTGCTTGTTTTTTAGCATGAACTCTAGATCAGATTTCTTTATGTTCACACAGTGGCAGTGAAAAAACTCATTACAAGTGGCGCATTTGACTTTTTTGTCATCTTGTAAATTACGCTCAACCCTTGCTGAACAAACACACGGCATTTTTCTAGTTTTAAGCTCAACGATTATAATTCAGCACGTTTAGACGATACCACTTGTTACAGCGGTTGAATATTACTTTGGTCAATGTGGCAACACTGTATCAAAACTTGTTTGACAGTTCGCAGCTGATTTCTTAAGTTCAGTTTTTATCAGTTTTGGCGCAATATTACAGCAAGTGCGGAATGATCGCTAATTGTAAATAAATATATTATTTAATTTCAACTCACAGTGAGTCCAGTGATTAAACCATTCCACAGCCAGCAAACTAGAAGACAACAAAAGCACGGAACCAAGCCAGACAGCAGCTTCAAAACAATAGACAGCAGCTCCACAACAACAGGCAGCAGCGGTCGCCAGCAAGCAGCACTCGCAAAAACAGGGCAGTGCAACAGGTAGTGCAGTAAACGACAGCAATTCCACAGAAACGCCCAAATCTTCAATCTCATAAAGTACCCCGTGTTGTAATTAGGTACTTTTGATAGTTCCAACAATTAATAGCTGATAATATTAAGTTAAAATCAATTTTCCACACAGTCCAAATTTTCAACTTCTATCTTCGTTTTGACGTTTTTCCTTTTTCTTATCATTTTTAGTAATATTCTTTTGTGCTTTTCCAGCCTTCTTGGCAGCCTTTCCACTAGTTTTTGGTGGCATTTTTTATTAATTATTTTTCACTCACAATTTACTTAGTTGGTGGCTTGTGGCTCGTTTGCACTATTCAGTATTCAGTATTCAGTATTCACTATTCACTATTCACTATTCACTGTTCACAACACACAAATTTTTCTCAATACCAAAAATGTCCAATCTTAAGTAGTTTTTTGTGTACGAGTTTTTCAGGTACGGAAACGATTAGCGTGGATTGTTATTTTCATACCTTTACGATATTGAGCGTATGAAAAAAAAGTATAAATATAAAGTCAAAGTTCGTAGTGAATATCATATATCGATCGAATTGTGTTTGTTGTGCAGTTTAAAGTGAAGTGTTCATAAAAAATAAATATTAAAAAATGTCTGGTCGTGGCAAAGGTGGTAAAGTTAAAGGAAAGGCAAAATCTCGCTCCAACCGTGCTGGTCTTCAATTTCCCGTTGGTCGTATTCATCGTTTATTGCGTAAAGGCAACTATGCTGAACGAGTTGGTGCCGGCGCTCCTGTTTATTTAGCAGCTGTAATGGAATATTTAGCTGCTGAAGTTCTTGAATTGGCAGGGAACGCTGCTCGTGACAATAAAAAAACAAGAATTATCCCACGTCATTTGCAATTGGCCATTCGCAATGATGAAGAATTGAATAAATTATTGTCGGGTGTAACGATTGCTCAAGGTGGTGTTTTACCAAATATCCAAGCAGTACTTTTGCCAAAGAAAACTGAAAAGAAGGCATTATTTTCCAAATAGACAATAATAAAAAACAAACCGTCCTTTTCAGGACGACTATCTAATTTACACAAAGAGTTAAAATAATTTAGATTTGAAAATCATAAAAAATTCATTTTGATAAATTTAGCTTGAAATATCGAATTTCCAAAAAAAAAATTCAATAATAAATTATTCAAGAAAGTGCTTGAAAAAAAATCTTTTTAAATATTTGTAAAATTATCAATACAAATATGTAAATACATTTATATAATTCGAAAATGTAATTTATTTGCTTAAATTGCCACATTAAGAATTTTCTATCTGCGTTAAAAATTGCACGTACACAGAAATTATACATTTATATGAAACTTCTTTTCTCGGCGATTCTCAAATTTACAAGGGAGGCTAAATTGGTAGAATTAATGAAAAATGTTGGACTTCTTAAGTGCTCATAAAATAAACTTTATTTTAATACAAGAAAACTCGTTACAAATCTTGATATATTTTATTTCACTTATTTATTACAATTATTTAATTTCACTTTTTATTTTTTTTTGCCAAAATTGGAATAGTTCTTATAACTAGTTGACTTTGCAGAAGAACATAAATTTATTTTGAATATAGCTACAAAAATGAAATTTCTTTAAGATATATTATTTATTAAAGATTATTTTTCTCTCTTTATTTAGTTAATATTGTGGTCCTTAAAAGGAACGATTGTTTTTAAATGCTTCTCCAGCTGTGATATAAAGTTTTTAACCACCAAAACCGTATAGAGTACGTCCTTGTCTTTTAAGAGCATAAACTACATCCATAGCTGTAACTGTTTTCCTTTTGGCATGCTCAGTATACGTTACTGCATCACGGATTACATTTTCTAAAAACACTTTTAAAACGCCACGTGTTTCTTCATATATTAAGCCAGATATACGCTTAACACCACCACGACGAGCCAAACGACGAATTGCTGGCTTTGTAATACCTTGAATGTTATCACGAAGAACTTTACGATGACGTTTTGCTCCACCTTTACCCAAACCTTTTCCACCTTTACCGCGTCCAGTCATTTTATTTTTCTATTTTTTCACTTTTGCACAACACAATTTAAAATTAATCGAAGGAAATATTTTAAAGACACACAACCACTGACCAATGCGAATGCTCAACACGAACCGATGTACATCTATTTATATAAAAATTTACCAAATAAGAGTGCGATAGCAATAGACTGATTATCACAGATGCTATACATGTGAACATCTGAAACGATTTCATTGCAAAAACTACTTAAGCTTCAAAATTGTAGGAAATATTTAAGGAATTAATATGTTGTGTTGCGTTGTGTTTCTCAAAGAAAAAAAAAAAAAAATCTAAAAATTTTTTGTGGTACAGTTTTGATTTGAAGAATTAAGTGAAAAGTAAAAAGAAAATGGCGTGTACAAAGCAAACCGCTCGTAAATCGACTGGTGGAAAGGCTCCTCGAAAGCAATTGGCAACAAAGGCTGCTCGTAAAAGTGCACCAGCCACAGGAGGTGTTAAAAAACCTCATCGCTATCGTCCGGGCACAGTTGCTCTTCGAGAAATTCGTCGCTACCAGAAAAGCACAGAACTGTTAATTCGGAAATTACCATTCCAACGATTAGTTCGTGAAATTGCTCAAGATTTCAAGACAGATTTACGCTTTCAAAGTTCAGCAGTAATGGCTCTTCAGGAGGCAAGTGAAGCATATTTAGTTGGACTTTTCGAAGATACCAATTTGTGTGCTATTCATGCTAAACGTGTGACAATTATGCCAAAAGATATTCAATTGGCTCGTCGCATACGTGGTGAACGCGCTTAAAAAACAACTAGATTGCAAACGAAACAAAATCGGTCCTTCTCAGGACCACAACTCAATTAAATTCAAATGAGATGCATTTTATAATACAGTTTACATATTTATAAATAAATTTTAGGGACATACATTGCAATACAGTTTATTTATAAGAAATAAATTGTCTAAATTAATATTTATTAAAATAAACAGAACATATTTTCTATATATAAGTTTTATACGAATGCAGTATAATTTTGCAATCAAGGCAGACGCTTATAAAACTGAATATAATAAAAATTAAGTTTTATAAGCGTTTGGTTGTGAAAACAAAACGTTGCAGAAATATGTACCAAATTAAGAATTTATACGATTCAAATGTGTTTAATTTAGAATAAAATTTATAGGCCACCGTAAAACAAACTAACAAAAATTTAATATCAAATGAGATACAATTTATTGATGTGATTTTAAAATATATTGATAGGTAGCATGAAAAATTTTAAAAATTCTTTGCAACATTTGTAAGGTTTTGATAATTTCATATAGCCAATTATCGTAAGAAAATAAATTTTTTCAATAATTCTAAAAGAACTGAGCATTGAAAATAATACAGATTGTATGCTTTTTAATTAAATTCAATTATTTATACGTTACAACAATGCCGATCGTTAACATTTGTAAGGTTTCGTTCGTGTATTTATAAAAACGTTCGTTCCTTCACTCCACAATACATAACAATTGAGTGTGGAGTTGAGTGCGTTTATTTCATGGACATATTTCTTTCTAGCTGCTGAATAAAAATACTAATATATTTTTATATTTTAACATAAAAATGCATACAATATGATTTCGCTGTCTTTGAAATAAAACGCTAGTAAATTGATATAGTTTGAAGCATATATGCATATATATAAAGACACATTTTTAATTTGCAAACATTATATGCACATCTTTAATCATGTTCTATTTTATAAAATCATTTTATTAATTGTTATTTTAGCAATCTACGAATTTTATTGATGATTTCTTTAATGTTTGCTGGGAACCACTATCAGTTATCTATATATATAAAAATGAATGTATGTATGTGGGTATGTGGGTATGTGGGTATGTGGATATGTGTGTATATCACGTATAGACTCCAAAACCACGGAACCAAACTCTATGAAATTTTGAGGGGTACTAAAGCAACATTCGGGAAGTGTTCCTGTGAAGTTTGGTGTTGATTGGGCAAGGGGGCGTGGTACCTCCCATACAACCCAAATTGGCTCTATCGCCCACAAACCAAAAAAATTGCTATATATCAGACGGTTTTAATCATATAAAACTTAAATTTGGTTATTTTGTTCAGATGGTTACTTTCGGTGACTGTACAAGAAATGGGCGTGGTCACACTATATCTACGCCCACTTTTCAGCAATTATTTTAATTCCTAAAATGTTCAAGTTTTGATAGTGAATCTTGATATGCAGGTGCTATGCATACAAGTGGCAGTCACTATGTAAATATAAACGTTGTCACGCCCATTTTTACCGCCCACAAATAAGTAAAAATGCTTTATATCAGACGGCTCTTGCCATAGAAGGCTAAGATTTGATAATTTAGTTTATATGATTACTCTCCGCCAATATACAAAAAGTGGGCGTGGCCGAACTATATCTACGCCCACTTTATCGGAATCATGCTTATTCCTGAGTTGTACACGTTTTGATAGTGAATCTTAGTATGCAGGTGCTATGGATCTGAGTGGCAGTCACTATGTAAATATAAACGTTGTCACGCCCACTTTTACCGCCCACAAATCAGTACAACTGCTTTATATCAGACGGATTTTGCCGTAGAATACTACGATTTGGTAATTTAGATCGTATGGTTACTGTCGGCCAATGTATAAAAAATGGGCATGGCCGCACTATATCTACGCCCACTTTATCGAAATCATGCTTATTCCTGAGTTGTACACGTTTTCATAGCCAATCTTGGTATGCAGGTGCTATGGGTGCAACTGGCAGTCACTATGTAAATAAAAATGTTGTCACGCCCCCTTTTACCGCCCACAAATCATTAAAAATGGATTATATCAGACGGCTCTTGCCGTAGATGACTAAGATTTGGTAATTTAGTTCATATGGTTACTGTCGGTCAATGTATAAAAATGGGCATGGCCGCACTATATCTACGCCCACTTTAGCCTGCATAGCCAATCTTCGTATGCAGGTGCTATGGGTGCAAGTGGCAGTCACTATGTAAATATAAACGTTGTCACGCCCATTTTTACCGCCCACAAATAAGTAAAAATGCTTTATATCAGACGGCTCTTGCCATAGAAGGCTAAGATTTGATAATTTAGTTTATATGATTACTCTCCGCCAATATACAAAAAATGGGCGTGGCCGAACTATATCTACGCCCACTTTATCGGAATCATGCTTATTCCTGAGTTGTACACGTTTTGATAGTGAATCTTAGTATGCAGGTGCTATGGATCTGAGTGGCAGTCACTATGTAAATATAAACGTTGTCACGCCCACTTTACCGCCCACAAATCAGTAAAAATGCTTTATATCAGACGGATTTTGCCGTAGAAGACTACGATTTGGTAATTTAGATCGTATGGTTACTGTCGGCCAATGTATAAAAAATGGGCATGGCCGCACTATATCTACGCCCACTTTATCGAAATCATGCTTATTCCTGAGTTGTACACGTTTTCATAGCCAATCTTGGTATGCAGGTGCTATGGGTGCAACTGGCAGTCACTATGTAAATAAAAATGTTGTCACGCCCCCTTTTACCGCCCACAAATCATTAAAAATGGATTATATCAGACGGCTCTTGCCGTAGATGACTAAGATTTGGTAATTTAGTTCATATGGTTACTGTCGGTCAATGTATAAAAATGGGCATGGCCGCACTATATCTACGCCCACTTTAGCCTGCATAGCCAATCTTCGTATGCAGGTGCTATGGGTGCAAGTGGCAGTCACTATGTAAATATAAACGTTGTCACGCCCCCTTTTACCGCCCACAAATCATTAAAAATGGTTTATATCAGACGGCTCTTGCCGTAGATGACTAAGATTTGGTAATTTAGTTCATATGGTTACTGTCGGTCAATGTATAAAAATGGGCATGGCCGCACTATATCTACGCCCACTTTAGCCTGCATAGCCAATCTTCGTATGCAGGTGCTATGGGTGCAAGTGGCAGTCACTTTGTAAATATAAACGTTGTCACGCCCACTTTTACCGCCCACAAATCAGTAAAAATGCTTTAAATCAGACGGCTTTTGCCGTAGAAGACTAAGATTTGGTAATTTAGTTCATATGGTCACTGTCTGCAACTGTTTAAAAATGGGCGTAGTCGCATCATATCTACGCCCACTTTTTCGAAATCATGCTTATTCCTGAGTTGCACACGTTTAATAGCAACACTTGATATGCAGGTGCTCTAAGTGGCAGTCAATATATATATATAAAATTTGCCACGCCGACTTGTACCACCCACAAAAAAAACAAAACGAAATGGCCAATTTCAGTCCTTGAAAGTACTTTGACCGAGCTTCTTATGATCAATTGTGTTATGAGTGTTGTGGAATGTTTGAACACAATTGATCGAGAACTGGACCCACATGTTTTATGCCGACTCCGAACGGCTTACGTTCTCAAGAAGCTTTTCATGGCAGTTTTTATTCTCTGAGGTTTGCCATTGTCTGCAGAGAGATGACGGCCGAACAGAAAAATTAATTCAATCGAAAAACTTTCCGTGTCAGGTGAGATTCGGACTAGGGTTCCCTCGCGTATGGGCCACACACAGACGATTCTCATCGTTAAATACTAAAATTTGGTTATTAAATTCATACGCTTACTCTCGACAGCTTTGAAAAAATTGTGCATGGTAGGACTATATCTGTGCCCACTTTTCAGAAATAATTTTATTTAATTTATTTATTTACTTATGTATTAATGTACTATAGTTCATTACAATTTAAAAATTATAACTAAGTTAGCTGCCTGGGCTATCGGTTAGAAATAATTTTAATTCCTGAGATGTGAACGTTTTGATAGACAAACTTGGTATGTGGGTGCTATGGGTCAAATTGGCGTTCACTTTATATATAAATGTTGCCACGCCTACTTTCAATGCCCACAAATCCATAAAAAGGATATATATCAGACTTTTTTTACAGTAAAAGACTAAAACTTGGTAGATTAGTTCATATGGATACTGCCAGAACCCTTAAAAAATGGGCGTGTCACACTTTATTTAAGACGACTTTTCAAAAATCATTGTAATTTCTGAGCTGTACGCGTTTTGATAGTGGAACTTGGTATATAGGTGCAATGGGACCAAGTGGCGGTCACTTTATATATAAATGTTGCCATACCTTTTTTTTCTGCTTATCTATCTATCTGTAAAAAATGTGTGTATGTATACTAAGGCTGCTCACAAAAAAAAGGTGTTCGGGTCGGTTCCTCAAAATAATGCTTTATTTTATGATGATTCCCCAAATATTTCGACTGTAGCGATAGTCATCCGTGAGCTGGAATGGTTTGAAATAAAAAAAAAAAAAAACAAAAAGGAAATGGCCATTTCAGACTTTGACCGAGCTTCTTATGCGTGCGTGTTGTGAAATGTTTGAACACAAATGATCGAGAACTGGATCTACAAGGCTTATGCCGACTCCGAACGGCTTATGTTCTCAAGAAGCTTTTCATGCCAGTTTTTACTCTCTGAGGTTTGCCATTGTCTGCATAGAGATGGCGGCCGAACAGAAAAATTAATTCAATTAAAAAAACTTTCTGTGTCAGATAGAATTCGAACCTGGGTTCTATGGTATACAAGCCTCGCACGTCAACCAGTATGCCACGGAATGGTTTGAAATATTCTGTAAAAATCGAGTTTTTTATAAAAATATTTACTGGTGCGGTAGTTAGAAATAACAAACGGTCAGAAATAATAGTAACTAAAAAGTTCTTTCAATCTGCACTAATAAATTTTTAATTTTTACTTTATTCTCTAAATTTTAAATTTTAACTTTTTTTTTTGTATTATTTTCACTAAAATGCAAATTAAAATTTTTTTTTTGTTTTGCCATTTTACTTTTAGTCAAATAAATTATCTATGGATGATAAAATAAAGTGTAAAGTGAATTGCTAAATTGAATGAAATTACAAAAAAATTTACACATTTTTTACATTTGTACAATTTATTTGACTAAAATTAGTTTAGGAAAAAATTCGTTTGAATTTTAGCGAAAATAATATGAAAAAAGTTAAAACAATCCAAAAAATCCGCATTATCTTTGGTCCAACGGAAAAAATATAAGATTTTTTGATGCAAAATTTTTTCCATTACTCTTATTTCTGACCGTTTGTTTTTTTCTAACTGCCATACCAGCCAATATTTTTAGTCGAAATATTTTGTGGATCATCATAACATAAGCCATGGATTATTTTGAAGAACGAGACTGAACAAATTTTTTTCTAAAGAGCGTGAGGCGACTTAATGTATATACGTATGTGGGTATATGTGTATATCACGTAAAGGCTTCGAAACCGCTAAGCCAATTTTTATACCAAAGCGTTGAGAGGGTTCCTGTGAAGTCTGTTGCCGATCGGAAATACACCTAAAATTTTCGATTTCGAACAGTTTTGTAATTATAGGTCGCAAAGCCTCGGAATTCAGTATTCGACCTCAATTTACACATGCCGTTGCACAGGTAACATTTTATGGGTGTTGGACGAGGGGCGTGGTACTTTTTCCGCACCCAAAATTTTCGGTATATCTTTCGAAATAAGTCACACATTAATAAAACTCGGTAAGAACTTACTATAAAAGCATGGCTTCACTAAAGCTACGCCCTCTTTTAGGGGATAAGCGCTGAGCGCAGCGAAGCGCGCCGGGTATAAGCTAGTCTATATATATAAAAATGAATGTATGTATGTGGGTATGTGGGTATGTGGGTATGTGGATATGTGTGTAAATCACGTATAGACTCCAAAACCACCGAACCAAACTTTATGCAATTTTTAGGGATACTGAAGCAACATTCGGGAAGTGTTCCTGTGAAGTTTGGTGTTGATTGGACAAGGGGGCGTGGTACCTCCCATACAACCCAAATTGGCTCTATCGCCCACAAACCAAAAAAAATGCTTTATATCAAACGGTTTTAATCATATAAAACTAAAATTTAGTAATTTCGTTCAGATGGTTACTTCCGGTGACTGTGCAAAAAATGGGCGTGGTCACACTATATCTACGCCCACTTTTAAGAAATCATTGTAATTCCTGAGATGTTCAAGTTTTGATAGTGAATCTTGGTATGCAGGTGCTATGGATCCAAATGGAAGTCAGTATGTAAATGTAAATGTTGTCACGCCCACTTTTACCGCCCACAAATCAGTAAAAATGCTTTATATCAGACGTCTTTTGCCGTAGAAGACTAAGATTTGGTAATTTAGTTCGTATGGTCACTGTCCGCCAATGTACAAAAAATGGGCATGGCCGCACTATATCTACGCCCACTTAATCGAAATCTTGCTTATTCCTGAGCTGTACACGTTTTGATAGTCAATCTTGGAATGCAGGTGCTATGGGTCCAAGTGGCAGTCACTATGTAAATATAAACGTTGTCACGCCCACTTCTACCGCCCACAAATCAGTAAAAATGCTTTATATCAGACGGCTTTTGCCGTAGAAGACTAAGATTTGGTAATTCAGTTCGTATGGTTACTGTCGGCCAATCCACAAAAAATTGGCATGGCCGCACTATATCTACGCCCACTTGATCGAAATCATGCTTATTCCTGAGTAGTGCACGTTTTGATAGTGAATCTTGGAATGCAGGTGCTATGGGTCCAAGTGGCAGTTACTATGTATATATAAACGTTGTCACGCCCACTTTTACCGCCCACAAATCAGTAAAAATACTTTATATCAGACGGCCTTTGCGGTAGAAGACTAAGATTTGGTAATTTAGTTCGTATGGTTACTGTCGGCCAATGCACAAAAAGTGGGCATGGCCGCTCTATATCAACGCCCACTTTATCGAAATCTTGCTTATTCCTGAGTTGTACACGTTTTGATAGTCAATCTTGGTATGCAGGTGCTATGGGGCCAAGTGGCAGTCACTATGTAAATATAAACGTTGTCACGCCCACTTTTACTGCCCACAAATCAGTAAAAATGCTTTATATCAGACGGCTTTTGCCGTAGAAGACTAAGATTTGGTAATTTAGTTTTAATCATTACTTGATAGTGAATCTAAGTGTGCAGGTACTATGGATCCCAGTGGCAGTCACTATTTATATATAAATGTTGTCACGTCCACTTTCAACGCCCACAAATCAGTAAAAAAGTAGAAGACTAGGATTTGGTAATTTAGTTTATTTGATTACTGTCGGCCAATGCACAAAAAATGGGCATGGCCGCACTATATCTACACCCACTTTCTCGAAATCATGCTTATTCCTGAGTTGTACACGGTTTGATTGGAAATCTTAGTACGCAGGTGCTATGGATCCAAGTGACAGTCACTATGTATATACAAATGTTGTTACGTCCACTTTAACCGCCCACAAATCAGTAAAAATGCTTTGTAGAAGACTAAGAATTGGTAATTTTGTACATAAGGTCACTATCGGCAACTGTTAAAAATGGGCGTGGTCGCACCATATCTACGCCCACTTTTTCGAAATCATGCTTATTCCTGCGTTGTACGCGTTTTGATAGTAACACTTCATACGCAGGTGCTCTAAGTGGCGGTCAATATATATATATAAAATTTGCCACGCCAACTTGTACCACCCGCAAATAAAAAAAAGTAACGCGAAATGGCCAATTTCAGCCCTTGAAAGGACTTTGGCCGAGCTTCTTATGATGAATTGAAATGATCGAGAACTGGACCTACAAGTTTTATGCCGATTCCGAACGGCTTATGTTCTCAAGAAGCTTTTCATGGCAGTTTTTACTCTCTGAGGTTTGCCATTGTCAGCAGAGAGGTGACGGCCGAACTGAAAAATTAATTCAATTGAAAAATCTTTCTGTGTCAGGTGGAATTCGAACCAGGGTTCTATCCCATATGGACCACACACTCTACCCACTACGCCACGGCCGCCACTTTTTTTACCCACAAATCAATAGAACTTCTATAAATCAGACAATTCTCATCGTTAAATACTAAAATTTGGTAATTAAGTTCATACGCTTACCAAAAATGTGCATGGTAGCACTATATCTGTGCCCACTCTTCAGCAATCATTTTATTTAATTTATTTATTTATGTATGTTTTATAGTTAATTACAATTTAACAATTATAACTAAGTAAGCACTAGCTGCCAGGGCTATCGGTTAGAAATAATTTAAATTCCTGAGATGTGAACGTTTTGATAGTCAATGATTTGATAGGTATGCAGATGCTATAAGTCCAAGTGGCGGTCACTTTTTATATAAATTTTGTCACGCCCACAAATCCGTGAAAGTATATAAATCCAAATTTACAGTAAAAGTCGCACTTTATCTACGCCGACTTTTCAGAAATCATTGTAATTTCTGAGCTGTACATGTTTTGATAGTGAAACTTGATATGTAGGTGCAATAAGACCAAGTGGCGGTCATTATACATATAAATGTTGCCATGCCTAAATGTTTGTTTGTATACGTATACTAGAGCTCCTCACAAAAAAAAAGGTGTTTTTGGGTCGGTTGCTCAAAATAACGCTTTTTGTTATGATGATCCCCCAAATATTTCGACAGAAGCTGGAATAGTTTGAAAAAAAAAAAACAAAATCGAAATGGCCATTTCAAACCTTGAAAGGACATTGACCGGTCTTCTTATGTTCTTAATAACAAACGGTCAGACTTAATAGTTATTTTGTCTTGCCATGTTACTTTTGGTCAAATAAATTATCTCTTCATGATAAAATATAGTGTAAAGTGAAGAATTAAATTGAATGAAATTACAAAAAAATGTACACATTTTTTAACATTTTACAATTTATTTGACTAAAAGTAGTATGGAAAAAAATTAATTTGAATTTTAGTGAAAATAATATGAAAAAAGTTAAACCAATCCATAAAAATCCGCATTATCTTTGGTCCAACGGAAAAAATTTAAGATTTTTGATGCAAAAGAACTTTTTCATTACTCTTATTTCTGACCGTTTGTTTTTTTTTAACTACCATACCAGGCAATATTTTTAGTCGAAATTTTTTGGGGCTCATCGTAACATAAGCCATGGATTATTTTGAAGACCCGGACTAAGCAACTTTTTTTTCTAAGGAGCGTGAGGCGACTTAATGTATATACGTATGTGGGTATATGTGTATATCACTTAAGGACTCTGAAACCGCTAAGCCAATTTTTATACCAAAGCCTTGAGAGGGTTCCTATGAAGTCTGGTGCCGACCGCAAAAGGCTCCTTAAATACACCAAAAATTTTCGATATCGAACAGTTTTGGTTTTTTTTTGTAGGTCGCACAGTCTCGGAATTCAGTATTCGACCTCAATTTACACATGCCGTTCCACTGGTAACATTTTATGGGCGTTGGTCGAGGGGCGTGGTACTTTTCGGCACCCTAAATAGTCGGTATAGTTTTCGAAATAAGTCACACATCAATAAAACTCGGTACGAACTTACTATAAAAGTATGGCTTCACTAAAGCTACACCCTCTTTTAGGGGATAAGCGCTGAGCGCAGCGAAGCGCGCCGGGTATAAGCTAGTATATAGATAAAATTAATTTTTAAATAGAAGAATAATTTTCTTTTGTGCATTTTTAAATAGTATAATGTTTATTTATTAATAGTGCTATAAAAAATTTTAATTAATTGTTAAGTTTCTCGCGCAACAATAGAAAATATTTCTCAAATTGCATTTACAATTATGATATTCTCTGTAATTTCATAATGTTTCTAGGCGAATTTTCGAACGTAATAACCATATGAATTGTGTATTATTGAAAGAAAATATTTAAATTTTGTTATCAATGGGAATTTTTTATATATAATTATTTAAAATATATTTAAAAGTACTTTAAAAGACATGCAAACCATGTTGAAAAAGTGCGCAAACACAGAAATATAAATTTATATGAAACGTCTTTTCTCGGCGATTCTCAAATTTTCAAGTGGGGTTAAATTCAGTATGTTGAGTGATAGATACGACGACATACAAGAAAACGATTTAAAAGTATTAAAATTTGTGAATTTGTGGTGTCAAAGATCTTAAAAGTGTGAATACTAATAGAAAAAAAAAAATAAAGTGGAAAAAAAATGTCTGAGGCTACAATAATTGCTACAACATCTTCTCCAGTTGCTGTTGCTGCTGAGAAAAAACTGTAGTGTAGTGTAGTGAAGTGACTTTAATAAACCAAATGAAATATCATAAAGAGAAACGAAAAGTGTTCAGTAAAACTAATTTTAAAATAAAAGACAATAATAAAAGCCAAACGTTTTCAAGCGCTATGCTTGAAATCGGAGATAGTGACTCTAATGGCAATGTGAAAACAAATGATATAAAAATGGAATCTAGTGATTCGTTAAAGAACAGTGAAGTGTCGCTTGAAAGCGAAAAAAAAGCTCCCAAGCGAAAAAAAACAAAGTTGGCTGAGTACAAAGAAACGTTCAATAAACTCGCAAACAATAATAACGAATGTGACCTTAAAGAAAAACTGTTGATACAAGCAAGGCAAATTGAAGACCTTAAAAATATGTGTCTAGAACTTGAATATAAATTAAAAAACAAGGAGCAAGAAAGCTACCTTAAGAACAATAGATATTACGAACTTTCATCCTGTGAAGATATAGACGTGGATGAACACAGCGATTTTCCCGCATTGGAAGAAGCCGAAAAAATCGGCATTAAAAAAAAATCATCATCGCAGCCTGCTCCAACTTCATCAGCTGGTCGTAGTACAAAGGAGAAGCAAATGGGCAGCAGCATTCATGTAAATAAGTCAAACTCGGAGAAACCACCGCAGATGATCATCAGCAACGAAGATATCAAAGTACTAAGTATTAAAATTAATAATACAATTAATAATAAAAATTATTATTTTAATAAGAAAAATAGTGATAGCACGGTAGTGCAAATTCTTAATCTAAATGATTATAAAAAAGTTAAAGAAATGTTTGATGTTGAAAACATTAAATATTTTACATATACACCCAAGAGTGAAAAGCCCATAACATTTATATTAAAAAATTTTCCAGAATTCTACAATGAAAACGATCTCCTAAGTGCCTTAAATTTAGTTGAGCTTAACATAAAAGCTATTGCTGTTTCTAAAATCAAATCAAACTGGCTGGTCCAATTTGAAAAAACGTCCAATGTATCGGACATATTAAATATAAAATATTTGAATCAAAATAGAGTTTTTTTTTTAAAGTTTAAGACAAAAAATATATTGCAATGTAAGCGTTGCCAAAGGTACAACCATGCGGCAATTAATTGTAACATGCCTTTTCGGTGTGTGAAGTGCGGTGGTAATCATGGGCCAAAAAATTGTAAAATACCTCCTAAGGAAATAAATAATGACATAATCACAAAAACTCTTAGTGATGGTACGATAAAAAAGCAAAGTACGATTGGTGTCCAGGTTTACTGCGTACTTTGCAAATCGGAAGGGCATACTGCCAATTATAAAAAATGCAGTGTATATCAAAAATTAAAAAATGCAATAAATCAAAAAAGAAGAGAGAAAAGCTTTTGCAAAAAAATCAGCTTTGAATTTTAGTACACCGCTAAAGTCTTATGCGGATATTATGCGTTCAAATAACGCAAGGCAAACAAATAATTATAATGGTTATGATTATAATAACAGAAATGATATAAGTAATTTAAATAACACTTTATGCAACAATAATTTTTCCTTTATTAATAGCGAATGCCAAGATTTGTTCGGTAAAAGCTTCTCGGATATTATCCAAAAAATAAATAAGTTCATACCTACGTATGATAAAAATGCACCAGCTCATGTAAAGCAAGAGCAACTCTTTAGTTTGTTCTTTTCAGTTTGTGGGTAAAACTTCAAATTTTAATAAAAAATAATGACTAGGAAAATACAATGTATTTTAATTAATGTTAACTCTTTGATTTCAAAGCAAAGAAGGCATTTTTTCAATTTGTTTTTGGTTAAGCATAAGCCAGATATTGTGTTAATGGTAGAACATAAGCTCAATATAAGACATAGGTTGAACTTTAAGGGCTACAACCTAATAAGGCAGCATAGAACTGGGGGTCGTGGTGGAGGAACTGCCATTTGTATTAAAGAAAACTTTAGCTTCGAAAGAGTAATTATAGATTCAGACAGCATTGAAAACACTGCCATAAAAGTTCATCTTATTGATGGTAGCAAAATAACATTTGTAGCAATGTACCATAAGCCACAGGAGCCGCTGCATGAGGCGGACCTTAATAAAATTATATCAAACATAAACTCTGAAAAAATAGTTCTGGGCGGAGATTTAAATGCAAAACATCCCAATTGGGGAAATTCAATTACAAATACAAGTGGTAGAACGCTTGCAAGATGGTTAACTCAGTACCCTCAATTACAAATAATTCCAACTAAATTGCCAACAAGGGTCTCAACTTGTGGCTCATATATAGACATTTTTTTAACATCTGCCTCAGTCTGCGTGGAGTTTTAACCTCAGCATCCGGACTGTCTCAAAACACTTTTTTATGAATCAGATCACAGTGCAGTTATATTAAATATTGTGGCTTCTGAAATTGCAAGAAATCCTCCAGTTGAAGTATTCAAATGGGACAATTTAGATGTTGATGCTCTCAACTCCACGTTACGAGAAAAGCTAATTAACCACACGTTACCTTTAAATAGAATCGCCACAAAAGCAGAGATTGATGATTGCATTTCAAATCTGTGCCCGGCATTTGAATCTGCAATAAGCAATTCTACACCTAAAGTAACAATTAGAAAAAGAGGACAAATAAATCTATCACTGACAATACTTCAATTCATTGCTGAAAAGAAAAGACTAAGAAAGCAACACTTTAGATGTGTAGATCCCCAAATGAAAGCCATCCTAAAAGCATCGATCAAAAATCTCGATAAAATAATTCAGGAACTCATAATTATTCACGAGAATAAATATTGGTCTGAGTTTTTTGCAAAAATTAAAATGAATAACAAAACGTATAAAAAAATTAAGGGTCTCTGTGGTCTTAACAAAAAACCTGACTTATCTGAACTACTTGATAGTAAGGGCAGTATTATAACTGATAATTTGCGCAAAGTTAATCTACTTGCGGAGAACTTTGAGCAAATTCACAGACAAAATATGAATATGGGCACAGTGCAATTTACTGATTTTGTTAATGATCAGATTTCTGACTTAATCAATAATGATCCAATTGTCAGCTTTTATGATGTCCTCACTGCTGATGGTGAAACTTCCATAAGGGAAAATAATACTTTGGCACAAGCCTACAGCCAGTTTATTGCACATAAAAATTGCACTAAAATTAAAAAATAATAAGAAAAGTTTTGGAGACGATGGCATCTCAAATTTTGTGCTAAGAAAAACAAAGTCTTTCTTTTGGAGTTTTTTGGCCATTTTATTCAATCAGATATATAATATAGGATACTTTCCAAGTAGCTGGAAATGTGCAAAAATTATTCCAATCTTAAAACCTAATTCAAATCCGAAGCACCTAAAAAGCTACAGGCCGATATCGTTGTTATCTAACATTAGTAAATTATTTGAAGAGTTTATTTTAAAAAAAATTAAGAAACACATTGAAGAACATAATATTTTAAAAAACTATCAATTTGGCCTTAGACCATCTCTTTCCACCAGCCACGCGCTCTTATTACTGTCAGATTTTGTTACATCCAACTTAAATCAAAAAAAAAGCTACAATCGCGGTTAGCTTAGACTTTGAAAAGGCCTTTGACACCGCTTGGTTTGAAGGAATTATCTATAAAATGTACAGAATTTTTTATTTTAACAAAGTTATATGTAGAATTCTTCTCTGCTATCTTTCTCACCGCAAATTATCTGTTCATAACCAACTTCAAAATTCAGAAACAAAGTCAATCTTGGCAGGAGTACCGCAAGGTTCACTTCTAGGCCCAGTACTTTACAATATACTGATTGCAGATTTGCCTGACCCAGGCCCTTGTGCACTTACGTTGATTTACGCTGATGATATTCTCATCTTAAGTTCAAAGCCGCTTATAAAAAACGCTGAAAAAATAATTAATGACTATTTAGCTACGCTAAGTTTATTTTTTAATAAATGGAAATTAAAATTAAATGTAAGCAAATGTGAGTGTACAGTTTTTAAGGGTCTTAGGAAAAACTTATATCCGAATGCCAGAAAATTTTTGCCGAATATAAATATACAGGGTCAAGTCATAGTATTTAAAGACAAAATAAAGTATCTGGGCATAATGCTGCACAGTTCATTTAGATTTGAAAGACACATCGACTATGTCTTGGCCAAAGCCAAAAAAGTATTCATTTCATATTTTAATATTCTAAAAAAAACGAAAAGCTTAAACGCAAAAATAAAATTAAATATTTTTAAACAAATAATACGTCCCATCTTAGCCTATGGCTTTCCTATCTGGTTTGATATTTCCTCAAGCCAGATGTAGAGACTTAGGATCTTTGAAAGGAACATACTAAGAGACTGCACAGGATTAAGATGGCAGCATTTGCAAAACGATTTCAGAAAAAGAGTTTCAAACAAAACTCTGTATAATAATTGCGAGCTAGAACGTATTGATTGCTTTCTGGTTGCATCAGCTCTTAAATTTATTTTTAAAACTTCATACGTAGATAATGAACTCTTAGCAAATTATTTACTTAAAGAAAATGAAATTGAATTTCCTTTTGAAGAAAGATATCTTTCCGTAATTTATATTAAAATTCTTAATACAAATAACAATCTATACAGTGAAAACAAATTATTGTACTACCATAGACGCTATCAAACTATTGATATTAATAACACAGTTTATAATAAAAGTCAGTATACTAAAGCTTAAAAAACCATAACAATTTTGCTTGTTTTCAAGAATTATTGTTTGTTTATTTTAAGCAAGTTTTTATTTATTTGTTTTTATTATTTAGTTTTAAGCATAGTTTTTAAGGTTGTTTTGTAATGAATTTCCTTTTTTACCCATTTTTTGGGAAAATATGTATAAAAATAAGCTTTACAGCAAAAAAAAAAAAACCTCAAAATACAATGTATTAAAGAAAAAATGTAAATTTAAATTTCTAGATAAATACATATATGTATGTTAGAAACATATAATAAATGTTAAATATATTCGTAAGAATTCACAAATGTATAAATAATTTTGGGACAATAAAAATCTTTCTTTTCGTAAAATCTTTCTTTTCGTTGAGTGATACGATACGACGACATACAAGAAAACGATTGAAAAGTATTAAAATTTGTGGTGTCAAAGATCTTAAAAGTGTGAATACTAATAGAAAAAAAAAAAAATAAAGTGGAAAAAAAAATGTCTGAGGCTACAATAATTGCTACAACATCTTCTCCAGTTGCTGTTGCTGCTGAGAAAAAAGTTGTTAAGAAAAGTTCTAAGAAGAAAACTGCTGCTCCATCTCATCCACCAACTCAACAAATGGTTGATGCTTCAATTAAGAATTTAAAAGAACGAGGTGGATCATCATTATTGGCAATTAAAAAATACATAAGTGCTACATATAAATGTGATGCCCAAAAGTTGGCACCATTTATTAAAAAATATTTAAAATCAGCTGTTGTAAGTGGAAAACTAATACAAACTAAAGGTAAAGGTGCATCTGGATCATTTAAACTATCTGCTGCTGCCAGTAAAGAACCGAAACAAAAATCAAAATCTGTTGAAAATAAAAAATCAACAAAAGTTGCTCCAAAGAAGAAATTAACTTCAACTAAAAAAGTATTATCTGGTGATAGGAAAGCAAAGAAGGTTACTGTTTCAAAAAAGACAACTGAAAAGAAAAAAGTTGAGAAAAGCAAACTTAAAGGTATTAAGAAAAATGAATCGGTTAAGTCAAAAAGTATTAAAACGAAACCAGCAGCAGCTGGTGGTGCAGTTTCTAAAGGAAAGGTAACAAAATCTAAGACGGCTGTAGTAAAGAAAACAGTCAAAGTGCCAAAAAAAAGTGTTAAAAAACCAACAGCCAAGAAATGAATTTAGTAAGAAAAAAAAAACTCAATTCATATGATGAAGTTCGTTCATAATATCGAATTTTATTTCAATCAAAGCCCTTTTCAGGGCTACAAAATATTCTAAAGACAAAGGAGATGAATTTATTTATATGGAAACAAAAATACACAACTTAATAAAAATAAAAAATATGTTGTTGTAAATATTATGAAAAACTTTAGTTGAATTAATAAATAATGTAAAATTTAATACAGTACATATGTACAATAAGAACCCAATCGTAAAATTATTTTAATTAACATGACTTTTCATATGTATTATGTTTCGTTTATCTCCTCTTTTTATTTTTTTTTGGGCGGGCTGTTTTCAAATTTTCTTTTTCAATTATTACGCATAAAAAATTTATTAGAAAATGCAATGATTGTACTGTACGTAATAAGTAAGAATAATGAATTTTTATCAATTTTTTTAAAAATATTTGTGGCCCTGAAAAGGGCCTTTGTAAAGGTAGAAGAATTAAATATATCGCACTTTGTTTATTTAGAACTCGTGTATTTTGTGACCGCTTTGGTTCCTTCACTAACAGCATGCTTCGCCAATTCACCAGGCAACAGAAGACGAACAGCTGTTTGAATCTCTCGACTGGTAATTGTTGATCTTTTATTATAATGAGCCAAACGAGAAGCTTCAGCAGCAATGCGTTCAAAAATATCATTAACAAAACTGTTCATGATACTCATTGCTTTAGAAGAAATACCAGTATCAGGATGAACTTGTTTCAGCACTTTATAAATGTAGATAGCATAACTCTCCTTCCTCTTGCGCCTCTTTTTATTTTTTTTTTATTTATTTAATTATTTCGAAAACCGGCACAACAAAGTTTAAAACCTTAATAACAGTACCGGTAGTGTGTAAGTATAAACATCGATTATCTTATGTATGGAGCTTAAATATACTTACATTTATAATTGAGCTTAGAATAAGTAATAATGAAAGGAACATCTACATAAAACAAGTATTACATTAAGTATTGAGTATTAAGTATTAATAGTAAACATTAAGTAAGCATTAAATATGTAAGCAAACTTTAAAGTATTTAATTATCTAACATTTTCAACTATTATATAATACCTACATTTTTAACTATTATATAATACCTACAGCGAAGAAAAATGTAAAGCTAATTTGTTTTTGAATTGCACAGCATTATTGCACGATCTTAAACTATTAGGAAGCTCGTTCCAAAGACGTACAGAATGTATGAAGAACTGCCTTTCGGACGTTAAACAAGAGAAACGTAAGCAATTAATTTTATTTGTTCGGCTGGATCGAGAAAAATTCAATCTCAAAAACAAGTAACTGGGTTCTGCATTACAAATAATCTTATGCAATAATAAAAGCGTACGATAGTTCAACAAATTTTCAAAGGTTAAGCCATGGATTCGTTTAGCATATTGGGAAACATGGTCTCTTCTTTTTAGTCCAAAAACGTAGCGAGCAATATTGTTAAAAAGAACGTTTAATTTGTTTTTACTTAAGCTATCACAGTTAGCAAAAATTTCACATCCGTACAGCATTGTTGGTATGAGATATGTTTTTGCAAGTAACATTCGTATGTGAAGAGGTGTAAAATACTGCGTCGTCCATAAAACACGAAGCATGCCGTAGACCTTACCGATTACATTACTTATGTGGTTATTCCAAGTAAGCGTTCTGTTGAAGGTTACCCCCAGATTTTTTGCAGAGTCTACGAATTCGATATTACTACCATTTAATACAAGAGGAGTTACAGTGGAAATATCAATAACTTTCCTCGTAATCACTAGACATTTAGACTTTTTAGGATTAAGGCTTAAACCATTTTTGAGTGCCCAATTACCAATGTTTTCAAGAACACTATTCAGATGGGATACACAGTTGTGAAGATGATCACGTTTACAGTTAACATATAACTGAACATCATCAGCATACATATGAACCTTACAATTTTCTAATACACTAGGTAGGTCATTTATATATAAAGAAAAAAGAAGAGGACCTAAAATAGACCCTTGAGGTACACCTCTATTAATGGGAAGAAATACCGATGAGATATTATTAGCAACAACGGCTTGCGACCTTTCAGAAAGATAAGAGGCAATAAGATTCGCAGCTGACGTTGTGAAATTAAACAGTTTAAGAAGCTTGGTCACCAATATGTCATGATCGACTGTGTCGAAAGCCTTAGAGTGGTCCAAAAGGACTAAAAACCCAACTCCATTGTAATCTAAACCAGCACGCAGGTCTTCCGATACATCAATCAGGGCAGTGATCGAACTATGCTTGGCTCTAAAGCCCGATTGTCTGTCAGTTATAAAACCATTTCTGTGCAGGTAAGAGTTGATTTGCTGACTTATTAAGAATTCTAACGCTTTGGATATGAATGGCAGGATTGCTATAGGGCGGTACTCGTTATGAGATTTCGGTACTGGGATAACTTTAGCTTTCTTCCATCCTTTTGGGTAAATTGACTTCGTGAGCACAGAATTAAAAATGTAAGTAAGATATGGAAGTATCCTCGGAAGCAAAATTTTTAGAAAAATGGGGCTGACTTCATCATGCCCAATAGCATTCGACTTAATTCCTAAGATACTTTTTAGAACATCAACCTGGGAGACGCAAGAGAAACTGAAGCTGGAATTCACATTAAAAGAGATGTTAATATTTCTGTAAGCATTATGATTAACCGAGGGCATGGGAATGTCGGCAAACTTTTTGTTCAGATCCCCTACGTCCACATTGTCAATGGAGTTGAAAGTTTTTTGACAAAGACCAATATTGCGAATCACTTGCCACTTCTGTTTACTGTTGACCACTGAGTCAAACTTACCACCATAGTAATTGCTTTTTGCTGCTTTAACCTCTTTCACAACTCTCGAACGTAGGATCTTGAACTCATCATATAAGCTTGGAGTTTTGAAACGTTTCCATCGATTATATGCTTTATTGCGCAGTAATATTAAGTTTTCAATGACTCTACTGAACCAAGACCGTTGCTTATGAACAGATTTTTTATGCCTTAGAGGGACAAACTCATTGAAGAGTTTATTGATATTGTCTTGAAGAAATTCAACTTGATCAGAAACTGAATACATATGAAATATTAGTTCCCAGTGTACATTCAATGTTGCAGTTGCAAGTCTAGCATAGTCAATGCTTTTGAAGTCGCGGTAGCTGTAACAGATTACAGTGTCATTGAGTCGGAAGTCATAAGCAAGAAAAATTAGGTCATGCTTTGAAAAATTAGATACGGATAGTTGATCGTAAAGAAGAATTCTAGTTTTAACACTTACAAAGAATAAATCCAAGAGAGTATTGGTTGTTTTTGTATAGTGAGTAGGCGTTGTAGTATTTACAGGAAACAAACCTAAGCTGTTCATATCTTGCACCAGATTATTGTCTTCCAGGAGGTTACAATTAAAATCACCAGCTATAATTATTTCACTGAAGGAAAGTGTAATGTTTTCCAGTGTGTCAAAAAGAATTGAGAAATCAACAGTTCGGTTTGGCCGGTAAACTGACCCAAGAAGCAAATTTTGATCCCCATTGGAAACAACTACAAAGACATATTCAATGACACTATCAGGTGACGACTTGCAGAGCATTTTACATATAACATTTTCTCTTACATATATTGCTACTCCGCCTGCATGACCAACTCGGTCCACACGAAATATTTTGAACCCATTCAAACTGAACAAAGCGTCGGACATATCTTTATTAAGCCATGTCTCACTTACACAAACAGCATCCATACCAGAACCTTCAAACACATACCGCAATTCATCTACCTTGTTAACCATGCTCTGAGCATTTATGTGGCAAATTTTTAACCCAGGCCTTTGTTTAGAGAGTACTCGAATCATACTGTAGCTGCAGTCTATGGAACGAAAATTTTCAGAACTCAACATGTTTAAAGTGTAGCAAACAAGGAACTATAACTAACGCGTGCTTTATGATAAAACAGATTTTCTTCGCTGCTGTGGCATATAAAAATGTAAAATTATAATAAAAATTAGTGAAACTAAAAGTCGAGATACTAATTTGTGATGTAACGAAAACAATGCAAGTTATGAGCTGCACCAGAATCACCCGGATCACTGCCGCTTTTGATAGTTTCAATAACATCTTCCAACTTTGCCAAGGATTCAACCGATGAAGCATTATCGTTAACGCGAGGCTTAATGTGCACGATCCCACGACGAGTAAAAGCTGCAGATAGTAGATTTTGCTTTTTGTAACGGAGCGCGTGCTGTAGAATAGCAGAATTTGTTCTCGTCAGACCTTCATTTATATATATTGGTTTGTTTGACTGAAAACCCACATGTTGTAGACGTAGTACATCCTTGCTTTCTCGCCGATATTTTGCACAAGAGCTCAGAAAGAAATTTCTGCCAGAAGGCGTTTCAAATTTAACGATTATTGTTGAATCTCTGTTACTGTTTTGAATGTATGGTTTTTTATTTAGCCGGAACATGTTTTTAACACTGGGAAGCTGAATGTTTACAACAGAGCAGATTTGACTCAATATTCCTCCCAGGTTTTCGCCTTCAGAGAATGGAATACCATTTAGTCGAAGGTCACAGGCAACCGCAGCATTGTCTTGCTTATCCAGTTGTGACTTTAACTCAGCAACCTCTTTTTTGAGACAATCAACCTCACCCATCTGGAATGGCAGAACCTCTCTCGCAGCAACAGCACCCTGTTGTTCAAGAAGCTGCACATTCAATTTATCAAGGTCAGTTTTAAAATTGCTGATACCGTCCTTCAACGTGTCAACCTCAAGAGCAATCTTCTCTAATTGTGTGACTCTACTAGTGACCGCTTGCAAGCCGCTACGTATTTCAGCAACATTTTGACGCAGCTCAGCTAGAACTCTAAGCTCACTCTCATGTATTGCAGATGTGAGCCCATCCTTAATTTGGGAGGTTATCTGCTCACTGTGCTTTGAAAGGCGCAGTTCCAACCTTTGATTCTGCTTCTCAAACTTTTGATCGATAAGAGCAAGCAAAGTCGATGTCGAAAATTTTTCAGAAATATTTTTAGTATTGACACTGACCGGAGGGGTCGAAGCATTTCCAGTCACTGAAGAGCCAGTCACACTAGAGCTGGTATCTGCCGAATTCGCATTGGACTTAATAGGCGGTGAGCGGACGATCGATTCCCGACGAGCTGAGAGACACTTCGCGCATTTGTATGGTTGCTTGTTTTTTAGCATGAACTCTAGATCAGATTTCTTTATGTTCACACAGTGGCAGTGAAAAAACTCATTACAAGTGGCGCATTTGACTTTTTTGTCATCTTGTAAATTACGCTCAACCCTTGCTGAACAAACACACGGCATTTTTCTAGTTTTAAGCTCAACGATTATAATTCAGCACGTTTAGACGATACCACTTGTTACAGCGGTTGAATATTACTTTGGTCAATGTGGCAACACTGTATCAAAACTTGTTTGACAGTTCGCAGCTGATTTCTTAAGTTCAGTTTTTATCAGTTTTGGCGCAATATTACAGCAAGTGCGGAATGATCGCTAATTGTAAATAAATATATTATTTAATTTCAACTCACAGTGAGTCCAGTGATTAAACCATTCCACAGCCAGCAAACTAGAAGACAACAAAAGCACGGAACCAAGCCAGACAGCAGCTTCAAAACAATAGACAGCAGCTCCACAACAACAGGCAGCAGCGGTCGCCAGCAAGCAGCACTCGCAAAAACAGGGCAGTGCAACAGGTAGTGCAGTAAACGACAGCAATTCCACAGAAACGCCCAAATCTTCAATCTCATAAAGTACCCCGTGTTGTAATTAGGTACTTTTGATAGTTCCAACAATTAATAGCTGATAATATTAAGTTAAAATCAATTTTCCACACAGTCCAAATTTTCAACTTCTATCTTCGTTTTGACGTTTTTCCTTTTTCTTATCATTTTTAGTAATATTCTTTTGTGCTTTTCCAGCCTTCTTGGCAGCCTTTCCACTAGTTTTTGGTGGCATTTTTTATTAATTATTTTTCACTCACAATTTACTTAGTTGGTGGCTTGTGGCTCGTTTGCACTATTCAGTATTCAGTATTCAGTATTCACTATTCACTATTCACTATTCACTGTTCACAACACACAAATTTTTCTCAATACCAAAAATGTCCAATCTTAAGTAGTTTTTTGTGTACGAGTTTTTCAGGTACGGAAACGATTAGCGTGGATTGTTATTTTCATACCTTTACGATATTGAGCGTATGAAAAAAAAGTATAAATATAAAGTCAAAGTTCGTAGTGAATATCATATATCGATCGAATTGTGTTTGTTGTGCAGTTTAAAGTGAAGTGTTCATAAAAAATAAATATTAAAAAATGTCTGGTCGTGGCAAAGGTGGTAAAGTTAAAGGAAAGGCAAAATCTCGCTCCAACCGTGCTGGTCTTCAATTTCCCGTTGGTCGTATTCATCGTTTATTGCGTAAAGGCAACTATGCTGAACGAGTTGGTGCCGGCGCTCCTGTTTATTTAGCAGCTGTAATGGAATATTTAGCTGCTGAAGTTCTTGAATTGGCAGGGAACGCTGCTCGTGACAATAAAAAAACAAGAATTATCCCACGTCATTTGCAATTGGCCATTCGCAATGATGAAGAATTGAATAAATTATTGTCGGGTGTAACGATTGCTCAAGGTGGTGTTTTACCAAATATCCAAGCAGTACTTTTGCCAAAGAAAACTGAAAAGAAGGCATTATTTTCCAAATAGACAATAATAAAAAACAAACCGTCCTTTTCAGGACGACTATCTAATTTACACAAAGAGTTAAAATAATTTAGATTTGAAAATCATAAAAAATTCATTTTGATAAATTTAGCTTGAAATATCGAATTTCCAAAAAAAAAATTCAATAATAAATTATTCAAGAAAGTGCTTGAAAAAAAATCTTTTTAAATATTTGTAAAATTATCAATACAAATATGTAAATACATTTATATAATTCGAAAATGTAATTTATTTGCTTAAATTGCCACATTAAGAATTTTCTATCTGCGTTAAAAATTGCACGTACACAGAAATTATACATTTATATGAAACTTCTTTTCTCGGCGATTCTCAAATTTACAAGGGAGGCTAAATTGGTAGAATTAATGAAAAATGTTGGACTTCTTAAGTGCTCATAAAATAAACTTTATTTTAATACAAGAAAACTCGTTACAAATCTTGATATATTTTATTTCACTTATTTATTACAATTATTTAATTTCACTTTTTATTTTTTTTTGCCAAAATTGGAATAGTTCTTATAACTAGTTGACTTTGCAGAAGAACATAAATTTATTTTGAATATAGCTACAAAAATGAAATTTCTTTAAGATATATTATTTATTAAAGATTATTTTTCTCTCTTTATTTAGTTAATATTGTGGTCCTTAAAAGGAACGATTGTTTTTAAATGCTTCTCCAGCTGTGATATAAAGTTTTTAACCACCAAAACCGTATAGAGTACGTCCTTGTCTTTTAAGAGCATAAACTACATCCATAGCTGTAACTGTTTTCCTTTTGGCATGCTCAGTATACGTTACTGCATCACGGATTACATTTTCTAAAAACACTTTTAAAACGCCACGTGTTTCTTCATATATTAAGCCAGATATACGCTTAACACCACCACGACGAGCCAAACGACGAATTGCTGGCTTTGTAATACCTTGAATGTTATCACGAAGAACTTTACGATGACGTTTTGCTCCACCTTTACCCAAACCTTTTCCACCTTTACCGCGTCCAGTCATTTTATTTTTCTATTTTTTCACTTTTGCACAACACAATTTAAAATTAATCGAAGGAAATATTTTAAAGACACACAACCACTGACCAATGCGAATGCTCAACACGAACCGATGTACATCTATTTATATAAAAATTTACCAAATAAGAGTGCGATAGCAATAGACTGATTATCACAGATGCTATACATGTGAACATCTGAAACGATTTCATTGCAAAAACTACTTAAGCTTCAAAATTGTAGGAAATATTTAAGGAATTAATGTGTTGTGTTGCGTTGTGTTTCTCAAAGAAAAAAAGAAAAAAATCTAAAAATTTTTTGTGGTACAGTTTTGATTTGAAGAATTAAGTGAAAAGTAAAAAGAAAATGGCGTGTACAAAGCAAACCGCTCGTAAATCGACTGGTGGAAAGGCTCCTCGAAAGCAATTGGCAACAAAGGCTGCTCGTAAAAGTGCACCAGCCACAGGAGGTGTTAAAAAACCTCATCGCTATCGTCCGGGCACAGTTGCTCTTCGAGAAATTCGTCGCTACCAGAAAAGCACAGAACTGTTAATTCGGAAATTACCATTCCAACGATTAGTTCGTGAAATTGCTCAAGATTTCAAGACAGATTTACGCTTTCAAAGTTCAGCAGTAATGGCTCTTCAGGAGGCAAGTGAAGCATATTTAGTTGGACTTTTCGAAGATACCAATTTGTGTGCTATTCATGCTAAACGTGTGACAATTATGCCAAAAGATATTCAATTGGCTCGTCGCATACGTGGTGAACGCGCTTAAAAAACAACTAGATTGCAAACGAAACAAAATCGGTCCTTCTCAGGACCACAACTCAATTAAATTCAAATGAGATGCATTTTATAATACAGTTTACATATTTATAAATAAATTTTAGGGACATACATTGCAATACAGTTTATTTATAAGAAATAAATTGTCTAAATTAATATTTATTAAAATAAACAGAACATATTTTCTATATATAAGTTTTATACGAATGCAGTATAATTTTGCAATCAAGGCAGACGCTTATAAAACTGAATATAATAAAAATTAAGTTTTATAAGCGTTTGGTTGTGAAAACAAAACGTTGCAGAAATATGTACCAAATTAAGAATTTATACGATTCAAATGTGTTTAATTTAGAATAAAATTTATAGGCCACCGTAAAACAAACTAACAAAAATTTAATATCAAATGAGATACAATTTATTGATGTGATTTTAAAATATATTGATAGGTAGCATGAAAAATTTTAAAAATTCTTTGCAACATTTGTAAGGTTTTGATAATTTCATATAGCCAATTATCGTAAGAAAATAAATTTTTTCAATAATTCTAAAAGAACTGAGCATTGAAAATAATACAGATTGTATGCTTTTTAATTAAATTCAATTATTTATACGTTACAACAATGCCGATCGTTAACATTTGTAAGGTTTCGTTCGTGTATTTATAAAAACGTTCGTTCCTTCACTCCACAATACATAACAATTGAGTGTGGAGTTGAGTGCGTTTATTTCATGGACATATTTCTTTCTAGCTGCTGAATAAAAATACTAATATATTTTTATATTTTAACATAAAAATGCATACAATATGATTTCGCTGTCTTTGAAATAAAACGCTAGTAAATTGATATAGTTTGAAGCATATATGCATATATATAAAGACACATTTTTAATTTGCAAACATTATATGCACATCTTTAATCATGTTCTATTTTATAAAATCATTTTATTAATTGTTATTTTAGCAATCTACGAATTTTATTGATGATTTCTTTAATGTTTGCTGGGAACCACTATCAGTTATATATAGATAAAATTAATTTTTAAATAGAAGAATAATTTTCTTTTGTGCATTTTTAAATAGTATAATGTTTATTTATTAATAGTGCTATAAAAAATTTTAATTAATTGTTAAGTTTCTCGCGCAACAATAGAAAATATTTCTCAAATTGCATTTACAATTATGATATTCTCTGTAATTTCATAATGTTTCTAGGCGAATTTTCGAACGTAATAACCATATGAATTGTGTATTATTGAAAGAAAATATTTAAATTTTGTTATCAATGGGAATTTTTTATATATAATTATTTAAAATATATTTAAAAGTACTTTAAAAGACATGCAAACCATGTTGAAAAAGTGCGCAAACACAGAAATATAAATTTATATGAAACGTCTTTTCTCGGCGATTCTCAAATTTTCAAGTGGGGCTAAATTCAGTATGTTGAGTGATAGATACGACGACATAGAAGAAAACGATTGAAAAGTATTAAAAGTTGTGAATTTGTGGTGTCAAAGATCTTAAAAGTGTGAATACTAATAGAAAAAAAAAAATAAAGTGGAAAAAAAATGTCTGAGGCTACAATAATTGCTACAACATCTTCTCCAGTTGCTGTTGCTGCTGAGAAAAAACTGTAGTGTAGTGTAGTGAAGTGACTTTAATAAACCAAATGAAATATCATAAAGAGAAACGAAAAGTGTTCAGTAAAACTAATTTTAAAATAAAAGACAATAATAAAAGCCAAACGTTTTCAAGCGCTATGCTTGAAATCGGAGATAGTGACTCTAATGGCAATGTGAAAACAAATGATATAAAAATGGAATCTAGTGATTCGTTAAAGAACAGTGAAGTGTCGCTTGAAAGCGAAAAAAAAGCTCCCAAGCGAAAAAAAACAAAGTTGGCTGAGTACAAAGAAACGTTCAATAAACTCGCAAACAATAATAACGAATGTGACCTTAAAGAAAAACTGTTGATACAAGCAAGGCAAATTGAAGACCTTAAAAATATGTGTCTAGAACTTGAATATAAATTAAAAAACAAAGAGCAAGAAAGCTACCTTAAGAACAATAGATATTACGAACTTTCATCCTGTGAAGATATAGACGTGGATGAACACAGCGATTTTCCCGCATTGGAAGAAGCCGAAAAAATCGGCATTAAAAAAAAATCATCATCGCAGCCTGCTCCAACTTCATCAGCTGGTCGTAGTACAAAGGAGAAGCAAATGGGCAGCAGCATTCATGTAAATAAGTCAAACTCGGAGAAACCACCGCAGATGATCATCAGCAACGAAGATATCAAAGTACTAAGTATTAAAATTAATAATACAATTAATAATAAAAATTATTATTTTAATAAGAAAAATAGTGATAGCACGGTAGTGCAAATTCTTAATCTAAATGATTATAAAAAAGTTAAAGAAATGTTTGATGTTGAAAACATTAAATATTTTACATATACACCCAAGAGTGAAAAGCCCATAACATTTATATTAAAAAATTTTCCAGAATTCTACAATGAAAACGATCTCCTAAGTGCCTTAAATTTAGTTGAGCTTAACATAAAAGCTATTGCTGTTTCTAAAATCAAATCAAACTGGCTGGTCCAATTTGAAAAAACGTCCAATGTATCGGACATATTAAATATAAAATATTTGAATCAAAATAGAGTTTTTTTTTTAAAGTTTAAGACAAAAAATATATTGCAATGTAAGCGTTGCCAAAGGTACAACCATGCGGCAATTAATTGTAACATGCCTTTTCGGTGTGTGAAGTGCGGTGGTAATCATGGGCCAAAAAATTGTAAAATACCTCCTAAGGAAATAAATAATGACATAATCACAAAAACTCTTAGTGATGGTACGATAAAAAAGCAAAGTACGATTGGTGTCCAGGTTTACTGCGTACTTTGCAAAACGGAAGGGCATACTGCCAATTATAAAAAATGCAGTGTATATCAAAAATTAAAAAATGCAATAAATCAAAAAAGAAGAGAGAAAAGCTTTTGCAAAAAAATCAGCTTTGAATTTTAGTACACCGCTAAAGTCTTATGCGGATATTATGCGTTCAAATAACGCAAGGCAAACAAATAATTATAATGGTTATGATTATAATAACAGAAATGATATAAGTAATTTAAATAACACTTTATGCAACAATAATTTTTCCTTTATTAATAGCGAATGCCAAGATTTGTTCGGTAAAAGCTTCTCGGATATTATCCAAAAAATAAATAAGTTCATACCTACGTATGATAAAAATGCACCAGCTCATGTAAAGCAAGAGCAACTCTTTAGTTTGTTCTTTTCAGTTTGTGGGTAAAACTTCAAATTTTAATAAAAAATAATGACTAGGAAAATACAATGTATTTTAATTAATGTTAACTCTTTGATTTCAAAGCAAAGAAGGCATTTTTTCAATTTGTTTTTGGTTAAGCATAAGCCAGATATTGTGTTAATGGTAGAACATAAGCTCAATATAAGACATAGGTTGAACTTTAAGGGCTACAACCTAATAAGGCAGCATAGAACTGGGGGTCGTGGTGGAGGAACTGCCATTTGTATTAAAGAAAACTTTAGCTTCGAAAGAGTAATTATAGATTCAGACAGCATTGAAAACACTGCCATAAAAGTTCATCTTATTGATGGTAGCAAAATAACATTTGTAGCAATGTACCATAAGCCACAGGAGCCGCTGCATGAGGCGGACCTTAATAAAATTATATCAAACATAAACTCTGAAAAAATAGTTCTGGGCGGAGATTTAAATGCAAAACATCCCAATTGGGGAAATTCAATTACAAATACAAGTGGTAGAACGCTTGCAAGATGGTTAACTCAGTACCCTCAATTACAAATAATTCCAACTAAATTGCCAACAAGGGTCTCAACTTGTGGCTCATATATAGACATTTTTTTAACATCTGCCTCAGTCTGCGTGGAGTTTTAACCTCAGCATCCGGACTGTCTCAAAACACTTTTTTATGAATCAGATCACAGTGCAGTTATATTAAATATTGTGGCTTCTGAAATTGCAAGAAATCCTCCAGTTGAAGTATTCAAATGGGACAATTTAGATGTTGATGCTCTCAACTCCACGTTACGAGAAAAGCTAATTAACCACACGTTACCTTTAAATAGAATCGCCACAAAAGCAGAGATTGATGATTGCATTTCAAATCTGTGCCCGGCATTTGAATCTGCAATAAGCAATTCTACACCTAAAGTAACAATTAGAAAAAGAGGACAAATAAATCTATCACTGACAATACTTCAATTCATTGCTGAAAAGAAAAGACTAAGAAAGCAACACTTTAGATGTGTAGATCCCCAAATGAAAGCCATCCTAAAAGCATCGATCAAAAATCTCGATAAAATAATTCAGGAACTCATAATTATTCACGAGAATAAATATTGGTCTGAGTTTTTTGCAAAAATTAAAATGAATAACAAAACGTATAAAAAAATTAAGGGTCTCTGTGGTCTTAACAAAAAACCTGACTTATCTGAACTACTTGATAGTAAGGGCAGTATTATAACTGATAATTTGCGCAAAGTTAATCTACTTGCGGAGAACTTTGAGCAAATTCACAGACAAAATATGAATATGGGCACAGTGCAATTTACTGATTTTGTTAATGATCAGATTTCTGACTTAATCAATAATGATCCAATTGTCAGCTTTTATGATGTCCTCACTGCTGATGGTGAAACTTCCATAAGGGAAAATAATACTTTGGCACAAGCCTACAGCCAGTTTATTGCACATAAAAATTGCACTAAAATTAAAAAATAATAAGAAAAGTTTTGGAGACGATGGCATCTCAAATTTTGTGCTAAGAAAAACAAAGTCTTTCTTTTGGAGTTTTTTGGCCATTTTATTCAATCAGATATATAATATAGGATACTTTCCAAGTAGCTGGAAATGTGCAAAAATTATTCCAATCTTAAAACCTAATTCAAATCCGAAGCACCTAAAAAGCTACAGGCCGATATCGTTGTTATCTAACATTAGTAAATTATTTGAAGAGTTTATTTTAAAAAAAATTAAGAAACACATTGAAGAACATAATATTTTAAAAAACTATCAATTTGGCCTTAGACCATCTCTTTCCACCAGCCACGCGCTCTTATTACTGTCAGATTTTGTTACATCCAACTTAAATCAAAAAAAAAGCTACAATCGCGGTTAGCTTAGACTTTGAAAAGGCCTTTGACACCGCTTGGTTTGAAGGAATTATCTATAAAATGTACAGAATTTTTAATTTTAACAAAGTTATATGTAGAATTCTTCTCTGCTATCTTTCTCACCGCAAATTATCTGTTCATAACCAACTTCAAAATTCAGAAACAAAGTCAATCTTGGCAGGAGTACCGCAAGGTTCACTTCTAGGCCCAGTACTTTACAATATACTGATTGCAGATTTGCCTGACCCAGGCCCTTGTGCACTTACGTTGATTTACGCTGATGATATTCTCATCTTAAGTTCAAAGCCGCTTATAAAAAACGCTGAAAAAATAATTAATGACTATTTAGCTACGCTAAGTTTATTTTTTAATAAATGGAAATTAAAATTAAATGTAAGCAAATGTGAGTGTACAGTTTTTAAGGGTCTTAGGAAAAACTTATATCCGAATGCCAGAAAATTTTTGCCGAATATAAATATACAGGGTCAAGTCATAGTATTTAAAGACAAAATAAAGTATCTGGGCATAATGCTGCACAGTTCATTTAGATTTGAAAGACACATCGACTATGTCTTGGCCAAAGCCAAAAAAGTATTCATTTCATATTTTAATATTCTAAAAAAAACGAAAAGCTTAAACGCAAAAATAAAATTAAATATTTTTAAACAAATAATACGTCCCATCTTAGCCTATGGCTTTCCTATCTGGTTTGATATTTCCTCAAGCCAGATGTAGAGACTTAGGATCTTTGAAAGGAACATACTAAGAGACTGCACAGGATTAAGATGGCAGCATTTGCAAAACGATTTCAGAAAAAGAGTTTCAAACAAAACTCTGTATAATAATTGCGAGCTAGAACGTATTGATTGCTTTCTGGTTGCATCAGCTCTTAAATTTATTTTTAAAACTTCATACGTAGATAATGAACTCTTAGCAAATTATTTACTTAAAGAAAATGAAATTGAATTTCCTTTTGAAGAAAGATATCTTTCCGTAATTTATATTAAAATTCTTAATACAAATAACAATCTATACAGTGAAAACAAATTATTGTACTACCATAGACGCTATCAAACTATTGATATTAATAACACAGTTTATAATAAAAGTCAGTATACTAAAGCTTAAAAAACCATAACAATTTTGCTTGTTTTCAAGAATTATTGTTTGTTTATTTTAAGCAAGTTTTTATTTATTTGTTTTTATTATTTAGTTTTAAGCATAGTTTTTAAGGTTGTTTTGTAATGAATTTCCTTTTTTACCCATTTTTTGGGAAAATATGTATAAAAATAAGCTTTACAGCAAAAAAAAAAAAACCTCAAAATACAATGTATTAAAGAAAAAATGTAAATTTAAATTTCTAGATAAATACATATATGTATGTTAGAAACATATAATAAATGTTAAATATATTCGTAAGAATTCACAAATGTATAAATAATTTTGGGACAATAAAAATCTTTCTTTTCGTAAAATCTTTCTTTTCGTTGAGTGATACGATACGACGACATACAAGAAAACGATTGAAAAGTATTAAAATTTGTGGTGTCAAAGATCTTAAAAGTGTGAATACTAATAGAAAAAAAAAAAAATAAAGTGGAAAAAAAAATGTCTGAGGCTACAATAATTGCTACAACATCTTCTCCAGTTGCTGTTGCTGCTGAGAAAAAAGTTGTTAAGAAAAGTTCTAAGAAGAAAACTGCTGCTCCATCTCATCCACCAACTCAACAAATGGTTGATGCTTCAATTAAGAATTTAAAAGAACGAGGTGGATCATCATTATTGGCAATTAAAAAATACATAAGTGCTACATATAAATGTGATGCCCAAAAGTTGGCACCATTTATTAAAAAATATTTAAAATCAGCTGTTGTAAGTGGAAAACTAATACAAACTAAAGGTAAAGGTGCATCTGGATCATTTAAACTATCTGCTGCTGCCAGTAAAGAACCGAAACAAAAATCAAAATCTGTTGAAAATAAAAAATCAACAAAAGTTGCTCCAAAGAAGAAATTAACTTCAACTAAAAAAGTATTATCTGGTGATAGGAAAGCAAAGAAGGTTACTGTTTCAAAAAAGACAACTGAAAAGAAAAAAGTTGAGAAAAGCAAACTTAAAGGTATTAAGAAAAATGAATCGGTTAAGTCAAAAAGTATTAAAACGAAACCAGCAGCAGCTGGTGGTGCAGTTTCTAAAGGAAAGGTAACAAAATCTAAGACGGCTGTAGTAAAGAAAACAGTCAAAGTGCCAAAAAAAAGTGTTAAAAAACCAACAGCCAAGAAATGAATTTAGTAAGAAAAAAAAAACTCAATTCATATGATGAAGTTCGTTCATAATATCGAATTTTATTTCAATCAAAGCCCTTTTCAGGGCTACAAAATATTCTAAAGACAAAGGAGATGAATTTATTTATATGGAAACAAAAATACACAACTTAATAAAAATAAAAAATATGTTGTTGTAAATATTATGAAAAACTTTAGTTGAATTAATAAATAATGTAAAATTTAATACAGTACATATGTACAATAAGAACCCAATCGTAAAATTATTTTAATTAACATGACTTTTCATATGTATTATGTTTCGTTTATCTCCTCTTTTTATTTTTTTTTGGGCGGGCTGTTTTCAAATTTTCTTTTTCAATTATTACGCATAAAAAATTTATTAGAAAATGCAATGATTGTACTGTACGTAATAAGTAAGAATAATGAATTTTTATCAATTTTTTTAAAAATATTTGTGGCCCTGAAAAGGGCCTTTGTAAAGGTAGAAGAATTAAATATATCGCACTTTGTTTATTTAGAACTCGTGTATTTTGTGACCGCTTTGGTTCCTTCACTAACAGCATGCTTCGCCAATTCACCAGGCAACAGAAGACGAACAGCTGTTTGAATCTCTCGACTGGTAATTGTTGATCTTTTATTATAATGAGCCAAACGAGAAGCTTCAGCAGCAATGCGTTCAAAAATATCATTAACAAAACTGTTCATGATACTCATTGCTTTAGAAGAAATACCAGTATCAGGATGAACTTGTTTCAGCACTTTATAAATGTAGATAGCATAACTCTCCTTCCTCTTGCGCCTCTTTTTCTTATCATTTTTAGTAATATTCTTTTGTGCTTTTCCAGCCTTCTTGGCAGCCTTTCCACTAGTTTTTGGTGGCATTTTTTATTAATTATTTTTCACTCACAATTTACTTAGTTGGTGGCTTGTGGCTCGTTTGCACTATTCAGTATTCAGTATTCAGTATTCACTATTCACTATTCACTATTCACTATTCACTGTTCACAACACACAAATTTTTCTCAATACCAAAAATGTCCAATCTTAAGTAGTTTTTTGTGTACGAGTTTTTCAGGTACGGAAACGATTAGCTTGGATTTTTATTTTCATCCCTTTACGATATTGAGCGTATGAAAAAAAAGTATAAATATAAAGTCAAAGTTCATAGTGAATATCATATCGAATTGTGTTTGTTGTGCAGTTTAAAGTGAAGTGTTCATAAAAAATAAATATTAAAAAATGTCTGGTCGTGGCAAAGGTGGTAAAGTTAAAGGAAAGGCAAAATCTCGCTCCAACCGTGCTGGTCTTCAATTTCCCGTTGGTCGTATTCATCGTTTATTGCGTAAAGGCAACTATGCTGAACGAGTTGGTGCCGGCGCTCCTGTTTATTTAGCAGCTGTAATGGAATATTTAGCTGCTGAAGTTCTTGAATTGGCAGGGAACGCTGCTCGTGACAATAAAAAAACAAGAATTATCCCACGTCATTTGCAATTGGCCATTCGCAATGATGAAGAATTGAATAAATTATTGTCGGGTGTAACGATTGCTCAAGGTGGTGTTTTACCAAATATCCAAGCAGTACTTTTGCCAAAGAAAACTGAAAAGAAGGCATTATTTTCCAAATAGACAATAATAAAAAACAAACCGTCCTTTTCAGGACGACTATCTAATTTACACAAAGAGTTAAAATAATTTAGATTTGAAAATCATAAAAAATTCATTTTGATAAATTTAGCTTGAAATATCGAATTTCCAAAAAAAAAATTCAATAATAAATTATTCAAGAAAGTGCTTGAAAAAAAATCTTTTTAAATATATGTAAAATTATCAATACAAATATGTAAATACATTTATATAATTCGAAAATGTAATTTATTTGCTCAAATTGCCACATTAAGAATTTTCTATCTGCGTTAAAAATTGCACGTACACAGAAATTATACATTTATATGAAACTTCTTTTCTCGGCGATTCTCAAATTTACAAGGGAGGCTAAATTGGTAGAACTAATGAAAAATGTTGGACTTCTTAAGTGCTCATAAAATAAACTTTATTTTAATACAAGAAAACTCGTTACAAATCTTGATATATTTTATTTCACTTATTTATTACAATTATTTAATTTCACTTTTTATTTTTTTTTGCCAAAATTGCAATAGTTCTTATAACTAGTTGACTTTGCAGAAGAACATAAATTTATTTTGAATATAGCTACAAAAATGAAATTTCTTTAAGATATATTATTTATTAAAGATTATTTTTCTCTCTTTATTTAGTTAATATTGTAGTCCTTAAAAGGAACGATTGTTTTTAAATGCTTCTCCAGCTGTGATATAAAGTTTTTAACCACCAAAACCGTATAGAGTACGTCCTTGTCTTTTAAGAGCATAAACTACATCCATAGCTGTAACTGTTTTCCTTTTGGCATGCTCAGTATACGTTACTGCATCACGGATTACATTTTCTAAAAACACTTTTAAAACGCCACGTGTTTCTTCATATATTAAGCCAGATATACGCTTAACACCACCACGACGAGCCAAACGACGAATTGCTGGCTTTGTAATACCTTGAATGTTATCACGAAGAACTTTACGATGACGTTTTGCTCCACCTTTACCCAAACCTTTTCCACCTTTACCGCGTCCAGTCATTTTATTTTTCTATTTTTTCACTTTTGCACAACACAATTTAAAATTAATCGAAGGAAATATTTTAAAGACACACAACCACTGACCAATGCGAATGCTCAACACGAACCGATGTACATCTATTTATATAAAAATTTACCAAATAAGAGTGCGATAGCAATAGACTGATTATCACAGATGCTATACATGTGAACATCTGAAACGATTTCATTGCAAAAACTACTTAAGCTTCAAAATTGTAGGAAATATTTAAGGAATTAATGTGTTGTGTTGCGTTGTGTTTCTCAAAGAAAAAAAAAAAAAAATCTAAAAATTTTTTGTGGTACAGTTTTGATTTGAAGAATTAAGTGAAAAGTAAAAAGAAAATGGCGTGTACAAAGCAAACCGCTCGTAAATCGACTGGTGGAAAGGCTCCTCGAAAGCAATTGGCAACAAAGGCTGCTCGTAAAAGTGCACCAGCCACAGGAGGTGTTAAAAAACCTCATCGCTATCGTCCGGGCACAGTTGCTCTTCGAGAAATTCGTCGCTACCAGAAAAGCACAGAACTGTTAATTCGGAAATTACCATTCCAACGATTAGTTCGTGAAATTGCTCAAGATTTCAAGACAGATTTACGCTTTCAAAGTTCAGCAGTAATGGCTCTTCAGGAGGCAAGTGAAGCATATTTAGTTGGACTTTTCGAAGATACCAATTTGTGTGCTATTCATGCTAAACGTGTGACAATTATGCCAAAAGATATTCAATTGGCTCGTCGCATACGTGGTGAACGCGCTTAAAAAACAACTAGATTGCAAACGAAACAAAATCGGTCCTTCTCAGGACCACAACTCAATTAAATTCAAATGAGATGCATTTTATAATACAGTTTACATATTTATAAATAAATTTTAGGGACATACATTGCAATACAGTTTATTTATAAGAAATAAATTGTCTAAATTAATATTTATTAAAATAAACAGAACATATTTTCTATATATAAGTTTTATACGAATGCAGTATAATTTTGCAATCAAGGCAGACGCTTATAAAACTGAATATAATAAAAATTAAGTTTTATAAGCGTTTGGTTGTGAAAACAAAACGTTGCAGAAATATGTACCAAATTAAGAATTTATACGATTCAAATGTGTTTAATTTAGAATAAAATTTATAGGCCACCGTAAAACAAACTAACAAAAATTTAATATCAAATGAGATACAATTTATTGATGTGATTTTAAAATATATTGATAGGTAGCATGAAAAATTTTAAAAATTCTTTGCAACATTTGTAAGGTTTTGATAATTTCATATAGCCAATTATCGTAAGAAAATAAATTTTTTCAATAATTCTAAAAGAACTGAGCATTGAAAATAATACAGATTGTATGCTTTTTAATTAAATTCAATTATTTATACGTTACAACAATGCCGATCGTTAACATTTGTAAGGTTTCGTTCGTGTATTTATAAAAACGTTCGTTCCTTCACTCCACAATACATAACAATTGAGTGTGGAGTTGAGTGCGTTTATTTCATGGACATATTTCTTTCTAGCTGCTGAATAAAAATACTAATATATTTTTATATTTTAACATAAAAATGCATACAATATGATTTCGCTGTCTTTGAAATAAAACGCTAGTAAATTGATATAGTTTGAAGCATATATGCATATATATAAAGACACATTTTTAATTTGCAAACATTATATGCACATCTTTAATCATGTTCTATTTTATAAAATCATTTTATTAATTGTTATTTTAGCAATCTACGAATTTTATTGATGATTTCTTTAATGTTTGCTGGGAACCACTATCAGTTATATATAGATAAAATTAATTTTTAAATAGAAGAATAATTTTCTTTTGTGCATTTTTAAATAGTATAATGTTTATTTATTAATAGTGCTATAAAAAATTTTAATTAATTGTTAAGTTTCTCGCGCAACAATAGAAAATATTTCTCAAATTGCATTTACAATTATGATATTCTCTGTAATTTCATAATGTTTCTAGGCGAATTTTCGAACGTAATAACCATATGAATTGTGTATTATTGAAAGAAAATATTTAAATTTTGTTATCAATGGGAATTTTTTATATATAATTATTTAAAATATATTTAAAAGTACTTTAAAAGACATGCAAACCATGTTGAAAAAGTGCGCAAACACAGAAATATAAATTTATATGAAACGTCTTTTCTCGGCGATTCTCAAATTTTCAAGTGGGGCTAAATTCAGTATGTTGAGTGATAGATACGACGACATAGAAGAAAACGATTGAAAAGTATTAAAAGTTGTGAATTTGTGGTGTCAAAGATCTTAAAAGTGTGAATACTAATAGAAAAAAAAAAATAAAGTGGAAAAAAAATGTCTGAGGCTACAATAATTGCTACAACATCTTCTCCAGTTGCTGTTGCTGCTGAGAAAAAACTGTAGTGTAGTGTAGTGAAGTGACTTTAATAAACCAAATGAAATATCATAAAGAGAAACGAAAAGTGTTCAGTAAAACTAATTTTAAAATAAAAGACAATAATAAAAGCCAAACGTTTTCAAGCGCTATGCTTGAAATCGGAGATAGTGACTCTAATGGCAATGTGAAAACAAATGATATAAAAATGGAATCTAGTGATTCGTTAAAGAACAGTGAAGTGTCGCTTGAAAGCGAAAAAAAAGCTCCCAAGCGAAAAAAAACAAAGTTGGCTGAGTACAAAGAAACGTTCAATAAACTCGCAAACAATAATAACGAATGTGACCTTAAAGAAAAACTGTTGATACAAGCAAGGCAAATTGAAGACCTTAAAAATATGTGTCTAGAACTTGAATATAAATTAAAAAACAAAGAGCAAGAAAGCTACCTTAAGAACAATAGATATTACGAACTTTCATCCTGTGAAGATATAGACGTGGATGAACACAGCGATTTTCCCGCATTGGAAGAAGCCGAAAAAATCGGCATTAAAAAAAAATCATCATCGCAGCCTGCTCCAACTTCATCAGCTGGTCGTAGTACAAAGGAGAAGCAAATGGGCAGCAGCATTCATGTAAATAAGTCAAACTCGGAGAAACCACCGCAGATGATCATCAGCAACGAAGATATCAAAGTACTAAGTATTAAAATTAATAATACAATTAATAATAAAAATTATTATTTTAATAAGAAAAATAGTGATAGCACGGTAGTGCAAATTCTTAATCTAAATGATTATAAAAAAGTTAAAGAAATGTTTGATGTTGAAAACATTAAATATTTTACATATACACCCAAGAGTGAAAAGCCCATAACATTTATATTAAAAAATTTTCCAGAATTCTACAATGAAAACGATCAAATCAAATTTCTAAAATCAAATCAAACTGGCTGGTCCAATTTGAAAAAACGTCCAATGTATCGGACATATTAAATATAAAATATTTGAATCAAAATAGAGTTTTTTTTTTAAAGTTTAAGACAAAAAATATATTGCAATGTAAGCGTTGCCAAAGGTACAACCATGCGGCAATTAATTGTAACATGCCTTTTCGGTGTGTGAAGTGCGGTGGTAATCATGGGCCAAAAAATTGTAAAATACCTCCTAAGGAAATAAATAATGACATAATCACAAAAACTCTTAGTGATGGTACGATAAAAAAGCAAAGAACGATTGGTGTCCAGGTTTACTGCGTACTTTGCAAAACGGAAGGGCATACTGCCAATTATAAAAAATGCAGTGTATATCAAAAATTAAAAAATGCAATAAATCAAAAAAGAAGAGAGAAAAGCTTTTGCAAAAAAATCAGCTTTGAATTTTAGTACACCGCTAAAGTCTTATGCGGATATTATGCGTTCAAATAACGCAAGGCAAACAAATAATTATAATGGTTATGATTATAATAACAGAAATGATATAAGTAATTTAAATAACACTTTATGCAACAATAATTTTTCCTTTATTAATAGCGAATGCCAAGATTTGTTCGGTAAAAGCTTCTCGGATATTATCCAAAAAATAAATAAGTTCATACCTACGTATGATAAAAATGCACCAGCTCATGTAAAGCAAGAGCAACTCTTTAGTTTGTTCTTTTCAGTTTGTGGGTAAAACTTCAAATTTTAATAAAAAATAATGACTAGGAAAATACAATGTATTTTAATTAATGTTAACTCTTTGATTTCAAAGCAAAGAAGGCATTTTTTCAATTTGTTTTTGGTTAAGCATAAGCCAGATATTGTGTTAATGGTAGAACATAAGCTCAATATAAGACATAGGTTGAACTTTAAGGGCTACAACCTAATAAGGCAGCATAGAACTGGGGGTCGTGGTGGAGGAACTGCCATTTGTATTAAAGAAAACTTTAGCTTCGAAAGAGTAATTATAGATTCAGACAGCATTGAAAACACTGCCATAAAAGTTCATCTTATTGATGGTAGCAAAATAACATTTGTAGCAATGTACCATAAGCCACAGGAGCCGCTGCATGAGGCGGACCTTAATAAAATTATATCAAACATAAACTCTGAAAAAATAGTTCTGGGCGGAGATTTAAATGCAAAACATCCCAATTGGGGAAATTCAATTACAAATACAAGTGGTAGAACGCTTGCAAGATGGTTAACTCAGTACCCTCAATTACAAATAATTCCAACTAAATTGCCAACAAGGGTCTCAACTTGTGGCTCATATATAGACATTTTTTTAACATCTGCCTCAGTCTGCGTGGAGTTTTAACCTCAGCATCCGGACTGTCTCAAAACACTTTTTTATGAATCAGATCACAGTGCAGTTATATTAAATATTGTGGCTTCTGAAATTGCAAGAAATCCTCCAGTTGAAGTATTCAAATGGGACAATTTAGATGTTGATGCTCTCAACTCCACGTTACGAGAAAAGCTAATTAACCACACGTTACCTTTAAATAGAATCGCCACAAAAGCAGAGATTGATGATTGCATTTCAAATCTGTGCCCGGCATTTGAATCTGCAATAAGCAATTCTACACCTAAAGTAACAATTAGAAAAAGAGGACAAATAAATCTATCACTGACAATACTTCAATTCATTGCTGAAAAGAAAAGACTAAGAAAGCAACACTTTAGATGTGTAGATCCCCAAATGAAAGCCATCCTAAAAGCATCGATCAAAAATCTCGATAAAATAATTCAGGAACTCATAATTATTCACGAGAATAAATATTGGTCTGAGTTTTTTGCAAAAATTAAAATGAATAACAAAACGTATAAAAAAATTAAGGGTCTCTGTGGTCTTAACAAAAAACCTGACTTATCTGAACTACTTGATAGTAAGGGCAGTATTATAACTGATAATTTGCGCAAAGTTAATCTACTTGCGGAGAACTTTGAGCAAATTCACAGACAAAATATGAATATGGGCACAGTGCAATTTACTGATTTTGTTAATGATCAGATTTCTGACTTAATCAATAATGATCCAATTGTCAGCTTTTATGATGTCCTCACTGCTGATGGTGAAACTTCCATAAGGGAAAATAATACTTTGGCACAAGCCTACAGCCAGTTTATTGCACATAAAAATTGCACTAAAATTAAAAAATAATAAGAAAAGTTTTGGAGACGATGGCATCTCAAATTTTGTGCTAAGAAAAACAAAGTCTTTCTTTTGGAGTTTTTTGGCCATTTTATTCAATCAGATATATAATATAGGATACTTTCCAAGTAGCTGGAAATGTGCAAAAATTATTCCAATCTTAAAACCTAATTCAAATCCGAAGCACCTAAAAAGCTACAGGCCGATATCGTTGTTATCTAACATTAGTAAATTATTTGAAGAGTTTATTTTAAAAAAAATTAAGAAACACATTGAAGAACATAATATTTTAAAAAACTATCAATTTGGCCTTAGACCATCTCTTTCCACCAGCCACGCGCTCTTATTACTGTCAGATTTTGTTACATCCAACTTAAATCAAAAAAAAAGCTACAATCGCGGTTAGCTTAGACTTTGAAAAGGCCTTTGACACCGCTTGGTTTGAAGGAATTATCTATAAAATGTACAGAATTTTTAATTTTAACAAAGTTATATGTAGAATTCTTCTCTGCTATCTTTCTCACCGCAAATTATCTGTTCATAACCAACTTCAAAATTCAGAAACAAAGTCAATCTTGGCAGGAGTACCGCAAGGTTCACTTCTAGGCCCAGTACTTTACAATATACTGATTGCAGATTTGCCTGACCCAGGCCCTTGTGCACTTACGTTGATTTACGCTGATGATATTCTCATCTTAAGTTCAAAGCCGCTTATAAAAAACGCTGAAAAAATAATTAATGACTATTTAGCTACGCTAAGTTTATTTTTTAATAAATGGAAATTAAAATTAAATGTAAGCAAATGTGAGTGTACAGTTTTTAAGGGTCTTAGGAAAAACTTATATCCGAATGCCAGAAAATTTTTGCCGAATATAAATATACAGGGTCAAGTCATAGTATTTAAAGACAAAATAAAGTATCTGGGCATAATGCTGCACAGTTCATTTAGATTTGAAAGACACATCGACTATGTCTTGGCCAAAGCCAAAAAAGTATTTATTTCATATTTTAATATTCTAAAAAAAACGAAAAGCTTAAACGCAAAAATAAAATTAAATATTTTTAAACAAATAATACGTCCCATCTTAGCCTATGGCTTTCCTATCTGGTTTGATATTTCCTCAAGCCAGATGTAGAGACTTAGGATCTTTGAAAGGAACATACTAAGAGACTGCACAGGATTAAGATGGCAGCATTTGCAAAACGATTTCAGAAAAAGAGTTTCAAACAAAACTCTGTATAATAATTGCGAGCTAGAACGTATTGATTGCTTTCTGGTTGCATCAGCTCTTAAATTTATTTTTAAAACTTCATACGTAGATAATGAACTCTTAGCAAATTATTTACTTAAAGAAAATGAAATTGAATTTCCTTTTGAAGAAAGATATCTTTCCGTAATTTATATTAAAATTCTTAATACAAATAACAATCTATACAGTGAAAACAAATTATTGTACTACCATAGACGCTATCAAACTATTGATATTAATAACACAGTTTATAATAAAAGTCAGTATACTAAAGCTTAAAAAACCATAACAATTTTGCTTGTTTTCAAGAATTATTGTTTGTTTATTTTAAGCAAGTTTTTATTTATTTGTTTTTATTATTTAGTTTTAAGCATAGTTTTTAAGGTTGTTTTGTAATGAATTTCCTTTTTTACCCATTTTTTGGGAAAATATGTATAAAAATAAGCTTTACAGCAAAAAAAAAAAAACCTCAAAATACAATGTATTAAAGAAAAAATGTAAATTTAAATTTCTAGATAAATACATATATGTATGTTAGAAACATATAATAAATGTTAAATATATTCGTAAGAATTCACAAATGTATAAATAATTTTGGGACAATAAAAATCTTTCTTTTCGTAAAATCTTTCTTTTCGTTGAGTGATACGATACGACGACATACAAGAAAACGATTGAAAAGTATTAAAATTTGTGGTGTCAAAGATCTTAAAAGTGTGAATACTAATAGAAAAAAAAAAAAATAAAGTGGAAAAAAAAATGTCTGAGGCTACAATAATTGCTACAACATCTTCTCCAGTTGCTGTTGCTGCTGAGAAAAAAGTTGTTAAGAAAAGTTCTAAGAAGAAAACTGCTGCTCCATCTCATCCACCAACTCAACAAATGGTTGATGCTTCAATTAAGAATTTAAAAGAACGAGGTGGATCATCATTATTGGCAATTAAAAAATACATAAGTGCTACATATAAATGTGATGCCCAAAAGTTGGCACCATTTATTAAAAAATATTTAAAATCAGCTGTTGTAAGTGGAAAACTAATACAAACTAAAGGTAAAGGTGCATCTGGATCATTTAAACTATCTGCTGCTGCCAGTAAAGAACCGAAACAAAAATCAAAATCTGTTGAAAATAAAAAATCAACAAAAGTTGCTCCAAAGAAGAAATTAACTTCAACTAAAAAAGTATTATCTGGTGATAGGAAAGCAAAGAAGGTTACTGTTTCAAAAAAGACAACTGAAAAGAAAAAAGTTGAGAAAAGCAAACTTAAAGGTATTAAGAAAAATGAATCGGTTAAGTCAAAAAGTATTAAAACGAAACCAGCAGCAGCTGGTGGTGCAGTTTCTAAAGGAAAGGTAACAAAATCTAAGACGGCTGTAGTAAAGAAAACAGTCAAAGTGCCAAAAAAAAGTGTTAAAAAACCAACAGCCAAGAAATGAATTTAGTAAGAAAAAAAAAACTCAATTCATATGATGAAGTTCGTTCATAATATCGAATTTTATTTCAATCAAAGCCCTTTTCAGGGCTACAAAATATTCTAAAGACAAAGGAGATGAATTTATTTATATGGAAACAAAAATACACAACTTAATAAAAATAAAAAATATGTTGTTGTAAATATTATGAAAAACTTTAGTTGAATTAATAAATAATGTAAAATTTAATACAGTACATATGTACAATAAGAACCCAATCGTAAAATTATTTTAATTAACATGACTTTTCATATGTATTATGTTTCGTTTATCTCCTCTTTTTATTTTTTTTTGGGCGGGCTGTTTTCAAATTTTCTTTTTCAATTATTACGCATAAAAAATTTATTAGAAAATGCAATGATTGTACTGTACGTAATAAGTAAGAATAATGAATTTTTATCAATTTTTTTAAAAATATTTGTGGCCCTGAAAAGGGCCTTTGTAAAGGTAGAAGAATTAAATATATCGCACTTTGTTTATTTAGAACTCGTGTATTTTGTGACCGCTTTGGTTCCTTCACTAACAGCATGCTTCGCCAATTCACCAGGCAACAGAAGACGAACAGCTGTTTGAATCTCTCGACTGGTAATTGTTGATCTTTTATTATAATGAGCCAAACGAGAAGCTTCAGCAGCAATGCGTTCAAAAATATCATTAACAAAACTGTTCATGATACTCATTGCTTTAGAAGAAATACCAGTATCAGGATGAACTTGTTTCAGCACTTTATAAATGTAGATAGCATAACTCTCCTTCCTCTTGCGCCTCTTTTTCTTATCATTTTTAGTAATATTCTTTTGTGCTTTTCCAGCCTTCTTGGCAGCCTTTCCACTAGTTTTTGGTGGCATTTTTTATTAATTATTTTTCACTCACAATTTACTTAGTTGGTGGCTTGTGGCTCGTTTGCACTATTCAGTATTCAGTATTCAGTATTCACTATTCACTATTCACTATTCACTATTCACTGTTCACAACACACAAATTTTTCTCAATACCAAAAATGTCCAATCTTAAGTAGTTTTTTGTGTACGAGTTTTTCAGGTACGGAAACGATTAGCGTGGATTGTTATTTTCATACCTTTACGATATTGAGCGTATGAAAAAAAAGTATAAATATAAAGTCAAAGTTCATAGTGAATATCATATCGAATTGTGTTTGTTGTGCAGTTTAAAGTGAAGTGTTCATAAAAAATAAATATTAAAAAATGTCTGGTCGTGGCAAAGGTGGTAAAGTTAAAGGAAAGGCAAAATCTCGCTCCAACCGTGCTGGTCTTCAATTTCCCGTTGGTCGTATTCATCGTTTATTGCGTAAAGGCAACTATGCTGAACGAGTTGGTGCCGGCGCTCCTGTTTATTTAGCAGCTGTAATGGAATATTTAGCTGCTGAAGTTCTTGAATTGGCAGGGAACGCTGCTCGTGACAATAAAAAAACAAGAATTATCCCACGTCATTTGCAATTGGCCATTCGCAATGATGAAGAATTGAATAAATTATTGTCGGGTGTAACGATTGCTCAAGGTGGTGTTTTACCAAATATCCAAGCAGTACTTTTGCCAAAGAAAACTGAAAAGAAGGCATTATTTTCCAAATAGACAATAATAAAAAACAAACCGTCCTTTTCAGGACGACTATCTAATTTACACAAAGAGTTAAAATAATTTAGATTTGAAAATCATAAAAAATTCATTTTGATAAATTTAGCTTGAAATATCGAATTTCCAAAAAAAAAATTCAATAATAAATTATTCAAGAAAGTGCTTGAAAAAAAATCTTTTTAAATATTTGTAAAATTATCAATACAAATATGTAAATACATTTATATAATTCGAAAATGTAATTTATTTGCTTAAATTGCCACATTAAGAATTTTCTATCTACGTTAAAAATTGCACGTACACAGAAATTATACATTTATATGAAACTTCTTTTCTCGGCGATTCTCAAATTTACAAGGGAGGCTAAATTGGTAGAATTAATGAAAAATGTTGGACTTCTTAAGTGCTCATAAAATAAACTTTATTTTAATACAAGAAAACTCGTTACAAATCTTGATATATTTTATTTCACTTATTTATTACAATTATTTAATTTCACTTTTTATTTTTTTTTGCCAAAATTGGAATAGTTCTTATAACTAGTTGACTTTGCAGAAGAACATAAATTTATTTTGAATATAGCTACAAAAATGAAATTTCTTTAAGATATATTATTTATTAAAGATTATTTTTCTCTCTTTATTTAGTTAATATTGTGGTCCTTAAAAGGAACGATTGTTTTTAAATGCTTCTCCAGCTGTGATATAAAGTTTTTAACCACCAAAACCGTATAGAGTACGTCCTTGTCTTTTAAGAGCATAAACTACATCCATAGCTGTAACTGTTTTCCTTTTGGCATGCTCAGTATACGTTACTGCATCACGGATTACATTTTCTAAAAACACTTTTAAAACGCCACGTGTTTCTTCATATATTAAGCCAGATATACGCTTAACACCACCACGACGAGCCAAACGACGAATTGCTGGCTTTGTAATACCTTGAATGTTATCACGAAGAACTTTACGATGACGTTTTGCTCCACCTTTACCCAAACCTTTTCCACCTTTACCGCGTCCAGTCATTTTATTTTTCTATTTTTTCACTTTTGCACAACACAATTTAAAATTAATCGAAGGAAATATTTTAAAGACACACAACCACTGACCAATGCGAATGCTCAACACGAACCGATGTACATCTATTTATATAAAAATTTACCAAATAAGAGTGCGATAGCAATAGACTGATTATCACAGATGCTATACATGTGAACATCTGAAACGATTTCATTGCAAAAACTACTTAAGCTTCAAAATTGTAGGAAATATTTAAGGAATTAATGTGTTGTGTTGCGTTGTGTTTCTCAAAGAAAAAAATCTAAAAATATTTTGTGGTACAGTTTTGATTTGAAGAATTAAGTGAAAAGTAAAAAGAAAATGGCGCGTACAAAGCAAACCGCTCGTAAATCGACTGGTGGAAAGGCTCCTCGAAAGCAATTGGCAACAAAGGCTGCTCGTAAAAGTGCACCAGCCACAGGAGGTGTTAAAAAACCTCATCGCTATCGTCCGGGCACAGTTGCTCTTCGAGAAATTCGTCGCTACCAGAAAAGCACAGAACTGTTAATTCGGAAATTACCATTCCAACGATTAGTTCGTGAAATTGCTCAAGATTTCAAGACAGATTTACGCTTTCAAAGTTCAGCAGTAATGGCTCTTCAGGAGGCAAGTGAAGCATATTTAGTTGGACTTTTCGAAGATACCAATTTGTGTGCTATTCATGCTAAACGTGTGACAATTATGCCAAAAGATATTCAATTGGCTCGTCGCATACGTGGTGAACGCGCTTAAAAAACAACTAGATTGCAAACGAAACAAAATCGGTCCTTCTCAGGACCACAACTCAATTAAATTCAAATGAGATGCATTTTATAATACAGTTTACATATTTATAAATAAATTTTAGGGACATACATTGCAATACAGTTTATTTATAAGAAATAAATTGTCTAAATTAATATTTATTAAAATAAACAGAACATATTTTCTATATATAAGTTTTATACGAATGCAGTATAATTTTGCAATCAAGGCAGACGCTTATAAAACTGAATATAATAAAAATTAAGTTTTATAAGCGTTTGGTTGTGAAAACAAAACGTTGCAGAAATATGTACCAAATTAAGAATTTATACGATTCAAATGTGTTTAATTTAGAATAAAATTTATAGGCCACCGTAAAACAAACTAACAAAAATTTAATATCAAATGAGATACAATTTATTGATGTGATTTTAAAATATATTGATAGGTAGCATGAAAAATTTTAAAAATTCTTTGCAACATTTGTAAGGTTTTGATAATTTCATATAGCCAATTATCGTAAGAAAATAAATTTTTTCAATAATTCTAAAAGAACTGAGCATTGAAAATAATACAGATTGTATGCTTTATAATTAAATTCAATTATTTATACGTTACAACAATGCCGATCGTTAACATTTGTAAGGTTTCGTTCGTGTATTTATAAAAACGTTCGTTCCTTCACTCCACAATACATAACAATTGAGTGTGGAGTTGAGTGCGTTTATTTCATGGACATATTTCTTTCTAGCTGCTGAATAAAAATACTAATATATTTTTATATTTTAACATAAAAATGCATACAATATGATTTCGCTGTCTTTGAAATAAAACGCTAGTAAATTGATATAGTTTGAAGCATATATGCATATATATAAAGACACATTTTTAATTTGCAAACATTATATGCACATCTTTAATCATGTTCTATTTTATAAAATCATTTTATTAATTGTTATTTTAGCAATCTACGAATTTTATTGATGATTTCTTTAATGTTTGCTGGGAACCACTATCAGTTATATATAGATAAAATTAATTTTTAAATAGAAGAATAATTTTCTTTTGTGCATTTTTAAATAGTATAATGTTTATTTATTAATCGTGCTATAAAAAATTTTAATTAATTGTTAAGTTTCACGCGCAACAATAGAAAATATTTCTCAAATTGCATTTACAATTATGATATTCTCTGTAATTTCATAATGTTTCTAGGCGAATTTTCGAACGTAATAACCATATGAATTGTGTATTATTGAAAGAAAATATTTAAATTTTGTTATCAATGGGAATTTTTTATATATAATTATTTAAAATATATTTAAAAGTACTTTAAAAGACATGCAAACCATGTTGAAAAAGTGCGCAAACACAGAAATATAAATTTATATGAAACGTCTTTTCTCGGCGATTCTCAAATTTTCAAGTGATGCTAAATTCAGTATGTTGAGTGATAGATACGACGACATAGAAGAAAACGATTGAAAAGTATTAAAATTTGTTAATTTGTGGTGTCAAAGATCTTAAAAGTGTGAATACTAATAGAAAAAAAAAATAAAGTGAAAAAAAAAATAAAGTGAAAAAAAAAATGTCTGAGGCTACAATAATTGCTACAACATCTTCTCCAGTTGCTGTTGCTGCTGAGAAAAAAGTTGTTAAGAAAAGTTCTAAGAAGAAAACTGCTGCTCCATCTCATCCACCAACTCAACAAATGGTTGATGCTTCAATTAAGAATTTAAAAGAACGAGGTGGATCATCATTATTGGCAATTAAAAAATACATAAGTGCTACATATAAATGTGATGCCCAAAAGTTGGCACCATTTATTAAAAAATATTTAAAATCAGCTGTTGTAAGTGGAAAACTAATACAAACTAAAGGTAAAGGTGCATCTGGATCATTTAAACTATCTGCTGCTGCCAGTAAAGAACCGAAACAAAAATCAAAATCTGTTGAAAATAAAAAATCAACAAAAGTGGCTCCAAAGAAGAAATTAACTTCAACTAAAAAAGTATTATCTGGTGATAAGAAAGCAAAGAAGGTTACTGTTTCAAAAAAGACAACTGAAAAGAAAAAAGTTGAGAAAAGCAAACTTAAAGGTATTAAGAAAAGTGAATCGGTTAAGTCAAAAAGTATTAAAACGAAACCAGCAGCAGCTGGTGGTGCAGTTTCTAAAGGAAAGGTAACAAAATCTAAGACGGCTGTAGTAAAGAAAACAGTCAAAGTGCCAAAAAAAAGTGTTAAAAAACCAACAGCCAAGAAATGAATTTAGTAAGAAAAAAAAACTTAATTCATATGATGAAGTTCGTTCATAATATCGAATTTTATTTCAATCAAAGCCCTTTTCAGGGCTACAAAATATTCTAAAGACAAAAGAGATGAATTTATTTATATGGAAACGAAAATACACAACTTAATAAAAAATATGTTGTTGTAAATATTATGAAAAACTTTAGTTGAATTAATAAATAATGTAAAATTTAATACAGTACATACAATAAGAACCCAATCGTAAAATTATATTAATTACCATGACTTTTCATATGTATTGTGTTTCGTTTATCTCCTCTTTATATTTTTTTTTAGGCGGGCTGTGTTAAAATTTTCTTTTTCAATTATTACGCATAAAAAATTTATTAGAAAATGCAATGATTGTACTGCAGGTAATAAGTTAGAATAATGAATTTTTATCAATTTTTTTAAAAATATTTGTGGCCCTGAAAAGGGCCTTTGTAAAGGTAGAAGAATTAAATATATCGCACTTTGTTTATTTAGAACTCGTGTATTTTGTGACCGCTTTGGTTCCTTCACTAACAGCATGCTTCGCCAATTCACCAGGCAACAGAAGACGAACAGCTGTTTGAATCTCTCGACTGGTAATTGTTGATCTTTTATTATAATGAGCCAAACGAGAAGCTTCAGCAGCAATGCGTTCAAAAATATCATTAACAAAACTGTTCATGATACTCATTGCTTTAGAAGAAATACCAGTATCAGGATGAACTTGTTTCAGCACTTTATAAATGTAGATAGCATAACTCTCCTTCCTCTTGCGCCTCTTTTTCTTATCATTTTTAGTAATATTCTTTTGTGCTTTTCCAGCCTTCTTGGCAGCCTTTCCACTAGTTTTTGGTGGCATTTTTTATTAATTATTTTTCACTCACAATTTACTTGGTTGGTGGCTTGTGGCTCGTTTGCACTATTCACTAACTATTCACTACTCACTGTTCACAACACACAAATTTTTCTCAATACCAAAAATGTCCAATTTTAAGTAGTTTTTTGTGTACGAGTTTTTCAGGTACGGAAACGATTAGCTTGGATTTTTATTTTCATCCCTTTACGATATTGAGCGTATGAAAAAAAAGTATAAATATAAAGTCAAAGTTCATAGTGAATATCATATCGAATTGTGTTTGTTGTGCAGTTTAAAGTGAAGTGTTCATAAAAAATAAATATTAAAAAATGTCTGGTCGTGGCAAAGGTGGTAAAGTTAAAGGAAAGGCAAAATCTCGCTCCAACCGTGCTGGTCTTCAATTTCCCGTTGGTCGTATTCATCGTTTATTGCGTAAAGGCAACTATGCTGAACGAGTTGGTGCCGGCGCTCCTGTTTATTTAGCAGCTGTAATGGAATATTTAGCTGCTGAAGTTCTTGAATTGGCAGGGAACGCTGCTCGTGACAATAAAAAAACAAGAATTATCCCACGTCATTTGCAATTGGCCATTCGCAATGATGAAGAATTGAATAAATTATTGTCGGGTGTAACGATTGCTCAAGGTGGTGTTTTACCAAATATCCAAGCAGTACTTTTGCCAAAGAAAACTGAAAAGAAGGCATAATTTTCCAAATAGACAATAATAAAAAACAAACCGTCCTTTTCAGGACGACAATCTAATTTACACAAAGAGTTAAAATAATTTAGATTTGAAAATCATAAAAAATTCATTTTGATAAATTTAGCTTGAAATATCGAATTTCCAAAAAAAAAAATTCAATAATAATAAATTATTCAAGAGAGTGCTTGAAAAAAAATCTTTTTAAATATTTGTAAAATTATCAATACAAATATGTAAATACATTTATATAATTCGAAAATGTAATTTATTTGCTTAAATTGCCACATTAAGAATTTTCTATCTGCGTTAAAAATTGCATGTACACAGAAATTATACATTTATATGAAACTTCTTTTCTCGGCGATTCTCAAATTTACAAGGGAGGCTAAATTGGTAGAATTAATGAAAAATGTTGGACTTCTTAAGTGCTCATAAAATAAACTTTATTTTAATACAAGAAAACTCGTTACAAATCTTGATATATTTTATTTCACTTATTTAATTTCACTTTTTATTTTTTTTTGCCAAAATTGCAATAGTTCATATAACTAGTTGACTTATGCAGAACATAAATTTATTTTGAATATAGCTACAAAAATGAAATTTCTTTAAGATATATTATTTATTAAAGATTATTTTTCTCTCTTTATTTAGTTAATATTGTGGTCCTTAAAAGGACCGATTGTTTTTAAATGCTTCTCCAGCTGTGATATAAAGTTTTTAACCACCAAAACCGTATAGAGTACGTCCTTGTCTTTTAAGAGCATAAACTACATCCATAGCTGTAACTGTTTTCCTTTTGGCATGCTCAGTATACGTTACTGCATCACGGATTACATTTTCTAAAAACACTTTTAAAACGCCACGTGTTTCTTCATATATTAAGCCAGATATACGCTTAACACCACCACGACGAGCCAAACGACGAATTGCTGGCTTTGTAATACCTTGAATGTTATCACGAAGAACTTTACGATGACGTTTTGCTCCACCTTTACCCAAACCTTTTCCACCTTTACCGCGTCCAGTCATTTTATTTTTCTATTTTTTCACTTTAGCACAACACAATTTAAAATTAATCGAAGGAAATATTTTAAAGACACACAATCACTGACCAATGCGAATGCTCAACACGAACCGATGTACATCTATTTATATAAAAATTTACCAAATAAGAGTGCGATAGCAATAGACTGATTATCACGGACGCTATACATGTGAACATCTGAAACGATTTCATTGCAAAAACTACTTAAGCTTCAAAATTGTAGGAAATTTTTAAGGAATTAATGTGTTGTGTTGTGTTGTGTTTCTCAAAGAAAAAAAAAAAAAAAATCTAAAAATTTTTTGTGGTACAGTTTTGATTTGAAGAATTAAGTGAAAAGTAAAAAGTAAAAAGAAAATGGCGCGTACAAAGCAAACCGCTCGTAAATCGACTGGTGGAAAGGCTCCACGAAAGCAATTGGCAATAAAGGCTGCTCGTAAAAGTGCACCAGCCACAGGAGGTGTTAAAAAACCTCATCGCTATCGTCCGGGCACAGTTGCTCTTCGAGAAATTCGTCGCTACCAGAAAAGCACAGAACTGTTAATTCGGAAATTACCATTCCAACGATTAGTTCGTGAAATTGCTCAAGATTTCAAGACAGATTTACGCTTTCAAAGTTCAGCAGTAATGGCTCTTCAGGAGGCAAGTGAAGCATATTTAGTTGGACTTTTCGAAGATACCAATTTGTGTGCTATTCATGCTAAACGTGTGACAATTATGCCAAAAGATATTCAATTGGCTCGTCGCATACGTGGTGAACGCGCTTAAAAAAACAACTAGATTGCAAACGAAACAAAATCGGTCCTTCTCAGGACCACAACTCAATTAAATTCAAATGAGATGCATTTTATAATACAGTTTACATATTTATAAATAAATTTTAGGGACATACATTGCAATACAGTTTATTTATAAAAAATAAATTGTCTTAATTAATATTTATTAAAATAAACAGAACATATTTTCTATATATAAGTTTTATACGAATGCAGTATAATTTTGCAATCAAGGCAGACGCTTATAAAACTGAATATAATAAAAATTGAGTTTTATAAGCGTTTGGTTGTGAAAACAAAACGTTGCAGAAATATGTACCAAATTAAGAATTTATACGATTCAAATGTGTTTAATTTAGAATAAAATTTATAGGCTACCGTAAGACAAACTAACAAAAATTTAATATCAAATGAGATACAATTTATTGATGTGATTTTAAAATATATTGATAGGTAGCATGAAAAATTTGAAAAATTCTTTGCAACATTTGTAAGGTTTTGATAATTTCATATAGCCAACTATCGTAAGAAAATAAATTTTTTCAATAATTCTAAAAGAACTGAGCATTGAAAATAATGCAGATTGTATGCTTTTTAATTAAATTCAATTATTTATACGTTACAACAATGCCGATCGTTAACATTTGTAAGGTTTCGTTCGTGTATTTATAAAAACGTTCGTTCCTTCACTCCACAATACATAACAATTGAGTGTGGAGTTGAGTGCGTTTATTTCATGGACATATTTCTTTCTAGCTGCTGAATAAAAATACTAATATATTTTTATATTTTAACATAAAAATGCATACAATATGATTTCGCTGTCTTTGAAATAAAACGCTAGTAAATTGATATAGTTTGAAGCATATATGCATATATATAAAGACACATTTTTAATTTGCAAACATTATATGCACATCTTTAATCATGTTCTATTTTATAAAATCATTTTATTAATTGTTATTTTAGCAATCTACGAATTTTATTGATGATTTCTTTAATGTTTGCTGGGAACCACTATCAGTTATATATAGATAAAATTAATTTTTAAATAGAAGAATAATTTTCTTTTGTGCATTTTTAAATAGTATAATGTTTATTTATTAATCGTGCTATAAAAAATTTTAATTAATTGTTAAGTTTCACGCGCAACAATAGAAAATATTTCTCAAATTGCATTTACAATTATGATATTCTCTGTAATTTCATAATGTTTCTAGGCGAATTTTCGAACGTAATAACCATATGAATTGTGTATTATTGAAAGAAAATATTTAAATTTTGTTATCAATGGGAATTTTTTATATATAATTATTTAAAATATATTTAAAAGTACTTTAAAAGACATGCAAACCATGTTGAAAAAGTGCGCAAACACAGAAATATAAATTTATATGAAACGTCTTTTCTCGGCGATTCTCAAATTTTCAAGTGAGGCTAAATTCAGTATGTTGAGTGATAGATACGACGGCATAGAAGAAAACGATTGAAAAGTATTAAAATTTGTTAATTTGTGGTGTCAAAGATCTTAAAAGTGTGAATACTAATAGAAAAAAAAAATAAAGTGAAAAAAAAAATGTCTGAGGCTACAATAATTGCTACAACATCTTCTCCAGTTGCTGTTGCTGCTGAGAAAAAAGTTGTTAAGAAAAGTTCTAAGAAGAAAACTGCTGCTCCATCTCATCCACCAACTCAACAAATGGTTGATGCTTCAATTAAGAATTTAAAAGAACGAGGTGGATCATCATTATTGGCAATTAAAAAATACATAAGTGCTACATATAAATGTGATGCCCAAAAGTTGGCACCATTTATTAAAAAATATTTAAAATCAGCTGTTGTAAGTGGAAAACTAATACAAACTAAAGGTAAAGGTGCATCTGGATCATTTAAACTATCTGCTGCTGCCAGTAAAGAACCGAAACAAAAATCAAAATCTGTTGAAAATAAAAAATCAACAAAAGTGGCTCCAAAGAAGAAATTAACTTCAACTAAAAAAGTATTATCTGGTGATAAGAAAGCAAAGAAGGTTACTGTTTCAAAAAAGACAACTGAAAAGAAAAAAGTTGAGAAAAGCAAACTTAAAGGTATTAAGAAAAGTGAATCGGTTAAGTCAAAAAGTATTAAAACGAAACCAGCAGCAGCTGGTGGTGCAGTTTCTAAAGGAAAGGTAACAAAATCTAAGACGGCTGTTGTAAAGAAAACAGTCAAAGTGCCAAAAAAAAGTGTTAAAAAACCAACAGCCAAGAAATGAATTTAGTAAGAAAAAAAAACTTAATTCATATGATGAAGTTCGTTCATAATATCGAATTTTATTTCAATCAAAGCCCTTTTCAGGGCTACAAAATATTCTAAAGACAAAAGAGATGAATTTATTTATATGGAAACGAAAATACACAACTTAATAAAAAATATGTTGTTGTAAATATTATGAAAAACTTTAGTTGAATTAATAAATAATGTAAAATTTAATACAGTACATACAATAAGAACCCAATCGTAAAATTATATTAATTACCATGACTTTTCATATGTATTGTGTTTCGTTTATCTCCTCTTTATATTTTTTTTTAGGCGGGCTGTGTTAAAATTTTCTTTTTCAATTATTACGCATAAAAAATTTATTAGAAAATGCAATGATTGTACTGCAGGTAATAAGTTAGAATAATGAATTTTTATCAATTTTTTTAAAAATATTTGTGGCCCTGAAAAGGGCCTTTGTAAAGGTAGAAGAATTAAATATATCGCACTTTGTTTATTTAGAACTCGTGTATTTTGTGACCGCTTTGGTTCCTTCACTAACAGCATGCTTCGCCAATTCACCAGGCAACAGAAGACGAACAGCTGTTTGAATCTCTCGACTGGTAATTGTTGATCTTTTATTATAATGAGCCAAACGAGAAGCTTCAGCAGCAATGCGTTCAAAAATATCATTAACAAAACTGTTCATGATACTCATTGCTTTAGAAGAAATACCAGTATCAGGATGAACTTGTTTCAGCACTTTATAAATGTAGATAGCATAACTCTCCTTCCTCTTGCGCCTCTTTTTCTTATCATTTTTAGTAATATTCTTTTGTGCTTTTCCAGCCTTCTTGGCAGCCTTTCCACTAGTTTTTGGTGGCATTTTTTATTAATTATTTTTCACTCACAATTTACTTGGTTGGTGGCTTGTGGCTCGTTTGCACTATTCAGTAACTATTCACTACTCACTGTTCACAACACACAAATTTTTCTCAATACCAAAAATGTCCAATTTTAAGTAGTTTTTTGTGTACGAGTTTTTCAGGTACGGAAACGATTAGCTTGGATTTTTATTTTCATCCCTTTACGATATTGAGCGTATGAAAAAAAAGTATAAATATAAAGTCAAAGTTCATAGTGAATATCATATCGAATTGTGTTTGTTGTGCAGTTTAAAGTGAAGTGTTCATAAAAAATAAATATTAAAAAATGTCTGGTCGTGGCAAAGGTGGTAAAGTTAAAGGAAAGGCAAAATCTCGCTCCAACCGTGCTGGTCTTCAATTTCCCGTTGGTCGTATTCATCGTTTATTGCGTAAAGGCAACTATGCTGAACGAGTTGGTGCCGGCGCTCCTGTTTATTTAGCAGCTGTAATGGAATATTTAGCTGCTGAAGTTCTTGAATTGGCAGGGAACGCTGCTCGTGACAATAAAAAAACAAGAATTATCCCACGTCATTTGCAATTGGCCATTCGCAATGATGAAGAATTGAATAAATTATTGTCGGGTGTAACGATTGCTCAAGGTGGTGTTTTACCAAATATCCAAGCAGTACTTTTGCCAAAGAAAACTGAAAAGAAGGCATAATTTTCCAAATAGACAATAATAAAAAACAAACCGTCCTTTTCAGGACGACAATCTAATTTACACAAAGAGTTAAAATAATTTAGATTTGAAAATCATAAAAAATTCATTTTGATAAATTTAGCTTGAAATATCGAATTTCCAAAAAAAAAAATTCAATAATAATAAATTATTCAAGAGAGTGCTTGAAAAAAAATCTTTTTAAATATTTGTAAAATTATCAATACAAATATGTAAATACATTTATATAATTCGAAAATGTAATTTATTTGCTTAAATTGCCACATTAAGAATTTTCTATCTGCGTTAAAAATTGCATGTACACAGAAATTATACATTTATATGAAACTTCTTTTCTCGGCAATTCTCAAATTTACAAGGGAGGCTAAATTGGTAGAATTAATGAAAAATGTTGGACTTCTTAAGTGCTCATAAAATAAACTTTATTTTAATACAAGAAAACTCGTTACAAATCTTGATATATTTTATTTCACTTATTTAATTTCACTTTTTATTTTTTTTTGCCAAAATTGCAATAGTTCATATAACTAGTTGACTTATGCAGAACATAAATTTATTTTGAATATAGCTACAAAAATGAAATTTCTTTAAGATATATTATTTATTAAAGATTATTTTTCTCTCTTTATTTAGTTAATATTGTGGTCCTTAAAAGGACCGATTGTTTTTAAATGCTTCTCCAGCTGTGATATAAAGTTTTTAACCACCAAAACCGTATAGAGTACGTCCTTGTCTTTTAAGAGCATAAACTACATCCATAGCTGTAACTGTTTTCCTTTTGGCATGCTCAGTATACGTTACTGCATCACGGATTACATTTTCTAAAAACACTTTTAAAACGCCACGTGTTTCTTCATATATTAAGCCAGATATACGCTTAACACCACCACGACGAGCCAAACGACGAATTGCTGGCTTTGTAATACCTTGAATGTTATCACGAAGAACTTTACGATGACGTTTTGCTCCACCTTTACCCAAACCTTTTCCACCTTTACCGCGTCCAGTCATTTTATTTTTCTATTTTTTCACTTTAGCACAACACAATTTAAAATTAATCGAAGGAAATATTTTAAAGACACACAATCACTGACCAATGCGAATGCTCAACACGAACCGATGTACATCTATTTATATAAAAATTTACCAAATAAGAGTGCGATAGCAATAGACTGATTATCACGGACGCTATACATGTGAACATCTGAAACGATTTCATTGCAAAAACTACTTAAGCTTCAAAATTGTAGGAAATTTTTAAGGAATTAATGTGTTGTGTTGTGTTGTGTTTCTCAAAGAAAAAAAAAAAAAAAATCTAAAAATTTTTTGTGGTACAGTTTTGATTTGAAGAATTAAGTGAAAAGTAAAAAGTAAAAAGAAAATGGCGCGTACAAAGCAAACCGCTCGTAAATCGACTGGTGGAAAGGCTCCACGAAAGCAATTGGCAACAAAGGCTGCTCGTAAAAGTGCACCAGCCACAGGAGGTGTTAAAAAACCTCATCGCTATCGTCCGGGCACAGTTGCTCTTCGAGAAATTCGTCGCTACCAGAAAAGCACAGAACTGTTAATTCGGAAATTACCATTCCAACGATTAGTTCGTGAAATTGCTCAAGATTTCAAGACAGATTTACGCTTTCAAAGTTCAGCAGTAATGGCTCTTCAGGAGGCAAGTGAAGCATATTTAGTTGGACTTTTCGAAGATACCAATTTGTGTGCTATTCATGCTAAACGTGTGACAATTATGCCAAAAGATATTCAATTGGCTCGTCGCATACGTGGTGAACGCGCTTAAAAAAACAACTAGATTGCAAACGAAACAAAATCGGTCCTTCTCAGGACCACAACTCAATTAAATTCAAATGAGATGCATTTTATAATACAGTTTACATATTTATAAATAAATTTTAGGGACATACATTGCAATACAGTTTATTTATAAAAAATAAATTGTCTTAATTAATATTTATTAAAATAAACAGAACATATTTTCTATATATAAGTTTTATACGAATGCAGTATAATTTTGCAATCAAGGCAGACGCTTATAAAACTGAATATAATAAAAATTGAGTTTTATAAGCGTTTGGTTGTGAAAACAAAACGTTGCAGAAATATGTACCAAATTAAGAATTTATACGATTCAAATGTGTTTAATTTAGAATAAAATTTATAGGCTACCGTAAGACAAACTAACAAAAATTTAATATCAAATGAGATACAATTTATTGATGTGATTTTAAAATATATTGATAGGTAGCATGAAAAATTTGAAAAATTCTTTGCAACATTTGTAAGGTTTTGATAATTTCATATAGCCAACTATCGTAAGAAAATAAATTTTTTCAATAATTCTAAAAGAACTGAGCATTGAAAATAATGCAGATTGTATGCTTTTTAATTAAATTCAATTATTTATACGTTACAACAATGCCGATCGTTAACATTTGTAAGGTTTCGTTCGTGTATTTATAAAAACGTTCGTTCCTTCACTCCACAATACATAACAATTGAGTGTGGAGTTGAGTGCGTTTATTTCATGGACATATTTCTTTCTAGCTGCTGAATAAAAATACTAATATATTTTTATATTTTAACATAAAAATGCATACAATATGATTTCGCTGTCTTTGAAATAAAACGCTAGTAAATTGATATAGTTTGAAGCATATATGCATATATATAAAGACACATTTTTAATTTGCAAACATTATATGCACATCTTTAATCATGTTCTATTTTATAAAATCATTTTATTAATTGTTATTTTAGCAATCTACGAATTTTATTGATGATTTCTTTAATGTTTGCTGGGAACCACTATCAGTTATATATAGATAAAATTAATTTTTAAATAGAAGAATAATTTTCTTTTGTGCATTTTTAAATAGTATAATGTTTATTTATTAATCGTGCTATAAAAAATTTTAATTAATTGTTAAGTTTCACGCGCAACAATAGAAAATATTTCTCAAATTGCATTTACAATTATGATATTCTCTGTAATTTCATAATGTTTCTAGGCGAATTTTCGAACGTAATAACCATATGAATTGTGTATTATTGAAAGAAAATATTTAAATTTTGTTATCAATGGGAATTTTTTATATATAATTATTTAAAATATATTTAAAAGTACTTTAAAAGACATGCAAACCATGTTGAAAAAGTGCGCAAACACAGAAATATAAATTTATATGAAACGTCTTTTCTCGGCGATTCTCAAATTTTCAAGTGAGGCTAAATTCAGTATGTTGAGTGATAGATACGACGACATAGAAGAAAACGATTGAAAAGTATTAAAATTTGTTAATTTGTGGTGTCAAAGATCTTAAAAGTGTGAATACTAATAGAAAAAAAAAATAAAGTGAAAAAAAAATGTCTGAGGCTACAATAATTGCTACAACATCTTCTCCAGTTGCTGTTGCTGCTGAGAAAAAAGTTGTTAAGAAAAGTTCTAAGAAGAAAACTGCTGCTCCATCTCATCCACCAACTCAACAAATGGTTGATGCTTCAATTAAGAATTTAAAAGAACGAGGTGGATCATCATTATTGGCAATTAAAAAATACATAAGTGCTACATATAAATGTGATGCCCAAAAGTTGGCACCATTTATTAAAAAATATTTAAAATCAGCTGTTGTAAGTGGAAAACTAATACAAACTAAAGGTAAAGGTGCATCTGGATCATTTAAACTATCTGCTGCTGCCAGTAAAGAACCGAAACAAAAATCAAAATCTGTTGAAAATAAAAAATCAACAAAAGTGGCTCCAAAGAAGAAATTAACTTCAACTAAAAAAGTATTATCTGGTGATAAGAAAGCAAAGAAGGTTACTGTTTCAAAAAAGACAACTGAAAAGAAAAAAGTTGAGAAAAGCAAACTTAAAGGTATTAAGAAAAGTGAATCGGTTAAGTCAAAAAGTATTAAAACGAAACCAGCAGCAGCTGGTGGTGCAGTTTCTAAAGGAAAGGTAACAAAATCTAAGACGGCTGTAGTAAAGAAAACAGTCAAAGTGCCAAAAAAAAGTGTTAAAAAACCAACAGCCAAGAAATGAATTTAGTAAGAAAAAAAAACTTAATTCATATGATGAAGTTCGTTCATAATATCGAATTTTATTTCAATCAAAGCCCTTTTCAGGGCTACAAAATATTCTAAAGACAAAAGAGATGAATTTATTTATATGGAAACGAAAATACACAACTTAATAAAAAATATGTTGTTGTAAATATTATGAAAAACTTTAGTTGAATTAATAAATAATGTAAAATTTAATACAGTACATACAATAAGAACCCAATCGTAAAATTATATTAATTACCATGACTTTTCATATGTATTGTGTTTCGTTTATCTCCTCTTTATATTTTTTTTTAGGCGGGCTGTGTTAAAATTTTCTTTTTCAATTATTACGCATAAAAAATTTATTAGAAAATGCAATGATTGTACTGCAGGTAATAAGTTAGAATAATGAATTTTTATCAATTTTTTTAAAAATATTTGTGGCCCTGAAAAGGGCCTTTGTAAAGGTAGAAGAATTAAATATATCGCACTTTGTTTATTTAGAACTCGTGTATTTTGTGACCGCTTTGGTTCCTTCACTAACAGCATGCTTCGCCAATTCACCAGGCAACAGAAGACGAACAGCTGTTTGAATCTCTCGACTGGTAATTGTTGATCTTTTATTATAATGAGCCAAACGAGAAGCTTCAGCAGCAATGCGTTCAAAAATATCATTAACAAAACTGTTCATGATACTCATTGCTTTAGAAGAAATACCAGTATCAGGATGAACTTGTTTCAGCACTTTATAAATGTAGATAGCATAACTCTCCTTCCTCTTGCGCCTCTTTTTCTTATCATTTTTAGTAATATTCTTTTGTGCTTTTCCAGCCTTCTTGGCAGCCTTTCCACTAGTTTTTGGTGGCATTTTTTATTAATTATTTTTCACTCACAATTTACTTGGTTGGTGGCTTGTGGCTCGTTTGCACTATTCACTAACTATTCACTACTCACTGTTCACAACACACAAATTTTTCTCAATACCAAAAATGTCCAATCTTAAGTAGTTTTTTGTGTACGAGTTTTTCAGGTACGGAAACGATTAGCTTGGATTTTTATTTTCATCCCTTTACGATATTGAGCGTATGAAAAAAAAGTATAAATATAAAGTCAAAGTTCATAGTGAATATCATATCGAATTGTGTTTGTTGTGCAGTTTAAAGTGAAGTGTTCATAAAAAATAAATATTAAAAAATGTCTGGTCGTGGCAAAGGTGGTAAAGTTAAAGGAAAGGCAAAATCTCGCTCCAACCGTGCTGGTCTTCAATTTCCCGTTGGTCGTATTCATCGTTTATTGCGTAAAGGCAACTATGCTGAACGAGTTGGTGCCGGCGCTCCTGTTTATTTAGCAGCTGTAATGGAATATTTAGCTGCTGAAGTTCTTGAATTGGCAGGGAACGCTGCTCGTGACAATAAAAAAACAAGAATTATCCCACGTCATTTGCAATTGGCCATTCGCAATGATGAAGAATTGAATAAATTATTGTCGGGTGTAACGATTGCTCAAGGTGGTGTTTTACCAAATATCCAAGCAGTACTTTTGCCAAAGAAAACTGAAAAGAAGGCATAATTTTCCAAATAGACAATAATAAAAAACAAACCGTCCTTTTCAGGACGACAATCTAATTTACACAAAGAGTTAAAATAATTTAGATTTGAAAATCATAAAAAATTCATTTTGATAAATTTAGCTTGAAATATCGAATTTCCAAAAAAAAAAATTCAATAATAATAAATTATTCAAGAGAGTGCTTGAAAAAAAATCTTTTTAAATATTTGTAAAATTATCAATACAAATATGTAAATACATTTATATAATTCGAAAATGTAATTTATTTGCTTAAATTGCCACATTAAGAATTTTCTATCTGCGTTAAAAATTGCATGTACACAGAAATTATACATTTATATGAAACTTCTTTTCTCGGCAATTCTCAAATTTACAAGGGAGGCTAAATTGGTAGAATTAATGAAAAATGTTGGACTTCTTAAGTGCTCATAAAATAAACTTTATTTTAATACAAGAAAACTCGTTACAAATCTTGATATATTTTATTTCACTTATTTAATTTCACTTTTTATTTTTTTTTGCCAAAATTGCAATAGTTCATATAACTAGTTGACTTATGCAGAACATAAATTTATTTTGAATATAGCTACAAAAATGAAATTTCTTTAAGATATATTATTTATTAAAGATTATTTTTCTCTCTTTATTTAGTTAATATTGTGGTCCTTAAAAGGACCGATTGTTTTTAAATGCTTCTCCAGCTGTGATATAAAGTTTTTAACCACCAAAACCGTATAGAGTACGTCCTTGTCTTTTAAGAGCATAAACTACATCCATAGCTGTAACTGTTTTCCTTTTGGCATGCTCAGTATACGTTACTGCATCACGGATTACATTTTCTAAAAACACTTTTAAAACGCCACGTGTTTCTTCATATATTAAGCCAGATATACGCTTAACACCACCACGACGAGCCAAACGACGAATTGCTGGCTTTGTAATACCTTGAATGTTATCACGAAGAACTTTACGATGACGTTTTGCTCCACCTTTACCCAAACCTTTTCCACCTTTACCGCGTCCAGTCATTTTATTTTTCTATTTTTTCACTTTAGCACAACACAATTTAAAATTAATCGAAGGAAATATTTTAAAGACACACAATCACTGACCAATGCGAATGCTCAACACGAACCGATGTACATCTATTTATATAAAAATTTACCAAATAAGAGTGCGATAGCAATAGACTGATTATCACGGACGCTATACATGTGAACATCTGAAACGATTTCATTGCAAAAACTACTTAAGCTTCAAAATTGTAGGAAATTTTTAAGGAATTAATGTGTTGTGTTGTGTTGTGTTTCTCAAAGAAAAAAAAAAAAAAAATCTAAAAATTTTTTGTGGTACAGTTTTGATTTGAAGAATTAAGTGAAAAGTAAAAAGTAAAAAGAAAATGGCGCGTACAAAGCAAACCGCTCGTAAATCGACTGGTGGAAAGGCTCCACGAAAGCAATTGGCAACAAAGGCTGCTCGTAAAAGTGCACCAGCCACAGGAGGTGTTAAAAAACCTCATCGCTATCGTCCGGGCACAGTTGCTCTTCGAGAAATTCGTCGCTACCAGAAAAGCACAGAACTGTTAATTCGGAAATTACCATTCCAACGATTAGTTCGTGAAATTGCTCAAGATTTCAAGACAGATTTACGCTTTCAAAGTTCAGCAGTAATGGCTCTTCAGGAGGCAAGTGAAGCATATTTAGTTGGACTTTTCGAAGATACCAATTTGTGTGCTATTCATGCTAAACGTGTGACAATTATGCCAAAAGATATTCAATTGGCTCGTCGCATACGTGGTGAACGCGCTTAAAAAAACAACTAGATTGCAAACGAAACAAAATCGGTCCTTCTCAGGACCACAACTCAATTAAATTCAAATGAGATGCATTTTATAATACAGTTTACATATTTATAAATAAATTTTAGGGACATACATTGCAATACAGTTTATTTATAAAAAATAAATTGTCTTAATTAATATTTATTAAAATAAACAGAACATATTTTCTATATATAAGTTTTATACGAATGCAGTATAATTTTGCAATCAAGGCAGACGCTTATAAAACTGAATATAATAAAAATTGAGTTTTATAAGCGTTTGGTTGTGAAAACAAAACGTTGCAGAAATATGTACCAAATTAAGAATTTATACGATTCAAATGTGTTTAATTTAGAATAAAATTTATAGGCTACCGTAAGACAAACTAACAAAAATTTAATATCAAATGAGATACAATTTATTGATGTGATTTTAAAATATATTGATAGGTAGCATGAAAAATTTGAAAAATTCTTTGCAACATTTGTAAGGTTTTGATAATTTCATATAGCCAATTATCGTAAGAAAATAAATTTTTTCAATAATTCTAAAAGAACTGAGCATTGAAAATAATGCAGATTGTATGCTTTTTAATTAAATTCAATTATTTATACGTTACAACAATGCCGATCGTTAACATTTGTAAGGTTTCGTTCGTGTATTTATAAAAACGTTCGTTCCTTCACTCCACAATACATAACAATTGAGTGTGGAGTTGAGTGCGTTTATTTCATGGACATATTTCTTTCTAGCTGCTGAATAAAAATACTAATATATTTTTATATTTTAACATAAAAATGCATACAATATGATTTCGCTGTCTTTGAAATAAAACGCTAGTAAATTGATATAGTTTGAAGCATATATGCATATATATAAAGACACATTTTTAATTTGCAAACATTATATGCACATCTTTAATCATGTTCTATTTTATAAAATCATTTTATTAATTGTTATTTTAGCAATCTACGAATTTTATTGATGATTTCTTTAATGTTTGCTGGGAACCACTATCAGTTATATATAGATAAAATTAATTTTTAAATAGAAGAATAATTTTCTTTTGTGCATTTTTAAATAGTATAATGTTTATTTATTAATCGTGCTATAAAAAATTTTAATTAATTGTTAAGTTTCACGCGCAACAATAGAAAATATTTCTCAAATTGCATTTACAATTATGATATTCTCTGTAATTTCATAATGTTTCTAGGCGAATTTTCGAACGTAATAACCATATGAATTGTGTATTATTGAAAGAAAATATTTAAATTTTGTTATCAATGGGAATTTTTTATATATTATTATTTAAAATATATTTAAAAGTACTTTAAAAGACATGCAAACCATGTTGAAAAAGTGCGCAAACACAGAAATATAAATTTATATGAAACGTCTTTTCTCGGCGATTCTCAAATTTTCAAGTGAGGCTAAATTCAGTATGTTGAGTGATAGATAGATACGACGACATAGAAGAAAACGATTGAAAAGTATTAAAATTTGTGAATTTGTGGTGTCAAAGATCTTAAAAGTGTGAATACTAATAGAAAAAAAAAAATAAAGTGGAAAAAGAAATGTCTGAGGCTACAATAATTGCTACAACATCTTCTCCAGTTGCTGTTGCTGCTGAGAAAAAAGTTGTTAAGAAAAGTTCTAAGAAGAAAACTGCTGCTCCATCTCATCCACCAACTCAACAAATGGTTGATGCTTCAATTAAGAATTTAAAAGAACGAGGTGGATCATCATTATTGGCAATTAAAAAATACATAAGTGCTACATATAAATGTGATGCCCAAAAGTTGGCACCATTTATTAAAAAATATTTAAAATCAGCTGTTGTAAGTGGAAAACTAATACAAACTAAAGGTAAAGGTGCATCTGGATCATTTAAACTATCTGCTGCTGCCAGTAAAGAACCGAAACAAAAATCAAAATCTGTTGAAAATAAAAAATCAACAAAAGTTGCTCCAAAAAAGAAATTAACTTCAACTAAAAAAGTATTATCTGGTGATAACAAAGCAAAGAAGGTTACTGTTTCAAAAAAGACAACTGAAAAGAAAAAAGTTGAGAAAAGCAAACTTAAAGGTATTAAGAAAAGTGAATCGGTTAAGTCAAAAAGTATTAAAACGAAACCAGCAGCAGCTAGTGGTGCAGTTTCTAAAGGAAAGGTAACAAAATCTAAGACGGCTGTAGTAAAGAAAACACTCAAAGTGCCAAAAAAAAGTGTTAAAAAACCAACAGCCAAGAAATGAATTCAGTAAGATAAAAAAAACTTAATTCATATGATGAAGTTCGTTCATAATATCGAATTTTATTTCAATCAAAGCCCTTTTCAGGGCTACAAAATATTCTAAAGACAAAAGAGATGAATTTATTTATATGGAAACAAAAATACACAACTTAATAAAAAATATGTTGTTGTAAATATTATGAAAAACTTTAGCTGAATTAATAAATAATGTAAAATTTAATACAGTACATACAATAAGAACCCAATCGTAAAATTATATTAATTACCATGACTTTTCATATGTATTGTGTTTCGTTTATCTCCTCTTTTTATTTTTTTTTTGGGCGGGCTGTGTTAAAATTTTCTTTTTCAATTATTACGCATAAAAAATTTATTAGAAAATGCAATGATTGTACTGCACGTAATAAGTTAGAATAATGAATTTTTATCAATTTTTTTAAAAATATTTGTGGCCCTGAAAAGGGCCTTTGTAAAGGTAGAAGAATTAAATATATCGCACTTTGTTTATTTAGAACTCGTGTATTTTGTGACCGCTTTGGTTCCTTCACTAACAGCATGCTTCGCCAATTCACCAGGCAACAGAAGACGAACAGCTGTTTGAATCTCTCGACTGGTAATTGTTGATCTTTTATTATAATGAGCCAAACGAGAAGCTTCAGCAGCAATGCGTTCAAAAATATCATTAACAAAACTGTTCATGATACTCATTGCTTTAGAAGAAATACCAGTATCAGGATGAACTTGTTTCAGCACTTTATAAATGTAGATAGCATAACTCTCCTTCCTCTTGCGCCTCTTTTTCTTATCATTTTTAGTAATATTCTTTTGTGCTTTTCCAGCCTTCTTGGCAGCCTTTCCACTAGTTTTTGGTGGCATTTTTTATTAATTATTTTTCACTCACAATTTACTTGGTTGGTGGCTTGTGGCTCGTTTGCACTATTCACTAACTATTCACTACTCACTGTTCACAACACACAAATTTTTCTCAATACCAAAAATGTCCAATCTTAAGTAGTTTTTTGTGTACGAGTTTTTCAGGTACGGAAACGATTAGCTTGGATTTTTATTTTCATCCCTTTACGATATTGAGCGTATGAAAAAAAAGTATAAATATAAAGTCAAAGTTCATAGTGAATATCATATCGAATTGTGTTTGTTGTGCAGTTTAAAGTGAAGTGTTCATAAAAAATAAATATTAAAAAATGTCTGGTCGTGGCAAAGGTGGTAAAGTTAAAGGAAAGGCAAAATCTCGCTCCAACCGTGCTGGTCTTCAATTTCCCGTTGGTCGTATTCATCGTTTATTGCGTAAAGGCAACTATGCTGAACGAGTTGGTGCCGGCGCTCCTGTTTATTTAGCAGCTGTAATGGAATATTTAGCTGCTGAAGTTCTTGAATTGGCAGGGAACGCTGCTCGTGACAATAAAAAAACAAGAATTATCCCACGTCATTTGCAATTGGCCATTCGCAATGATGAAGAATTGAATAAATTATTGTCGGGTGTAACGATTGCTCAAGGTGGTGTTTTACCAAATATCCAAGCAGTACTTTTGCCAAAGAAAACTGAAAAGAAGGCATAATTTTCCAAATAGACAATAATAAAAAACAAACCGTCCTTTTCAGGACGACAATCTAATTTACACAAAGAGTTAAAATAATTTAGATTTGAAAATCATAAAAAATTCATTTTGATAAATTTAGCTTGAAATATCGAATTTCCAAAAAAAAAAATTCAATAATAATAAATTATTCAAGAGAGTGCTTGAAAAAAAATCTTTTTAAATATTTGTAAAATTATCAATACAAATATGTAAATACATTTATATAATTCGAAAATGTAATTTATTTGCTTAAATTGCCACATTAAGAATTTTCTATCTGCGTTAAAAATTGCATGTACACAGAAATTATACATTTATATGAAACTTCTTTTCTCGGCAATTCTCAAATTTACAAGGGAGGCTAAATTGGTAGAATTAATGAAAAATGTTGGACTTCTTAAGTGCTCATAAAATAAACTTTATTTTAATACAAGAAAACTCGTTACAAATCTTGATATATTTTATTTCACTTATTTAATTTCACTTTTTATTTTTTTTTGCCAAAATTGCAATAGTTCATATAACTAGTTGACTTATGCAGAACATAAATTTATTTTGAATATAGCTACAAAAATGAAATTTCTTTAAGATATATTATTTATTAAAGATTATTTTTCTCTCTTTATTTAGTTAATATTGTGGTCCTTAAAAGGACCGATTGTTTTTAAATGCTTCTCCAGCTGTGATATAAAGTTTTTAACCACCAAAACCGTATAGAGTACGTCCTTGTCTTTTAAGAGCATAAACTACATCCATAGCTGTAACTGTTTTCCTTTTGGCATGCTCAGTATACGTTACTGCATCACGGATTACATTTTCTAAAAACACTTTTAAAACGCCACGTGTTTCTTCATATATTAAGCCAGATATACGCTTAACACCACCACGACGAGCCAAACGACGAATTGCTGGCTTTGTAATACCTTGAATGTTATCACGAAGAACTTTACGATGACGTTTTGCTCCACCTTTACCCAAACCTTTTCCACCTTTACCGCGTCCAGTCATTTTATTTTTCTATTTTTTCACTTTAGCACAACACAATTTAAAATTAATCGAAGGAAATATTTTAAAGACACACAATCACTGACCAATGCGAATGCTCAACACGAACCGATGTACATCTATTTATATAAAAATTTACCAAATAAGAGTGCGATAGCAATAGACTGATTATCACGGACGCTATACATGTGAACATCTGAAACGATTTCATTGCAAAAACTACTTAAGCTTCAAAATTGTAGGAAATTTTTAAGGAATTAATGTGTTGTGTTGTGTTGTGTTTCTCAAAGAAAAAAAAAAAAAAAATCTAAAAATTTTTTGTGGTACAGTTTTGATTTGAAGAATTAAGTGAAAAGTAAAAAGTAAAAAGAAAATGGCGCGTACAAAGCAAACCGCTCGTAAATCGACTGGTGGAAAGGCTCCACGAAAGCAATTGGCAACAAAGGCTGCTCGTAAAAGTGCACCAGCCACAGGAGGTGTTAAAAAACCTCATCGCTATCGTCCGGGCACAGTTGCTCTTCGAGAAATTCGTCGCTACCAGAAAAGCACAGAACTGTTAATTCGGAAATTACCATTCCAACGATTAGTTCGTGAAATTGCTCAAGATTTCAAGACAGATTTACGCTTTCAAAGTTCAGCAGTAATGGCTCTTCAGGAGGCAAGTGAAGCATATTTAGTTGGACTTTTCGAAGATACCAATTTGTGTGCTATTCATGCTAAACGTGTGACAATTATGCCAAAAGATATTCAATTGGCTCGTCGCATACGTGGTGAACGCGCTTAAAAAAACAACTAGATTGCAAACGAAACAAAATCGGTCCTTCTCAGGACCACAACTCAATTAAATTCAAATGAGATGCATTTTATAATACAGTTTACATATTTATAAATAAATTTTAGGGACATACATTGCAATACAGTTTATTTATAAAAAATAAATTGTCTTAATTAATATTTATTAAAATAAACAGAACATATTTTCTATATATAAGATTTATACGAATGCAGTATAATTTTGCAATCAAGGCAGACGCTTATAAAACTGAATATAATAAAAATTGAGTTTTATAAGCGTTTGGTTGTGAAAACAAAACGTTGCAGAAATATGTACCAAATTAAGAATTTATACGATTCAAATGTGTTTAATTTAGAATAAAATTTATAGGCTACCGTAAGACAAACTAACAAAAATTTAATATCAAATGAGATACAATTTATTGATGTGATTTTAAAATATATTGATAGGTAGCATGAAAAATTTGAAAAATTCTTTGCAACATTTGTAAGGTTTTGATAATTTCATATAGCCAACTATCGTAAGAAAATAAATTTTTTCAATAATTCTAAAAGAACTGAGCATTGAAAATAATGCAGATTGTATGCTTTTTAATTAAATTCAATTATTTATACGTTACAACAATGCCGATCGTTAACATTTGTAAGGTTTCGTTCGTGTATTTATAAAAACGTTCGTTCCTTCACTCCACAATACATAACAATTGAGTGTGGAGTTGAGTGCGTTTATTTCATGGACATATTTCTTTCTAGCTGCTGAATAAAAATACTAATATATTTTTATATTTTAACATAAAAATGCATACAATATGATTTCGCTGTCTTTGAAATAAAACGCTAGTAAATTGATATAGTTTGAAGCATATATGCATATATATAAAGACACATTTTTAATTTGCAAACATTATATGCACATCTTTAATCATGTTCTATTTTATAAAATCATTTTATTAATTGTTATTTTAGCAATCTACGAATTTTATTGATGATTTCTTTAATGTTTGCTGGGAACCACTATCAGTTATATATAGATAAAATTAATTTTTAAATAGAAGAATAATTTTCTTTTGTGCATTTTTAAATAGTATAATGTTTATTTATTAATCGTGCTATAAAAAATTTTAATTAATTGTTAAGTTTCACGCGCAACAATAGAAAATATTTCTCAAATTGCATTTACAATTATGATATTCTCTGTAATTTCATAATGTTTCTAGGCGAATTTTCGAACGTAATAACCATATGAATTGTGTATTATTGAAAGAAAATATTTAAATTTTGTTATCAATGGGAATTTTTTATATATTATTATTTAAAATATATTTAAAAGTACTTTAAAAGACATGCAAACCATGTTGAAAAAGTGCGCAAACACAGAAATATAAATTTATATGAAACGTCTTTTCTCGGCGATTCTCAAATTTTCAAGTGAGGCTAAATTCAGTATGTTGAGTGATAGATAGATACGACGACATAGAAGAAAACGATTGAAAAGTATTAAAATTTGTGAATTTGTGGTGTCAAAGATCTTAAAAGTGTGAATACTAATAGAAAAAAAAAAATAAAGTGGAAAAAGAAATGTCTGAGGCTACAATAATTGCTACAACATCTTCTCCAGTTGCTGTTGCTGCTGAGAAAAAAGTTGTTAAGAAAAGTTCTAAGAAGAAAACTGCTGCTCCATCTCATCCACCAACTCAACAAATGGTTGATGCTTCAATTAAGAATTTAAAAGAACGAGGTGGATCATCATTATTGGCAATTAAAAAATACATAAGTGCTACATATAAATGTGATGCCCAAAAGTTGGCACCATTTATTAAAAAATATTTAAAATCAGCTGTTGTAAGTGGAAAACTAATACAAACTAAAGGTAAAGGTGCATCTGGATCATTTAAACTATCTGCTGCTGCCAGTAAAGAACCGAAACAAAAATCAAAATCTGTTGAAAATAAAAAATCAACAAAAGTTGCTCCAAAAAAGAAATTAACTTCAACTAAAAAAGTATTATCTGGTGATAAGAAAGCAAAGAAGGTTACTGTTTCAAAAAAGACAACTGAAAAGAAAAAAGTTGAGAAAAGCAAACTTAAAGGTATTAAGAAAAGTGAATCGGTTAAGTCAAAAAGTATTAAAACGAAACCAGCAGCAGCTAGTGGTGCAGTTTCTAAAGGAAAGGTAACAAAATCTAAGACGGCTGTAGTAAAGAAAACACTCAAAGTGCCAAAAAAAAGTGTTAAAAAACCAACAGCCAAGAAATGAATTCAGTAAGATAAAAAAAACTTAATTCATATGATGAAGTTCGTTCATAATATCGAATTTTATTTCAATCAAAGCCCTTTTCAGGGCTACAAAATATTCTAAAGACAAAAGAGATGAATTTATTTATATGGAAACAAAAATACACAACTTAATAAAAAATATGTTGTTGTAAATATTATGAAAAACTTTAGCTGAATTAATAAATAATGTAAAATTTAATACAGTACATACAATAAGAACCCAATCGTAAAATTATATTAATTACCATGACTTTTCATATGTATTGTGTTTCGTTTATCTCCTCTTTTTATTTTTTTTTTGGGCGGGCTGTGTTAAAATTTTCTTTTTCAATTATTACGCATAAAAAATTTATTAGAAAATGCAATGATTGTACTGCACGTAATAAGTTAGAATAATGAATTTTTATCAATTTTTTTAAAAATATTTGTGGCCCTGAAAAGGGCCTTTGTAAAGGTAGAAGAATTAAATATATCGCACTTTGTTTATTTAGAACTCGTGTATTTTGTGACCGCTTTGGTTCCTTCACTAACAGCATGCTTCGCCAATTCACCAGGCAACAGAAGACGAACAGCTGTTTGAATCTCTCGACTGGTAATTGTTGATCTTTTATTATAATGAGCCAAACGAGAAGCTTCAGCAGCAATGCGTTCAAAAATATCATTAACAAAACTGTTCATGATACTCATTGCTTTAGAAGAAATACCAGTATCAGGATGAACTTGTTTCAGCACTTTATAAATGTAGATAGCATAACTCTCCTTCCTCTTGCGCCTCTTTTTCTTATCATTTTTAGTAATATTCTTTTGTGCTTTTCCAGCCTTCTTGGCAGCCTTTCCACTAGTTTTTGGTGGCATTTTTTATTAATTATTTTTCACTCACAATTTACTTGGTTGGTGGCTTGTGGCTCGTTTGCACTATTCACTAACTATTCACTACTCACTGTTCACAACACACAAATTTTTCTCAATACCAAAAATGTCCAATCTTAAGTAGTTTTTTGTGTACGAGTTTTTCAGGTACGGAAACGATTAGCTTGGATTTTTATTTTCATCCCTTTACGATATTGAGCGTATGAAAAAAAAGTATAAATATAAAGTCAAAGTTCATAGTGAATATCATATCGAATTGTGTTTGTTGTGCAGTTTAAAGTGAAGTGTTCATAAAAAATAAATATTAAAAAATGTCTGGTCGTGGCAAAGGTGGTAAAGTTAAAGGAAAGGCAAAATCTCGCTCCAACCGTGCTGGTCTTCAATTTCCCGTTGGTCGTATTCATCGTTTATTGCGTAAAGGCAACTATGCTGAACGAGTTGGTGCCGGCGCTCCTGTTTATTTAGCAGCTGTAATGGAATATTTAGCTGCTGAAGTTCTTGAATTGGCAGGGAACGCTGCTCGTGACAATAAAAAAACAAGAATTATCCCACGTCATTTGCAATTGGCCATTCGCAATGATGAAGAATTGAATAAATTATTGTCGGGTGTAACGATTGCTCAAGGTGGTGTTTTACCAAATATCCAAGCAGTACTTTTGCCAAAGAAAACTGAAAAGAAGGCATAATTTTCCAAATAGACAATAATAAAAAACAAACCGTCCTTTTCAGGACGACAATCTAATTTACACAAAGAGTTAAAATAATTTAGATTTGAAAATCATAAAAAATTCATTTTGATAAATTTAGCTTGAAATATCGAATTTCCAAAAAAAAAAATTCAATAATAATAAATTATTCAAGAGAGTGCTTGAAAAAAAATCTTTTTAAATATTTGTAAAATTATCAATACAAATATGTAAATACATTTATATAATTCGAAAATGTAAATTATTTGCTTAAATTGCCACATTAAGAATTTTCTATCTGCGTTAAAAATTGCATGTACACAGAAATTATACATTTATATGAAACTTCTTTTCTCGGCAATTCTCAAATTTACAAGGGAGGCTAAATTGGTAGAATTAATGAAAAATGTTGGACTTCTTAAGTGCTCATAAAATAAACTTTATTTTAATACAAGAAAACTCGTTACAAATCTTGATATATTTTATTTCACTTATTTAATTTCACTTTTTATTTTTTTTTGCCAAAATTGCAATAGTTCATATAACTAGTTGACTTATGCAGAACATAAATTTATTTTGAATATAGCTACAAAAATGAAATTTCTTTAAGATATATTATTTATTAAAGATTATTTTTCTCTCTTTATTTAGTTAATATTGTGGTCCTTAAAAGGACCGATTGTTTTTAAATGCTTCTCCAGCTGTGATATAAAGTTTTTAACCACCAAAACCGTATAGAGTACGTCCTTGTCTTTTAAGAGCATAAACTACATCCATAGCTGTAACTGTTTTCCTTTTGGCATGCTCATTATACGTTACTGCATCACGGATTACATTTTCTAAAAACACTTTTAAAACGCCACGTGTTTCTTCATATATTAAGCCAGATATACGCTTAACACCACCACGACGAGCCAAACGACGAATTGCTGGCTTTGTAATACCTTGAATGTTATCACGAAGAACTTTACGATGACGTTTTGCTCCACCTTTACCCAAACCTTTTCCACCTTTACCGCGTCCAGTCATTTTATTTTTCTATTTTTTCACTTTAGCACAACACAATTTAAAATTAATCGAAGGAAATATTTTAAAGACACACAATCACTGACCAATGCGAATGCTCAACACGAACCGATGTACATTTATTTATATAAAAATTTACCAAATAAGAGTGCGATAGCAATAGACTGATTATCACGGACGCTATACATGTGAACATCTGAAACGATTTCATTGCAAAAACTACTTAAGCTTCAAAATTGTAGGAAATTTTTAAGGAATTAATGTGTTGTGTTGTGTTGTGTTTCTCAAAGAAAAAAAAAAAAAAAATCTAAAAATTTTTTGTGGTACAGTTTTGATTTGAAGAATTAAGTGAAAAGTAAAAAGTAAAAAGAAAATGGCGCGTACAAAGCAAACCGCTCGTAAATCGACTGGTGGAAAGGCTCCACGAAAGCAATTGGCAACAAAGGCTGCTCGTAAAAGTGCACCAGCCACAGGAGGTGTTAAAAAACCTCATCGCTATCGTCCGGGCACAGTTGCTCTTCGAGAAATTCGTCGCTACCAGAAAAGCACAGAACTGTTAATTCGGAAATTACCATTCCAACGATTAGTTCGTGAAATTGCTCAAGATTTCAAGACAGATTTACGCTTTCAAAGTTCAGCAGTAATGGCTCTTCAGGAGGCAAGTGAAGCATATTTAGTTGGACTTTTCGAAGATACCAATTTGTGTGCTATTCATGCTAAACGTGTGACAATTATGCCAAAAGATATTCAATTGGCTCGTCGCATACGTGGTGAACGCGCTTAAAAAAACAACTAGATTGCAAACGAAACAAAATCGGTCCTTCTCAGGACCACAACTCAATTAAATTCAAATGAGATGCATTTTATAATACAGTTTACATATTTATAAATAAATTTTAGGGACATACATTGCAATACAGTTTATTTATAAAAAATAAATTGTCTTAATTAATATTTATTAAAATAAACAGAACATATTTTCTATATATAAGTTTTATACGAATGCAGTATAATTTTGCAATCAAGGCAGACGCTTATAAAACTGAATATAATAAAAATTGAGTTTTATAAGCGTTTGGTTGTGAAAACAAAACGTTGCAGAAATATGTACCAAATTAAGAATTTATACGATTCAAATGTGTTTAATTTAGAATAAAATTTATAGGCTACCGTAAGACAAACTAACAAAAATTTAATATCAAATGAGATACAATTTATTGATGTGATTTTAAAATATATTGATAGGTAGCATGAAAAATTTGAAAAATTCTTTGCAACATTTGTAAGGTTTTGATAATTTCATATAGCCAACTATCGTAAGAAAATAAATTTTTTCAATAATTCTAAAAGAACTGAGCATTGAAAATAATGCAGATTGTATGCTTTTTAATTAAATTCAATTATTTATACGTTACAACAATGCCGATCGTTAACATTTGTAAGGTTTCGTTCGTGTATTTATAAAAACGTTCGTTCCTTCACTCCACAATACATAACAATTGAGTGTGGAGTTGAGTGCGTTTATTTCATGGACATATTTCTTTCTAGCTGCTGAATAAAAATACTAATATATTTTTATATTTTAACATAAAAATGCATACAATATGATTTCGCTGTCTTTGAAATAAAACGCTAGTAAATTGATATAGTTTGAAGCATATATGCATATATATAAAGACACATTTTTAATTTGCAAACATTATATGCACATCTTTAATCATGTTCTATTTTATAAAATCATTTTATTAATTGTTATTTTAGCAATCTACGAATTTTATTGATGATTTCTTTAATGTTTGCTGGGAACCACTATCAGTTATATATAGATAAAATTAATTTTTAAATAGAAGAATAATTTTCTTTTGTGCATTTTTAAATAGTATAATGTTTATTTATTAATCGTGCTATAAAAAATTTTAATTAATTGTTAAGTTTCACGCGCAACAATAGAAAATATTTCTCAAATTGCATTTACAATTATGATATTCTCTGTAATTTCATAATGTTTCTAGGCGAATTTTCGAACGTAATAACCATATGAATTGTGTATTATTGAAAGAAAATATTTAAATTTTGTTATCAATGGGAATTTTTTATATATAATTATTTAAAATATATTTAAAAGTACTTTAAAAGACAAACCATGTTGAAAAAGTGCGCAAACACAGAAATATAAATTTATATGAAACGTCTTTTCTCGGCGATTCTCAAATTTTCAAGTGAGGCTAAATTCAGTATGTTGAGTGATAGATACGACGACATAGAAGAAAACGATTGAAAAGTATTAAAATTTGTTAATTTGTGGTGTCAAAGATCTTAAAAGTGTGAATACTAATAGAAAAAAAAAATAAAGTGAAAAAAAAAATGTCTGAGGCTACAATAATTGCTACAACATCTTCTCCAGTTGCTGTTGCTGCTGAGAAAAAAGTTGTTAAGAAAAGTTCTAAGAAGAAAACTGCTGCTCCATCTCATCCACCAACTCAACAAATGGTTGATGCTTCAATTAAGAATTTAAAAGAACGAGGTGGATCATCATTATTGGCAATTAAAAAATACATAAGTGCTACATATAAATGTGATGCCCAAAAGTTGGCACCATTTATTAAAAAATATTTAAAATCAGCTGTTGTAAGTGGAAAACTAATACAAACTAAAGGTAAAGGTGCATCTGGATCATTTAAACTATCTGCTGCTGCCAGTAAAGAACCGAAACAAAAATCAAAATCTGTTGAAAATAAAAAATCAACAAAAGTGGCTCCAAAGAAGAAATTAACTTCAACTAAAAAAGTATTATCTGGTGATAAGAAAGCAAAGAAGGTTACTGTTTCAAAAAAGACAACTGAAAAGAAAAAAGTTGAGAAAAGCAAACTTAAAGGTATTAAGAAAAGTGAATCGGTTAAGTCAAAAAGTATTAAAACGAAACCAGCAGCAGCTGGTGGTGCAGTTTCTAAAGGAAAGGTAACAAAATCTAAGACGGCTGTAGTAAAGAAAACAGTCAAAGTGCCAAAAAAAAGTGTTAAAAAACCAACAGCCAAGAAATGAATTTAGTAAGAAAAAAAAACTTAATTCATATGATGAAGTTCGTTCATAATATCGAATTTTATTTCAATCAAAGCCCTTTTCAGGGCTACAAAATATTCTAAAGACAAAAGAGATGAATTTATTTATATGGAAACGAAAATACACAACTTAATAAAAAATATGTTGTTGTAAATATTATGAAAAACTTTAGTTGAATTAATAAATATTGTAAAATTTAATACAGTACATACAATAAGAACCCAATCGTAAAATTATATTAATTACCATGACTTTTCATATGTATTGTGTTTCGTTTATCTCCTCTTTATATTTTTTTTTAGGCGGGCTGTGTTAAAATTTTCTTTTTCAATTATTACGCATAAAAAATTTATTAGAAAATGCAATGATTGTACTGCAGGTAATAAGTTAGAATAATGAATTTTTATCAATTTTTTTAAAAATATTTGTGGCCCTGAAAAGGGCCTTTGTAAAGGTAGAAGAATTAAATATATCGCACTTTGTTTATTTAGAACTCGTGTATTTTGTGACCGCTTTGGTTCCTTCACTAACAGCATGCTTCGCCAATTCACCAGGCAACAGAAGACGAACAGCTGTTTGAATCTCTCGACTGGTAATTGTTGATCTTTTATTATAATGAGCCAAACGAGAAGCTTCAGCAGCAATGCGTTCAAAAATATCATTAACAAAACTGTTCATGATACTCATTGCTTTAGAAGAAATACCAGTATCAGGATGAACTTGTTTCAGCACTTTATAAATGTAGATAGCATAACTCTCCTTCCTCTTGCGCCTCTTTTTCTTATCATTTTTAGTAATATTCTTTTGTGCTTTTCCAGCCTTCTTGGCAGCCTTTCCACTAGTTTTTGGTGGCATTTTTTATTAATTATTTTTCACTCACAATTTACTTGGTTGGTGGCTTGTGGCTCGTTTGCACTATTCACTAACTATTCACTACTCACTGTTCACAACACACAAACTTTTCTCAATACCAAAAATGTCCAATCTTAAGTAGTTTTTTGTGTACGAGTTTTTCAGGTACGGAAACGATTAGCTTGGATTTTTATTTTCATCCCTTTACGATATTGAGCGTATGAAAAAAAAGTATAAATATAAAGTCAAAGTTCATAGTGAATATCATATCGAATTGTGTTTGTTGTGCAGTTTAAAGTGAAGTGTTCATAAAAAATAAATATTAAAAATGTCTGGTCGTGGCAAAGGTGGTAAAGTTAAAGGAAAGGCAAAATCTCGCTCCAACCGTGCTGGTCTTCAATTTCCCGTTGGTCGTATTCATCGTTTATTGCGTAAAGGCAACTATGCTGAACGAGTTGGTGCCGGCGCTCCTGTTTATTTAGCAGCTGTAATGGAATATTTAGCTGCTGAAGTTCTTGAATTGGCAGGGAACGCTGCTCGTGACAATAAAAAAACAAGAATTATCCCACGTCATTTGCAATTGGCCATTCGCAATGATGAAGAATTGAATAAATTATTGTCGGGTGTAACGATTGCTCAAGGTGGTGTTTTACCAAATATCCAAGCAGTACTTTTGCCAAAGAAAACTGAAAAGAAGGCATAATTTTCCAAATAGACAATAATAAAAAACAAACCGTCCTTTTCAGGACGACAATCTAATTTACACAAAGAGTTAAAATAATTTAGATTTGAAAATCATAAAAAATTCATTTTGATAAATTTAGCTTGAAATATCGAATTTCCAAAAAAAAAAATTCAATAATAATAAATTATTCAAGAGAGTGCTTGAAAAAAAATCTTTTTAAATATTTGTAAAATTATCAATACAAATATGTAAATACATTTATATAATTCGAAAATGTAATTTATTTGCTTAAATTGCCACATTAAGAATTTTCTATCTGCGTTAAAAATTGCATGTACACAGAAATTATACATTTATATGAAACTTCTTTTCTCGGCAATTCTCAAATTTACAAGGGAGGCTAAATTGGTAGAATTAATGAAAAATGTTGGACTTCTTAAGTGCTCATAAAATAAACTTTATTTTAATACAAGAAAACTCGTTACAAATCTTGATATATTTTATTTCACTTATTTAATTTCACTTTTTATTTTTTTTTGCCAAAATTGCAATAGTTCATATAACTAGTTGACTTATGCAGAACATAAATTTATTTTGAATATAGCTACAAAAATGAAATTTCTTTAAGATATATTATTTATTAAAGATTATTTTTCTCTCTTTATTTAGTTAATATTGTGGTCCTTAAAAGGACCGATTGTTTTTAAATGCTTCTCCAGCTGTGATATAAAGTTTTTAACCACCAAAACCGTATAGAGTACGTCCTTGTCTTTTAAGAGCATAAACTACATCCATAGCTGTAACTGTTTTCCTTTTGGCATGCTCAGTATACGTTACTGCATCACGGATTACATTTTCTAAAAACACTTTTAAAACGCCACGTGTTTCTTCATATATTAAGCCAGATATACGCTTAACACCACCACGACGAGCCAAACGACGAATTGCTGGCTTTGTAATACCTTGAATGTTATCACGAAGAACTTTACGATGACGTTTTGCTCCACCTTTACCCAAACCTTTTCCACCTTTACCGCGTCCAGTCATTTTATTTTTCTATTTTTTCACTTTAGCACAACACAATTTAAAATTAATCGAAGGAAATATTTTAAAGACACACAATCACTGACCAATGCGAATGCTCAACACGAACCGATGTACATCTATTTATATAAAAATTTACCAAATAAGAGTGCGATAGCAATAGACTGATTATCACGGACGCTATACATGTGAACATCTGAAACGATTTCATTGCAAAAACTACTTAAGCTTCAAAATTGTAGGAAATTTTTAAGGAATTAATGTGTTGTGTTGTGTTGTGTTTCTCAAAGAAAAAAAAAAAAAAAATCTAAAAATTTTTTGTGGTACAGTTTTGATTTGAAGAATTAAGTGAAAAGTAAAAAGAAAATGGCGCGTACAAAGCAAACCGCTCGTAAATCGACTGGTGGAAAGGCTCCACGAAAGCAATTGGCAACAAAGGCTGCTCGTAAAAGTGCACCAGCCACAGGAGGTGTTAAAAAACCTCATCGCTATCGTCCGGGCACAGTTGCTCTTCGAGAAATTCGTCGCTACCAGAAAAGCACAGAACTGTTAATTCGGAAATTACCATTCCAACGATTAGTTCGTGAAATTGCTCAAGATTTCAAGACAGATTTACGCTTTCAAAGTTCAGCAGTAATGGCTCTTCAGGAGGCAAGTGAAGCATATTTAGTTGGACTTTTCGAAGATACCAATTTGTGTGCTATTCATGCTAAACGTGTGACAATTATGCCAAAAGATATTCAATTGGCTCGTCGCATACGTGGTGAACGCGCTTAAAAAAACAACTAGATTGCAAACGAAACAAAATCGGTCCTTCTCAGGACCACAACTCAATTAAATTCAAATGAGATGCATTTTATAATACAGTTTACATATTTATAAATAAATTTTAGGGACATACATTGCAATACAGTTTATTTATAAAAAATAAATTGTCTTAATTAATATTTATTAAAATAAACAGAACATATTTTCTATATATAAGTTTTATACGAATGCAGTATAATTTTGCAATCAAGGCAGACGCTTATAAAACTGAATATAATAAAAATTGAGTTTTATAAGCGTTTGGTTGTGAAAACAAAACGTTGCAGAAATATGTACCAAATTAAGAATTTATACGATTCAAATGTGTTTAATTTAGAATAAAATTTATAGGCTACCGTAAGACAAACTAACAAAAATTTAATATCAAATGAGATACAATTTATTGATGTGATTTTAAAATATATTGATAGGTAGCATGAAAAATTTGAAAAATTCTTTGCAACATTTGTAAGGTTTTGATAATTTCATATAGCCAACTATCGTAAGAAAATAAATTTTTTCAATAATTCTAAAAGAACTGAGCATTGAAAATAATGCAGATTGTATGCTTTTTAATTAAATTCAATTATTTATACGTTACAACAATGCCGATCGTTAACATTTGTAAGGTTTCGTTCGTGTATTTATAAAAACGTTCGTTCCTTCACTCCACAATACATAACAATTGAGTGTGGAGTTGAGTGCGTTTATTTCATGGACATATTTCTTTCTAGCTGCTGAATAAAAATACTAATATATTTTTATATTTTAACATAAAAATGCATACAATATGATTTCGCTGTCTTTGAAATAAAACGCTAGTAAATTGATATAGTTTGAAGCATATATGCATATATATAAAGACACATTTTTAATTTGCAAACATTATATGCACATCTTTAATCATGTTCTATTTTATAAAATCATTTTATTAATTGTTATTTTAGCAATCTACGAATTTTATTGATGATTTCTTTAATGTTTGCTGGGAACCACTATCAGTTATATATAGATAAAATTAATTTTTAAATAGAAGAATAATTTTCTTTTGTGCATTTTTAAATAGTATAATGTTTATTTATTAATCGTGCTATAAAAAATTTTAATTAATTGTTAAGTTTCACGCGCAACAATAGAAAATATTTCTCAAATTGCATTTACAATTATGATATTCTCTGTAATTTCATAATGTTTCTAGGCGAATTTTCGAACGTAATAACCATATGAATTGTGTATTATTGAAAGAAAATATTTAAATTTTGTTATCAATGGGAATTTTTTATATATAATTATTTAAAATATATTTAAAAGTACTTTAAAAGACATGCAAACCATGTTGAAAAAGTGCGCAAACACAGAAATATAAATTTATATGAAACGTCTTTTCTCGGCGATTCTCAAATTTTCAAGTGAGGCTAAATTCAGTATGTTGAGTGATAGATACGACGACATAGAAGAAAACGATTGAAAAGTATTAAAATTTGTTAATTTGTGGTGTCAAAGATCTTAAAAGTGTGAATACTAATAGAAAAAAAAAATAAAGTGAAAAAAAAAATGTCTGAGGCTACAATAATTGCTACAACATCTTCTCCAGTTGCTGTTGCTGCTGAGAAAAAAGTTGTTAAGAAAAGTTCTAAGAAGAAAACTGCTGCTCCATCTCATCCACCAACTCAACAAATGGTTGATGCTTCAATTAAGAATTTAAAAGAACGAGGTGGATCATCATTATTGGCAATTAAAAAATACATAAGTGCTACATATAAATGTGATGCCCAAAAGTTGGCACCATTTATTAAAAAATATTTAAAATCAGCTGTTGTAAGTGGAAAACTAATACAAACTAAAGGTAAAGGTGCATCTGGATCATTTAAACTATCTGCTGCTGCCAGTAAAGAACCGAAACAAAAATCAAAATCTGTTGAAAATAAAAAATCAACAAAAGTGGCTCCAAAGAAGAAATTAACTTCAACTAAAAAAGTATTATCTGGTGATAAGAAAGCAAAGAAGGTTACTGTTTCAAAAAAGACAACTGAAAAGAAAAAAGTTGAGAAAAGCAAACTTAAAGGTATTAAGAAAAGTGAATCGGTTAAGTCAAAAAGTATTAAAACGAAACCAGCAGCAGCTGGTGGTGCAGTTTCTAAAGGAAAGGTAACAAAATCTAAGACGGCTGTAGTAAAGAAAACAGTCAAAGTGCCAAAAAAAGTGTTAAAAAACCAACAGCCAAGAAATGAATTTAGTAAGAAAAAAAAACTTAATTCATATGATGAAGTTCGTTCATAATATCGAATTTTATTTCAATCAAAGCCCTTTTCAGGGCTACAAAATATTCTAAAGACAAAAGAGATGAATTTATTTATATGGAAACGAAAATACACAACTTAATAAAAAATATGTTGTTGTAAATATTATGAAAAACTTTAGTTGAATTAATAAATATTGTAAAATTTAATACAGTACATACAATAAGAACCCAATCGTAAAATTATATTAATTACCATGACTTTTCATATGTATTGTGTTTCGTTTATCTCCTCTTTATATTTTTTTTTAGGCGGGCTGTGTTAAAATTTTCTTTTTCAATTATTACGCATAAAAAATTTATTAGAAAATGCAATGATTGTACTGCAGGTAATAAGTTAGAATAATGAATTTTTATCAATTTTTTTAAAAATATTTGTGGCCCTGAAAAGGGCCTTTGTAAAGGTAGAAGAATTAAATATATCGCACTTTGTTTATTTAGAACTCGTGTATTTTGTGACCGCTTTGGTTCCTTCACTAACAGCATGCTTCGCCAATTCACCAGGCAACAGAAGACGAACAGCTGTTTGAATCTCTCGACTGGTAATTGTTGATCTTTTATTATAATGAGCCAAACGAGAAGCTTCAGCAGCAATGCGTTCAAAAATATCATTAACAAAACTGTTCATGATACTCATTGCTTTAGAAGAAATACCAGTATCAGGATGAACTTGTTTCAGCACTTTATAAATGTAGATAGCATAACTCTCCTTCCTCTTGCGCCTCTTTTTCTTATCATTTTTAGTAATATTCTTTTGTGCTTTTCCAGCCTTCTTGGCAGCCTTTCCACTAGTTTTTGGTGGCATTTTTTATTAATTATTTTTCACTCACAATTTACTTGGTTGGTGGCTTGTGGCTCGTTTGCACTATTCACTAACTATTCACTACTCACTGTTCACAACACACAAACTTTTCTCAATACCAAAAATGTCCAATCTTAAGTAGTTTTTTGTGTACGAGTTTTTCAGGTACGGAAACGATTAGCTTGGATTTTTATTTTCATCCCTTTACGATATTGAGCGTATGAAAAAAAAGTATAAATATAAAGTCAAAGTTCATAGTGAATATCATATCGAATTGTGTTTGTTGTGCAGTTTAAAGTGAAGTGTTCATAAAAAATAAATATTAAAAATGTCTGGTCGTGGCAAAGGTGGTAAAGTTAAAGGAAAGGCAAAATCTCGCTCCAACCGTGCTGGTCTTCAATTTCCCGTTGGTCGTATTCATCGTTTATTGCGTAAAGGCAACTATGCTGAACGAGTTGGTGCCGGCGCTCCTGTTTATTTAGCAGCTGTAATGGAATATTTAGCTGCTGAAGTTCTTGAATTGGCAGGGAACGCTGCTCGTGACAATAAAAAAACAAGAATTATCCCACGTCATTTGCAATTGGCCATTCGCAATGATGAAGAATTGAATAAATTATTGTCGGGTGTAACGATTGCTCAAGGTGGTGTTTTACCAAATATCCAAGCAGTACTTTTGCCAAAGAAAACTGAAAAGAAGGCATAATTTTCCAAATAGACAATAATAAAAAACAAACCGTCCTTTTCAGGACGACAATCTAATTTACACAAAGAGTTAAAATAATTTAGATTTGAAAATCATAAAAAATTCATTTTGATAAATTTAGCTTGAAATATCGAATTTCCAAAAAAAAAAATTCAATAATAATAAATTATTCAAGAGAGTGCTTGAAAAAAAATCTTTTTAAATATTTGTAAAATTATCAATACAAATATGTAAATACATTTATATAATTCGAAAATGTAATTTATTTGCTTAAATTGCCACATTAAGAATTTTCTATCTGCGTTAAAAATTGCATGTACACAGAAATTATACATTTATATGAAACTTCTTTTCTCGGCAATTCTCAAATTTACAAGGGAGGCTAAATTGGTAGAATTAATGAAAAATGTTGGACTTCTTAAGTGCTCATAAAATAAACTTTATTTTAATACAAGAAAACTCGTTACAAATCTTGATATATTTTATTTCACTTATTTAATTTCACTTTTTATTTTTTTTTGCCAAAATTGCAATAGTTCATATAACTAGTTGACTTATGCAGAACATAAATTTATTTTGAATATAGCTACAAAAATGAAATTTCTTTAAGATATATTATTTATTAAAGATTATTTTTCTCTCTTTATTTAGTTAATATTGTGGTCCTTAAAAGGACCGATTGTTTTTAAATGCTTCTCCAGCTGTGATATAAAGTTTTTAACCACCAAAACCGTATAGAGTACGTCCTTGTCTTTTAAGAGCATAAACTACATCCATAGCTGTAACTGTTTTCCTTTTGGCATGCTCAGTATACGTTACTGCATCACGGATTACATTTTCTAAAAACACTTTTAAAACGCCACGTGTTTCTTCATATATTAAGCCAGATATACGCTTAACACCACCACGACGAGCCAAACGACGAATTGCTGGCTTTGTAATACCTTGAATGTTATCACGAAGAACTTTACGATGACGTTTTGCTCCACCTTTACCCAAACCTTTTCCACCTTTACCGCGTCCAGTCATTTTATTTTTCTATTTTTTCACTTTAGCACAACACAATTTAAAATTAATCGAAGGAAATATTTTAAAGACACACAATCACTGACCAATGCGAATGCTCAACACGAACCGATGTACATCTATTTATATAAAAATTTACCAAATAAGAGTGCGATAGCAATAGACTGATTATCACGGACGCTATACATGTGAACATCTGAAACGATTTCATTGCAAAAACTACTTAAGCTTCAAAATTGTAGGAAATTTTTAAGGAATTAATGTGTTGTGTTGTGTTGTGTTTCTCAAAGAAAAAAAAAAAAAAAATCTAAAAATTTTTTGTGGTACAGTTTTGATTTGAAGAATTAAGTGAAAAGTAAAAAGAAAATGGCGCGTACAAAGCAAACCGCTCGTAAATCGACTGGTGGAAAGGCTCCACGAAAGCAATTGGCAACAAAGGCTGCTCGTAAAAGTGCACCAGCCACAGGAGGTGTTAAAAAACCTCATCGCTATCGTCCGGGCACAGTTGCTCTTCGAGAAATTCGTCGCTACCAGAAAAGCACAGAACTGTTAATTCGGAAATTACCATTCCAACGATTAGTTCGTGAAATTGCTCAAGATTTCAAGACAGATTTACGCTTTCAAAGTTCAGCAGTAATGGCTCTTCAGGAGGCAAGTGAAGCATATTTAGTTGGACTTTTCGAAGATACCAATTTGTGTGCTATTCATGCTAAACGTGTGACAATTATGCCAAAAGATATTCAATTGGCTCGTCGCATACGTGGTGAACGCGCTTAAAAAAACAACTAGATTGCAAACGAAACAAAATCGGTCCTTCTCAGGACCACAACTCAATTAAATTCAAATGAGATGCATTTTATAATACAGTTTACATATTTATAAATAAATTTTAGGGACATACATTGCAATACAGTTTATTTATAAAAAATAAATTGTCTTAATTAATATTTATTAAAATAAACAGAACATATTTTCTATATATAAGTTTTATACGAATGCAGTATAATTTTGCAATCAAGGCAGACGCTTATAAAACTGAATATAATAAAAATTGAGTTTTATAAGCGTTTGGTTGTGAAAACAAAACGTTGCAGAAATATGTACCAAATTAAGAATTTATACGATTCAAATGTGTTTAATTTAGAATAAAATTTATAGGCTACCGTAAGACAAACTAACAAAAATTTAATATCAAATGAGATACAATTTATTGATGTGATTTTAAAATATATTGATAGGTAGCATGAAAAATTTGAAAAATTCTTTGCAACATTTGTAAGGTTTTGATAATTTCATATAGCCAACTATCGTAAGAAAATAAATTTTTTCAATAATTCTAAAAGAACTGAGCATTGAAAATAATGCAGATTGTATGCTTTTTAATTAAATTCAATTATTTATACGTTACAACAATGCCGATCGTTAACATTTGTAAGGTTTCGTTCGTGTATTTATAAAAACGTTCGTTCCTTCACTCCACAATACATAACAATTGAGTGTGGAGTTGAGTGCGTTTATTTCATGGACATATTTCTTTCTAGCTGCTGAATAAAAATACTAATATATTTTTATATTTTAACATAAAAATGCATACAATATGATTTCGCTGTCTTTGAAATAAAACGCTAGTAAATTGATATAGTTTGAAGCATATATGCATATATATAAAGACACATTTTTAATTTGCAAACATTATATGCACATCTTTAATCATGTTCTATTTTATAAAATCATTTTATTAATTGTTATTTTAGCAATCTACGAATTTTATTGATGATTTCTTTAATGTTTGCTGGGAACCACTATCAGTTATATATAGATAAAATTAATTTTTAAATAGAAGAATAATTTTCTTTTGTGCATTTTTAAATAGTATAATGTTTATTTATTAATCGTGCTATAAAAAATTTTAATTAATTGTTAAGTTTCACGCGCAACAATAGAAAATATTTCTCAAATTGCATTTACAATTATGATATTCTCTGTAATTTCATAATGTTTCTAGGCGAATTTTCGAACGTAATAACCATATGAATTGTGTATTATTGAAAGAAAATATTTAAATTTTGTTATCAATGGGAATTTTTTATATATAATTATTTAAAATATATTTAAAAGTACTTTAAAAGACATGCAAACCATGTTGAAAAAGTGCGCAAACACAGAAATATAAATTTATATGAAACGTCTTTTCTCGGCGATTCTCAAATTTTCAAGTGAGGCTAAATTCAGTATGTTGAGTGATAGATACGACGACATAGAAGAAAACGATTGAAAAGTATTAAAATTTGTTAATTTGTGGTGTCAAAGATCTTAAAAGTGTGAATACTAATAGAAAAAAAAAATAAAGTGAAAAAAAAAATGTCTGAGGCTACAATAATTGCTACAACATCTTCTCCAGTTGCTGTTGCTGCTGAGAAAAAAGTTGTTAAGAAAAGTTCTAAGAAGAAAACTGCTGCTCCATCTCATCCACCAACTCAACAAATGGTTGATGCTTCAATTAAGAATTTAAAAGAACGAGGTGGATCATCATTATTGGCAATTAAAAAATACATAAGTGCTACATATAAATGTGATGCCCAAAAGTTGGCACCATTTATTAAAAAATATTTAAAATCAGCTGTTGTAAGTGGAAAACTAATACAAACTAAAGGTAAAGGTGCATCTGGATCATTTAAACTATCTGCTGCTGCCAGTAAAGAACCGAAACAAAAATCAAAATCTGTTGAAAATAAAAAATCAACAAAAGTGGCTCCAAAGAAGAAATTAACTTCAACTAAAAAAGTATTATCTGGTGATAAGAAAGCAAAGAAGGTTACTGTTTCAAAAAAGACAACTGAAAAGAAAAAAGTTGAGAAAAGCAAACTTAAAGGTATTAAGAAAAGTGAATCGGTTAAGTCAAAAAGTATTAAAACGAAACCAGCAGCAGCTGGTGGTGCAGTTTCTAAAGGAAAGGTAACAAAATCTAAGACGGCTGTAGTAAAGAAAACAGTCAAAGTGCCAAAAAAAAGTGTTAAAAAACCAACAGCCAAGAAATGAATTTAGTAAGAAAAAAAAACTTAATTCATATGATGAAGTTCGTTCATAATATCGAATTTTATTTCAATCAAAGCCCTTTTCAGGGCTACAAAATATTCTAAAGACAAAAGAGATGAATTTATTTATATGGAAACGAAAATACACAACTTAATAAAAAATATGTTGTTGTAAATATTATGAAAAACTTTAGTTGAATTAATAAATATTGTAAAATTTAATACAGTACATACAATAAGAACCCAATCGTAAAATTATATTAATTACCATGACTTTTCATATGTATTGTGTTTCGTTTATCTCCTCTTTATATTTTTTTTTAGGCGGGCTGTGTTAAAATTTTCTTTTTCAATTATTACGCATAAAAAATTTATTAGAAAATGCAATGATTGTACTGCAGGTAATAAGTTAGAATAATGAATTTTTATCAATTTTTTTAAAAATATTTGTGGCCCTGAAAAGGGCCTTTGTAAAGGTAGAAGAATTAAATATATCGCACTTTGTTTATTTAGAACTCGTGTATTTTGTGACCGCTTTGGTTCCTTCACTAACAGCATGCTTCGCCAATTCACCAGGCAACAGAAGACGAACAGCTGTTTGAATCTCTCGACTGGTAATTGTTGATCTTTTATTATAATGAGCCAAACGAGAAGCTTCAGCAGCAATGCGTTCAAAAATATCATTAACAAAACTGTTCATGATACTCATTGCTTTAGAAGAAATACCAGTATCAGGATGAACTTGTTTCAGCACTTTATAAATGTAGATAGCATAACTCTCCTTCCTCTTGCGCCTCTTTTTCTTATCATTTTTAGTAATATTCTTTTGTGCTTTTCCAGCCTTCTTGGCAGCCTTTCCACTAGTTTTTGGTGGCATTTTTTATTAATTATTTTTCACTCACAATTTACTTGGTTGGTGGCTTGTGGCTCGTTTGCACTATTCACTAACTATTCACTACTCACTGTTCACAACACACAAATTTTTCTCAATACCAAAAATGTCCAATCTTAAGTAGTTTTTTGTGTACGAGTTTTTCAGGTACGGAAACGATTAGCTTGGATTTTTATTTTCATCCCTTTACGATATTGAGCGTATGAAAAAAAAGTATAAATATAAAGTCAAAGTTCATAGTGAATATCATATCGAATTGTGTTTGTTGTGCAGTTTAAAGTGAAGTGTTCATAAAAAATAAATATTAAAAAATGTCTGGTCGTGGCAAAGGTGGTAAAGTTAAAGGAAAGGCAAAATCTCGCTCCAACCGTGCTGGTCTTCAATTTCCCGTTGGTCGTATTCATCGTTTATTGCGTAAAGGCAACTATGCTGAACGAGTTGGTGCCGGCGCTCCTGTTTATTTAGCAGCTGTAATGGAATATTTAGCTGCTGAAGTTCTTGAATTGGCAGGGAACGCTGCTCGTGACAATAAAAAAACAAGAATTATCCCACGTCATTTGCAATTGGCCATTCGCAATGATGAAGAATTGAATAAATTATTGTCGGGTGTAACGATTGCTCAAGGTGGTGTTTTACCAAATATCCAAGCAGTACTTTTGCCAAAGAAAACTGAAAAGAAGGCATAATTTTCCAAATAGACAATAATAAAAAACAAACCGTCCTTTTCAGGACGACAATCTAATTTACACAAAGAGTTAAAATAATTTAGATTTGAAAATCATAAAAAATTCATTTTGATAAATTTAGCTTGAAATATCGAATTTCCAAAAAAAAAAATTCAATAATAATAAATTATTCAAGAGAGTGCTTGAAAAAAAATCTTTTTAAATATTTGTAAAATTATCAATACAAATATGTAAATACATTTATATAATTCGAAAATGTAATTTATTTGCTTAAATTGCCACATTAAGAATTTTCTATCTGCGTTAAAAATTGCATGTACACAGAAATTATACATTTATATGAAACTTCTTTTCTCGGCGAATCTCAAATTTACAAGGGAGGCTAAATTGGTAGAATTAATGAAAAATGTTGGACTTCTTAAGTGCTCATAAAATAAACTTTATTTTAATACAAGAAAACTCGTTACAAATCTTGATATATTTTATTTCACTTATTTAATTTCACTTTTTATTTTTTTTTGCCAAAATTGCAATAGTTCATATAACTAGTTGACTTATGCAGAACATAAATTTATTTTGAATATAGCTACAAAAATGAAATTTCTTTAAGATATATTATTTATTAAAGATTATTTTTCTCTCTTTATTTAGTTAATATTGTGGTCCTTAAAAGGACCGATTGTTTTTAAATGCTTCTCCAGCTGTGATATAAAGTTTTTAACCACCAAAACCGTATAGAGTACGTCCTTGTCTTTTAAGAGCATAAACTACATCCATAGCTGTAACTGTTTTCCTTTTGGCATGCTCAGTATACGTTACTGCATCACGGATTACATTTTCTAAAAACACTTTTAAAACGCCACGTGTTTCTTCATATATTAAGCCAGATATACGCTTAACACCACCACGACGAGCCAAACGACGAATTGCTGGCTTTGTAATACCTTGAATGTTATCACGAAGAACTTTACGATGACGTTTTGCTCCACCTTTACCCAAACCTTTTCCACCTTTACCGCGTCCAGTCATTTTATTTTTCTATTTTTTCACTTTAGCACAACACAATTTAAAATTAATCGAAGGAAATATTTTAAAGACACACAATCACTGACCAATGCGAATGCTCAACACGAACCGATGTACATCTATTTATATAAAAATTTACCAAATAAGAGTGCGATAGCAATAGACTGATTATCACGGACGCTATACATGTGAACATCTGAAACGATTTCATTGCAAAAACTACTTAAGCTTCAAAATTGTAGGAAATTTTTAAGGAATTAATGTGTTGTGTTGTGTTGTGTTTCTCAAAGAAAAAAAAAAAAAAAATCTAAAAATTTTTTGTGGTACAGTTTTGATTTGAAGAATTAAGTGAAAAGTAAAAAGTAAAAAGAAAATGGCGCGTACAAAGCAAACCGCTCGTAAATCGACTGGTGGAAAGGCTCCACGAAAGCAATTGGCAACAAAGGCTGCTCGTAAAAGTGCACCAGCCACAGGAGGTGTTAAAAAACCTCATCGCTATCGTCCGGGCACAGTTGCTCTTCGAGAAATTCGTCGCTACCAGAAAAGCACAGAACTGTTAATTCGGAAATTACCATTCCAACGATTAGTTCGTGAAATTGCTCAAGATTTCAAGACAGATTTACGCTTTCAAAGTTCAGCAGTAATGGCTCTTCAGGAGGCAAGTGAAGCATATTTAGTTGGACTTTTCGAAGATACCAATTTGTGTGCTATTCATGCTAAACGTGTGACAATTATGCCAAAAGATATTCAATTGGCTCGTCGCATACGTGGTGAACGCGCTTAAAAAAACAACTAGATTGCAAACGAAACAAAATCGGTCCTTCTCAGGACCACAACTCAATTAAATTCAAATGAGATGCATTTTATAATACAGTTTACATATTTATAAATAAATTTTAGGGACATACATTGCAATACAGTTTATTTATAAAAAATAAATTGTCTTAATTAATATTTATTAAAATAAACAGAACATATTTTCTATATATAAGTTTTATACGAATGCAGTATAATTTTGCAATCAAGGCAGACGCTTATAAAACTGAATATAATAAAAATTGAGTTTTATAAGCGTTTGGTTGTGAAAACAAAACGTTGCAGAAATATGTACCAAATTAAGAATTTATACGATTCAAATGTGTTTAATTTAGAATAAAATTTATAGGCTACCGTAAGACAAACTAACAAAAATTTAATATCAAATGAAATACAATTTATTGATGTGATTTTAAAATATATTGATAGGTAGCATGAAAAATTTGAAAAATTCTTTGCAACATTTGTAAGGTTTTGATAATTTCATATAGCCAATTATCGTAAGAAAATAAATTTTTTCAATAATTCTAAAAGAACTGAGCATTGAAAATAATGCAGATTGTATGCTTTTTAATTAAATTCAATTATTTATACGTTACAACAATGCCGATCGTTAACATTTGTAAGGTTTCGTTCGTGTATTTATAAAAACGTTCGTTCCTTCACTCCACAATACATAACAATTGAGTGTGGAGTTGAGTGCGTTTATTTCATGGACATATTTCTTTCTAGCTGCTGAATAAAAATACTAATATATTTTTATATTTTAACATAAAAATGCATACAATATGATTTCGCTGTCTTTGAAATAAAACGCTAGTAAATTGATATAGTTTGAAGCATATATGCATATATATAAAGACACATTTTTAATTTGCAAACATTATATGCACATCTTTAATCATGTTCTATTTTATAAAATCATTTTATTAATTGTTATTTTAGCAATCTACGAATTTTATTGATGATTTCTTTAATGTTTGCTGGGAACCACTATCAGTTATATATAGATAAAATTAATTTTTAAATAGAAGAATAATTTTCTTTTGTGCATTTTTAAATAGTATAATGTTTATTTATTAATCGTGCTATAAAAAATTTTAATTAATTGTTAAGTTTCACGCGCAACAATAGAAAATATTTCTCAAATTGCATTTACAATTATGATATTCTCTGTAATTTCATAATGTTTCTAGGCGAATTTTCGAACGTAATAACCATATGAATTGTGTATTATTGAAAGAAAATATTTAAATTTTGTTATCAATGGGAATTTTTTATATATAATTATTTAAAATATATTTAAAAGTACTTTAAAAGACATGCAAACCATGTTGAAAAAGTGCGCAAACACAGAAATATAAATTTATATGAAACGTCTTTTCTCGGCGATTCTCAAATTTTCAAGTGAGGCTAAATTCAGTATGTTGAGTGATAGATACGACGACATAGAAGAAAACGATTGAAAAGTATTAAAATTTGTTAATTTGTGGTGTCAAAGATCTTAAAAGTGTGAATACTAATAGAAAAAAAAAATAAAGTGAAAAAAAAAATGTCTGAGGCTACAATAATTGCTACAACATCTTCTCCAGTTGCTGTTGCTGCTGAGAAAAAAGTTGTTAAGAAAAGTTCTAAGAAGAAAACTGCTGCTCCATCTCATCCACCAACTCAACAAATGGTTGATGCTTCAATTAAGAATTTAAAAGAACGAGGTGGATCATCATTATTGGCAATTAAAAAATACATAAGTGCTACATATAAATGTGATGCCCAAAAGTTGGCACCATTTATTAAAAAATATTTAAAATCAGCTGTTGTAAGTGGAAAACTAATACAAACTAAAGGTAAAGGTGCATCTGGATCATTTAAACTATCTGCTGCTGCCAGTAAAGAACCGAAACAAAAATCAAAATCTGTTGAAAATAAAAAATCAACAAAAGTGGCTCCAAAGAAGAAATTAACTTCAACTAAAAAAGTATTATCTGGTGATAAGAAAGCAAAGAAGGTTACTGTTTCAAAAAAGACAACTGAAAAGAAAAAAGTTGAGAAAAGCAAACTTAAAGGTATTAAGAAAAGTGAATCGGTTAAGTCAAAAAGTATTAAAACGAAACCAGCAGCAGCTGGTGGTGCAGTTTCTAAAGGAAAGGTAACAAAATCTAAGACGGCTGTAGTAAAGAAAACAGTCAAAGTGCCAAAAAAAAGTGTTAAAAAACCAACAGCCAAGAAATGAATTTAGTAAGAAAAAAAAACTTAATTCATATGATGAAGTTCGTTCATAATATCGAATTTTATTTCAATCAAAGCCCTTTTCAGGGCTACAAAATATTCTAAAGACAAAAGAGATGAATTTATTTATATGGAAACGAAAATACACAACTTAATAAAAAATATGTTGTTGTAAATATTATGAAAAACTTTAGTTGAATTAATAAATATTGTAAAATTTAATACAGTACATACAATAAGAACCCAATCGTAAAATTATATTAATTACCATGACTTTTCATATGTATTGTGTTTCGTTTATCTCCTCTTTATATTTTTTTTTAGGCGGGCTGTGTTAAAATTTTCTTTTTCAATTATTACGCATAAAAAATTTATTAGAAAATGCAATGATTGTACTGCAGGTAATAAGTTAGAATAATGAATTTTTATCAATTTTTTTAAAAATATTTGTGGCCCTGAAAAGGGCCTTTGTAAAGGTAGAAGAATTAAATATATCGCACTTTGTTTATTTAGAACTCGTGTATTTTGTGACCGCTTTGGTTCCTTCACTAACAGCATGCTTCGCCAATTCACCAGGCAACAGAAGACGAACAGCTGTTTGAATCTCTCGACTGGTAATTGTTGATCTTTTATTATAATGAGCCAAACGAGAAGCTTCAGCAGCAATGCGTTCAAAAATATCATTAACAAAACTGTTCATGATACTCATTGCTTTAGAAGAAATACCAGTATCAGGATGAACTTGTTTCAGCACTTTATAAATGTAGATAGCATAACTCTCCTTCCTCTTGCGCCTCTTTTTCTTATCATTTTTAGTAATATTCTTTTGTGCTTTTCCAGCCTTCTTGGCAGCCTTTCCACTAGTTTTTGGTGGCATTTTTTATTAATTATTTTTCACTCACAATTTACTTGGTTGGTGGCTTGTGGCTCGTTTGCACTATTCACTAACTATTCACTACTCACTGTTCACAACACACAAATTTTTCTCAATACCAAAAATGTCCAATCTTAAGTAGTTTTTTGTGTACGAGTTTTTCAGGTACGGAAACGATTAGCTTGGATTTTTATTTTCATCCCTTTACGATATTGAGCGTATGAAAAAAAAGTATAAATATAAAGTCAAAGTTCATAGTGAATATCATATCGAATTGTGTTTGTTGTGCAGTTTAAAGTGAAGTGTTCATAAAAAATAAATATTAAAAAATGTCTGGTCGTGGCAAAGGTGGTAAAGTTAAAGGAAAGGCAAAATCTCGCTCCAACC